>CM049602.1:9372591-10022092 GCA_026979955.1 Megalurothrips usitatus
GCCCCGCCGCCGTGGGGGTGCTGAGCCGGCGGGGCCCTCGGTGGGTGAGCCACGGTCGGTAGGCCTCGGTGCGCGGGCGCCGGGTGATGGTGACCTTGCGGGGGCCCGGGGGCCCGGGGGCCCGGGGACCCAGTCTGGCGCCGGGTGATACCAGAGCATCGCGACCCGAGCAATGGACCGAACTTCATCGGGGGGCGGCCGGCCGACCGGGGGCGGGGCCTCCGGGGCCGCCCCCGCGTCTTATACGATACACAGCCACCGCGCACGGAGAGAGAGAGAGAGAGAGAGAGAGAGAGAGAGAGGAGCGGAGGGGGGGGGGGGGAGTGGTCAAGTGCGCTGTAATGCTGTAAATAAAAGAGAGTTTCTGGTTCAAAAATTGAAACTACTGTAATGTTACTTTTGAAAAACAACACGACTTTTTTGTATGCGACGTGTCGAAGAAGGAGACGAAGAAGGCGACGCCATGTTGCAGAAAGCGCACGGCAGCAGCGGCAGCAGAAGCGCCACAATCGAAAGAGGGCCGAAGAGTGAACGGAGGTGGAAAGGATAGATGTGGCGTCCGGCCCTGACAGCTTGCCCTCGCCTCGCCTTCGCCTTTTGATGCATCGCCCCCCCCCCTCTCTCTCTCTCTCTCTCTCTTCCTTGCCCCCACTCTCCCTCTCCCATCAACAACAACAACAACAAGAGTCGCCCTCTTCTCCTCCTCTGGCCTTTCTTTATTCCCGGCATGATGCCCCACTCTATCCGATGGCTAGAATAATAACCGCATCCCTGTCGTGTTTGTGCGGCGGGAAACCCGTTTAACATGGAGGGAAAAAGTGTCAAGCCGCCGTGTGGCCGGGGGGCTGGGAGGGAGGAGGGAGGGAGGGAGGCAGGGCGGGAGGGGGTGCTCTCGGTTGACCGCGGCGATGGGCGGCTCGGCGGTAGAGTTTCTGATCCCGAAAATTTCGAGGGAAACTTCGTACAAGCGCCATTTCAAAAAAATTCACAAAATTTCCGAATTTTTTTAAAATTTTCTTTTCCTGAAGAATTCTGGATTTTTCCCGATTTCTGTGGAGATTTCTGTGAAAATTTCGGGGCTTGGGGCTCTACGCGGCGGCCCTCCACGCCGCCGCTCCCGGAGGCCCCCGGCCGGAGTGTTGATGCGGAGCAACACTAAAAGGAAAAACCATCTGAATGAAGGCAGCGGCGCCAATAAAGCTCGTAATAAACCGGGCGGCCGTCATGAAGGACCAATTGTAGGCGGCGCGGCCGTAAGTGGCTGGGGCCGCGGGGGCGGCGGCGGCCGGCAGCTGCCGCGGGGCGCGCGCCGCCAAAAAATTATCGTCAGTCTGAAATGTTTGCGGGGGCCGCGGCGGCGGCGGCGGCGGTCCGGACTGAGGCCGTGGACGTGTCGCCCGGATCCCCTCGGGCCTCGGGCTGCGCACCACGGCGAGCAAGCCGCAGAGTCTGGCCTGCTTCCGGCCGCCGAGCAGGACGTGTTGGCTATCCGCCCCCCCCCCCCCCCCCCAGCCGCCCCCGGCTCCCTTACAATCACATGCACACACACGAGATTTCCTCCTCCCTCTCTCGCCTCGGCGCGGCGCAGTGAGCTCTCGCTCCGACGGGCTAGTTTCCGCGGTCCCGCACGGCTGTCCAAGCGAGCGGGGTGTGGTCCGCGGCTGGCCGCGGGGGGTGCCGGCGGCGGCGGCGGCGCGCCGCGCCACGGTCCGGCTACACCGTCGGCGTCCGTCGGCGACGTGTCCGACGCCCCGCTCCCGCCCGGCGGCCCCGAGCACCCCGCCGCGCCGCCCACCTAGTGTAGCCGGCGTGTGGGGCCGCGGGGGCCGCGGGGGCCGCGCCGCTGTTGGCTTTGTAGAGTTATCAGCAGCGCACGGCGGCCGCCATGCCAGTGTTTGGTCCCCGCCGCCCCCGCCCGGCCGCCCCCGGACCCGGCCGGAACACGCGTGTGCCAAGGACTCCCTGTTATCCTTCATCCTATTAACCACCTCGGGCTCCGGCGGCTCCGCCGGCTCCGCCCCCGCGCCGCCCCCACCGGATCCGGGTCGCGTCCCGCCGCTGTCCCTGCCGACACGGCCGCAGCGGCACCGTTCCCACCCGGCCTCGGCCCCACCGCCCCGGCCTCGGCCTCACCTCCTCGGCCCCACCGCCTCGGCCTCACCTCGCCTCACCTCGGCAGACGCGCTAAGCTCATCGCGCTACCCATCGCGAGTAACCCGATACACCCCCCCCCCCCTCCACCATTGCCCCCTCCGCCCGCCGCGCCCCCTCACTTTTTCTTCGTCCCGCTCCACCGCCTTTGTCGGCGACGACGACGACGCCGCCGTCGTCCTCCGCCAGGACCGCCGCCGTCGGGGGCCCTTAATCCTGCTTCGGCGGCATCCTCGCGCCCTCTCTGCAATTTCCGCCCCCCGTCCCTTTCACCTCTCGGCCGCCCCCGCCCACTCCCCTGTCCCCCGCCAGCCCCGGAGAGGCTTCACTGAAAATGCCTGGAAACAGCTTCCTGTAATATTTTCAGCGGGAAACTGTTTTCTCAGCAGCCACTCCCTCGCCAGGACCCCGACGATCCTTGTATTGCCTCTTTTCCAAAAAGTGCCGTCGTTCGTTTTGCACCTGGCCTACTTTCATATTTTTTGCTTCGCGCCGCCCGTTGGCAAAAATTGCGATAATTACAGTGGAAGCTGAGCGACACATGTGAGGGAGGGAGAGAGGAAAGAGAGAGAGAGAGAGAGAGAGAGAGAGAGGGGTTGCGAGAGGGGACTGATGGGAACTGATGGCCCTGCACATGCGGGAAGGGAAAGCATCGCAAAGCGGCATGGACAGGAAAGAAAACGAAGAAAAAAGGGAGTCGTGACGTCACGCGCCTCACCTGTTCGGCTCACATTTGCCATGCACGTCCCATTCCAGTCCATCTTTCTTTCCCGGCGCCCTGCTGCCCCAGCCCCGTGAGCCTCTCTCTCTCTCTCTCTCTCTCTCTCTCTCTCTATCCCTCTCTCTCTCTCCCTCTCTCTCTCTGTCGCTCCGTCCACCCCCACCTCTTTCCCTATCTCTTTCTCTTTCTATCTCTCTTACTACCACCTTTGCAGAGCAAAACGTCGCGCACCGTCGAGAGCGAAGCAAGCGACCCACGCGTCGAGCCTCGGGCATAATCGGACCATTACCACTTGCGGGAGCGAGAAAGGGAGTAAGACAGAGAGAGACAGAGATCCAGGAGTGGGGGGGGGGGGGGGGGAGGGAGAATTTCAAGAGAAAGAAAGCGTGGCTGGAGTAGAAGCGGCGCGCGTTGCGCTCTCAAGTCTCGATGCCCTCCGCTGCTGAGTAGGAAGTTCTGCAAGATATTATCCCGGCGCGGCGCGGTTCTCCAGGGGGCTCCGTGGTGCGTCGCCCAGGTGCTCGGGGCCCGGAGGAGGTCCCGGCAGCGAGTGGCGAGAGCAGCCGGGACAGGCGGCTCAGAGACCGCACTACATCTACGTAGAGCCAGACGGGGAGACTGCTGCTGCTGCTGCTGCTGCTGCAGCATGCCGCTTTCGCCAGGGAATATAATGTCCAGAAGCTGTTGCATGTTGTGCGCGCCGAGGGGTGCGGCGGCGGCGGCGGCGGCGGCGGCGGCGGCGGGGCGGCGGGCGACGAGTTCCAGACCACCAGTGGAGCCGTCCGGAGTCGGGGGGAGCTGGGAGGGGGAGCCAATGTAGGGTCCGTCTGACTGCCAGCCAGGCGGGGGCGGCGGGGGCGGCGTCGGCGGCAGGGGGGCTCAACAGGTCCGGCGGCTACGGGACCCGCCGCCGCTGCCGCTGCGCCCCCGAAGGGCTCTAGCAGTGAGAGACACTCGGAGCCACAGCCGGGGCGCCGTGCCAGGCGGGGCTAGAGAGACTCAGAGTCTCTCTAGGCGGGGCCAGCGGAGGACAGACGCGGCTCTTCATGAAGGCGACGAGAGTCGGCCGTCCTGCCCGACGTCCCGGAAGCGGCGGCGGGTCGCCCAACCTAACTACACGAGGCCTCCGTCCGCACCGCAGCCCGCAGGGCCGCTGGGCCTTGCCGCCCGCGAGGCCGTGGGCGTGTCCCCCGTCGGGCCGCCGGGGCGGGTGCAGGTGCGCAGCTGCCGCAGCTGCGCAGCTACCTCAGCGGAGGGGCCTGATTTCACAGTCGGACGGCCCGACGGAGTTGAGTGGGCCGCGCCGCCTGGGCCCGCCCGGCCCGGCCCGTCCTCCTGCGGCCGACTCGAGGACGCGCGCCCGCGATAATTTGAGTTTTGTTTCGGAGTAAAAAACAAAAACGAAACAAAAACAAAGAGAGGCGCGCGACGTGCGCGAGTGAAATATTATATTATTACTCGACACGAGACACGCGCCGCGACCCCCCGCGGAGCGACGAGCCACGCCCCCTTTCTGCGCCCCGCGCGCGCGCTTCCACCTCGTCGCGTCCCAAAACAAGAACGATGCTTGACCCGCGTCGCGGCGGCGGCGGCGGCGTAACAGCAGCGACTTTTTCATGACCCGAGGCATGCCGCCGCTGCCTCTACCGCCGCCGCTGCTGCCGCCGCTGCCAGTTTCTGAATCTCTGCCACAGCGGCGAGCGCGCGCGCGAAGCCAGCCATGAATACAACCAAGTCCTCGAGACCACGGCCATTTTATCACGCCACGCTTATACAGCTTCTACCCGTGCCGCGGCGCGGGGAGGGGCGGGCTGGGGGGGGGGGGGGGGGAGTTGTTTTACAGCCCGTTGGCCGGCGCTGCTGCTGCTGCTCGGGGGCGCACCCTTCTTCCCTCTCAGCAGGTGTCATCTTAAGAAAAAATCGATCACACAACGTGTCTGGAGGGCAGCAAAGGTGTGGGAGGGGGTGGAGGGGGTGGGGGCGTGTAGCGCGTGGTCACAAGGGCGTGTGTGTGGGGGGGGGGGATACATGCAGGACCACTGGGACACAAGGGCGCGAGAGGAAATGTGATAGTACAGCGGCACCTTATGGTATTCAAGTGATTTTCAAAAAAAAAATTTAAAAAAAGTGCTTGGATCGCGTTGGAACTTTTTTTCTGTGTCGCTGGCGGCACGGCATACATCACATCCCTCTACCGGCTTGCAAGGCAGTCATGGAGCTCGTCACATTTAACAGACTGCGCTCCCCGTACGGCCGGCCAGTACCCGCAGCGCAGCACAGCAACAGCCCTGTAATTAAAAATACAATCTCTTCAGCCAACAGCGGCGTCCCGTCTGGTGCGGTCCGCGCTGCCGCCCGCCACACACACACACACACACACGCGCACACACGGCGCGCAGCAGCACGCCATGCCCCCCCCCCCCCCCCCCCCCGAATGCATCGCGACAAAAAACAAAAGACGATTTATGTCGGCCGCGCACCGCGGGCCCGGACTGGACGTGCGGACCAGCAAAACAAATAAAATTACAAAAATAAATATGAATGTAAACATTCTCTTGGACTTTCTTTTTCATAACCACCATGACGACTTCCCCCACATAAAGTAGGCAAAGAGCGATTCTCCGACTCCTGACTATGATGACTCATGACTCCTTACTCATGACTCAATGACTGGATGACTCCTGACCCATGACCCCGCGGCGGCCGCGCGCACTGACCTTTACGCCGGCTCCGGCTTTATGCCGTTTTGAAACACGGCCCACGCGCGCCTCCCCGTGTGCCGCGCCCTCGTCCTCCTGCGAGCGCCGCAAACGTGCCGCGCCACACGCGCCGCCACGCGACCGCCACGCGCCGCCACGCGGGGGAGGGGCACGCGGGGGGAGAGCGAGATCAAGTGCGGGGCGACGGACGTGAGCGATCAGGTGGGACACCAGATTAGTCCAGTTTTGCGTCCCACTCCCGCCCCCCCCCCCTCTCTCTCTCTCTCTCTCTCTCCCCTCCCCCACCCGCCACGCCCCCCGGACCCTCCGACACCTCTCCACGCCAGGTTTTGGCACCGATTCCGGGACGTATCGCATCGCGTGCGTGTGCACACTTCCCTTCTCTGTCCCTCGCCATGGCAGCAGCGCAGATGACTCAACTCTCTCTCTCTCTCTCTCTGTGTGTGTCTCCTCCCCCTTTCACCCCGCCCTTCTCTCTCGCGCTTGTGTAAAATGAGCGCGCAACCGTGCGATCATCCGGCCCTTGCTCAAACACACATGTGAAATGGGAAATCCATCTCACCCCCCCCCCCTCTCTCTCTCTCTCTCTCTCTCTCTCTCTCGCACTCTCGCACTCTCTCTATCTCTCGTTCAACTCCCTTGTTTAATTTGACCCCGAAACCAGACCAGGACATGCAGAAGAGAATTAACTTTCCGTCGCTGTCGTGCATGCCGCCAGCCATGTATGTGTCCTTCTACGCCCCATCTGCCCTCTTTTTCCTCCACCCTTTTTCCCCGTCCTTTTTTTTTGGGGGGGGGGGGGGGGCGGATGAACATGAGGCCGCTCTTCGGTAAAGTTGATAATGAAGAAGTGAAGAGGTCCTACAAGCACTTGTTTCGTTAGTACACATGGCTGCGTGTCTCCCGCCCCCCCCCCCTCCCACCCTCCCCCGGCCCGCCCCTGCCACCTCGCGGGCTGCCGGAGCAGTACCTGCTTGCCACCTCGCTATCCCGCGCCCCCATCTTTTCCCCGTCTTGCCGATAGACTCTACTCCGCTGTCACTCCCAGAAATAACATTAATAATGTTTACTCTGGCAGCCCCGTCTGGGACTACCCCCTCCCACCAGCCCACCCAACCGACCGCCTGCTCTGCCTAGGAAGACGGCAGGAAGACCCTCGACAGGTCGCACCCCGAGTCGCGGGTTGTCTCAGTGCTTCCAGTCGATGCACGTTCAGTCACTCTCGGTAGCCGCGTGGTCATCGAGTCCGGTCGGCAAGCGGCTAGCCGGAGGTTCAACTCTTTGCCGGTCCGTGCAATTTTTCTGTCGACTCTGCTAAGACGACGGTGCGTAAATTATAGGGGGCGCGTTTCGGCCACCGTCTACCAAGGAAACTTGGTTCGGAGACTCGGGAGTATGATCGTGATATTTTTTTTGTTAAAATTTTCAATCTAGTGATTTAGCCTGCGGGGAGCGCGGTCCGACGTCGCCTCTGCGCACCTCACCTGCGTGCCTGCGTACCTTGAAACAACAAAAAGGAGTGCAGCCATTAGGCGATGCGGGGAAAGAACCCGGCGCCCACACCCCCGGCAGGGGCGGCCCGGGACAGCATTTCCGTTTCCGGCGTGTCGAGGAGAGGGGGGGGGGGGGGCTGCTTCAGGGGAGGACCCCCCTCCGCCGCCCGCTGCAGCCCCCGCAACCCCACGACGGGCACAGCAGCATTCCCCCCTCAAATTTAAACACGATTGCGCCCCGCTTTCGCTTCGCACGCGCCCCGTCTGCTAATCTGCTTAAGCAGGGCTGCCCCTCAGACTTGCCACGTCTTACCCCCCCCCCCCCCCCGCCCCTGTCGGCGCGCTCGCATGCGCAGGAGTGGGGGGGGGGGGGGCCGGGGCCGGGGGACGCCGGGGGACGCCGTCGGAGGACGAGGCGCGCTCTCACAATTTTGAGTTATGGCTCTAAGATGGCTTGAGCAAGACTAGCTGCTGCTGCCGGCCCCGGGGCCCCGAGGGGGCGGCTGGCGGCCGGGCTCTGAGCCGCCGCAGCCCGCAGCCTGCGGACACTTGAGTCGGTCTGCTCCGGCCCCGGGCCGACAGGGCCGCGGGGGGCGACCCGGCGCGGGGGGCAATGGGGTGTTCGTTAGCGAGAAATACTAGCAGGCCGCGCCGCGGCGACGCGCGTCCTCGTGTGAGGGAGGGAGGGGAGGGCAGGCGACCGGCCCCCCTTTTTTTTTCTCTTCACGAAACCTCAGCGCGCGTGGAGACGCGCACAGCTCTGTGGACAGCGGTGCTAGCGGTGCTAGCGGTGCAGCCCGCCCCCGCCCCGCCTGCCCGGCCCGGATGCAAATCGAGGCCGGGGGATGCGGCCTGGCGGGCGGCGGCGGGGCGGCGGCCAGGGTCCGTCTCGTCGTGTCCCAGACAGCGTAAGAGGTGGGGGACGAGAGAGCAGAGAGAGAGAGAGAGAGAGAGATGTACTTTGTTCAAAATATGAACCTGTCAAAATTTATGAACGTGTCCCAAAATAAAAGACAGCAGAAAGCACAGCCCCAGAGGATTTCGAAGCTCAAAGTTATTACCAAAAATATAACCACCGAAAGTTGGAATACGTTATTTTGAGGTGGGTGGGTGCTAGTGTCGGCTGTATTCTGCGCACGTGGGCGCTGGCCACTCCTCGCAGTACCCCACATGACGTCCCACTCTCTCTCTCTCTCTCTCTCTCTCTCTCTCTCTCTCTCTCTCTCTCTCTCCCTCTCCCCCTCTCGCTTTTGATGTCGGATCTGATCATCGCCCCCCCCCCTCGCCGCCCGTCCGACCCGTTCGCCTTACAGCAGCAATACGGACGGAGCGGGAGGGGCAACTTACCGGACCTTACTGTACCCGGGCTGGTTTCCATTTACAAAATCAATTTTGTTGTTGTTGTTACAGAAGTGCGTTGCCATTTTATTTCTCGCGGCAGTAAAGTGTTTCCGGTGCACCTGACCCGTTTCACGCTGTCGCTGGTTCTCTTTCTTCCAGCCCCCTCTTGAGGAAGCGTCATGTTGAATGTAGCGGGCAAATTCGAGTGTACAGAGACGACGGCGATGACGCGCTAGGAGGCCGCACTGGGGCAGTGGGGCGGGCGGTCCTTCACAAGGGATCCTCAGTGCGTGAATCTGAGGGGCGGCGGGGGAAGCGGGGGCGGCGGGGGCGCTGGCAGCCCCTTCCGCAGCGGGGCCCCGCTGTGGCCTCGACGGGGCCCGGTGCGCCCGGTGGGGCGTGAAACCTAAATTAGGCTGCGAAAAGCAGGAAGGGAAAGAGAGAGAGAAAGAAAAAAAGAGCAAGTGAAAAGGAGGTTGAAAAGTGAAAAAAAAAGGGGTCGGAGAGCTCTAGAGAGAGGGATTACCTTCTGCGAATGTTATCGCCTCGGCCAGGCAGTCTGTTGCATGCAGAGGCGCCTCGCGGGGGACAGCGGGGGGGGGGGGGGGGGGGGAGTTGGAGGCAGGGGGGGAGGGGGGCTTCAGCCGGCCTCGGCACTGCTCCTACTACATTTTAAGCCTCGGAACGCGGCGCTCGCAGCCCCGCGGGGGGGGGGGGGGGGGGGGACGGACGGAAGGGGCGCGGCCCGGCGCGGCCGCTGACTGCTGTGTGACAGTGTTTAAAGGCGGCAAACGGGGGCGGGGCCTAACCCACGCCGCCGTGAGTTAACCCGTACAACTATGAACTATGAACAGAGTGTGACTGCAAGAGTGGGAAAGTCGGCGTCCGCCGCAACGAGACATTTGCAGGGTTTTGTGGGTCCGGGATTACTCCTAGGATACACACACAGAGGTAGGAAAGCTCGCGGCGGCGGCGGCAGCGGCGGCAGCCGAGGGGTCAGACGACAGCCGCGCAATCCGCGGGCAAACAGGGAGGGGGAGCGCCCACACACACACACACACACACACACAGAGGGCTGCAGGCACCGGCGGCACACGGCCCCGCTGTGTGACTTGTGCAGGGACTAGGGAAATAAGGCGTGTCCCCGAGCTGGCGGCCGCCCCGCACCGCACAGCCCCCACCTGGGACTCCCCGCGCTGGAGCCGCCGCCGCCGCCGCCGCCGCCGCCGCCGCCGCCGCCGCCGCCGCCACCGCCGCTCACAGCGAGCAGCGCGCCGCTCTCCTTGGCCTTGAGCCGGACGGTTCTACGAGGCCAGGGGGAGGGTCAGCAGTGCGATGTCTCGTTTGCAGGAATTAATAACAGGGGAGGCTAAACTCCTCGGGAAAGGTGCCCCCTGGGGGGAGAGAGTGGGGGAGGGAGACAGAGACAGAGAGCGGGCGGGGCTGGCAGGAGGGCACGGTGCCCGAAAACAACGGCGGCGGCCGTTGACAGGCCAGTTGTTGTCAATGTCAATGTTTTCAGAGGCTGTCATGACAGCGCACGCGTTATTTTGTTCTTGTTTCGGACGCGAGCCACCGCCGCGGTTCGGCTCACTGTAACCTCGCGCTGCCCTTGGGGGCGGGCGGAGGGCGGAGGGCGGAGGTCCGCGCGGCTTCGAAACCGGTACCCCGGAGGGGGAGGGGCGGATCCAGGGCGGAGGGACGGAGGGTGCCCTGCAGCTGACAGTTTGCTTTGGGGTCGCGGGGCGCGACGCGACGCCGCCGAACAACCGGTCGGCTTAAAAACACCGGCGAGATACTGACGGCGAGTGACGTGGTGAGGGCGGCAGGGTCGGCGGGGACGGCGGGGACGGCAGGGACCCGCGGGGCCGCGCGCTGCGATATTCCGCTCGTCCTGTGCGCGGAGTATTGACATACCCTCATTCATTACCCGGCCAGTGCACACACACACACACACACACACACACATGCCGCGCTACATGACGCGAATCGAATGGCGGAACGCGCGCGGAGCACGGCGCTCGGTGCGGTGGTGCATCGGGGAGGAAAAGCGATATGATAAATTTACGGTCCAGCTGATGCTGCAGCGGTGACCCTCCCGGCCCGGCAGCGCCCGGCCTGTGCGTGTGGGTGCGCGCACGCAGTAGTAAATTTTCCATCTCGGCTCCTCGCAGATGGTCCCCGCGGGTCGGGGCGGGGAGATACAGCAGCGGGCCGCGCGCGCCACCAGGACCCGACCCACGGGCAGCAGGCGGCCTCCGCGAGGCCTCCAGGACGCCGACGACGACGACGACGCCGACGACGACGACCTATCCTGGCCGAAATAAATTCCGAGGCCGTTATACTTCCTCCAGCAGCCGCGGCCGCTCGTAAAATTAGTGAAAGTGGGAAGAAAGTGCGCGCGTGGGGGGAGTGGGGGGGGGAGGGTGACGTCACACACTCCGCGGGGGGTCCCGGGCGTGAAGAGTCACACGCGAAGAGGGATGAAGGCGGCGTGGCGGCGGCGGCGGCGGCGAGGGGGCGGCGGCGGCGTCTCGGCGGGCCACTGGCGCCTCTAAGTGGCTGCCGCTGCCGGCTCAAGGCAATCATGGATTCTTCTACTCCAGCTTGTTGTCGGGTACCGCAGGAGCGGGGGGGAAGGGAAACCAAGTTATGGCGACTATAAAAGAAACGGCTCAAAGGAAAGTAACGCTTCCTTTTTGGCGACGCGAGGCGGTGGGGCCCGACGGGGCCCGGCGGTGGTGCACAAGTCGTTGGGGTAATAAGATCAGTCTCCGGGCCCCGCGGCCCACCCCGCGGCCCGCCCGGCCACCGTTCTCCAGGGCGCCCCTCTTCTCCCGGGAGGCGCGCCGCAAAAATAAATATTACCTGTTCCGTTCTCATCAGTCCCTTTGCCAAAGGACTTCCCACGCTGCGCCGCGCGCGGCCCTCAACGCGAAGGAAAATGATTAGTTGTCACAGTGATATTTTTTTTTTGTCGATTTCGCACATATTATTTTAAATTTTGTTTGGAGAATAGGGCGACAGGCTGTTAGGTAAACCAGTGAAAATTTTGGCGGCAAGTATATTTTCCCGGCGGCCTCCTCGACACCAGCGGGCCATTTTCCGTCCACATAATGGGCCCATGCCTACTAAGACGGCCGCGACGCACAACAACTGCTGTCAGATTGATGTATTCAAATGACCCCCCAGCAGTGCAAGGCCCTTGTCCGTCGTCGCCGGCCTCATATATAAACATGGGGGGCGGCGGGGGGCGGCAGGGGGCGGCGGGGGGCGGCAGGGGGCGGCGGGGGGCGGCAGTGCTCCTCCTCCTCCCGCCACGGCCGCCGCGCCGCCGAGCGCCCCGCGCCCACATGTCGGCCATTTCCCTTGCAGAGGTCCGTCCCGGCCACAGGCAGGTCCGCGGCTACTGACAGCGTTCAGCACCCGGGCAAGACGTCTGTCCGGGCGTCCGCAGGCGTCCGCGGGCGTCGGCAGCGGGGGCGGGAGCCCGCGGCCCGCCCGCACCGCGCCCCCGGAAGGAGATAGAATTCAAGTACCAGCAAGCGCACCGAACCTCGAGCGGTACCGCGGATGATGTATGAAAAATACGAGTAGCGTGTGATTTGTGTTTCCAAGGGGCGGGGGGGGGGGGGGCGCAAATGGTGTCAGGCTACAGCGCAGCACCTCAAATATCTAATCCACTTCCGAGTCCCAGTCTTCACGTACGCGCTCTCTCTCACATGTGTGTGTGTGTGAGTAGAAAACTGGGTCACAGCAGATGCTACGGGTGAAAGGTCTTGTGTTGGACAAGTATAAGGAAGGAGATAGAAAATAAGTGAGCAGTTTGAAAAAAAACTGTTCATAGAACTAAGGATGAAAACCGAAAAAAAAAGTCAGATCCAGCCAGACACTATGAGAAATCCAATTTTGTTGTCTTGGATGACACGAAAGACAACAACGAGGGACTGCACACCGCGGCTCGCGGCGCCCTGACCCCCTGGCATAGTCGGGTAGGCAGCCGCGCGGCGCGGCTGCTGTGCGGGCTGCCTAACCTCCGGTTCGCAGGCGCCCCGGCCGGGTGGCCACCAGCACCGCGCCGCGCTGGCGGAACTCACTAGCAGGAAGGTGCGGTCCCCGCCTGCAATCAAATTTCCCCCAATACGATGAGCAGCCACCCCCCCCCCCTCTCACCAAATCCGACACGGTTCAGCGAGCCGCAATGGACCCTGCCCCCCCCCCCCCCACTCTCCTCCAACCGCGACCCGTCAGAGCAGCCGGCGGCCTCTCCGCGCTGCGACACATTTTTCATACCGCGGGGCGGGCGTGGTGCGAGGCTAGATCGGCGGTCTGCTTGGTAAGCGCGTTGTATGCGACTGACGTGTAACGGCGTGGCAGCGGCGGCGGCTTGGCAGCGGCTGGCAGCCTGTCAGGAGTCGCCGGCGCGGCGCCTGGGGCTGAGCTTTGAGTGGATTAGCGAGCGTGAGGGAGCTGAGCGCGGCGGTCCGTCCGCGGCAAAGCTGCGCGCCCTGCAATATCAGGCTTGCATGACAAAAGACAAATTTGAAAGATAAAAAAAAGTAGGGGGGGGGGGTTGGAGGCAACCGCTCCGCCCCCCCTAAAAAAAGTGGAACGGGTCCTCTCTTTAAATTAGCGCGCGGGTGTATAGCAGTGTGGCCCACGAGAAATCGTGTGGGATGGAGTCATGAATGCGTTGATACATCGGACTCTGGCTTCCTCTGGTTTTCTTATTGTTTCTTTCCCCTAAATTAAATATAAAATATAGAAGAACGCTTTACTCGTATACGAGAAGTAGGGGTGGGTGGCCACTGCGGTGGTCGGCAACGGTCGGTCCGTCCCGCGACCCCGCGGAATAGCAACTTCCTGCGATCGAAACCACAGCGGAAGCGCATACTAGGCCAAACAATGGCTCTCCAAGAGGCGCCCCCCGAACAGGAGTGGGGAGAGAGGAGAGGGGGCGCTAAGACGGTGGTGCGCCCTCTTTACCTTCACCAGCGTCCTTCTGAGGAAGGATGGAAAAGCAGAAGGAACGGGGAGCGGAAGCTGGAGAGAGGGAGACGGAAGGAGGGGGCCGACAGAGGGCGAGAGAGAGAGAGAGTGAGGGGGGAGAGAAAGGGAGAGACAGAGAGGCAGGGAGAAAGAACGAGAGAGAGAGAGAGAGAGAGAGAGAGAGAGAGAAATTCATCAAAGTGATGCTGTAAGATGCACCTCGGGAAATGAGAGCTGGCGCTTCGCCGCGAGGGCTTTGAGTTCCGGTGCCCCACATGAGACCGGGAGCCGGCAGCAGGCGCAAAAGGATGCAGGCAGGAATCTGCCTTCTTGGCGGCGCGCTGCCGCCGCCGAGCCTTTGCCGTCGGGAACAGAGCCGGCCGAAGCCGCCGCCGCCGCCGCCGAGATCTCAGAACAGTAATTCTGCCGCCCAATAAGCGAGGCCGCCCCGCACGACTCATCGGACTGTTCCCCCGCGAGTTCTATCGCCCGGGTACACGGCCAACAAGGCTACCCGCGCGGCCGCAGCCGCGATATAGCGCGTCGTGCCCGTCGCTGTCCATTGATAAGAGATAAGAGATAGCGCTCGCGGGTCGATATAGTGCTGTGCTCTCGGGGCGCTCGGTAGCGGCCGTTGTACGACGAGTACCCCCAGCGGACAATGACGAGGCGGGCGAGATGAGCGGGGAGGACGAAGGTCAGCGGGACCGCCGGAGGCGCTCAGACCCCCCGCAGTGTGAGGAGGTCCTGGAGCACCTGCTGAGGACGGGCTGAGGACAGCGGCGGCGGCGGGCCGAGGCGTGAGGACAGCCGGGGGGGGGGGGGGGGGGGGGTGCGCTACGCCGACGCGCGGAAAGACTGCTAATTCCGGGCCGCCATTGTAGTACAGCACCACAATTGTGCAGCGCCCCCCCCCACCTCCTCTACCCTCACACTGACTTCATCTCTCTCGCACACACACACACACACACGCGCTTCCTCTGTTGTCTCTCTCCCCCATATTTTTCTTTCGCTTTCTCCTCTGCCGCTTCTCCCTTCGCCGCATGTGTGTGTGTGGGGGGGGGGGGGGGGGGTGTTGTGTGGGCGAGAAAAGGGGGACACTGGACATGGAGCCGAGTTTGGCGAGAAGGACAGAGAGAGAGAGAGAGAGAGAGAGAGAGAGAGAGAGGCCGACCAAAAGGGCGGCGAGTTGAGTTGCGTTGGAGAGTGAGACAGCTAGGAAAGCCGGCTTTTTAAGGCCGGCTGGGACACGGCAGCCGCCGGCAGGGCCGCGGGGCCGCACGGGGTCTCAGTGTCAGGATCCATGCATCAAGGCGGGGACGGGACGGCGACGGAGCGGTGCTCCGGGGATTTATGGCAAGTAGCCGTCCTTGCCGTGCCGGTGGCGGAAGTCATGAAATTCATCTGGGCCGCGGGGGCGGCGGGGGCCGCGGGGGCGGCGCGGCGCGGTCCGGCGGGTCCTTCCGGCGGGTCCGAGCCCGGCAGCCGCCGCGCACAATGGACAAGTGGCCGCGGCGAACCAATAAATGGCACTCAACCGCGACTTTGTCACCCCGCGGCCCGCTGGCCCCGCTGCCGAGTCGGCCGCCACCCACACAGCGGCGGGTCCGGGAGGTCCGGGTCCCCGCGGGGGGCCTGACGCCCGCCACGGCTGCCAACGGCTGCCACGCCGCCGCCGCCGCCGCGCCCCCGCCCGACGCTGCAAACTTATTGAAAGAACGCAGCGCGTGCATAGTGCGGGCGGGCGGGGGGGGGGGGGGCGGAGGACAACGCGCCGTGCATCCCGATGGCCCCCTCCGGGCCCCCTCCGGGCCCCCCCGGGCCCCCCACAGCCCCACGATGACAGTCCTCCGGGGCCTCCTCCCGGACTACTTGACTCTCTCCAGGTGTCCGGCGCGGACTGCCGTGCGCGCCAACTCTCGGCGGACTGTCAGGGCGTGTGGCTCCCCCGGCAGCCCATGTCCGCGACGCTGCAGCCGGACACACTCTCTGCTCCCCCGCGCCGCCGCCCCCAAAACTTCCCGCCCCGTTCGTCATCGCTTTTGTTTCCGTTTCAGAGGAGAAGACAGGAAGAAGAGGTGGGCGATCCGCGCAGCACCGCAAATAAATCAAAAATTTAAAAAAAAAACAGTTGACTTGATGGTAGTTGCTACCCGGCCGGCCCGCTGACTGGCGATTTGAGGGCTGCCATGTAGACCGAGGACGGCCCTCCGCAACGCCAGCGCAGCCGCGCGTGAGACAATGGTGCTTCTGATGATGGCCCTGCGGCAGGGCCGTGGCGTGGCGGGGCGTGGCGGGGCGTGGCGGGGCGTGGCGGCGGAGCGCGGGCGACACATGGCAGGCGTGGCGCGGCGTAGCGTAGCGTGCCGGAGGATGGCACAAGCTGCCAAAGGTAAACGTGAAAATGTCGATAATTTGGTTAGTCGCGTTGCGTACCCCGCAGGCAGGGCGCCAGAGCTTCTCCTGTACGTCGCCCCCCCCCCCCCCCCTGTCCCCGCCCCTTTCCTCACCCCTCTCTCACCTCCTCTCTCCCTCCCTCCCTCCCTCTCCCTCTCGCCCCCTCCCTATCCCGCATGGCATTTACGGCATGACTTTAATCGCTCTTTCGCAGGTACGCCCGACCTGCTCTGCGTGCAAAATAGCCGTTCACAGTTCTCGCCTATTTATCCCACCCGGGAGATCCGGGTCCATAACGACTTGCACTTTTCGAACAGTTTTTACACCGAAGTACTTTTTTTATGAAAATGCGGGGAAAGCTTCGCATCAGCCGTGTGATGTGTCGTCGTGCGTTTTTCAGTCGGTCTTAATCACCGTTCCACGTTTGGAAAGTAATTTATTTTCCCTTCTCTTTCTCTCCATCTTTCTCCCTCTTCCCTCATCCTCGAAATGTCGTCCTGACAACGAGAGAGAAAAGGGGGGGGGGAGGTGAAGAGAGACAGGATATGAAAATAAATTTCTTTATGTTGTTCTTCCAGCTTCTACTAATTACTGCTAAGACCTGAGCCCTCGTCTGTGAGTATTGCTGTGCCCGAGCCCAGGCAGTGCAAGAGAAGGAAGGGGAAAGAGAGACAGAGAACGAGAGAGAGAGAGAGAGAGAGAGAGAGAGAGAGAGAGAGAAGTAGTCGAAGGGAAGAAGGGAAGAGGATATGGGCAAAGAATGAGGCGACAAAATCGGGGAGGAGGGGGGGGGGGTGAGGGAGTGGAGGTGGGGGGGGGGGGGGGTAGAATATGAATGAAGCGAGGGAATTGCGAGCACCCGGCCGGTGACTTCCTCTGCTAAGCAGGGCGGCCCCACTGCGGAGGTGCGACGCGGAGAGATAGAGAGAGAGGGCAGAGAGAGAGAGAGAGAGAGAAGGGGGGAGGGGGGGGAGGGAGGGAGAGTGGGTTGCCATCGTGCGCTCCCCCCCCCCCCCCTCTCTCTCTCTCTCTCTCTCTCTCTCTCTCTCTCTCTCTCTCTCTCTCTCTCTCTCTCTGGCCTATGGAGGAGGCGGCGGTGGGAGACACGAGCCCATTCTGAAGGGTAACGTGTGTGGTTGCGGGCGTCCGTCTTGTCCGAATGATCTCTCAAGGTCACGGGGGAAACCTAATAGCGTCAACTGGAAGATAAACAGCGCGCCCAGCTCCAGCGCCGGCCGGGCTGCGTCACGCTGGAGCCCCGCTGGAGCCGCTGCTGGAGCGCTACCTCTGCTGCTATGGCAGGGAAGGGATCTCGTGGCGAGTGCTCTCTCTCTCTCTCCCTCTCTCTCTCTCTATCTCTCTCTCACTCTCTCGCTCTCCGTCTTGATCTACCACCACCACTGCAGCCTCACGCCCAACGCTCCCCCCCTCCCCGCTCCCTTCCTCGTCGCAGACAAACACAGATTGACACAGGCATACGTGAACGCACGCCCGGCCCTGTGCGTGCTGTTGCTGTGGAAACAAGTTGGACATTTGCAGGAGGGAAGCGGGGAAGGGGGGGGGGGGGAGGGGGCGGTATCACGTGAGAGCAGGGACCAATCAAAGTGTATGGGCCCGAACGGGCGGGAAAATTGAATGTGTTGGCGGCAAGCGGTCCGCGCGCTGCGCCCTGTGCGCAGCCTGCTCCCCCCCCCCTCTCTCTCTCTCTCTCTCACACACACACACACACTGGTGTGGTGTTGGTTGCCGTTCGTCGCTCAATCTCGAAGGCCCCCCGGAAGGTCCCCGAGGCCCCCGCGGAGAGCCCGAGCACTGCGTGGAGCTGTCGCGGCGGGCCGAAACTTAGTCCGCGGACTCGGAAACGGCTACCGGGCGGCACCGGGCGGGAACTCGGCCGCCATAAGCGGATCGGGTACGAGGGGGACGCACGTCTTCGAAAATCTTGTGTGTTATTCGGACAGGACTGGAGGAGGAGTGTGTGAGGACGCCGACGTCGCCGGCTGGCCGCGGGACCCTGGGGGTGGGCCGAGGAACGGCGCGCGGCTTCGTTTTTAGTGCCTTCCCGATCTCTCCACCATACCACTTCCCCGAGGACGAGAGAGAGAGAGAGAGAGAGAGAGAGAGAGAGAGAGAGAGAGAGAGAGAGAGAGAGAGAGAGGGGGGAAACTCCACTTGTCGCCGTTGGTCGGTCAGGTCAACTTTCCTTGCGGTCTGCTCCGATGGCCGCCGCGGTCCTCGGGCGGCCAGTGTCAGCGGGGGGCGGCGGGGGGCGGCACCGCGGGGGCCCTCACCACCACAAAGGTCCGCGGGGAGGTGGGGAGGGGGGGAGGGGGGGAGCTGCTCGCGCCGGCCGGCCGGCCGCTCCGGACCGCAGCCCCGACGGACAACTGGACACCGCACCGCCATGGAGAAATGTCAAGTGGACTTTATCGAAGAGCACACACATATATATATACTTGGGCTCTGGAGTGTCCAGGACGCCGCACTGATACGCGTCCTCCAGACGAAATAGCTCGCGACCGCCGCTCGCCGTGTTGTTTTGTTTTTTTCTTTGCTGGTGCTGTTTTTTTTTCTGGTAAACTTTCGTCGGTCGTACACACAAGGCGGCTAACTTAGTCGAGGACCGGCATGACGACGGCGGCGGTGGCGGCGCTTGGGAGCTCGCGGAGTGGGCCGGTGGGCGGCGCCCGGCGGCGCCCGCGGCGGCGCCAGCACCGGGGCTCGCGGCGTCACAGGCGCCACCCCGCTACACGCCACGCCGCGGCCTCTGCCTGCGGGGCTGCCGGCCCGGCCCGGCCCTGCCCGGCACGGCACGCGCGGAACACGTGTATTATCAACTTGGGGCACTTGAGGGCCTCCTTCAGATTCCTGCTAAATTAGGGAGGGACTGCCACCGCCGCCCTTGCTGATGCTATGTCGCATGAATCGAGAGCGCGATGAGCAAGGGAAATGGGGGGCGGCAGTGACATAATTTCTGGCGACACATTAAATTGGGTCGGGCTCGCCGATTTTCCTCATTTCTTTATATTTGTTACGTCCCCGCCTGGCTGCTCGGACCCCGCCGTTTCCCGCGCGCCTCCCCCGCGCAGCTCCGCCTTTTTTTTAACTTCTTTTTTTTTATTTTCGCCTCTTCAGCCCTGCGCCGCGCGACTGTAATGTGATCGTCCAAACCGCGCGGGAGCTTAGATGACTGATGGAGGACAGTGCGCGCGCTTTGGGGGGAGTGGGGGAGTGCGGGGGAGTTGGGGAGTGGGGGGTGGGGGGTGAGTGGCGATGGCGATTCCGTAATGATATCTCTTTAACCCGGCAGAGGGCGCAGCTGGGCACGAGGGGAGGGTTGGGGTGGGGGCGCCCTCAGCACGCCGAGCCGTGACGGGCTGCGGCTGACCACTTACTTTTGACGTCGCGTGCCTCGTGTTCCCGCTCACCACCGCTCACCTCCTCCTCCTCCTCCTCCTCCTCCTCCTCCTCCTCCTCCTCCTCCTCCTCCTCGCACGCGCGCACTTTTTTTCTTTATTACTTACTTTATACACTAATTTATTTTTCGGGGCTCAAAGTGTGGCTTATGTTGCCCGCTCTACTTTTGCGCGCCGTTTTGATTCAAGGAGTATCGGAATCGGCATCGTTTTATAAAACGATTTCACGGACGTTCATGGGGTGTACAGTGTGTCTGTCAGAGGAAGAGGGACACGGCAAACGTCACGTGCAATTACAGCCTGCGTGTGTGTGTGCGTGTAAGAGAGAAAGAGAGGGAGAGGGGGGGGGGACGTTGTCGTGGGCCCTAGGTAAAACACGGCGCGAGCGCGGGGTGGGCGGGGGAGGGTATGATTGCCTTCAGCAACACCTGGGCCGCCGCCCGGGCGCGCCCGTCCCGTCCCGACCGCTCCCGTCCGAGGCTCGGGGCTCTTCGCTTCACTCGTTTGGATCGAGTGTTTGTGCAGAGAGAGTGCGAGCAGGCGAGAGAGGGCCACTGGAGTGGGGGCTGAGGCGGCGGCAGCGGCGGCGGCAGCGGCAGCGGCGGCGGCAGCAGGGGAGGAGCACACCGGAGCTGTTGAGGGGCGGATTCATTTCCAGCCTCTTTTCACGCCACAGCAGCAGCAGCAGCAGTTGCGGGGGCCGCCAGCCGGTAGGACCCTTGCCGAGCACGGCGGCGGCGGGAGCCGGCAGCGACACGAAAGCAGAGGAAGAGGGAAGGGAAGGGCGGAAACGCGTAAGAGTGTTTGCTGTGGGAGCCTTTTGAGGGGGCGGCCAGGGGCTGCCTATCGGTGGCGGCGGGCACCTGCAGCGGGCACCTGCAGCGGGCACCTGCAGCGGGCACCTGCAGCGGGCACCTGCAGCGGGCACCTGCAGCGGGCACCTGCAGCGGGCACCTGCAGCGGGCACCTGCAGCGGGCACCTGCAGCGGGCACCTGCAGCGGGCACCGCCTGATCCGGTTAGCTGCATCGCGAGGGACATGGCCACGGCAGTGAACCGGGCCCCGGCCAGCCCCGCAGGGCGGCGGCAGCGCCCCGCCCGTCCGAAGAGCAGGAAAAGAGAACGGATACATTTCAGATCCGCCTCGCCCCCGTGGGACGTCGGCGAGGGGCCGGGGAGGCCCGCCCTGGGAGGGGCTCGGCCCGCCACGCCCCGCCACGCCGACACAGCAGCCACCCAGCCACCCCGCCGGGCGCTTTCTGATCTTGACTATTCATGTTAACGAAAGTTTGGGTGCGCCGCCGAGGCAGCGGCGGCCGCGGGGGTGCTGGCGGAGGGTCCACGGGGGGTCCGCGGGGGTCCGCGGGGGGTCCGTGGGGGGTCCGCGGGGGGTAAGCGCTAACTCCTCGGCGTCATCTGAAGAACAAACATGGCGGAGCGGATGGCAGCAGTAGTGGCGCAGGCGGCGCAGGCGAGCGCCCTCTGAAGTCCGCCCCGCAAGCGTGAGGGCCGCCCGTCAAGCAGTTTCCCCCGTGTGGAGCCGGCACCGCGCCGGCGGCCGTGTCCCCTGCAGGCAGATGAGGTCACACGCGCTGACCTTCTGACCCGCGGGCCCGGCAGAGAGCCCGCCCGGAGCACCGCCGCAGCACCGCGGCGCGGATGGGCGAGGCCGCGATTGGATTGTCGTGCAAACTCCGACTCTTGTCGCGGGCGAACTTAAACAGGATCAGCAGCGGCAGCACGGCGCGCCGGGCGAGGAGGTCTGGCGGCGCGCGCCTGCGGCCTGCTGCACCGTGCGCCCGCACCGTGTGCGCACAGAGCACACCACGCCGCGGCACTTACCCAAATCAGTTCCCGTTAAGCTACGAATCTTTTTTTTTTTCGGAAACGCCGGATTTGATTTATTTTTTTGAAAAACAAAATTCTGTTTTTTAGCGCGGTGTTTTTGGACCTACCCCTACACATCGTTACGACATGATCTTTTTGTTTCTCTAGCCCTGTGATTGTGTCATCATATTTTTTTGAAAAGTTTGATCTTTTTATTTCTTGGAGTTGGTAACTAGGAGGTAGTACTCGGGTAATGACATCGAGGATCTTGGCCCCGTTTCCTCCACCCGCCTCTCTCCGGCCCCTCCCCGGCGGCTCCGCCCGTCTTACGGCCCGGCCTTTCGGCGGTGAAGAGTTTAAGTCCGGCATTTTGTTGGCTTGCTGGCTTTCGCGATCTAATTGGCCGTGGGATACAATGCGCGTTATTACATTACAAAGCCCACTTGATCATTATGGCGGCGGTATTAAAAGGGACGCCACCGCGGGGCGGCGGGGGCCGCGGGGGTGGGGGGAGGAGGTCGTTTCCACCCCCCTCCCCCCTCATCCTTCTATCCTCCGTCTCTCTCCCTCCTCAAGGCTGCGGCCACCATCAAGGAGCAAGGGCGCACCGTTTCGCGCGGAGCGCACCGCGCCTGCAGCACCTGCGCTCACAACGAGAAAAGTGTTCGACTGCAGGATCGATCCGGCCCTTGCGTGTGTGTGTGTGTGTGCGTGGGGGGGGGGGGGGGGTGGAGGAGGGGTACCGCGTCTATAGCGCGTAAGGCACCCGCTGCAGTTACGTGGCACCGATCATAAATCGTCCGTGGCCACGCCGTGCACAATACGAGCGGCGCCCACGCGGCCACGGGATTAGAGAGGGACCCCCCGCGGGGCCCCGGCCGGACCAGCTCAGCCCGAGCGTTGCGGGGGCCCTGTGGCGGGGCGGGGCTCTGTTAGAGAGACGCTGAGTCTCTCTAGGCGCTGTGCATCGCTTACACCTCAGATTGTACCCAACGTTCTTGCCTTGCCAAATTTTTTTTTTTTTCAAAAATCAAATAAGTTTTTGTAAATACAATTTTCTATAGTTTTGGGGGAAATCAAAGTTTGATGTTATTTTGGAGCGCAGACGGGGTGAGGCCGGGCTGAAGCGGCCGAAGTTGCCCTTGGTACACTATCTCCACTAGTTGCGCGCACGTGGCGTGCTTCTTTAGGGCGCCCGCCGCCCCCTCCCTCGCTGTCAAGCCCCCGACCCTAACTCCCCGCACCGCTGCTGCCGCGACGCCCGCCTTCCACACACCTCGTCATGGTTATTCAACGCAGAGACATGCATATACATCATCGCAGCTCCCTAACTCGTGGTAATAAAAAGAGAGGAAACTTGTTGTGTGTGAGATCGTGCAACTTATAGACCTTGGCGGCTGGAGGGGGGGGGGGGGGGGCGCTGACGCCGCGAATATCCTTGCAGCGGCCGTGCGGCTTGAGTTGTCACGGCCCCGCGGGGGGTCCGGGGGGCCATGACCCGCGCGGGTCGTCATGGCGACGCCGCCGCGACCAGCCTCACGGGCACGTTCACCTGCATGGAGTAGTAGTTGGTGCAGGTCCGGAGGGCCAAAGGGCGGCCGGGGTCCGCAGCTGCCGTCCGGCACGACTTGAATCCCAACGACCCCGGGCCGCGCTGTATTTGCCATACCACAAAGTCTGGCCGCCGGTGCCGCGAGCGGGCAGCCCGCCGCCACGCCGCTGTGTCCGCCCCGCGCTCTCCAGCTCTCCCAGTGAAGCGCGCGCACCCGGGGTAACTAACCCCTACAGTTTCTAGTCCTGACAAATTTTCATTCCAAGATTTCTTGAGTGGTGAATTTATGGAGTTGTTCGGAAAATTTTAAAATGTAAATCAGGAGGGTCAAAAAATTTCTACGATGTTTTCGTCGGCCACGACGACAGGATGGACTCGCGTCCACCACGCTGAGTGCGGCGCGCGCGGAGGCCCAGATGGGGCCGAGAGGGGACGGAGGGGGGCCCGAGAGGGGGCCGAGAGGGGACGGAGGGGGGCCCAGAGGGGGCCGAGAGGGGACGGAGGGGGGCCCGAGAGGGGGCCGAGAGGGGACGGAGGGGGGCCCAGAGGGGGCCGAGAGGGACCCGCGGGAGGTCACCGCACATCCCCCGCGTCCGGCCCGGATTCGATTAGTCGGCTCCATTGACGTCGCGGTGTCCGCGGCGCCCCCCGCGGAGCCCCCCCGGATAACGCTCCCCGCAGTGGCGGCGGCCGCCGGGGGACCGGACCCGCTCCACTTCCATCTCACTGAGCCGGCGCCGCGTCTGCTTAAGAGACGGGATCTTGTCCTCGACGAGCCCGATTGTGTGCCGCGCGGGGTAACCCGACCGTCTTGTTCTTGCTCGTGTTGTCCGCCTTCTTCGCGGCCCCACCGCCGCCGCCACCGCCGCCGCCGCCGCCGCCGTCGCTACTCCTCTGTATGGAAATACCGCACGACGATGTCGGCTCGGGGAGAGCCTCCGTAATCTCGCACCCCGTCGGCCCCGTCGGCTCCGGGTCCCTGCGGCGGCGGCGGCGGAGGCGGCGGAACGAGATGAGATGTGTTGCCCGAGCACTGCGAGCTTCATCACGGGGAACGCTTCTGGTTGATCGTGTGGTCTTCACGGCTGACGGCCGCCCGGTCGGCCGGACGAGGGTCGTATAGGAGGCATTGCAGTGCGGTGCGCGGGGGCGGGGCGGGGGCGGGGGCGGGGGCGGGGCGGGGGCGGGGCGCGCGTGTACCGCCGGGGCCGTGGCGTCGGCCAGGGCGGGGGCGGGGCGGGGGAGCGCGTTGCGTTAATGCGACTGCACATGACGTAAATGAACGTCACGTCGTAGTGCCCCGCCGGCCCTGTCGTGCCGCGTAGCACACATCGCATCCCGTCTGAAGACCCCCCCCCCCCCCCCCGACGGCGTCGCCTGCCGGCGTCCGAAGGCGGTGCTCTAGCATCCGATTAGAGGGCAGCGTGGCAGGAGGCCTCGCCCCGGCCGTCCGGCCGTTCCGTGCGACTGTCCTTCCGTGCCGCCCCCGCCGCCCCCGCCGCCCCCGCCGCCCCCGCCGCCACTCTCATTGACTTGTAATGAGGCAAAGGGCAACAGGCTGGCTCTCCTCTCCGCCCCCCGCCGGCCCCCGCCGGTCCGCGCGCGACGCGCCGCCGGCCCGGGGCCCGGCCTGGCGCCGGCCATGAGTCGCGACGACGCGTTATTGGCTCAGCGATTATCATGATGACACCCCCGGCCTCCCACGGCCACCCCCCGCCCAGCCACCCGCGGCCACCCCTGGGCTCGGAGCTGGCGGAGCTGGCCGCAGGCAAGGTTGGTACGCCGCTGAAGACATTAAATTAAAAAAAAAACAACTCGAGAGTTTCAGATGAAAACTTGTTTAAGTTTACTATTATAAATGCCTCTAGGGATCTACTATGGCCATAGAAGACTGTTCAAAAAAAATATAAAATATAAAATCATAGTGAAGCATTTTTACAAGTTTACGCCTTTCGTAATGCTTGCCTCGGACTGACTCGACTCACTGTGGGCGCGCTCGCGGCCGCACTGAGCAGGAACACGGCGACCTTGTTGGTCAGAGAGGGAGAGAGAGGGAGAGAGGGAGAGAGAGAGAGAGAGAGAGAGAGAGAGAGAGAGAGAGCTGACCCGGGACGGGTACAGGGCCACAGCCTCAGGGCCGGGCGGCTCGGCACGCCACGGTAGGGCTCCCAGCCGGCTCCCGGCCCTCACAGGCGGCGACGGCGGCACAGCAGATTTCGCATATAGAAAGTGGCGTCCGACGAGCCTCACGGATGAAATTGGGTCAGCCAGGAAGTGGCAGCAGCAGCGGCGGCGGGCGGCAGCGGCACTGCACAGAGAGGCGAGGACGTACGAGCCACGCGGGGTAGGCTGAAACGATTGGCCCTTGAAAGAGGTGCGGGGGGCGGCGGAGGCGGGGATGCGTCCGACGTGTGGTCTGCTGTTGGGGCACTCGCTGCAGAGGGGTCGGGGCGCGGGGAGAGAGGGTCTGGCCTCTATCTCTCTCTCTCTCTCTCTCTCTCTCTCTCTCTTTCTCGCTCTGGTCCCGTCGCATCGTATGCAAATACGGTCCAGCCGGCACCTAACAACCAGGCGGGTGCTGCTGGCTCGCCCGCCCCTGCAGGCCAGGCACCCAGGCACCCCACGCGCCCCGCGACGACACGTCGCTTAAAAATTATCGATAGATGTTGGTAGTCGTCGTCGTCTGGGTGTCGGCGGCCTTGCGCGCCGTCGTCTCCTCTGCCCTTGCCTGCTCCGGGGCGGGCAGCACGGCAGCACGGCGGCCTGGCGGGGCCCCGGCGGCGGCGTCCTCATTACAGTCACCGGCCAATTAGGGCCTGACTTATGATCAGTTAGTTGAGCGGGCCGCCGCCGCCCGCCGCGCCCTGCACCCCGCAGGCCCGCAGGCCGTGCCGCGGGCCGCCGCCGCCGCTGCTGCTGCTGAAACTGCGAATATGAGATGCGAGGGGGCGATTGTGAGTTAGTGCGGAGGGGGCAGCGCCCGGCGGGGCCCGGCGGCGCCCGCGGGAGGGTGACGGGCCGCGCCGGCCGCGCCGCCGCTGCCCCAGCACGCCCAGCCCCAGCCGCCAGCAGCGCTCTGGTTTATACGGCCCGCGGCGATTGAGACGGGAACAAATTAGGTAGTTCTGTGGCTGTTGCGGGGCGCGGCCCGCGCGCCCCGCGCCGGTCTCTGGAGGCCGTCTGGGGGCGACGTGTGTGCTCATATTGAAAGCTCAAGGTCAAAGGTCACCGCGTTATACACACGCGGAGATACGTTTTTTGGGCACTCCCGCTAAACTTTGACAGTTAAATTTTTTTAGTGGGCGCCCATTCCTCACAAAAATTGGAGGGACCGGCAAAGAGCAGAATCCTCGACCAGCCGCTCGCCAACCGGACTCGCTAACCATGCGGCCACGGAGCTGTGGCACGGAGCAGCGGCGCGCACCCAGTTTTCATCTCAGTGCACGTTCACACACAAAAAAGAATCATGATCAAAAATAAAAATTTCAATAATATCAATCAGTTTTTGGGAAAGAGTGTTTTTGGAGTTCGGATTGACAACGGTGTTCTCCCTCTCATCTGGTCGGCCGCGGACATCTCGCCGCGTCCTGCCGCGCCCTCCCCCCCGCAGGGCAGGGCGCAGGGTGGTTGTTAAAGGGGGCACGAGAGCAATGAGACAGAATGGAAACGAGACGGTGCGAGCGGATGAAAGTGAACGCCTGTGTGAGATGCGATGGGATGAGAGCTGCGGGGGCGGCGAGGGGGCGGCGGGGGCCCAACGCTGCAGCGCCAGCGGCCCACCGCGCGCCGCAGCCACCGCATCGCGCCCGGCCGCTCGCGCCCTTTCACCCCGAGAATGGTGATTCGAGTAGTGCCGCGGCCGCGTGCTGAAGGCTGAAGGCTGAAGGCTGGAGGCAGCAGAGGCCGACCACCACTCACCCCTTCTAACTTCCCACGCAATCTCCCGCTAGTACCGCCACTTCTCCCGGCCAACAGCGCCGTACGAAATACCGCCGATAAGAAAGAGAGAGAGAAGGAGAGAGAGGGTGGAGAGAGAGAGAGAGAGAGAGAGAGAGGAGAGAGGGGAGAGGGAGCGAGAGAGAGAGAGAGGGGGGGGGGGGGAGGATGCCGGCGGAAGGATCATCGGCTCTGCCGCCGGAAGAGCTGGACTGGCAAACACTAGTGCAAATGGAGTGCACACCTATCGGACAACCGGTGTTGAGAGAGGGAGAGAGAGAGATCTACGGAAGAACCGGCGGTAAGTTTAAAGCTCGGAGTAGTGGTGGTGGGTGGCGTGTTGGAGTGTGAGTGGGAGATGGGGGCGCTATACCATCAGTACCGTTAACTCAATTTTACAGAAGACGATACGGTATGGAAATTGCGGGACACGCTCTTTTACCCTTGCAAAAGTGTGAGTGGGAGAGAGAGAGAGAAAGAGAGAGAGAGAGAGAGAGAGAGAGAGAGAGAGAGAGGAGAGAGAAGGAGGGAGATGGGGAGAGACAGAGAGAGAGAAAGGGAGAGAGGGAGAGAGACAGCGTGTGTGCGTGTGTGTGTGTGTGGCCCAGTTTCGTTTGTTAATTAATCCACGGCTGCACGACAATTGTCATCCAACACCCCATGCGTGGCGCGGCGTGGGCACGGCGGCAAATACGATGTCGGCGGCAACCGGAGTAGGCGCCGGAGTAGTGCTGCCGAGGCTGCCGCGCCGAGCCGCGCCGCGCCGGTGGGACGGGGAGGGAACACGAGCTCAGCCAGCAGTGCGGGCGGGACGGATTTTCTTCTCGTCGCCGCCGTTCGTGATTCTGGTGTGCACCTCGCCGTCATCGTCACCGTCCCGGACTGCAGCCGCGGTGTCGGGCCGGGGATGTCGGCTTCGGGTTGTGGGCTCTAGCGTCCGGCCGGCCTTAGGCGGCGCTGCGTCGCTGCACGTGCGGGCCGGGCTGTTTGGGGGTGCCGCTGGAGATGGGGGTATAATGCGCTAGGCTTGTCCTGGACGCGGCGGCCGCGGGGGCGGCGGCAGGGGCAGCGCTGCGGGGTGCCGGCCGCCCCCGCTGCTCCGCCCCCGCGCCGCCCCCGCCGCTCCGCCCCCGGTGAGAACTCGGTGAGGGCTCAGGAGGAGGGCCTCGGCCGGCAGGCGGGCAGGCAGCTCCGGCCGCCCTCACCCTCAGCTGGCAGGCACTGGCGGGCAGCCCGAGCTGGCGGCGCCTAGCGGTGCCTAGCGGTGCCCGGCCAGGCCCGGCCCCCGGCTAGTGCCACTAAATCCTTGAGCTTCTTATTGTCTACCA
This sequence comes from Megalurothrips usitatus, assembly GCA_026979955.1. Classification (NCBI taxonomy): domain Eukaryota; kingdom Metazoa; phylum Arthropoda; class Insecta; order Thysanoptera; family Thripidae; genus Megalurothrips; species Megalurothrips usitatus. Next base: position 9,400,462 of record CM049602.1, read on the forward strand.
GTCTAAGTTTTGGTGGCCGGCGCTGCTGCCATGGTGCTGGCACGGCGGCGCTGCCGGGGACACCGCTTGCCAGGCACGGCCGCCCCCGCCGCCACCACAGCCCCGGCCACTAAGACCTGCCGCTGCCACCGCCGCCACGGGCGGTCCGGATATTATGTAACACTCCAGGTCAGGAGTTTACCGCCCGCCAGCGGAGCCACCGGCAGCGCAGCCAGTCACTCGCCCCGCCTCGAATGGAATTATTAAACGCGGCCGCCGCGGGAGGAACAGCGGGCCGGCTGCGAGCAGTGGACCCGGCTGTGCAAGGATCCTGAAGGACTCGCCCCCGCGTCCCTTCCTGCCGATTTAATGCCATGGATGGCTGGCGAGCGGGAGGTCCTCGCAGACGTCTCCGTTGCGCAACACCGCTTTCGCGCATGGCCGGCTCCCGCGGCCGGACCCCGCCGAGCCGAGTCCCCGCGCGGCCCCGCGGCTCTGCCCTTACTGTGTTCACTATTCGCCCTCCGGCCCGCGCGCGGCCCCCCGCGAGGTTCTCCTGCTACTACTGTGTTCACTATTCACCCTCTGCCCCGCCCCGCGCCCCGCGGCCCCGGACGACGCGTCCGGAGCTAATGACGGCCAAAGATTGTGTCTCGGATCTAATCATAGCGGGCCGGCAGCGGGCGTCTTATTGGCAGGCGCAGCGTAGCACGGTGCGAATAATGACGTCGTCCGGACCATCGCCGTGAGTTTCCCCGAAGTCGTTATTCGCAGTTCGGAAACGGGTTGGCTACTCGACATTGCCGATAGTCGTCGAGAGAGGGCCCTCCGAGAGAAGGGAAAAATGATTTTCCGTGGTCAGCTCAGGACGCGGTGTGGGCGTGCCAATAGCGAGTCCATTTTCTCCGGCGCCGCGGCAACAAGCCCTGATAATGAGTGCCGTGACTCGATTTTTGCGCTCGCGGAAAAGGCGAGCAAGTGGCCGAGCGCGGAGGGGCCGCGACGGCGAGCTGCCCGGGCTGAGGCGGCGCTCGCCGCAGCGCCCGGGAGGCGACAGGCCGGGGGTCTCGGGGGCCCCGGGGACCCCGTTGGCGGCTGTGCTGCCAATAACGACAAGCGGCATTACGCGGGTGTCACTCGGCACCGCCCCGGCGACGTCGTGTCGAGACAAGCTCCAATGAATTGATAAATGAGCAGGGTTTCATCACGGAACTGTCATGGACAGGGGCCGCGGGCCTCGGGCCGGGCAGTGTGGCGGCCCGACCTTAACCCTACAACGCCCTGGTCCCCCGGCCCGGTGGTGCAGCCCCCCCCCCCCCCCCCCTCCCCCCGCCCGGCCTGCCCCCGCTCCAACGGCGCGGCGTCGGAGAAGTGTTTTGATGCAAGACATGCGCCCCATGGCTTCCATTCAATTACATTGTGCCAGTCACTTGTTGGGGCGCCTCGCCTCGCCGCCCCGCCCGCGCACCCTCCCGCCCGCGCCCGCCCCCCGAGGTGGCCGTCAACAACGTCGTTCCCGAGGACGCCGACGCCGGAAAGAATATACTTCACGGCCCGCATGGCTTACGGACGGCCCCGGCCCAGAGAGATAGCGCGGCGTAGGTGAGAGGTAGCGACTCGCCGTCTCCCTGTTCTCGTTTCTATCTCAGCCAATCAAACCCGGCACGCGAGTCTCCGCCCGGCGGCCCCCTGCACGCTGCCGTCTCCCGTGAAAACGGCGGGAGAAAAACAAGGAGAGCGTTCTCGCTCTCCCTCTCCGTCCCACCCAAGGGCCGCCCGGACGGCAGGGACCGTCCGAGACCCGGGGAGCTGCATATAGACCAGGGAACTGTCTGCGCGCGGTACAAAAGACAGGGTCCTGTCTGCGTGTCGGTCCGTCCGCCTGTCTGCCGTCCGTCTGTCTTACTTCGTTAGAGTTCTCCCAGCGCGCGCCCTCGGCACGGCGGTGGTGGGGGGGGGGGGCGGAGGGCCGCAGCCGCACCGACGCACTCCGCATGCATTGCATTGACTGCCAGCGCAGGCGGGCAGAACACTCGCGGCCCACTATTTCAGGGGTGTCATGTCGCAGCCCGGGCCGGCGGCCGCATCGGCTCATCGGACAGGGAGCGGGTGAGAGCAGCGGGCGGCGTCAGCGGCGCGGGCGGCGCGGGGCCCCGCACACGCACGCACGCCGGTCATTCCACTGCCTCATCACGCCTCATCGGCGCTAATCCGGTGGCGCGGTGCCCGCGGCAGCGACACGCAGATGGCGCGCGGCTCACCTGTTGTGGGTGTGGCTGCTGCCGCTGGGCCTCTCGGTGCAGCGGCAGCTGCAGCAGCTGCAGCAGCTGCAATCAATTCGAAGAGCGCGCGGGGCCGCGGATCGTTATGGCGTTGTTTGCGTTTTACTGCCGCGGCCGAGTGGAAGTGGTTTTTGGGACGCGCCGCGGTGTGGCTGTCAGTCAGTGGATGAGTCCGTCAACCAGTCGTGTGTCAGTCAATCAGTTTTCCAGCCAGTGTGTGCGGTCAATCAGTGTGTCTATTCGTGTGCCAGTCAATCAGTTTGCCAGGCAGTGTGTCAGTCAGCCAGTGTTTCGATCGATCGGTGTGTCAGTCAACCAGTGTGTCAGTCGATCAGTGCACCAGTCAATCGGTGTGTCGGTCAACCAGTGTGTCAGTCGCTGCTCAGCGCGTCAGTCAGCCAGGCGCGGTGCGCTTCTGTCCTCGCGGCGCGCTGTCAGCGCCTGCCGCCGCGCGGGGTAGGCCCGCCCGCGCGGCGCGGCCGTGGGGCGCGTTGCCTACCTTCGCATCCGCAGGCGCTTGCGATGGATGTCACGCCCGCGGCCCGGCCGGCCCGGTCGGCCCGCTGGGACCCGGGACCCCGCACCTGCAGGCCGCGCCCGACAGTCACGACCCGGGCAGAGCGGGCAGAGCAAGCAGAGCCGTGACCTGCAGCAAGTGCAGCGGCACGGCCTGCGGGGCCACTGCGGGGCCACTGCGGGGCCCGCGGGAGAGGAAGGAAAATCATGGCGGACACGGGGGAAAGAATAACAGCCGCCTGCTGCTGCTGCTGCGGAGCGGGAAAAATCGATTCACTTTCGCTTGTTTATATATTTTTATGAAATGACGCGGTGGGCGCGTGGGCAGGCACACAGTGTGTGTGTGTGTGTGTGTGAGGGAGAAGGGAGGCTTGGAATTATAAAAAAAAGGGGGGGAGAGGCCGGTGATGATGTCATTTTGTGGCCTGCGGATGTATCACGGAGGGGCTCACTCACACACATGCAGCCGCTCACACACACACGCACACACACACACACTATATGTGCCGCTACTAAATTCGGCTCTCCAGTTCCGCGCGCACCCCCGAGCCAGTGTGTGTGTGTGTGTGTGTGTTGTGCTTGTGTGTGTGTGTGTGCGGCCAGCAATTTGGGGCGACACGAGGCGACGCAAACCCATTATCAGTGGGCAAAGGAATGATAAACACTGCTGGCTCGGCCCGGCCGCCGCCGCCGTGAGCGGACAGGGTGTTCCATCGGCCGCGCATCAAACAACCATCCGCGCACAGGGCAGGGGGCGCTGCTTAAAACTTATTTTACTTTCGTTTTTATTATTTTTTTTCTCTTCTTTTGAAGGTACGGCGTCGCGCGGGGATCGGGGAGAGAGGGCTGGGGGCGCTACATCCGAATGCAGCCCGGACAATTAGGGCAGGACGGGGAGGGCGGGGGAGGGAGGCCGCCCTGACGGACACCTGGGCTTCATTCAGATGCAAAGCAAACTCGATCGCTTGCGGACGTCTCCGGCAGGGGTGCCCCCTCCTCCTCCTCCTCCTCCTCCTCCTCCTCCTCCTCCTCCTCCTCCTCCTCCTCCTCCTCCTCCTCCTCCTCCTCCTCCTCCTCCTCCTCCTCCTCCTCCTCTTCCCTTCTATAGGATAGGGGTTTTGTCGGTTTGTTGGTCAGTGTGGGGGTCGGGTCGGGTTCGTCCTAACCACGCGTCGAACCGAATATCTCACCCAATCCGTCGCTCCCACTGCAGCAGGGACCCCGCCGCCACCTGCGTCCCACCGGCCTCAGCCCCCCCCCCCCCCCCGCCCCCCCGCAAACAGGATGACGCGCGATGAAAGAGACGATCCGATACGAGGGTGCCCCGGGGGGGGGGGGGTCAGAAACAGGGGGCAGGAGGGGGGAGGGGAGGAGGGAGGCTACTTTTTGCTGCAGATTCCGGCGGCGGTCCGTCGTGCGGCCCTCGGCGGCGGCCAGAGACGGCGGACGGCGAGTGGACAGTGCTCCACTCATCTGCAAATTAGTGTCGCAAAGTTACGCGCGTCGTCGGGGCCCCCGCCGCCGCCGGGTGCGGTCTGGTCCCCGACGGCCCCTCCCCTAACCCTCGGCAGAGTTGGCGCCCCGCCCTGCAACAGAGTGAGCGGGCTATCAGCAGACCACTGGCCGCCGTCACCGCCCTCCGCCCCGGACCCCCTGGACCAGCAGCTCACTGTGTCTCTGTCTCTCCATCTCTCCATCTCGCTCCCGCTCTCTGTTCTCCTCGAGCGGCTACATCGCTGCTCTCGCACCAGCCGCGCACCCCGGCGTTCTGACCCGGGATGGGAAATCGGAACCGCGCGCTCAGGTGGGGGAAGGCGGTGGGGGTGAGAGGTGCGGGAGGAGGAGGAGGAGGAGGAGGAGGAGGAGGAGGAGGAGGAGGAGGAGGAGGAGGAGGAGGAGGAGGAGGAGGGGGGGGAGGTAAGCAGAAAGCGGCGCACCGCAAAAATCACAAGAAGCGACCGCCGCCGCCGCCGCTGCCGCTGTGGAAATCAAAGTCGGCGCGGAGATACAGGAACGGTAGAGAGCCGGGCCGGGGCTGGAGGTCGTTTGGACCGCGAGTCGGGCCGATCCGCTCCGATCCCGTGGTCGCTTTCTTTCCGTGAGAGGCGGCAGCAGCGGCGGCAGCAGCAGAGGAGCGGAGCAGACCGCCGCCGCCGCCGCCGCCCCCCGCCTCCGCCCCGGAGCAGCTTATGATGTGCGGTGCGGTGGAAGGGTCTGGGCCGGCCCGCGTGCCGTGGCAGCCCCCCCCCCCCCCCCCAGACTACTCTCGGACTCTGAGGAGAGTACACATTCAGCACGATCAGCATGATCTGTTTGTTGTCGCGCAGACGATGAGATTGAGCGGCGTGCGCGGCCGGCAGCGCGCGGGACGCCTCGTGGGGCTCCGGGGGCCGCCGCCTTCCTCCAGTCAGCGCCGCCGCCGACCTCTAAGCCGTTTTTCACCACGGCTGACGACGCCCACCCGACGACGTCCGCCGCCGCAGAAGAAGAAGAAGTGCGTGATTTGTGAGCGGCCCAGCGAGAGAAAAAAAATATTTGCAGCCGCGACTGATTTCTATGTCGGTTTTAAGACCAGAGGACGGTACATTACACTAGTTACTCCTTGCTCCACTTCGTATAATGATTTCCCCCCGCGTGACGAACCCCCCAAAAAATTATACGTCCATCCGCGACCGCGCAGCCTCCTTAGAGAGAGAGAGAGAGAGAGAGAGAGAGAGAGAGAGAGAGAGAGAGAGAGAGAGAAGGTGCAGGACTGGGAGCAAGCACCGCCTCCCAACCTGTTGTCCTTTGGCACACACCGCACAGGTCAACACAGGGAGCGAGACTAGGTCTACACTTCGCACCTCGGTTCCCCCCCCCCCCCCCCCACCCCCTCCCTCTCTTCCCCCTCCCTCTTCCTTTCTCTTTCTCTCTCTCTCTCTCGCCAAAAGAATTTTTTTTCAATGGACTGCAAATAGTGAGTGGGGGAGTAGGAAATGAAAAAAAAAATAAACAAAAAGGCTGTGTACGCTTTGACTGGGGGGCAGTGGTGGTGGTGGTGGTGGTGTTTCAGGTCGGCCGTGGGTCCCGGTCGGTCCTGGCCGGCCAGAGGGCTAATACGTATAAACCACTGTAATGGTGGGGACCTCGGCGACATCATTGGATAATGCGGTACGGCCGGAGTTACGAGTCTGCCGGCCACACACACACACGAGCGCACACACACACACGCACACGCACGCGCGCTCACGCACACGGGGACGCCCGGTCCGACCCGAAACGCCAGAGCGCAGGTTCACTAGCCAAACAAACGGCAAATGCAGTTTCATCGCTGAATTTGGGAGGGGCGAGGCGATGGCAGGGCAAAGGCAGCGGCGCGGGACGGGCACCAACACCGGCGCGCCTCAAAGACCGGTCCGAAACAAGAGCAGCGGCTCGGGCAGGCAGCACACTCTCAGAGCACACCGCTGCCCGCTCTCAGCGTAAGTTCGACCGTTTCGACTGCATTCGGACGATAATTTTTTTCCCCCAACGGGATGTTAGTATAAATAATAAGCGATTTTTATTTTCTTTGTTCTCCCCTGATTCGACAATGCAGTATAGTACATTCGGTTCCGCAGCGCGCTCTGGCGGGATGTTTACGACCCACATACATCATAAAGCGTTGCCATGACTACGCGACGCGCCCCGCCCCGCACTATCTGTGCCCGAGATGCGCGAGCCGCGCGGCGCACCGGTGCTTCGGGGGTGCGGAGGGGGGGGGGGGGGGGGGGGGGCTTCTGGGGCCGCGACCCTGTCCGTCAGCCTCGGCGGCCTGGTGCGATAGCGTCCGGAGCCCCCCCCCCCCCCCCGGCCGCTCATCCTTGTCACGTAATTCATGAAGCCGTCGCACACAGACGACGCTGCCGAAGCCAGCCGCGGTTATGAGATTTAATAACTGGCTGGCAGAGTGTCTTCCCCCCTGCCGGCTATAAAACGTGCCCGACACGGCCTCGGGCCGCCTGCCCACCTCCTCCCCCTCCTCCTCCCCGGGCCGGAGCCCGGAGCCCGGAGCCCGGAGGAGCCACCCGGAGCAGGAGCCGCGGCGGGGCCGACGTGGAGGAATGCGAAATCACTGTGAGACACCCACCACAGCAGAGGGTCGGTCGGTCGGTCGTCCCGGGGGCCTACTGCACTGCGGTGCGCGCGCACGTGCACTCTCTCTCTCTCTCTCTCTCGCTCACACACACACTCTCTCGCTCACACATACTCTCTCTCTCACACACACACACACTCTCTCTCTCTCTCTCTCTCACACACACACACACGGCACGCGCGGACTGCGAACGCGCCCGCGCGGCCGCACCCACATATTACCCTTATCTAATGCTCGGATGTGCGATTCGCGAGGTGCTCCGCTTCGCGCTGTGGGCGGCAGAGCGCGCCGGCGGCGGGAGCAGGGGGGGGGGGGACAACGTAAGGACAACGGAAAACCGTCTCATCGACGTGACCCAGTCCTAAGTCCCCCCCCCCCCCCTGTGTTTAGTCCGTCCGGTAAAACACGGCGGAAACAGCGGAGTGGAGCGAGACGGCGGCGGCCGAGAGATGGTAACATCCCTCATTTCTAATCAGTGAGAAAACTTTCACGAACCACAACTGGCAGGCCTTGAGCAGCGCGGGGGTGGCCTGGGGCGGCAGCGGCGGGGGCAGCGGCGGGGGCAGCGGCGGGGGCAGCGGCGGGGGCAGCGGCGGGGGCAGCGGCGGGGGCAGCGGCGGGGGCAGCGGCGGGGGCAGCGGCGGGGGCAGGCCGTCGGGGACGCGCCTGTCTGCCGCCGCCGCCCCCGGTCCGCCCCCGGTCCACCCCCGCCGCCCTCGCGCATCGCGCCATGACGAATTGCCAGACGAGGAGAAGACGGGCCGCCAAAGTAGTACAAGTGGCCTTCATTAATGATGCTAATGAGAACAACCGCCCCAAGGTCCACAAGGTCCCGGCGGACCCCGGCGGACCCTGGAGGACCCCGAAGGACCCCGAAGGACCCCGGCCGAGATTCCGATACGCCCGGTCTTTGACCAGGCGAACGAAAACAACTGGGGCACCGTCCACCCGCTTCGCAGGCCCCGCAGGCTCCGCAGCCACCGACACTCGACACTCGACACCCGACACCTGACGGCTACCCGCGCGCACCTCTGTCACGGCTGAGAGCCCACCCTGAATACGGGCCGCCCCCCGCGGCCGCGGCCCTGCCCGAGTATCGCGCACGTATGTGCGCTGCATAAGGGCTGGCCGCGTCCCCCCCCGACCGGAGAGCTTCCCTGCCGCCGCCTGGCGCCGCTAGTTCGACTCCTCCGAGCGGGAGTGACGTGCCGCCACAACAGAACCAACAGGAATGGTAAGCAGCCGCGCCGCCGCGGCCTGGAGGCGGGGACGCATGGTGAATACCATGAATGGAATAATCCCGACGTGTAAAGGAAAGGCAAGCCGGGCAGGCAGGAAGGAGGAGGAGGAGGAGGAGGCGGCGCGGTGAGCCCTTACACACATGGCCAACCAAACCCTTGGCATTTACTTTTATACACGCTCCTTCCTCCAGTGGGATGTGGCGAGGAGGACGGGGGGGGGGGGGGGGGGGGGGGGGAATGTATGTGTGAATTTTGCGGGAGCTCGGGAAGCGTTGTAACGGTGAATGACTCGACATTGTGCACATTTCTCTTCTTGTTTTCTACAGGTTTTCCTGTACATTGTACTATAAAGAACAGAGAAATTGTGAATTTTTTTGAATTTTCATATTTCTTTTTGGACGTCTAAAAATTTGCAACGCGGTGCATATTATAGTAAAGCACACGCACAAAAAAAGCAAATCAAAACATTAAGCTCAAACAAATCGCACCCCTGTAAATTTTTTAAAAATGTTTAACCGTTAGACTCGTTTACCCGTCAGTCTCAGAGAGAGAGAGAGAGAGAGAGAGAGAGAGAGAGAGAGAGAGAGACCCCGGTTCGGTGCATCAGACATCAGACGGCCGGAAGTCGAAAACTTCCCCCCGACAAGAGAGGGGAAATGACGGGCAACGCATTGATTACCAGCAGTGGCCCGCAGACCAGGCCGTGCCCCTTTTGACTGCGATGGCGGCGTGGCGACCAGCGGCCAAGAGATTCGTTTGGACCGCGAACAATCGCCTTTCCATTAGTGTGGTCCGGTCCAGTAGGGGCGGGTCCTGGGGGTATTTGGGGGGGGGCAGGACTTCGCGGTGTGGCCCTCCGTGCTGTTGTTGTTGTTGTTGTTGTTTGGGAACTCGAGTCGCTCCACTTGACGAAACAAACTGCCCGGGAAGGAAGGGCATGAGGCGGCGGCGTCGGGAATGAAAATAATTCGTTTCTGTGGTTAGAGCCGGGAGGAGGAGGAGGTGGAGGGGGGAGGGCATCTTATTTGCGTTTCCGAAAGTCACTCTGCTACTAGCGCCTTGGGTAATGAGCCCCCGTTAACCCCACCTCGCTCTCTCCCCCCCCCCCCTCTCTCTCTCTCTCTCTCTCTCTGTCTCTCTCTCTCTCTCTTCCTCTCTCGCTCGCTCACTATCAAAAATTATTTATAATAGGGATGACCCCGGATGACCCTCACCTGATTTTTCTTTCAGTTTTTAAAGAGAAAATGTCATCGAATAATTTATTATGATTATTAATTTCCGTGCCCGATTCTTGGAAAGCTGTGGTGTGGGCGTTCATTTCCGGTTGTCGTGCGTGTGTGTGTGTGTGTGCGCGCGCGTGTGTGTGGCTGTGAGTTGACTCTGTGTGCGCCCAAAAAAAAAATACACGCGCGTGCGCCCGGCGGCGCCGCAGCGCACTGTGCGCGCGTTCTGAGGTGTAATCAGAGGCGACAAGGCCGGGGCGCCCCGTCGCTCTGTGTATTTGTGTCAAATTCCACACACAGGCCGGCGGCGCCAGGCGCCCCTCCCCTCCGTGAGCAGCGCCCCCCTGCGAGCATCCCCATCATTACCGCCCCCTCTCTCTCTCTCTCTCTCTCTCTCTCTTCCCCCCCGGCCCGCTATTTAGCAGCCCGGCACCCTTTTAAATGATCTCGGCCGCCTCGCGTGGCGCCAGTCGTCCGCGCCAGTCGGCCGCTGTGTGCCGCCGGCTGCACCGCCACGCCCCGCCACGCCGCCCCGACACTTGCCGCGTCACATTGCTGCTCGGATTCCCGTTTTCCACGTCGTTAGTCAAAGCAACAACAACAACAAAAACAACAGCAGCAACAGCAACGCACTCTGCATAGCGTTGGTGGCGCTAGCTGTCGCTGCCTAGTCATGCCGACACAGTGAGAGAGAGAGAGAGAGACAGAGAGGGAGGGAGAGAGAGGAGGGTCCTGGACACACGAGGACCGCGTCGTCCTCCGCGGCATCCCCAGTGCACCTGAGCAGGAGAGAGAGAGATAGAGGGAGCGAGAGGGAGGGAAACACCGAAATACCGATAACAAACAGGTCCAAATGCATACTTGCAGGATTATTCTTCCCTACCCTTCCCCCTCCCCCTCCATCTCGATACAGTTTCCCGGCGCCACTCCGCAACAACGTTCTTCCTCTGTTCTTGCTTCTCTCTCTCTCTCTCTCTCTCTCTCTCTCGGTCGGAAACGTGATTAGAACCCGATCCTATCCCCTGGTCAATTTCGGGTCGGCCCGGAGGCCATACGCGTATGCTTGAGGTATATCGTCGTCCCCCCCCCCCTCTCTCTCTCTCTCTCTCTCTCTCTCTCTCTCGCTCTCTCGGCCGTGCTTTGCTCGACCCCGAGGTAGAGACAGAGAGGGAAGCGCTCGTACGCGTGTGAAAGTGAGAGTGGACGAAAAGTGAGAGAGAGAGAGAGAGAGTGAGAGTGCGAGGGATGGAGGGCGGAGAGAGCAAGAGAGAGAGAGAGAGAGAGAGAGAGAGGAGGTGAGGGGGGGGGGGGTCTGAGTGCTGATCGTAAAAGCTGACTGAGTGCGATACGCGGTAACATTGTACTAGCCGCCCCGCAGGGCCGCCATCAGGGGGAAGAAGGGGAGCAGAGAAAGAGAGAGAGAGAGAAGTGGGAAAGAGAGGAGAAGAAATCACTTGTTGGAATCTCAACTGTTGATATGCGCGCGACAGGCCCCGGACCACCGCGGCCGCGCGCTCTGCCAAAAATGCAAATCACGCACACATGTGGGAGGAGGGGGGGGGGAGCACACACGTTTGTCGCTACAAATATGTGCCAGTTAAACTCCGCGGGCACAGAGTCATCGCCCGGCAGGAACTAGGAATCCGATCGCAGTGCACTAATCGTTCGTGTTTTTTTGCTACAGGGGGCGGCCACCACTACTGTCTCGCCTATTACACGCTTTTCTGTCGGCCCTCATATATAATAATTATGGCCGGACGCCTTTTTGCCTTCTGCGGGGCCGTAAAAGGGCCTCGGGAGTGTTTATACGGCGATCGTAACCCCGATGACGGCGACCGTGTCGGAGGCCGCGCGGACGTACCACCGGGGCACAGCACCTCCCCGACGACGACGACGAAAGAGAGAGAGAGAGAGAGAGAGAGAGAGAGAGAGAGAGAGAGAGAGGAGAGGAAGGGAGAGAGAGTGAGAGAAGGAGAGAGAAAGAGAGGACAAGAGGGAGAGGGAGAGAGAGGGAGAGCAGAAGGTTGGCCTGCAATCCTAGGAATGGGATATAAGGACATCGCACACGTGCAATCAGGAGAGTGCCTGCTTCCTCGCGGTAATCCTTTCGAGGGCATTTGCAGCTGCTGCATTGGGACGAGCTGCCCACGCACGGGGCTGCGGGACTGCGGGGCTGCGGGGCCAGCGGCAGGCGCGGCCGACCCGTGTGGAGAGTATAACTGGAGGCGCCGTGCAGCAGCGCCAAGTCTGCGTGCGCGACACACAGCAAGACAAGGAGGGAGGGAGAGAGGGAGGGAGAGGGGAAGAGAGAGGGAGAGAGAGAGAGATAGGGAACTTTCTCGTAGAGAGAAGAGCGATCAGAGTGAGAGACTTCCGCCTGCCCCTCCTACCCGCACTTTTCTATCTCTTGCGTGCGTGCGTGTGCGTGCGTACGTGTGTGTGTGCGCGCGCGCTACTTTCTCGGCCTCTATTGTGCCGGGGAGGTAAAGGTAGATGTCGAATCGAATGTCATTTCATTGAAAGCGCCGCTCCGCGCCGCCTTGCCTTACCGGACCCGCCGCGGCCCGGCCATCCCGAGCCGAGCACGGCATAAACACAATCTGAAAGCCATAAGAGTGGCGGGGCTGGCCTGATTGTCCCGGACCGGGGGCCGGGCCGGCGGACGGCAAGCGGCAATTTGAAAAAAAAAATTCTTTTTAAATATTGCCGTGTCTGGGGTTCGGCTCCCGAAGTATGTGAGAATGCCCTACTCCTGGTTGCTACGGTTAAATTAATGATTTATATTTTAACTCCTGCAGAATTAGAGTGAGTGCTATTAGTGTGGTGGACTCCGTGAGGCGCCTGCGAGCGCCGGGGCGGGCCGTCCCGCACGACACGCGCGCGTGCGGGGACAGCGGCTGCCTACCTGCCGGGCGGGATGGACTCACCTGGACTGCGGAGAAGGGCCGGCCGCCGGGTGTCGCGTGCCGCGCGCCGTGCGTCAGGTGTCGCGTGCTGCGTGCTCCGTGCGGCGTGCCGCGTGCCGTGTGTCGCGTGTCGCGTGCCGCGTGTCGCGTGCCACCGCCGCGGTCGCGAGAGACTGTCGCTGGCTGCGCTGGCTGCGCTGTGCCGGTCGGTGTCGGTCAGGACGGGGTCGGGTCCAGGCTGAACACACAGGCTAAGGGGCTCGCAACAAACTGGCGCCGGCAGCGTCGGCGGCAGCGGCAGCGGCGGCGGCGGCGGCGGCGGCGGCGGCAGCAGCGCCTCACCAACCCACCGAACGGCGTCGGAAAATGCCGAAGGCCGGGGCAGCGCGGCGCGGTGCGGCGGCGTGCGCGTGGAGGGGGTGGGGCGGGCCGCGGCCGGCTGGGTGGGGGGCGGCGCGGCGGGGGGCGGCGCGGGGGGCGGGGGTGGCCGCGGACACTCTCCGCGACAGCCCTGCGGGTGCAACAGGGCTTCAACTGTTGCTGCCGCGGCCCCCGCCGCCGCCCGCCCCCGCCGCCCCCGCCGCTCCGACCGCCCCGGATGCACGGACCGACACGGACCCCGCCCCGGGCCACACGGTCCATGACGGACCGCGCCCGCTGCCCCCGAGAGATCACGAACTCAAAAAACGAGTAGAAATCGGGAGAGCGTCGGGATAAACAAATATACACTAAATGTGTTGTAGTAGATTCCTGTTGACTTGGAGTGGAGGGTGCTTCTGCGGCGTGTCGGGCTGCATGTAGACCCGGTCCGCACGGCACGCCGGAGCCGCGGCTGGGGTCGTACATAATTCAGGGAGCTCGGGTGCCCGCCGGCCCCCGCCGTGCTTATGCCGCGCAAACCTCTGCACCTGTCGCCACCTGCCGCCACCTGCCGCCACCGGCCCCCACCTGCCCCCACCTGCCCCCACCTGCCCCGGCCCCTTTGGCCCCTTGGCGACCCCCGGCCCCGCCACGTCCCGTGCAACCCGCCGCCGCCGCCGCGAAACACCATAAAAATAATCCGGCAGCTGAGCGGGGGGTAATCTTGTCGGAGAGAGAGAGAGAGAGAGAGAGAGAGAGAGAGAGAGAGAGAGAGGAGGAGGAGGATGATGTAGCCTAGAGCTTTGGAAGTGAGAAGAGGTCGGATGGGCGAGTAGGTGACTTACAGAAGCGCCCCGCACACACCGTGTATTCCTGCACAGGGCTGGCTCGGGCTGGCTGCACCCTGCACCCAATGACCCTGACCAGCCTTGCGGGCCGCGCCTATCTGCACGTTTTATTAAGTGGGCCCGCGTGCGGAACAGCGGGGCCGCGCAGCACCCGCAAGACGCAGCGGCGCCCCACCACCAGCGCTCGGCAGCATACTGCGGCAATTAACTACGGCTCAGCCGCACCGCACCGCACCCACTGAATCGAATGCGCTCGCTGCTATACGCGGCGCCTTACCTCGGCGCTCCCACACGCACACGCACGCACACACACACAACGTTTGCAATGTATGGCAGACATCAAAACGGACCCCCCCCCCTGCAAACGCGTTGTGGCGGAGGGCGGTGCGTTATGGCACCTCCGCGGCTCGTATAACGCCACGCCGCCGCCCGGGTGCACTGCAGCCGGCAGCCGCCACTGCACCGCGGACACGGCCACGGTGCGAAGGTCGTCCCCTCTCCAGCCTCCCTCCGCGACCTGATGATCAGAGGGGAGACCAAGTGCCCGCGCCGTGGTTCTCTCTCTGTCTGTCTCTTTCTGTCTGTCTCTCTCGCTCCGCTGCTCCCGCGCCGCACCGGCCTGAAGCGCCTGCCATGGGGAGGGTAGGCAACGTGGCGCGCTGCCGCGCTCTGCGGGTCGGCCCGGCCTGTCGGGCGGCAGGCGGCGGGCGGCGGGCCGTGCGGGGCATCACGTGGGCGGCGGCGCGGCGGGCGTCCCGGCCTCAGCTGAGAGCGGAGCGGGCCGGGCCGGGGCGGCGGGGCCGAGGACTTTTCCATTCGTGTCCCAGTCCGGCTAATATCCGGGCCGGCCCGTTCCGGTCTCGGCGGCGCCCGCCGGGGTGCGCGCCGCGCCAACTGAAGGTCGGCGAATTTTTGCAATTTTTTGTTTTCTGTCTCACCTCTCTCCTTCTCTTTCGTTCCCTCTCCGTCTCCCCCCCTCTCTCTCTCTCCCTCTCTCCCCGCTTCCCCCTAAGCTCCCGCCGCTGGTTGCGATGCTCCGGGAGGCAGTATTCGGGGCGGGCTGAGCCGCGCGGAGCCGGAGGCGGCCTGAGGGGGCGTCCTCCGGATTCAGCACACGCCGCCGGCGCCGAGCACCTGACTTACATGCAACAGGTTCACGCCCACCCGCCCCGCGCCTAAGTCCCCCGGACTGACCCGGCTGGTGCACTGTAAAAAAAAATCCAGCCAGCCGTGTGTGTGTGTGTGTGTCCTCCCACAGTGCCGCGCGCAGCGCAGAGACTTCTGTTTGATTGGGTGAGCCGTGCCCGACTTCGATTGCAATGTGAATGTGAGGAGAGTTGTTGCTGGCTGCAGTTCGCGGCGCGCGCGCGGGGGCGTTTGAATAAAGGCGCCGCGGAACCAAATTAGTATGGATCGCACAAAAGGGGGAAAACCGCCAGTAGCGGCTGCGCTCTTTTCTGCTGCTGCTACTGCTGTTCTGTTCACCTGCCACACCAGAGGCTTGTGATCTTTCGACCCCCCCTTTCGGCCCCCCCCCCTCTCTCTCTCTCCCTCTCTCTGTCTCTCTCTCTTTCTCCCCCCGCCCCTTTTCCACCGCGCCCCGACTCCCTGGTCGCAGCGCCGGCCGCCGCCGCTGCCGTCCCAGGAGAAAACTCAATATCATAGCCGGGGACAATGCGGTTACGAATGCCCCTGCATCAGAGAGGCGAGGGGTAAACTCGGTTTCGAGTTTTGTTTTTCCTTCCTACACGACGGGGCGGCCGGGCGGCCGGACGGCCCTTGGCCAGTCACCCGGCAAAAGCCGTGTGTCGTGTGTCGTATGGCGGCCGTACCTGCGGCAGGCGGCACCACCTCACGGCTCCACCAGTCATCGCTTTTGTGCTTCGACCCTTCCTCTGTCCTTGTCGGACGCGCTCTCCTTCCTAGCTTGCTTTTCCTTTCCGTTTTTGTTCCTGCTCCGTTATTTTATTTTTTGGGGGTTGTGTTTTCGCTGTTGCTCTATGTTCTTGTTTTTGTCCCGGGCGGCCGACTTTTGTTGTTATTGTCACGGTGGGAGTAGTAATCGGAACTTAAGCCCTATCCGCACGATGGCCCGAGCACCTGCGCGCACCTGGGCTCCGCGGGGGCGCCTCTGGGTGGGGGGCACCCACTGCCAATAGGTCGGAAAGCAAAGGGCCGCCGACGGCCCACACGCCCCCGAGGAAACCCCCCCCCCCCCCCCCCTGTTCCCGTCACTGCCAAAAAATAAATGTCAACAAGATCCGAGAAATGAGTATAATTTTATTGATTTTTCTAAATTTACAAGTGGGTATTTAAAAAAAAACTAACAGATATTATATTGAAAATTTAAAAAAAAGGCACGAAACCACAATTCCAAAATTAGCTACAGAAAAAAAAATTGTAAGAGGGAAATGTGGTTCGCAAGGTGGGCAGACGTTGGGATTTCTTCCTCCTCTCCCCGCGGGCCCTTTACTCCTCGCGCCAAAGAGCTCCCGCCCGACGTCCCGGTTGTTACGGCCGTGTCTTTGAGGAGAGAGACAGAAGGCGAGAGCGGCGACAGGGAGGTGCAGCGCCCTCCCGGCGGCGGCAGCAGTATTCGAACCCGCGCCGGCGGAAACTAGAGCCCGGCCGGCCTGCCCCCTGCCCGTGTCCGGCCTCAGACCACCTCTAGTGGGACCTGCTGGTAGTGTACCCCGCGCCCGCGCACACGGATGCTAGTATATACACGACTTCAGAAATCTCACGCGTCTGACAAGGATTTTTTCCCAACCGTATATATAAGGATATGTCCGCCCTTTGCTAAGTGCCGCTGGGCTCTGGCTCCACTCAGGGCAACGAGCAGAAACCGGTCGTCCCTTCACGATCGGACATAACCCCCGGCAAGTCAGTGGGAAACGGTCCACCACACCGCTCACGGGGTCGGAAAGGCTTTATTCCCTGGCACAACCCCTCCCGTCCCCACAGTGGACAACGAAACCGCCCAGACATATGATGGTCCGGTCAGACGAGATCAGCAGCGCGCAAAGCGCGCAGCAGTTGCACGGTGGCGCCATCTCGCGGCGCCGGGGCACAACATCCATGACGTTTGGTGTCGAGGTAGTCGTGTAAGGCCGACGGATACGCGCGGCGCGAGAAGTGGGCTCACGATTCGACGGTGGCGCCATCGGCGGCGGCCCCCCTAACTACGTCAGCAGGGTTGCAGTTGCACCGCTGGCCGCCGCCATGCATGATGGCGCCACCGTCGAATTGTGAGCCGACTTCTCGCGCCGCGCGTATCCGTCGGCCTTACACGACTACCTCGACACCAAACGTCATGGATGTTGTGCCCCGGCGCCGCGAGATGGCGCCACCGTGCAGCTGCGGCGCGCTTTGCGCGCTGCTGATCTCGTCTGACCGGACCATTATATGTCTGGGCGGTTTCGTTGTCCGCTGTGGGGACGCAAGGGGTTGTGCCAGGGAATAAAGCCTTTCCGACCCCGTGAGCGGTGTGGGGGGTTATTTCCCACTGACTTGCCGGGGGCTATGTCCAATCGTGAAGGGACGACCGGTTTCTGCTCGTTGCCCTCAGTGTAGAGTATGATGACGCCAAATTAGCAGGCATTTTTTTTTTCAAATGAAATCTTAAACGTCAAAATTGCCTGGACGCGCGGACGCAGCACGAGACGAGACGCCGCGTGGCGCTGAGGGGTTGAAGGGCAGACCGAGGGCCGCAGGGCCGCCGCCGTCCTGTCCTGTCCCCGGGTAGGGTCTCTCCCCACAAACCCAATTTCGTCTTATTTATCGTCCCCCTGCCCCCCCCCTCCCCCTCCTCACTTCTCCATCCTCCCTCTCTCTCTCTCTCTCTCTCTCTCTCTCTCTCTCTCTCTCTCTCTCTCTCTCTCTCTCTCTCTCTCTCTCTCTCAGAGTCGCGGGTCGTGTCGAGAGCGATGAGGATCCGTCCGGCGCCCCGCCACGCCCCGACGCCCCACGCGAGGTGAAGACAGACGGGTAGGGAGGGGGCGGGGGTAGGGGTGTCTTGAGAGATGCGAATCAATTGAATGACCGACGACGGAATGGAATTATTGGCACGGTGTAATGAGAGAAGCAGCAGCAGGAGGAGGAGAGGAAGGGAACGACGGCAGGATGAGAAACTGCAAGGAAAATGATGTGCGAAGTGGGGAGTGTGCGGGGGAGGACGGGGGTGCGAGTATCGCCCCAATGAAGGCGACTAAGCTCATCCTCCCCTCCACCCTGCAAAGCGAGCAGCCCTCGTGGTCCACGTGAAAACGTGGAAATTTCCCCCTATTTTCTTCTCCCCACGAGTTTGACGTATCGGAGATACTCCTCGCCACACTGGACATACTCCACGCTGCACGTCCCACTCGAGTCGAAGGGTAGCCCCGCCTCGTCCCGTCCCATTTCACGCGAACCAGCCAGAATCAACACGTGGAAGGCGGTGCCCGTGCCGCAGGCGGGACCTTGCGGCTGGCAGTGACACTGGGTCTCCGGTCCTGTTCCCGCGGACCACAGCGCAATAGAAAATCGAGTGTGTACCCTGGCGCCGCGGCACCCCGCCCCTGTTCCGCTCAGTGGTACAATGGCCACACTGGAGTGCACTCCAGTGCCGTCCCCACTGCCCACGGGCTAGCGGGGAGCGGCTGTCTCGCCCGCCGTCTCAGACCGGACGCGAATCGCTTAGAAAAACGAAATTTTAACTGCCGCGCCAGACGAATGTAAATCGTATACGTAACTCTGACGACACAGAGTTCTATTTTGTCTAGAGCGTCAGCTACTTGTGTTTGGCTCTGGGGTTTGCTAGTGCCTTTTTGATTTGAGGACAGGGTAGGGAATAAATACGGCCAGTCGATGGGGCAATAAGTAGTATTTCAAGTTCGTTTTATACAGTCAACATTCAACAGAAAACACTCCTCCAAAATAAATAACTGACAATCATACAGAGGATAGACTTAATGGCGTTGGATCATTACACAAAAATTCAGTACGTTTTGTTTACAGATATTAACCACATTTAAAAAATTCAGATAGAAAAAATTTAAAAATTGGCATTATTTACTTGAAGATCTTGCCCTGGTTGAACTTGCGGCCTCCCTTATCAGTACCAACCCACGAAAGGTATTGTTCTACCAGCTTCTTGGTCTCAGGTGATGCGGGGTCAAGTTTCTTCCATTCGTAGGATTCATAATCGATCTGCCAGTCGGGGGAAAGCTAGAAAAGGGAAAAAAAAATTAGTTAACAGTAAGCAGAACCTTGCAGACACAAAAATTATGCATTTGTAAGCAGAACAAATTGCAAAACTGAAGTGAACTAAATACTCACAGTGAAAGCGAGCTCCTTGCCCCTCCAGACCCAGATTCCGGAGATGGTGCTGTTGTTGTCCTCACCGAAGAGGCACACCGAGGCGAAAGCCTGCTTCCTCATCTTATCCAGACGCTGGTACATACCTAAGAAAAACAAAAACAAACATGGACTTGGTCAACTCCAGATACCAAGAAAACTACAAATACTTTGTACTGTTAATCAGCAATTTTATGAACAAGCTTGAAAGAACCCATCCCTTGACAGCTGCTGACAGTTTAATGTTCCCTCATTTGTTACAGAGCTGAGGCATAAGCCAATAGACTGCCTTTGGTGAGGATGTCGGAATGAACTTTGTACACTTCAACTGTCCCATTAGCTGTTGCAAGCATTCAATTACAAGAAAGAAATGCACTAGCAACTGCAGATGAATCAATATATCCTTATTTGTTACAGCACAAACGCATGAGCTTAAGACTGCCTTTTCATAAGGATAAAACAAAAAATTGAAACATTTGCTAAGTGTACCATTAGCTGCTGTGAGCATTTTCTTACATGAAGAAAAAGCAAATACAACCGCTGATGAATTGGTATCTCCTTGTTCGTTACAGCACAAAGGCATGAGCCTGAAGCTGCCTTTTCACAAGGATCAGGCCAGAATGTAAAGTGAAGGCTTACCAGTAATAAGATTACAGCTCATGAAGACCTTGGCAAGCTCCTGGGGGTACTTGTACTCAGCATACCAGATAGAATAGTTCTCGGGGTCGAACTTCTCCCAGAAATATTTAACTGATTTAGATTCCTCTTCGTTGGAGTAAAACCTCTTGAAATCGTCCATATTGAAGGTACTGCAAAAAAAAAAAAGGAAAAAAATGTTACATTGTTCATCTACACAGCAGCTCCTACAGGGCGGAGTATCAGTGCAGTGACTAGAAATATAACCTCGAGTTGCTTGACTGACACACCCACTGAGGATAGATTTGTTTGGAACTCTTAGTCCCAATCTGCTACAGATGCAATCAGGGTGGAATTTCCAAACTGATGTACCCCATCTTATAGCAGCACACACGAGGATGCATGCTGGACCGGTACTTAAGTGCCAATCAAAGAGAGGACTGCATAAAAACACAAGAAAAAACGCGTGTTGGGAACTCTTAGTCCCAATCTGCTACAAATGCAATTAGGGTGGAATTTCCACTTTGTTCTACCCCATCCTTGAGCAACACACAAAAATGCATGTTGGACTGGCACAAAAGTACCAGTCAAGGAGAGGACAGTTTGAAAGTCGCCAGAAGAAGTGTTGGGAACTCTTAGTCCCAATCTGCTACAGATGCAATCAGGGTGGAATTTCCACTTCATTCTATCCCATCTTCCAACAACACACATGAGAATGTGTGTCGGACCGGTACCAAAGTACCTGCCAAAGAGGGCAGTAACATCACAAAGTTATTACATCAGCACTGCAGGACACTTTGTAAATCACTGACAGTCAAGTGTCAAGTATCATCACTTGTAACATTTCAGTACTGGCTGTTAGTGGCACTAGACCCCCACTCGTGAAAACAGGCAGGTTAAAATTTCATGCCACAGTTCATCTACCTCCGTTTTCTTTCGACAAGGGTATGAAAACCAATGTGACTGCTGAAGAGGATGCCAGATTCGAAAGCTGGGATGTTCACTTACAAGAATTGTACATTGTAACTTATGTAGCATTACATCAGCACTGCAGGACACATTATAAATCACTAACAATCAAGTGTCAGGAGTCATCACATGTAAATTCCAGCAAACTGGTTGTAGGTGACACCGACACTAAATCCCACTCAAATGAGCAAGCTACAATTTCAGATCACCAATTATCTACCTCCGTTTTCTTTCAACAACAGTATGGAAACAATTGTGACTGCTGAAGAGGAAGTTATAGAAATGCTGTTCAGTTTGGAGAACTTATCTTGATGGTAAACTGTTACATCAGCACTGCAGGACACTTTGTAAATCACTGACAATCAAGTGTCGAGGGTCATCATTTGTAGTTCACTTATGAGTAACTCAATGTAAGCGACACTAGATTCCACTCACAGGAGCAAGCAGAGTTGAGTTCACATCGCTATTGATCTACCTCCGTTTTCTTTCGACAAGGGTACTAAAACCAATGTGACTGCTGAAGAGGAAGTTACACTTTCAAAAATTGAAACAAATTTGTTTCGGCAAATAATTAGACCTAATACCGATATGCAAGAGTATTGCATCAGCACTGCAGGACACTTAGTAAATCACTGGCAATCAAGTGTCAGGAGTCATCACTTGCAGTAAAATTTAAGGCTCTGGGTGTAAGTGATACTAGATCCTGCTCATGAAAACAAGCAGATTAAAATATCATATCACTAATGATCTACCTCCGTTTTCTTTCAACAAGGGTATGGGAACCAATGCGACTGCTGAAGAGGATGATCATTTCTCAACAGTAAATTCACCTCCACCTTCCAAGCAACCACCCACGCTGATGTGATACATGCTGGGAAAACAGCGACACATACCCTTTAGGGAGGAGGTCGAAGGGATCTTTGCTTGGGGGCTCGGCAAGAAGAGCAGCCTCACACGCATCAGGCTCCTCTGCTTCTTCCTTGGGTGCCTTTTCGGCCTTCTTGGCAGGTGCCTGCTCCTTCTTGGCCTCCTTCTTGGCTTCCTTCTTATTGTCCTTGCCCTGAGAGCCTGCACAATAGAAAACACTCTTGTCAATGCATATTGGCAATCAGAAGACAAAGGCAGCACTGGCATTATAACTCACCCTGGAATTCGGCGAATTTCTTGGCGTTGAATTCAGCAGCCTTCACGCACAGAGTGAAGTCTCCAATAACTTTCTTAACCTGCGGCTGGTTAACCACAGTGGTGAACCACCTGTTCACATTCTGGTAAGGCTGCCTAAACCAAAAATTATTAATTGGCAGTTCGGACTCTGATTTAATCCACCAACAATTGAATTCACATTTACCTGAAAGCAGGCTCCAAGACGTATTGGTATAGGTGGAGAAGTGTGCAGGAGACTGCAATGTCAGCGAGGGTGACGCGCTCCCCAACCAAGAAGGTACGGGTCAGCAAGTGCTGGTTGAGGGCATTAAGGGAGGCCTTGATGTCTTCCTTGGCACGGTCGGTGGCCTGCATGTCAGACAAAACAACTTAAGAAAACTTCCACAAATCTAAAGCCTAAATGTTTTCAGACATGTCAGACTTACAACTTTGTTGTATTGCATAATCCCCAAGCAGGGGAAGACCCACGTGCATGATGCTGGCAGAATTTCACTGTCAGCAAAGGCAAGCCACTGGATGATCTGGGCTTTCTCAACATCTGTAGAGCCTCGCAGTTGTTGGTTGGCGACTGCAATCAAAAGAATTGCGAGGTCAGAACAGAACAGACGTACACAAATTGCTCACACAGTCTGAACAAATCATTGTATAAAGAAAGACACAGCTCATATATTTGAAATGATCAAAATGAATCTTACCATAGTACGCGATGGCGTTGCTTTCAGTCAGGAGCTTGCCATCATCAGCCTCGAAGGCTGGGACCTGCAACAGATGCCCAATTGTGAGAAACGAGACCAAACATCCGCCAACCGCATCACAGACACGACAGGAATGGAGACACAGATGCAGACAGTTGCATCACTGACCACAGCTAACACATCACCCAAACAAACAAAGAAACCCAAATCAAACAGCAGAGGGCAGCAAGGAAAAGACTGAAGCAACCAGTCTGAGAGAAATGTCGAGCCCCGGCTACGAAAGTGATCGCCTGGCCACTGAACTGATGAGATGGCATCAGAATGATGGGGAACCTAACCTCGAAATCCAAAGAACCAAAGCGACTTTAAGGACTTTAATAGCAGTCAACGTACGCTACAGCGGACGCAAGCTACCCCCACAACTGATAGAACGCCACACGGATGACTCGAGAGGACGAAACCGCGAAAATAAATATGGAATGCAAGCTACTGACGTGTCGCTGGTGGCAAAGTATACCTAGGGATGCCACAGAAAATCAAAGTACTAGAACACCAGGAGAAGCTTTAAGTGGACGTAGAAGTCACAACGCACCAAGGGTACGAGCGACAGACGACAAATTCATGAAGTCAACGCCGTAACCACCGCAAAACTGGACAACAGCCGGGGCCGGCACGCCAGACGCCGGGAGGTCATGAACTTGCAGAGCTTGACCCCGACATTTCTAGCCCGAAAAACGTCGGCGGTCGAAGAAAAAAAGCAACACTCACCTTGCCGAGGGGGAACTTCTTGAGGAAAGCTTCGGTCTTGTTGGTTTCGCCGAAGACGAAGTTGGGGCAGACTTTCACGTTGGTTCCAGCATACTGCGCGGCGATGAGCGCCTTGTATGCGCGGAAATTCTCGGGGTAGGTGTACAACGTCTGGAAAATAAGACGCGATTCGTACACATCGCAGTTAGGGCCACCGGCCGGTGGACAATTTCATTCAGCACAGAGCGGATGCCCCAGGTGCACGATGGATTTCACTCCGTGAGCAAATACTCACACCAGACGC
The DNA here is from genome assembly GCA_026979955.1 of Megalurothrips usitatus. Lineage (NCBI taxonomy): Eukaryota > Metazoa > Arthropoda > Insecta > Thysanoptera > Thripidae > Megalurothrips > Megalurothrips usitatus. Next base: position 9,423,780 of record CM049602.1, read on the forward strand.
CATTGCGAGGGACTCCAGAAAGGAAGTGACCTGATCCTAGTCCACTTGATGATTCTTCAGAGAAGTGACAATCTGCTTCCGGTAGCAGAAGCCACGTAGAGTCGGGCGGAGATTCGGGTTTCGATTGCGGTGCGAATTGAAGACTTTTCGGTCAGAAATTCCGTTGAAAAACAATCAAAAATTCACAAAACAGTGACAAGATCTTTTTATGTTTTTTTGATGAAGGTAGGCTCAGAAAAACCATGAACCGTTCTCTGCCGGAAATATGGGATATCAGTCATGGCAAAAAACACAAGAACAAAAAAGTCATATTGACTTTGTATTAAGAAAAGAGCTTGCAAACAGTGACTGCATTAATATAAGTAAATCAATTATTTTCATCGCACGAAAAGTAGGTTTTGTCTTCCCCAAGTATCCTTCTAGCCATTCCGTCGAAAGGTCTTACAAAAGTGGGTTGTTTGCCTTGAATCCAGAGTACAAGTGGCGCGAGGGCGGGCAGTGCGCAGTGCGCATGCGCTCGCCCCAACTTTCTCATGACCATGACCACAGTACCGCTACTTTGAAACGGGTGGGGAAAGTGCCCCCTTCTCCAGTAAGAGTGAAAACAAATCTCCGACTAACCTAAGATTCGTAATAACCCACGAACCGAAGCCTGCGGGAGAATGCGTGTTGGCGGGCATTTAAATTCTCCTTACGTGCACAGGACCAACTGAAAAAGGAAGTGTGAGATGTTCGTTTGGCATCTGTCGTCGAAAATATAGAAACATATGCGATGGGTCGAGGCCTTGAGCTAAGTCCTGGAAGATGGATTTCGAAATACTTGCCAGTGGTTTGTAAGTGAAAGCGAAATTAACTGGAATGTGTGATTTTATCTTGCATTCCCTATTTTATTCATCTGCACTTGGGGACAGTTCCTCAAGGCACTTATGGCACTTATGTATGTAATGCTTTTCAAACAATATCCAAGGTTATTTATGTTGCTGTCAAGTAGGATTTCCTTCCGTAAAAAATGCAATTAATCGGCAACCATGCGTCAGTCGTCTTTTTCGCAATTTCAGTAGTTCAAAAAAAAATATTCGTTTTTTTTTTTTCAGTGTTGCTGGCGACATGTCGAGGTCTGGAGCTGACGGCGCGCTTCTCCGAGAGCGGCCTGCACGGCGAGATCCGCTTCACGGCGGACGGCAACGGCACCGGGGCCGGGACGCTGGTCAACACGTACCTGGAGGCGGTTGGCGACCAGGAAGTCAGCCCCGAGGCCCCCGACGTCTGGTCGTGGAGCATCCACGAGTTCCCCGTCGACTACTCGCTGCTCGGGGGCCGCTGTGACGGGGAGCGGCTCGGCCGCAGGTGAGGACTCGGCGATGACGACGACGACGGTGTCCTCAACGACGTCGTCTCCGCCCCCATGACGCCCTCCCTCCTGCCGCAGCGTGGTGGAGCTGGACGCGGTGCTCGGCCGGCTGACCCTGCCCGAGCTGGCCACCAGCGAGATCGTGGTGCCGGAGGCCGCGGCCGTGTCGCTGACGGGGCCCCGCGGCGTGTGGGGGCGCTCCCTGCTGCTCGTCAACGACGACGGCCGCCGCGCGTGCGCCACCATCACGGTCTCGGGGCGCGCCGACGAGCGGCTGGCGGAGGCCCGCTTCAACAGCCCGGCCGTGTCGGGCTCCGTGTACTTCCGCTGGGTGGGCAGCCACACGCGCGGCGCCGCCGTGGCCGAGGACGCCGCCACGCACACCGACACCCTCATCCTGACGGACCTGAGCCGCGCGCCGCCGCCCAACGCCACGCGCTCGCGCGCCCCCGTCGTCGTGGACCACGAGTGGAAGATCTACGTGACTGACATCCTCGACTCGGAGTCGGGTAAGGCGGGGACGGGGGTGCTTTGTGGGGCTTCGGCGAGCCGGACCAGACCGAACCCCGGACTCTGGTTGCAGACAAGTCGCGCGGCAACTGCAACTTCCTGCAGCTCCTGTTCAACCCGGACGCGACGACGGTGACCCTGGGCGACCTGAGCGGGCGGCTGGGCGCGGTGCCCGTGGCGCAGGAGCCGGCCTCGGCGCGCTCCGTGCGGCGCGACCCCGCGCTGGACCGGCTGCAGGCCGACCTGGGCGTGGGCCCCGGCCAGGGCCGCAACTTCTACCTGGTGCTGCTCGACCCGCAGCACCCCGACAGCTTCCTGGCGTGCGCCCGGATCCGCCTGGTGCCGCCGGTCACGGCCGTGGCCACACTGCTGACGGCCGGCGCCCGCGGCCGCGTGTCGCTCTCGCAGCGCACGCGCTTCGACCCCACACTCGTGCGCTACGACGTGCACCTGCCCACCCCGACGGCGGCCACGGCGCTGCGGGGCCTCCGGGTGCGCGAGCTGCCGCCGCCGCCGGGCCGCGTCTGGGACCGCGACAACCCCTGCAACCACACCGGCCGCACTTACGACCCGGAGGAGAAGGGCGAGGCCGACGCCAACCGAGGTGAGACCCGCCGCCCCGGGAAACATCTTAATTAGCGTGGGAAAAAAAACAACGTTTCTGTGACGCTGCCGCCAGGATTCCGCGGCCAGGACCAGTACGCCGTCGGCGACCTGACGAGCAAGCTGATCCCGCTCCTGCAGGACCTGCAGGCCGTGACGTTCGACCTGCAGGCGCAGCTGTGGGACATGTATCTGCCGCTGTACGGGCCGCGCAGCGTCGTGCACCGCTCCCTCGTCCTCCTCATGTAAGCGGTGGACCGGCACCGTGTCGCCGGCCGGGTAGGCAGCCGCCGGCCGGCCGCGCGCGCGTGGCGGGCGGGACGGCCTACCCGGCCGGCCGCAGGCGCGCAGACCCTAGCCTCTTACCCGCCGTCTGTCCTCAGGCCGAACATAAGCGACAGCAGCGCGCCGCCGTCGCCGTGGGCGTGCGCGCCGTTCTCCCGCTACGTGTCCGACAACGGCCACAAGATGGCCATGCTGACGGCCGAGGCCGTGTTCCGCTACCCGCTGGCCGGCCGCGTCGTGTTCCGTCAGCCCCGGGACGACCCCTTCGCGGACACGACGGTGAGGGTGGTGGCGGCGCGTGGCCGCGGGGCCGCCGAGCCGCGCCGGACGCGGGCCTGAGACTGTCGTCTGCTAGCAGATCATCGTGGAGCCGCTGCTGCACTCGGGCGGCCCGGCCAACAACTCCCAGGACCACCGCTGGATGGTGCACGACCTGCCGCCCGGGAAGGACTACTTCAACTGGACGGCGCGCTGCATCAGCGCCGGACAAGTCTTCGACCCGTACCACGTACGTCGCCCCGCGGGGCCCGGGGAGAGGAGGTGAGGACCGCGAGGACGCCGCGCTCACCGGGACCCGTCCGCTTGCAGATCCTGCCGGTGAACAGCTCGAGCACGGCGCCGACGCTGTGCGACCGCGACCGGCCGGGCCTGTGCCGCGTCGGCGACCTGACGACCCGGCACGGCACCCTGGCCATCGCGGGCCGCCGGCTGGACGCCGAGGCGCTCACGCGGCGCCTGTACACGGACCGCTTCCTGCCGCTCAGCGGCGCCGCCAGCGTGCTGGGCCGCTCCCTCGTGCTATTCGACGACAACGGTCCCAAGGCCAGAGGCGAGCGTCTGGCCTGCGGAAAGTATGTGACCGCGGGTTCAAGCCCCACCGATTTTTTTTATTTTTTTCGTTTTTGTCAGTGTCTTGGGTCTCGGGTTCCAGAATCACGTCCATTTTCCGACGCAAGGCCGTCGTGAAGAACTGGTTCAGCAACGGGAAGCTGGCTACCGTCTCGGGCAAGATGGAGGTCTTCCAGCAGTCGGAGTACGACGGCACGGACGTGGAGGTGGGCCTGGAGGGGCTGGACGACGTGAACGCGTACGAGGTGCACGAGGTGGGTCTTGTGGCGGCGCCGAGGCCTGCTGGAACTGCTGCCTCTCGCCTCTCCTCTTTGACACTTGTTCGGCGCCCCTGCGCCCCTGCCCCTGACAGGCACCGGTCCAGGAGCAGCTGGAATTCCCTTGCGAGGACACGACCCTGGACGGGCTCTTCGCTCCCCCCTCCTTCCAGACTGCGGTCACCCCGGGGACCGGGACCCCAGATCAACACCCCTTGGGCGATTTGGGTGCCAAGTTCGGCTACCTGGACAACCAGACGCACTTGAACGTCGCGTACAACGATACCACCTTGCCTCTCTTCGGGCCGAATGCCATCATCGGGCGATCCGTCGTCATCTCCAGAAAAGCCAAGAATCGAAGGTAAAAATTAAAGCATTAATTTTTATTTGAAGGAACCATACAGCAATATTTTTTAAAAAATAATTTTTACTAGGTGGGCATGCGCATCTATTGAAAGGGGTTATGCGCCATCAGAAGCTCGTGAACTTAGGGCCATTGCATCGTTCCACCACCCTGCAGGTTTTGCCTATGGGTACATCAAGATGGTACGTCTTTTAAAAAAAAAAGGAAAAAAAATCATGCTTTGAGATCTTTTTTCAACATAAAATCAACTCATTTCCAGACCCAACTCATACACTCGGACAACAGTCAGAGCGAGACAGTAATTGAGGTGAATTTAAGGCATCCTGGCAAACATGATCGCAACATTGTGAGTATTATTTTTTTTTCTTTTAAAGAAATACTTGCTTGCACAAATTATATAAATTTTTACTTTGAATGGATTTTTTTTTCCAGACACGGAATCATAACTGGGCAGTCTATGTAAATCCAGTTGGGGTGGACGCTGCAGTGAAAGTTCTCAACACTCGATGCACTGCTGCTGGATATATCTGGAATCCTCATTTTACACAGCTTGCTGATCCTCGAAATGTAAGGAAAAACATTTGAATTTAAAATCATAAGTCAGAGAATCTGAACATTTTCCCCCCTGTCATATAGGATGAGTTGTACTCACAAGAGTGCAGTCCAGAGACTCCCTTGAGATGTTACACGGGTGACATATCTGGTCGTATTGGACCAATAGATCTGGGATTGTCAAGGAAGGTGTTTACGGATTCTAATTTCCCACTTGGTATGTGCTCTTTTTTTACAACCACTTTTTTAAAGCAAGTGCTTAAATTTAAGCGTGCTGATTAAATCTTCTTCCCAGAGGGTAAAGTATCTGCAATGGGACGATCAATTGTCATTTTGAACAAAGACTTTGGTCCAGAACGGTTTGCATGTGCCAACATTGAACCCGACAATGATATTGTAAAGTATGCAAACATTCGCAAACCACCCCGCTTTGTTGTGTAAGTCTTGGAGTGAATCAAAATTATTAGCTTGTTATTCGCATGTTAGAAAACTTATTCACATTTTTTTACCCATTAGATCACAATTTATAGAAGATGTGCGAGAAGTCATGGGAGTGCCAGAATGGATGTTAACTGTTGACAGCCGGAAGACCAAGCCTCTTTACAATGGCAACTGTATACAATTTTTGTTGCATTTCAAGGGTAAATTTACTTCACTTTATTGGCATATTCATAAATTACATAAGCATCTACATTGGTGAAAATGTCTAACTACAAATAAAACAAATTACAGGTCCAATTGCTCTACAGCTTGAACAAGACTTCAGTCGGCTTATGAATACAGGAAAGCTGGCAAGTCCAACCCTGTATGTACCAGGCTACACTGTTACTACAAAGAGAAAGTCTTCTGTTTCATACAAGCTCTGTGGTGTCACAGATCCAACTGAGAAAAAGGCAAAATCAGATGGTCAGTATTTTTTTAAAACTTACTTATCAAAATATCTTTGCCACAACAGCTTGCTACACCTGGAGTTCTGTTTATCTTATAGGAATTCTCATCAGCCTTCTCTCCACCCGGAAATCATCATCAGCTTCAAGAAATTTAGTCAATCTCTCTGCTATATTTATTACTGTGATCCCCTTATTTATCAACAACTTTATCATGCACTTTTGAGTCTGCCTGGTTGTTTATTTAAGATATTTATGTATTTTGTTCTTAAACCTGGTACTTTCAGTAAATGAATGTGATGTCCTATAATTTTTTTAATCATTCTGTGACTACTGTGAGGCTGTGATTTATTGACTTAATGTATTATTGTACTGCTCATACTGACATATTATGCTGGCATAGTCTGTCAATCTTATTGGACTGTTAAATATGGCCCTGAGACTTAATTACACCATATTTTTGTAAAATAACTTTCGGACTCTTTATTTCCCTGCATGACACCAGCCACATTCGTATCTGCACAGCTTGACTCTATCACGAGGCCTCAACCACTTACACAGTCCACGACGCCGCACTGTGCGCTGAGCGCTCGCCTCGGATTCAGTCCCAGTAAGTGGCTGCGTCCTCGCCGACTTTCGGTCGGACAAACGAAGGAGGCTGCATGTCGAATGTAGCTTCCCGTGTCCGTCGGGGCGGGAGCCGCCGGGGGCGTAGGCAGCAGGTCCAGGGCGCGGCGCGCGGCTGCCGGGTGGGCTGCCTACCCGCCGGGCTGCCCTACCCTCCAACCTCCCCGCCCCTCACTGGTACACCGTCTTGAGCAGGGGCTTGGAGCGGGCGTGCACGGGCTTGAACGAGTGCTGGTACACGCTGGCCAGCCGCCAGTGCTCCGGGTAGGCGTGGCCCGTCTCCTTGGGCCACAGCGAGAAGGGCTGCGTGAGGCTGGTGATGGCGTAGTTCTTGCGGGCGAACGGCGCGCGCTGCTTGGGCACGCGGACCGCGGCGCCGGAGCAGCCGCCGGCGCCATTGCAGCCGCCCGAGTGCTGGCTGGGCGGCGTGTCGAAGCTGCTGTTGGTGCTCAGGCTGGTGGCCGGCTTGCCCGCCTTGAACGCCATCTTGTACTCGGACTTGGGGCGGCGCAGGGGCGGCGGCGACGGCACCTTGCAGCAGGCCGCGCACGGCCGGGGGTTGTGGTTGTGGTTGTGGCCGTGGCGGTGGTGGCTGGCGCTGCGGTGCCGCTGGTACCGCTGCTGGTGCTCGCTCAAGTCCGGCATGCTCTGGTGGTGGTGCCGGTTCTTGCGCAGCTCCACCAGGTGGTCGTTGAGGTTCCGCGGGTCGTCCCGGGTCGTGCCGTCCCCGCAGCCCTGCATGCCCGCGTAGCAGCCGTTGCGCTTGCGGAAGTCGGCGAGCTCGCGGGCCGCGTCGGCCGGGGCGGCGTGCGGCGCGACGCGCTGCTCGTTGTAGCGGCGCTGCACGGCGGCGCGCTGCCGCTCCTGCGCGTGCAGCCGCTCGTGCAGGGCGTGGTCCGGCGGCCCGCACCCCGACCCCGACCTGCAGCCGTTGGCGGCGGCGTGCTGCGGGGCGCGACGGGTCAGCGCTTAAGAGTTAAGAACGGAACAAGACCAGAGTCCACGCAGCGCGGCCTCACCTTGTGCTGGCCGGAGCCCGAGCCGCTGTGCACGCTCTCGACGGAGGGCGGCTTGGGCGGCGTCCTCCTTTCCATGGCCGCGGGGGGTGTGCTGGTGCGGCGCGGGCCGCCGCTGCAGTGGCCGCTGCCGTTGGCCCTGGCCGACGCCCGGGGCCCGCGGTCCGCGCACACGTCCTCCTCGTTGTCGGCGGGGTGGTGCACCAGGCTGAAGATGCCGGGCGCCGCGCTGCCGTTGCTGCCGTCGATGTGCGGCGTCGGCTTGGGCTCGTCCTCGGCGAACGCGGGCACCAAGTCCCAGCAGATGGCCAGGTCCATCTCGGACACGTGGTCCTTGGCCAGCAGTTTGCCGGGGTGCCCCGTGCTGGGACGCTGCATCCGCTCCTGCTGCACTCATTTTAATACCCATTATTCAATAATGTGGATTTAAAAAAAAATTTTAAATATAATCGAGACTTACCAGGCCGTTGTGCCTGATGCCGGCGGGGGCCGCGGTCTTGGGCCGGTACACCTTCATCTTGGAGCAGTTGGTGGGGCCCGGCGCGTTGAAGGACCGCCAGCCGACGGCGGCCGCGTCGGGCACCACGTCGAGGGCGATGCCCGGGTTGGGGTGCCGCTGCGAGTTGAGCTTCTTGAAGAGGTCGTCGTTGACCGTGTCCGGCAGCGGGTTGTGCTCGAGGTTCTCCTTGTGCAGCTGCTTCGCTACCTGGAAGCTGGAGTAGGCGTTGGCGAGCGCGGGGCCCGGGGTGGGCACCCGCTGCTGCGGCGAGTCCGCGGGCGACTCCGGCTCCGGGGCGACGACGGCGAACTGCGCGCGGGCGTACGGCCTGGGCGGGGGGTTGCCCCGGCGGGGGTAGCGGCCGCACTTGAGGGCGGCTCCCTCCACGCGGGGGAGGGTGGGCTCCCGCTGGGCAGGCGGCGGCGGCGGCGGCGACTGGTCTCGGTCCTCGGCCTCGGCAGGGGCGGCGAGGTCCGTTTCAGTCGTGAACATCTCCGGGTACCCCTGCTCGCGCACCCTCTCCGGCTCCGGGTAGCTCTGGATCGTCGGATCCCGAGCGGCTCGCCGGGAGAAGCCAGGATCCACCTGGCCGAACACGCGGACTCGGTTACCATAACAGCCTCGCTGTTTGGCGGCCCGCCTCGGCGCCCGTACTCACGGTGGGGTAGGCCGGGTTGCTGGGCTTGAGCAGGTCCCCGCTGTCGTCCTCGTACTGGGGGTACGGCGCCGCGCCGGCCGCGCCGGCCACGGGCTTGGGGTTGAGCTCGGGCGACTCGTCCCTGCTGTGCCCGTCATCCACGCTGCCCACCCCGCTGTCCTGGCCGTCGTCCCGCACCTGAAGATGGTCACGTTCGTTCAGATGACTCACGAAAACGGGGTGAAATGGAAGGACGTGCCGCAGGCAGCCCCGCCGCCCCGCAGCCTCACCGGGTCGTCGCTGGCGACGTTCCTCTCCCAGCAGCTGTCCCGCACGTCCGGCTCGCGGTCCTCGTGTTCCTCGTGGCCCTCGTGGATGCCCTCGTCGTCGTGCGCCTCCAGGGCGCCGCCAGCGCCGGGCCCCCAGCATCGCTCCGAGGCCTTGGCGTGCTTGGTGTCCTCGGGGACGGGGCTGCCGGGGGGCGAGCAGCGGTCCAGGCCCTGCGGGGCCAGCGGGCCGTGAGAACATGCCGGTCCCGGCGCACTACATGCTCACCGTAAGGGATACCTTGGGAACTGTCGGCACGGAGGGCGGAGTTACTGGAGTGACAACTTACCGCAGGTCGGACATGGGTTTTCGACAGGAAGGGATTCAAAAAGAAGGGCGTTTGTTGGGATGTGTATCTTTATATTATTGAAGCTGTGTGCATTTTGGGACGGGGGCTCTTGCTCGGCAGGCTTCCGCTACAGGCAGCTCTGTAAAGGGGAGCGGCCGGGGTGAGAGGGGAGGGGGTGGGGGGCTGGCGGGGGTCAGGGGGCTGGCCGTGGCCCTGGAGCCCACCGCGGAGGACCGGGCGGACAGCAGTCGTCCGGAGCTCGTCTCCCTCCTCGGCGACCCGGAGTCGGCGCCGCCGCCGCCGACCTGGCCGCGCTGCCGGGGCACCCGGGCGGCCGGCGAGATCTCCATGAAGGCCCTGTCGCAGCCCGCGGTCCGCGGCGCGCCCCGGCTCCAGTCGTGGGTCCGCTGTGCATGCAGGCGCGAGGCAACATGGCGGGGTGCGGAGGGTGGGGGTGGCATTGTGGCATTACCGTACCGCGCCCGTGAACGCAATAAAGCCCCGAGGTCCTGGCTAAAAATCGGTGCTGGCTCTGTGGCGGGGCCGCCCGCCCTCATGCTCATGTCAGGGCCTCTCGCGTGCCTCGGCGTCGTGCCCGCCACCCCCCCCCCCCCCTCCCGTCCCCTCACGAATCATCATCATAAATTCTGGGCGCACGCATAGCTAAAAAGCGGCTGCTATAAATAGCTTGATTTGGCCGTGATGCGGTGGCGGCGTGTGTGGCCTCGGCGGCCTCGGCGGCGGGTCCCCGGCGCGGCGGCGGCGGCCTCCCTCACCGGCACCACGTTGTGCAGCGCCCGGTTCTTCAGCAGCCACTGGACGTCGCGCTCCGCGTCGTCGCGCCGCCGCTGCTCCTGCTGCTGCCGCAGCGCGGCCGTCAGCTCCTTGACCTGCTCGACGCGCTCCTTGACGGCGTCCTGGCGCCGCTTGCGCTCCTTGAGGAACTCGACGGCCACCACGTCCTGCTCGTCGACGCGGTCCGTGTGCTCCTCATAGTCCTGGACGGAGAGCGGCGGGGAGGGTTAGGTGCCAGGGGGCGGAGACGTGGCGCTGCGGGGGGCCGCACTGCGGGGAGCCGACCTTCTTGTTGAGGAAGTAGCTGCGGTGCTGCGGGAAGCCGGGGCCCTCGGCGACGAGCGAGAAGCCGGGCCCGCCCTGCAGCTGCGTGGCGGTGCACGCCACGGGCCGCAGCCGGGTGTTGGGCTTGTCCCAGTAGCGCAGCCGCGCCGGCGGCCGCGAGGCGAGGTCGTTGGCTGCGGACAGACAGAGGGCGGTGAGCTGTGGCCGTGAGCACGGGGGTCTCGGGGTGCCGGAGGACGTGCCGGCCGGCCCCGCCCCTCACCGATGGCCCGGGTGATCCGCGGCGGCTGGTCGTGCGTGCCGATGTAGTTGTTCCACGGGTTGCGGTTGGCGCGCGGCGCCCCCGGCAGGAAGCGACCTCGGTCGTCGACAATGGGCTCGGTGGGCTTGAAGCTGAACGGGTCCCGGGGCTTGCGCTCCGGGAACCACTTGGGCACCTCCCAGTTGCCGAGCCGCCGCGGCAGGAACTCCTGGTTGTACTGAAACAGAGCAGGAAAAAAAAATAATTCTCTTTGCAGTGTAGGATGACGGAACAAGTGTATCCCACCAAAACTATTACACTGCACACGAGGGCTGGAACGGAATAGAATAAAAAAAAAGGTGGGCGAGGGTGGAGGGGAGGCGCGGGGTGCGGCGGCGTGGCAGAGGGCCGGGTTTAACAAGAGGGAGGACCCTGGCTGCAGCAGGGACTTTACCAGCAGCGCAGATGAGAGGGAAAAGTGTGAGGATGACCCCAGGAGGACGCGCGTTCTGCTCAATTACTCATAGCGACACCGAGACGCGCGGGGTGCAGCAGGTCCGGCAGGAGGCTCGCTATAATAGGCGGATTACAACGTTAACGACGCCCCTCCCCTCCGGCCACCCCCGGGCCGCGCGCCGCACACCCCTCACCCCTCTCAAATTGAAATCGACTGAGTTAACTACTGCGGAGGCGCTCCAGCCTCACGGGGGAGCGGAGCTGCGGCAGGAGGGGCCGACGCCGTGTAGTGTAGCGTAGTCTACACTACTGCCCTGTCCGCCACCGCGACGCCCACCGAGACAATCACGTTCCACGAGAAACTCTGCACGAGAAGTCAGTCTCTCTCTCTCTCTCTCTCTCTCTCTCTCTCTCTCTCTCGCACACACACACACACACACACACACACATGGCGGCATATGGTGTCGAGCTGGACTGTTTGCCAGGAGATTATAAAGCGCGCCAAACGGATATCCTCCATATCGCCCTCCTCAACCCTCCCCGGAGCCGTAATGACTCGAAACAAACGCCGAGGCGGCAAACGGGAGAGACGAGTCGGGTGCGCCCCCCCCCGCGCGCGTTGACATGCGAAACCACGCGGCGGTGGTATCGCCCCTCTGCCCTGTCAAAGCTTTCCACATTTTAAATTATTTCATTTTTTTAAAATCTAGAGTATTTTTTTACTGACTCCTCAAGTGTTTTGTGTTAAGTTCGCAATATTCCCCCGTGCGTAATGAGGTTGCAGTATAATCGAGAGGTTTTTCGGTTCGGCGAGCAGGAGGCAGCAGGGCGCGGCGGACGAACCGGAGGCCTGGACGAACATTGATGGATGCGCTCGGCGCGGCGTCAATGGGTGACACCCCGGGCCGGTGAGCCTGTGTGTGTGTGTGTGTGTGTGTGTGTGTGTGTGTGTGTGTGTGTGTGTGTCATCTGCCGAGCTATCGGCCCGGTCGGATAGGGGTGAGAGAGAGAGAGAGAGAGAGAGAGAGCGCACAGTGAAGGCGGGCCATTCAAAGAGGGATGAAGGGACCGGATCACTCGCATGGTAATCGACTCCTTCGCGAAGTCCAGATGGTTGGCGAAATGGAACGGGTTGTACGCGGCGCCCCTGCTCCGACACGAACACGGACATGGTTCACGTTGACATCGATGAGGGAGTAGTTAGGGGGGGGGGGGGACCACAATCCTCTCTCTCTCTCTCTCTCTCTCTCTCTCTCTCTCTCTCTCTCTCTCCTTGCGCGGGCGCACGAGGCAACCTGCCGCGCTGCCGCCACACACACACACACACACACAGACACAGACACAACGTGACTGATGACAGCCATGCGTCTTACCCCCCCACCCCCCGGGTGGCAAAGAAAAATTCTGCACTACCGCTACCGCCGCAACGCCGCCCCCCCCCCCTCTCCTTCCTGGGCCCATTCATGACCCGGCCGTTGTGCTATTCTTGTGTTTATGGCGCACGCCCGCAAGCCCCGCGGGCAGCCTATGGCCTTATCCTCGGGAAATTGCCCCGAATAAACGTCTTTTGGGAGGAATACCCCTCCCAACGAGCGGGCAGGTAGCGAGCGTCGCTCTTGAATGCGGCGCGGACTGCAGACGATAATTCATCGGGTGCGTTCAGATAGAACATCCCCCTCTCTCTCTCTCTGTCACACAGTCGGGGTGGAGGGAGATGTAACGCGCCCGACGACGTACCCCTCGGGACCAGGCAAGTTCTCATGGCGCTGGCGGCGCGTGGCGGCGGCGTGTCCAGGTTGCTGCCTGTCCGCGGTACAGTGCAGTATCGGACTTCGGTGCGCCGCGCCACGCCCACCTGAGGCTCATGTCGTGACGTCACCGCGTATCTCCGCCCCCCCATCCAAATCAGGTTCCCCGAGGCTCATGTCATGTGGCCCCCCGCGGAGTAATAGAAACGGGACAGACGACACGGTGCACATCGGCTTCGACCCGGCCGGCGGGGGCGGCCTCCGCGGGCAGAGATGAGGATCTGCTTCATGTGCGGCAGGGCAGCGCAGGGCGGGCGGGGCCTTTACCAGCACCGCGGCACCAGGAACCGGGTCAAGGTGCGCGGCGTACGCGGCCCGGCCAGGGTCTCGCCTGATCAAGGCCAATCAAGTGAGCATCGCTGGCGGCGGCGGCGGCGGCGGCGGCGGCGGCGGTGGGAGTCGGAACCACCCTCGCCGCGCCGCGCCGCGCACCGCACCGCCCCCCGAGGGACCGCAGGGAAATTAGCTCTCATCGCGTTGGGAGTCCCGGCCAGGCGACAATCAGAGGGCGACTGCGTTCCCACGGAGGCGGGGGCGGCGGGGGCGTAACCACCTCTGACTGATCACCCGACCGCAGCGTGGGACCGCGGGGGAGGGAGGGAGAGGGAGGGAGGAGAGAGAGAGAGAGAAAGAGAGAGAAGGCCGCCGACCGCGAGTGTGCTTAACGAACTTGTCGCTTATGTACTCTTCAATATTCAAACACTGAATCCTCTCGACAACAAGGCGGGACTTTTCAAAAGTCCGCACCAGTTATTACAAATCGCGAATGTTTCCCGAGCATACCGGTGCGGTTCGTTCCTGGCCGCCGCCCGCCTCTGCTTCCCTCCGTGCTTTACTGCAGACTTTCACGCGAATCAATTTAGCGCGCGTTTATGCGATGCGCCGGCAGAGGGCGCGACGATCGCGTGACAGGAAAGTTGAGCCCCGCCGTGGCCGTGTGCGCCCGCAGTTTTTCGCCCCTCGCCCTCCCATGTAGCGGGACGAGGAACAACAAGGACGGCGTGGTTGATCATGCCCGTAGCCGCGCGGCCGCGCCGCCCAAGTTGTTAGTAAGGAATGAGTTGGCGAGCACGTTATGCGACGACAGGCGGGCGGCGGCCGCGGGGAGCCTCGCGGACGCACGCGCCGCCACGCGCCGCCACGCGACCGCCACGCGCCGCCACGTCATCGGCACGCGTCCTCTCCGCCTCCGGAGTCACCGCCTGCCTCCGCGGCTCCGCGGCTCCGCGGTGGTGGGCGGAGTAATTGCTGTTTGTAAACACGTGGTGACTCCGGGGGAGGGTGTCCGGGGGGAGGCGCGGTAAAAAGTGTGATTCCGCGTAATGCGGCGCGGGGTGGCGACGCGCGGCATCCTCCCGTCCCGCGACAACAAATCCGCGAATCGCTTTTCGATACCGTTTTGGGGCGCGGCGCCGCGCATCGCGATATCACTGGGCGACGAGCGCGGAGGGTCGCGGATATGGGGATCGGGTGGCCGCGGTTCCGTGTCGGGCGGCGGTGTGCCGCGGCTGCACTCGGCTCCCATCGGTGCTCTGTTCATAGGCTTCCTAGCCACAAAAAAATTTCCGATATGAAATTTTGTGAAAATTTATACGCAGTTTTTTTTTTCAAATTTTCGCGCTTAAAGTTGTAAATAAAATTGAAAAAATTGCAGCTCGGAAATATTTTTGAATTTTTTTTTGTACGTCTTCGGAGAGCCAGAGAGAGAGAGAGAGAGAGAGAGAGAGAGAGAGAGAGAGAGAGAGAGAGAGAGAGGGGAGGGGGCCTCACGTGTGCAGCACAATAGAAAAACACGAGGCCACTGCGCGGGTATTGGAACCCGCGACAGCAGCCAGTCGGAGCACCGTACTGACTTTTACCAGCCGACCGCTCCCCGTGTGTGCTTTCACCTATCCAATCACCCCCGGCACGGCGACACGGCGGCACAGCGCGCAGGGAGCCGCCAAGCCAACTTTGTGTCCGCCAAGTTGGCGCACTTTGACTATTCTTCCACGGGCTCTGCACGCCATGGCGTTTCATTTTTCTCGTGTTTCGTCCCCCCCCCCCCCCCCCCCCCCCCGAAATGCATTTCCTGTCAGGATCGGTAAATGAGGAAGGAGAAAGGGAAGAAGGCGAGGGTTGCAGCGGGAGGGAGTGAGAGGGGGGAGGGGCCCGAAAGGCTCGGCGTTTGGTGGAAATGCGAGTCGACTTGACCTACAAAAGCTCCCCCCCCCCCCCCCCACTCCCCCTCCGGTGCTGGCCATAGTTTGTTGACTTGTCGTGCGTGCCCTCTTCCCGCCAGCGGAACACGTGTAAAGCCAGCAGAACATGCGATCTCATGAGCGGACTTTTCCGCCGTGCTACGAAAGGGTTCTTAAACCTTTTCACCCCCGCCGCGCCCCCTTTTCCCCATAGTTTCCTGGGAAGGGAAAAAAAACGGCAGACAAAGCGAATTTTCACAATAAATTTCACATACGTAGACCACTTGTAAAGGAACGGCTTCGACAACAAGTTGGGACAAGGAAAACTGATTTTAAAAAAGTGACACGACTTCTGGGCTGGAATATTCGGCACGCAATAAGGCTATTATCGTCTGCGGCCGGAGGAAGGGGGTCGATATGGCGCTTGTTATAGTTGACCGCAAATGACCACCGCCGGCCAAAAATAAATAATGCAGTCTTAAAAATGGCTACGACCGTGTTCCATTTTCTTAAGGTTCTCAACTTCGCATTTTTAATTTTTTTCCTGGATTCGGCCACGGACAGCACAAACATTATCCGTTTCACACTCGACTTACGTCAGACTGTCACGCTCCCGCCGATGATGAGAAATCGCGGCGGCGCGGTGCGCGGACCGCGGGGGGTCGCGGCGGGGCCCGCGAGCGGCGTGACGCGCGCGGGGACGGGACAGAGCGAACAGAGCTGGAGGGTGGCCGCGCAGCCCGCGGAGCCCCCGCAGCCCCCTCGCGGTGCCGGCGGAGGGGGTCTGCGCGGGGGGGCTCCACCGGGGCTCCACCGGGGCTCCGCCGGGGCCGCTGGTGGGGGCCGCGGCCGCCGGGGGCGCCTCGGGGGTGATCGGGAGCAGGGGAGGGGGGCGTGTTGACAAGCGGTTCCCGAAGAACAGAAGCTACCCGCCACAGGGGCCGTCCGTCGAAGAGGCGAGGCCGAGCAACACCAGCCGCGCCCGCAGTCCGGCCAGCACGGCCACCGTTTCCGCTTCATTCACGTCCGTTCTGGCCACAACCGCGGACAACGGCCACCCGATGGCCACAATTCTGCGTCAACTTCTCACGTTGGCATATATTCTCCCCCCGCCTCCGTGCGCAGCCGCGCTTCCTCCAAGCAAACCGTTGCCGTTCAGGTTGCGTTGGCGGCCGTTCCGGGATCGATTTATCAGTCCGGGGGGCCTCCTCCGACGCACCGGGGGCGTGGCGCGGCGGGGCGGGCGGGGCCGGAGGGGCGCAGCTGCGGGCGTGGGGGCGGCGCGGCCGGGGACCCCACGCAGCCCGGCGCCGCGACGCGCCTGCGCCGCCCCGGCGGCAGCCAAAAGGGGGAGAGACTGTGCGAGGAGGGCGAGGCCCGCGGCCGAGGGCCCGGCCTGGACGCAGGTGCAGCGCCGCCCTGTGCGAGCCCTACGCACCCTCTCCGTTTTATTCCCAGCAAGGCAAGCAGACGACCACGGAAAATAACTCCTGTAAACGGTGCAGGTCCTGGTGCCGTGATCCCGACGACAACGGCAGCGGCTTCGCCCCGTGGCAGACTATGCGGCGCACACGTGCCGACCGGGGGTGGCCGGGGGTAGCCGGGGGTACGCGGGGAACTCATTACTGCCCCCGGGCCTGCAGGCCGCAGACAAGCAGTGGCGGGTACTCTCGCGTGCACCGTGTGGGGCCGCGGCGGGCACAACTACTTGGCCAGGTTAGGTTAGGTGAGGCCGGGGCGAGTGATTGGCTGGGGTAGGAGCGGAGCGGCAGCAAGCGGAGCGTGTGGGTGAGGATCGAAATAGCGCGGCGACTGTGTCTCGGTTCGTCTTCTGGTCCGCCCCGTCTTCGTCAAAGTCTCGGGAAGCCGCGGCGGGACTGACAGCAGCCGCTGCTCGCGGCAGGCCGCACTACACCCGTGTGAGGCCGGGCCGGGGCCGCCCTGCGTGAAGCTCACCTGGCCGGCGTTGTAGAGGCGAGCCATGGCTGCGGGTGTGGGGTCCTGCCGCCTCCGCCGCCACTACCGGGTCTCGCAGTCTCCTCCGGTGCCCATGCCCGTCGTCCCTCCCGGTGTCCGGTTAGTCCATGTCCTGGAGAGCCGAGCGGCGCCGGAGGCCACCGAGCCGGAGGTTGTTGTCAAACATACTAGTGCCGGAGGCCCCCGACGACGTGCCCCGAGGGTGGCCCGGGGGCGGCGGCGGGGACGGGCCGGCGGGGAGGCGGGGGCGGCAGCGGGGGCGGCAGCGCGGCCGGACCGGGGGGCCGCGGGGGCGGCGCGCGGCCGCGGTTACCAACAGCTACACCCCGCGTCGCCGTCGCCATGGCGACGATGGGAGGCGTCGGGGCGTCGCACCCACCCGGTCCGCCCGGGCCACCCGGGGCACGGGACGGGGCTCTGCGGCGGCAACAAGTACGCCCAGGTGCACCCGGAGCAGATCAATGCCAGCCGTGCGGCGGGGCCACGTCCGATCGGAAGACGGGTAGAGGATACGCCACAACTTGGTGGGGAACGGAGAGATTCGGCCGCGGGCCGCGGGCGACCACA
Source organism: Megalurothrips usitatus (assembly GCA_026979955.1). NCBI lineage: Eukaryota > Metazoa > Arthropoda > Insecta > Thysanoptera > Thripidae > Megalurothrips > Megalurothrips usitatus. The sequence goes on from CM049602.1 coordinate 9,441,142, forward strand.
CCGCGGGGCGGGCGCGGTGCCGTGTTCTCCGCGTCGCGCGGGCCGCGGCCACAAGTTTGATTACGGCCGAGCCGGTGCCAGAAGAAACTCCCCACAATAAGTTTTCAGTGATTTCAAAACTCGGGCGGCGCTCAAACAGAGCCACCCCTAAGGGGCGTTTACCCCGCGCTAACGCCAGCCGCCCCGTCCTTGTCAGTGCTAGGCACCCCTGGGGGGCCACTCCACCCCTCGGGGGCGCCGCGGCACGTGCGTGCTGGCGCCGGCTGCGCCCGGCCCCCGCCCGGCCCCCGCAGGGTGTCAGCCGGGCAGGTAGGCAACCCGAAAGGGGGCGCCGGGGCTGTCCGCCTGGGAGGTAGGCAAGGCGGGCAGGTGCCGGACACCGCTGCGTCGCGGGCTTGCCTACCTCGCACGGGGCCCGCTGATGTGCCCGGGCCGCAGATGTGCCCTGTGCGTGCGAATTTTGAACGCAGAGAATCGATGGGGTGCGGCGGGGTGGTGGGGGCGTGGCGCAAACGTCGGACGGCGCACGCCATTGGCCGGGGGGCGGAGCCTAGCGGCGCCACGGATGGGATGCTGCGGAGGCTGGCCGCAGCTGGGCCGCGGGGGGTGGCGGCACGGCGAGGCGCGTGGGGCCGCCGCTGCCCGTGCCGTGTTCGGCGAGAGAATGAACGTCTCTTCACCATCGACCTGTGGCCCGGGCAGGTGGCGTTAAAGCACAAGAAATTATGTAAAATGTCTCAGCTCTGGATATTAATAAAATACAAGAACGCATTTTTTTAAAATTGGCATTTTGACCCGAAAGACAAATCTCTGAGATGATTCATATAATGGAGAAATAAGATCTGAAGTGATATCCGACAGAAAGAGAGGAGAGTCTAAAATGGGGATGGAATACTCGAGCGCGCAGGGCGGAGCAGAGCGGGTGGGTGTGGAAAGGGGTGGAGTCCCAGGCCGCGTGCACCTGATACCCCGGCCCAGCCTCCGCGCACCCCGCACCCCGCCGCGCCCCGCCACCCCCCGCCGCCGCAGCCTCCCTCGCGGGCGTCGCCCGCCTTGGCCGCAGTGGCTCCCCGCACCCCCTGGACCTCGGACTGCTCTGCTCTGCTCCGCTCCGCGAGGACCACGTCGTGCGACGATCCCAGGCCGTCGCCGACCTCCCCGCCGCCGCTCCCCGCCGGCCAGGACGCCGTCGTGCACCCTCGCAGCGGCTCGTCCCGCACCCGACCCCGCGCTGGAGTGGCCGGGACACGCCGGGGCCGCTGGCGGCTACTGGGGGGACTCCGCCGACGAGGTCGGCGATGATGGCCGCCCCCCGATGACCGCGTTCTCCGGAGCGCGGCCGCCGTCGGACCAGCGGTCCCTCTCGCCGACGACCGAGGAGGAACTCGGTGAGTGTCGCCATATCGCGGAGGCGTAGTTGGCTGTTCCGGGAGAAAAGAACTACAGAAAGCTGTAGTTCTACTCGCGAAAAAGTACTGGACAATTGTGACAGGCTATAGGTTTCTTCGTGAAATCTCGTTAGGGGTGGCCGATGAAAAAGTAACCGCGCTAGAACGAGGCGGCACCTGTTCCGCCGGCAACTGTCTCCCACCGTCCCAAACTGTCTCCCCTCACCTCGCCGCAGCGTCCCCGATACATGTGTGTTGCCGATGCAAGTCAATCAGTGTTAACTGTCGCCCCCGGGGTGGTGGCTCCAACCCCTTCTTGTCCTCGCGGAGGGGTGGCCGCCGGTGCCGCCGGCCTGTGCCGGCCTCGGGGCCCTGGCTGGATTATGTATGGAAGAGTCCCCATGGGCTGCATAAAGCCCGGTTTGTGGCCGAAGAGTTGTCTGGTCTGGTGGGATCGGCGATTGCCTGGGGGCCGGCCGGGCGAGCGAGAGAGTTAGAATTAGAGAGAGAGAGAAAGAGAGAGAGAGAGAGAGAGAGAGAGAGAGACCGGTGAGATACGCGAACACCCTCGCTCGCACCTGGTCCTTGGACCTTAAATTCGCCTCCGCCCTTCCAGCAAAAAAATCCTCAGACACACCAAAAAAATACTTGTTAAATGTTCCAAAACGTCATCTGAAAAACTGAGCGGAGCAACAAAACGTGAGATAAATGAAATACATCTGTAATTAATGTTAAGACACGGCTTCGTCCCACAGTCAGAGCACAAGTGGCGGAAGAGTGAGCAAAGCGGCGGCCCGTAGAGCGGCGCGAAAACAGGGCCAATAAAAAGTGCATTACTGCAAATAGCCAATCGCGCTGCGCTCGGCGGGCGGCACCTGCACTGCGCCGCGCACATGTCGGCGGAGGGGCCGAGCCGCGCCGGGCCGGGGGCGTCCGGGGGCGGCGGCGCTGCCGAGGCACTGCACTGCCCCCCTGGGACGGGCGCCCCGCCGCGCCGCGGGGGAGGCCGAGGCGAGGCGAGGAGGGGTGCGTGCGAAGTCAGCCCGCCCGCCCCCGTGTGAGCGAGGGAGACGCAGGCACGGCAGGCACGCCAACACCAGAGCCGACGCCGCGACTGTCACCCTCGCGATGCCCCGCGTCGCCATAAATTATCGGTCCTCGATTCCGGAAAAATAGAAGGAGAGGGCGAGAGCCGCGCGGGGCGGGGCGGCGCGGGGCAACGTTGTGACATGTTCCTCGAGTGATGCGGCGGTGTGAGTTACACACTGCACCCGCGTCTTTTTTTTTCGGGGTTGTGGCGGAAATGGGATGGATGACTTTTCGTTTGCGGCCAGCAAGAATATAAGTCCTTCGGAGCTAGGGTTACTAGTTCGGAAAATTTTCGAAAAATTTTCGAGAGAAAAAAAATATTACTTTCACAATTTCACAAATTTTCAGAAAGTTTTTTTTTTAATTTCCTTGAAATTTTCGGGACTAGAAACACGGGCACGACTCCAACGACTGACCGCTCCTACGAGCATGGGGTAATTACCCACCCGGCCAGTCGGTCTCCGCCTCGGCCACGGTGCCGGGGCCGGCGGAGCCCCGCGGGTCCGTGCCGCGCACCCCGACGCACCCCTTTACCGCGATGGTAAATGAACCCACCCCGGACGACGCTCAATCCATTTCACGACCGGCTGCCCGCCGAGCCCATCACGACAAGCTATCGTCTGCCCGCGCCGTTCACGCCCGCCGACCCCTGCTCCTAAATGTCCTTTCTCTTCCTTTCCCGAAGTGCTGAGAGTTTAGGTGTGTCGAGCTTAGCAGCATTGAGTTCCGGTTGTATTTCCAGTGTCCCGGTCCTTACAGCAGTCACCCCAGTGATCCGAGCTCTCCCACATTTCCCCCTTCGTCCCCGCATCGTGTTTCGTGCGGCACTTGTTTGTCATTTGATTTCCGTCAATGCGGGAGGACTTCGGAGCACACGACAACAACAACAACAACAACATCGGTGATCCTAGCGGACTCCACCGCCGCCGCCGCGCAGCATCTGTTGCTGGTGTGGGACGTGTTTTATTATTATAATCTCCCTGCTCCTCCGGCTCCACAGCGGCCACCCCTCCCCGGCGGGGGGAGGAGGCGTGGCGACAGCGGAGGGAGGGTTAGGGGAGGGCGGGGGGTGCCGATTGTGCGGTAAGTATAATCGGCACACGACGCGGCGGTCGCGATTGAAACTTGACAAGGCTGTCGTCGGCGATGGGAGCGCGAGGCGAGGCGGAAGCGCCGGGTCACACGTCGTGGTGTAAGGACGCACCCCGGCCGCGCGCGCCGCCTTTTAAACACCGCTGCTTTGCCTCGGAATTTTTTTTCCAGTCGGCGGGCCAATTTGCGGCGAGTGTTTTTCGTCGTCGTCGTCGTCCTTGCGCCGCCGCCTGTGCGTACGCAGCTCGGGGGGGGGGGGGGGGGGGGGGGGGGTCCCGGGCGGTGCGGGGGTGCTGGACTGCGTGCCCCCCTCCTCTCCATCCACTCCATCCCCGAGCCGCCCCTGGTCCCGCCCCTGGTCCCGCCCCTGGTCCCGCCCCTGGTCCCGACACCGGCCGCATATCAGTTGCTGTCACCTGCTGCTGAGCGGATGTGTCATCTTTACGACGGCCTCGCAGGGGGGATGGGAGGGGGGGGGGGGGGGGACCGGGGCGTTCGCGCGGTGAGGTCGACACGGTGCCCTGCCGGGGTGCCTCCGTGCAGCAGCAGCAGCAACCCCTACCGCCCCGACTAGGCCCCCGACAACTGCAGCGCCTTGCCTTAACGCTGTTAGAGGTCGAGCGGCCCAATCCTGTTTGGGCGTCGCGGCCTCACAGCCCGGCCACATCTGCCCGCCTCGTCCGCTTCTTGCAGTTCTTGTAGTGCGCCCCCTTCAATAATTCCCGCGTTGCCTCCGCCTCCTCCTCTCACTCTCACTCTCTCTCTCTGTCTCTCCCTGGGCCCAGCGCCCGCAGAGGAGCACAACACGCACGCCGGCCTGTCTCTCTCTCTCTGTCGCACTCGCAGGGGGGGTAGCGGAGTTTGCACACGCGGCGCCGGCGGCCCTCAGGCACGCCAACCATCATATTTGCTCTCGCACCCTTTCGCTCAAGCCTTTTGCTCGGCGGCCGGCTGCTGGCTCCCCTGGGGCCCTAAGGCGTGCTGAGGCGTGCTAAGGCGCGGCTAATCGGATCACGCCTAACCTAACCTTACCGGCCCCGCTGCGCCGCCGGCACTCGCCGTACAATCGGTCGGCACTCCGCGGCCTTTGCGTGTGGCGAGTGCCCGCCGAGTGCAGCGAGTGCCGTGCCGCTTCCGGTTTGCGTGACAAGTGCATAGACAGGCACAAGCACGGCCTTCGGTTCTCCGCCTCTGTCTCTCTCCTACCCGTGGACGAGGCCGCGGGATGGACAAGGACAGGACAGGGGCCGCCGGCTGCTCATCACCCCTCTCCCTCCCTCCCCAGAGACACAGGCCGCGATGCGTTCCTCCGTCTCTCTCGCACCCCCAGCACCCGCCTCACGCGCGCGGGGCCCAGGCCTGCAGCACTGGAGGCCGTTGACCCGCAGCCGGAGGGGCGAGGGGTGGAGCGGGAGAGTTTGACTTTGTAATCCCTGGAAAATAATTGCTGTTTGCTAGGCGCTGGCATTGATTCCAAAACGGGCGGGACAAGCTTTAGTTATCCTGCTGGATTAAGGGGGGGAGCCGGTGCGGTCACAATGTTGTTGTTGCTGTTGCTCTTTTTAAAAGTTGGCATAAGGGAGACCCTGCGGAGCACCTGTCACGCCCTGCTCTGTTTCGCTGTGCAGATCTGTACGGGGAGATGAATCACCACGGAGACCTGCTGCCCGCCGACTCCACCCGCGACATCTGCGGGGGCATGCCGAGGAAGAGGTGAGTCTCAATTCTGAATTTTCCAAACATTCCCCATAGTTGTGGATTTTTTTTAACGTCCCCCAAAAAACGCAAATACGTCAAAAATGCGCAAAACCCTGCTTAAAAAAAAATAAAACTTTGCGCCCGTGTCCACAGGGAGCGGGGCTCGACGGGGTCCTGCGGGCTGGCCGGGGTGGGCGGCGGCGGCGGCGGGCTGCCGCTGAGCCGCGAGGAGCGCCGGCGCCGGCGCCGGGCCACGCTCAAGTACCGCACGGCGCACGCCACCCGGGAGCGGGTCCGCGTCGAGGCCTTCAACGTGGCCTTCAGCGACCTGCGCCGCCTGCTGCCCACGCTGCCGCCGGACAAGAAGCTCTCCAAGATCGAGATCCTGCGCCTCGCCATCTGCTACATCGCCTACCTGAACCACGTGCTGGAAGCATGACCCACGCCCGACGCCCCGCCGCCGATGTCCTTCGAGGACTACGGCGGGGGCGTCGACGCCTACATGTACTAGGCGGGCCGCGGCCACTGCCTAGGCGCCGGTCCACAGCCGCGGGACGGTGACGCCCTCACGGCGCCCCTCAGGACGCCGATACCCCGCGCCGCGCGCCCGAGCGCGGGGTGTCGACGGCGCGGCGCTACGTAGCTTGTGGACGGCGTGCCGATAGCGGAGCCCTGCTGGAAAGGGGCCTGCGCCTCCCCGCCGGGAATCTCTAACAGCGAAGCGGCGAACCAGGCGGGACAACACGACGACGGCACGTGTGTCCTGGTTTAACCAATGACTGAAAGTGAGAGTGAATAAGTGATGATTTTTTTTCGTGCCAAGGCTAGTGGCATTTGATCGATTGAGAACATTTGCCACTAAAACACCTTAAAACTTTCCCATCTATCGTTTTGTTACAATGTGGATCCAGCTGATCACATATTGCGGTTTCATTTATTTGTGATAAGGAATTCACACGATCGTAGGCCGCACTACTTCGTTACGTGTCTCTGCGGCTCCCGATGCGAGACGCCGCTCACGCCCGCGCTTCGAGCCGACAAGGATCAACTCAGAAGCTCCGGCCCGCGGGTACACCGCCGAGAGGCCTGCCTCCATGGCGACCGCACCCAGCCTGCGGATTTGTGCAGTAAAGGCGTGTCACTCCGCTCCGCGCGGGGCGAGCGTTTCTCAACGTCTGCGGCGTCGGTGTCGGAGGGTCGTTCTGGCGTCGGACGGAGCACACCCCGCGAGCGAAGACGCCGCTGGTGACCTGGCGCGCCATCTCTCGGGACTCTGAAGCACTACACCCCACCCTCCCCCTCCACCCTCCCCCCAGCGCCTGTAAGTATGCACTTGCCAGGCCCGCATTACTGCGCTGTAGTGCGGGCCTGGCAAGTGCATACTTACAGGCGCTGGGGGGAGGGTGGAGGGGGAGGGTGGGGTGTAGTGCTTCAGAGTCCCGAGAGATGGCGCGCCAGGTCACCAGCGGCGTCTTCGCTCGCGGGGTGTGCTCCGTCCGACGCCAGAACGACCCTCCGACACCGACGCCGTTGACTTTGAGGAACGCTCGACCCGCGAGCATGTGCCACGGTTGAGTGGTTGGGCATGTCGCATCTCGGCGCAGTCGCCTTCTGCTTAGGGCTGTTGAGTGGCTTGCCCGGGCGCACGTTTCTCGAACGAACGTGTGTTTGGCTTCGAGGTATGACGGCCACTGACTGGTGATTGTCCAGGCCAAGCTCTTTGAGGTTATCTCAAGACGTGTACATAGGATTGCATCTCCGAGTATCGCTGCATACGTGAAGTATGTTAAGGTTGTATTCTTTCTGTAAATTTCTGTATGTAGTGAGTCCCAGTGGATGGCTGGATGTCGACGATATATCAAGGCTTGAATGTTTGGGAAGATATCTTTTTTCTCGATTTTGTAAATAGATTGTATTTGTAGTGTATAAAGTTATATAAAATTGTGATATGAGGAGCGGGTTACAGAAAATAAATTTATGACTAGATTATTTGTCTGCAATCACATTAATTCAACATGTAAATCACAAATAAAAGCAATATATACTCCAGTACATAAAAGATAACAATATTATACGACTCCATAACATGTTCTACCCTAGTAAATTAAAATCAGTACAAAATACACAATAGAAAAAAAATTGTAGAATGGTAAATCAGACAGCAAATTTCATATAGTACAGGGTGCAAATTTGATTTCCTGACTAGTAAACAGGTTTGTATCAATAACTTTACAGATACACCCCTGAGATATAATATTTCTCATCACTTGCCACCCCTAGCTTTCGACAGTTTCCCCTCTGAATGTATTCTGTAGTGTTGTGTCAGGGTTCCAGCTTTGTTAAAGCCAGCCTGACAGATATTGCACTTATATTTGAGGTCGCCTGAATGAGTGGTACTGTGCGTTTTAAGATTACTTGCAGTCAAAAATTCTGCACCACATTCATTACACACAAATGGTTTCTCCCCTGAATGAACCCGATAGTGGACTTTGAGTGTTCCACTTTGAGTAAAACTCGCACCACATTCACTACATACATATGGTTTCTCTCCTGAATGTACACGATCATGGACTTTCAAGTCACGAGAAGTTAAAAAGGTGGCTGGACACTGCAAACACTTAAATGGTCTCTCACCAGTATGAGATTTAATATGAATCTTGAGGTTGCTTTGGGTGCTGAATGAGGCATCGCATTGTGTGCACTTATGAGGCTTTTCCCCAGTGTGTTTGCGTTGATGAACTCTCAGACTGCCAGCCTGAGTAAAGCATGCTCCACATTCATCACATTTATAAGGTTTTTCTCCAGTATGAATTCTAGTGTGTATTTTCAAGTCTCGATTGGACACAAAGCAACTGTCACACTCATCACACTTGAACGATCTTGCCATAACATGATACTTAATGTGCCGTTTCAGGTGAGGAAGTGATGGGTATATCTTGTTGCAGAAAGGGCATTGTAGATCAGGATTCGTAGCCTCAGTATTTTGCTGGACACTTTGAGTTGGTGTCTTGAATTTGTCTTTCGCATATCCAGCATTGTTCTCAGAGCTGTTGTAAATCTCTGAAGTTGAATTATCCTGCTGCTTCTCTTGAAAACCTGTCTCATTCTTCATAATATTAATTGGCTCATTTGTAGCAGGGCTCTGAATGCTGGGGTTGTCAGACATTCCATTACCGCTACAGAAGTCATTGTAGGCTGCTGTTATATCCACCTCATTGACGTTATTGACATCAGTGTTAACAACGCCATCCAGGGTGTCAATGGAACATTGCGGTTCATGGGGAAGATCCAAATTTGTAAACACGACAGTTGAGTTGGGTGCAGAGTTGAGGTGATGTTGACATGGTTCCATGGCAGATAAAATACCTAAACAGAAAAATAAAAACTGAAATCATGCAACAAGTACACAATTTTTTCCCCAGCATTCACCGTAATGACATAATTTCAAGCTCCAGTGGCTTAAACCAAAACCAAAGATAAAGTAAAATTGAGATTAAGCAGGCAATGTTAAGAATAATGGGTAAACATCTACTCTACCTTTAACACTGGAAACGCTAAAAAAAAATACGGTTACAGCACAATCATTACATAGTGAGGCCTAGCCATGGGTGTACAATGTCACTGTCCATTTAATTTAGTTAATCAGTGCGAAACAAATACACTTCACCCGTAAACAACCGTCAGCAGCCGGCCATGTTGACATCGATCGCAGTACGTCGTCTGCTGTTTTTGACGACGCCGAAACAAGGCGCGCCAACTTCAAATTAATGAAATGACACGTGCCGGTTTAAATGGTGCGCCTTTTCGGGAGCCAACACACCCACTGCGCCACTCTTCTGTGAGGGTTTTCCGATTTCCTCCACAAATGAGCTGAAAATCAGAATAGGTCCCGACTCATGCCTCGTGTACGTGAAAATGGGTGGGTGGAATGATGATAGACCACCAGATAAAATATGTAGACTCTGAGGTAAGTTATTGTTTAAAAGTGGTTAGCATGTTTGTGGTTTGTTGCCATGTTTCGGGCGGGAAAATATTTCATGGTCTAAACGTTGTTTTCTAGCGACCAAGTTGGTTAGGATGTGTTCATTCGCTGCTAATATTTTGGCCTAGGAACTGTAACAGCCTGTAGGCTCTTGGGATTTAGTATTATACTCCTACTGGAATTCATGCGGACCGTGCGCACTGTCGCGAGATCAGTAAAACTCAGTTCAGCTTCGTGTTGTATTGATTGTGTTCAAGCATGGAGAAACTTAAGGCTCCTCCGTCTTTTCTATTTCCTTTTACTCCTTACCATATTCAGCATGATTTCATGACATCTCTGTATACAGCTTTAGAAGAAGGTAAATTAGGAATATTTGAGAGTCCTACGGGTACTGTGAGTATTAAGTGTGGTTAAATCGGACGAACAAACAATTTATTGCTCATCCTTGACTGCCTAATTATTTATACCTCTTGTGCAGGGTAAGTCGCTAAGTTTGATTTGTGGAGCCTTAGCATGGTTGTGTGACCATGAAAAAAATGAAAAGGAGAAGCTAGATACGATTTTGAAGTCCTTGAATGAGGCCTCATCTGAGTCAAGTGATTCAAGTAATGCGGATCCTTTTGGCTGGCTGAATCAGCAAGCAGAACAAGTACAGGTCCGGCAGAAAAAAATTGAAACTAAGCTGAAACTAGACTTCATAGAAAAGTATCAGGCTAAATTAACAAAGATGAAACAGGCTAGTAAACAAAGGGTGAGTCTAGCTTGTGTGAAGTTTAAACTTAAGCCTTGAATCTTTTTCCAAAGGTCATGCCCATTGTTTCATTTTCAGAAACTGAAAAAAGTTCCTGATGAAAAACTTTTTGAGAAAATCTTTGACCTAGAATCCAAGAAAGCCAAGGTTGTCAAAGATAGTGAGAGAGAGGAGGATGAGGATTTGCTTCTCGAAGAGGACGATGCTTCATGTGGAGATGATGCTTCAGATGATGAAGATCCACAAGAGGATGTGCCTCACAACACAAAGGTTACCTATTTCCTGCTGAAGATTAGCTTTCCCCTCAACTCTTAGCGTATTAATCCTCATTGTAATTTGTAGATATATTTCTGTAGCCGAACACATTCACAACTTGCTCAGTTCATTGGTGAAATTCAGAGAAGTCCATTTGGAAATGAGATACGGGTTGTTCCCTTAGCGTCTAGACAGAACAGCTGTATCAATGAGGCTGTAAATAAACTCAAAAATTTGTCATTGATCAATGAAAGGTAAGTCCTGTAAATATTTTTTTTTCCAGATTGTAAGGCTCCTACTACAATTGAACTTTCTGTATACTATAGATGTTTGGATCTTCAAAGAAAAAATCACAAAACAACTGCGGTTACATGTGATGGTAAAATATCCAAGAAGTCCAGAAAAAGTGGGAGCACATCAGGTTGTCCAGCTTTAAATCGAAATAATATACAACTTCTATCAGAAGACATTTTAACTGAAGTTCAAGATATAGAAGAGATTGTTAAGGCAGGGAAGAAAAGTGAGGCCTGCCCATACTATGCATCTCGAGCATCCATTGCTGATGCACAGGTGAACACAATTTTTCAAGCATGCTTGAGCACAACTAGGGTACTTGGATGGAAAGTCAGACAATTTCATATTTACAGGTAGTTGTTCTTCCATATAACACAATCCTTCACAAAGCTACAAGAGAAGCTTGTGGTATCCAATTGAAGAACAATATAGTAATCATAGATGAAGCTCATAATCTCCTTGACGCAATTGGAAATATTCATAGTGCTCAAGTTAATGGATATCAGGTAAAATTTGGCTCTGAAAGGTTTCGATAAAATATGGTAGCTTTCTCTTATTTGTCTAATGTGTCTTTCTTTTCCCATACAGCTGTCTCATGCACATAGTCAACTTATTCAATACAGAGATCGCTATCAGAGCCGCTTCAACCCTAAAACTCTCCTCAATCTGGGACAAGTAATTTTTGTGATTGGCAAACTCATTAAAATTCTTGGTAAGACCTCTGGGTCTTTTAGTATCTTATACTGTATTAACATAAAATTTTAAAAATTTATTTAGTGGGAATTACTACATATTGCTGAATTTTGACAGGTGGAAAGGCTGGAAGTAATCCTAAAGATGCTACTGGGACAGTTCTAGAAAATAAAATTTTTACCTTGCCCAATTTTGTTTTGTCTGCTGAGATAGATAACTTAAACCTCTTCAAACTTTTAGAATTCTGCAAGTCAAGCAAAATTTCTCACAAGGTATAGTTATAACTTAAAGGGTTTAAATATGCAGTTCTTGATTTCTGTATTTGATATCCATTTGTTTAGATACATTTACTCTAGCTATGAGCCATTTGCTACAACACTTTGTTTCTCTAACAGTTACATGGTTTTGCTGCCCGTTATCAACCTTCAGTAAATATTTCCAAGCCTGTTCCCAAAAACCAAGGAATTCGTGCCTTCCTGAAAGACATGGAAACTAAAAATAACAAGATACCTGAGTCACAACCAAAAGGTGTGTTTCTTTTTATTCTGTTGTCTTGTGCAATGTGTGGTCATAATATCTCCTTTCTGAAACAAAAATTATCACTTTCTGTTCTTCTTTCAGTTGAAGACCCAAAGGCAACTCCTAGTGGGGCTGTTTCAGAGGGGGGAAATAATCCTTTACTTTCTGTTATGGCATTTATGGAAACTCTCACTAATAGCTGTGAGGATGGTCGTATAGTCTTAAAGAGGGAGCAAACTGTTGGTAAAGGTACTCTTAAATTCTTACTTCTCAACCCTGCAGCTCATTTCCAGGATATTGTTCTCCAAGCAAGGTTTGTGTACATTAAAATTATGTATTATGTCATGAAAATTTCTTGGGACTTATTTTCAATTATTATTCTGCTCAATTTTACAAATGTCAGATCAGTTATTGTGGCTGGTGGAACAATGCAACCAATATCGGAATTCCAAGATCAACTCTTTTTATCTGCTGGTGGTACCATTGACAGGATATCCCAATTTTCATGTGGGCACATCATCCCACCGGAAAATATTTTACCCATTGCATTAGGCTCTGGACCCAGTGGAAAGGCCTTTGAGTTTTCTTATGCCCAGAGAGACTCCACTGTGATGGTAATTTTGTTATTGGGAAAAGGTTTTATTTCTTAAAGTTCTTTTTGTGAACTTCTTGAAAACTCTAATTAATATTTGTCAACCAGGTGACAGAAATGGGCCGGATGTTAACCAATTTATGCAATGCTATCCCAGCTGGTATTGTTTGTTTTTTTCCATCGTATGAATATGAAAAGTATGTCATTGAACAGTTTGAGAAAACTGGTATCCTTGCCCAGATTGAAGCAAAAAAAAAGGTACTCTTCAGTGAACTATTCAATGATTTTCTAGGCTCAATCATCACATTGTTATTTCATTTACATAGGTATTTCGAGAGCCTAAGCAGTCATCTGAAGTGGAGGAAGTTTTGTCGGCCTACGCCTCTTGCATCCGTCGTACTAAAGCTCCCTCTGAATCAAAGTTGACAGGAGCTATTCTGTTTAGTGTTATAGGTGGGATCACAACCGTCTTAAAGACTTCACTCTCCTTTTATTTTATCTGCATGTGCAACATCATACTAGGTACCACATTCGTTAAATGATTGCAGGTGGAAAATTAAGTGAAGGTCTTAATTTTAGTGATGATCTAGGCCGGTGTGTAATAGTTGCCGGTCTCCCATTCCCCAATATTAAGTCGGTTGAGCTGCAGGAGCAGATGAGATATTTGGATGACTCTGTGGTAACTTTATTTTCTCTATGCTCTGGTGGCTGCGACCAGTCAGTGTTGTTTTACTTGGGAAATATTTTTATGTTTCCAGGGACAAGGTGGTGGCCAAAGACACTATGAAAACTTGTGCATGAAAGCAGTGAATCAGTCGATTGGCAGAGCAGTTCGCCACAAAGATGATTATGCAGCGGTAATTCTCCTTGACAAGCGGTACCTCCAGAAACCTCGCCAAACGGCACTACCAGCTTGGATTCAAAGGTCACTGGAGTCACATGAAAAGTTTGGGTCTGCATTTGCATCATTAAGAAAGGTACAATGTGTAAGACAGTGGTAAAAAATTTATTAGTTTTTCTTACTGTTCTAATTCTTCATTCACCATTTTAGTTTTTCCAAGCAAGGCGGACGGCTCAACTTTAATTCATCACTTAATATTAAAATATTATATGCAATTACTTTCTGAACATTAAATTTTATAGATATGTTGAGATCAGGTTGACTTTTTCTTCAATGCTTCCAAATACATCTCCATACCTTTTTGAGCACTTGGTGAAGATGCAACATCAACAAATGTTTCTAAATCATCTAACATTTTTTCTTCCATGTACTTGATTCCCTCTTGACGAGTAAATTCTTTTGTCAGTTTTCTTGCCAAAGCTGGAAAAAAAAAAAGAGAATTAATTAATCCAGATATGCTGCTGGATCCCCGTCTGCCGTGGGACAGTGTGGGATAGAGATAATCAGAGGGACAGGGATAATCCTAAAAACAACTCTTGCTCCAACCTTTAGTAAGCTAAAGGAATCCACTACTTACGGGGTATCTTTGCAAATCTGGCAATAAACTTGTGTGCCTCTGCAAGGGCTTCTTCCTTGTTTGAAACCAATTGGTCAACGAGACCAATATTCAGGGCTTCTGTGGCAGTAAACATTTTACCACTTGTAAGTGCCAGTTCGGTCTGTCTTGGTCCAACGGCTTCCCTCATGCAGATAAGAAACCTACACAGATGATTGACAGAGAGAAATGTGCAAAACACGCTGATCCCGAACAGAAAATACATTTTAATGATAGATGTGTGTGCATATGTACCATGGAGGTGCCACAATTCCTAATTGAGTCTCATTCAGGCCGATCGTGAACTTCGGTCCAACCATGACTCTGTATTCACATGATAATGCCAAAAGACATCCTCCAGCTGGGGCATGACCCTAATAAAGACAAAATTGTAAAAACAAATATGACAGATTATAAATGCTGTAATGCTCTGCTTGTAATGAAAATAGACTTACATTGATTGCGGCTACAGTTGGAATTCCAGTCCTGTAAAGTGACAGCCACGTGTTTTGAAGGGTAGTCCAAAAGACTGCCATTTGATCTCTTGGAGCCTTATACATTTCCATAATGTCAAGGCCAGCACTGAACACGGAATTTGAAGACTGGAACAGGTAGAAGTGACGTTTTGAGTACAGAAATCACTAGGCGTTAAACCACAATTAAAATACTTAAAGTACCGAAGTTAGAATCAATCCTCTTGTTTTATTCTTTTCCAACTCCTTGATTACACCACCCATTTCATTAAGAAATGGAGTATTCAGTGTGTTAACAGGTGGACTGTTCATGGTAACGGTAGCAACACCTGCAGAACAGGAAAGATGCCAATCACTGACCAGGGAACTGATATGGTTAAATTTCGTCAGACAACAAACACCACAGTACCTGTTTTGCTGTCAACATCGACATTTATGAGTGGAGCAGGGTCGGGCTTTTGTGAATAGAATCGTACAGCACCTGGCAAACTTCTCGAGCCAAAAGCATTCTGCAGCACGTATCTGGTGCTTCGATAAATTCCTGCCATTGTAAAACCTGTTGATTGGCAAAGCTGAGATAAGAGGCATGGAATAAAAAAGGGGGAGGAGCTCTAGAAATCCTTCTCCACATTGAGGCTCAAAGAAAAACTAGAAAGATGGTAAAAAAAGAAACAATAAACAGAGATCAGCCGCTAGACAAGGTTTGACAAGGTTTAAAAAGTAAAAATAGACCAGAAGATATGGAGTGCAGGCACCGGTGCTTAATGGATGCAGTCTTCGCGAAAACAATCTTTACCAACGCAAAGTCAATGTCACACGGTGCAGCCCGAGTGGACTGCGCAGTGTTGCGGCAAAAGCACTTACCGCTATCGTACTTCGGTACGGCCAAGTTACAAGTTACGTCCCAGTCCAATGTTCATTACCGGACAGCACCACTCAAGTTCGTGCTTGACACATGATTTTGTTAATGCATCCGCATTCTAAAAAGTATGGAAATTTCATGTTCTGTTTACGTGCAATAAACCATAATGTTTAAGCAGGAACGCACCATAAATGCAGTGCCACGAATTATGTATTGACAAGTGTACTCGAAAAGCTGAATAAAATATCGTGATCAGTTTATTCGGAGTCGGGAGGCTCTTGTTTACGTGTGCACTGGGCCGAAGATTCTCATACCTGAAGTACTGGTACGTAAAGTAAAAATTACCTACAGGGAATGACGACCAACTTAATTATCAGACATAGCCGGCCATTTAGAACCCTTTTCCTCACATCATCTGTCGTATATGTGCTTCAGAAACATCAAGCATTCTTTAAATTCTTAAATACAAAAAAAAAAATGGGGAGTCTGTGGTTCCCTCTGTTGGTGACCTCTAAAGGCGTGACAAGTGCGAGTAGTGGCGCGCGATTTAAATGGATGCGCGGGGTGGGAAGAGAGAGAGAGAGAGAGAGAGAGAGAGAGAGAGAGAGAGAGAGAGAGAGAGAGAGAGAGAGAAGACGGGGGGAGGAGTGCTCTGCCCAGCAACTCCATCTGATGGGGACTGCGCTGAGCTGCTGCTGCCGCTACTGCTTTGAATATGGATGTGCTGACACAAGGCCGGGTGAGCGCCCCGGGGGTGGCGTCCGTCGACATCACACTGGCTCTATTTTTCCCCTCTTCCTTTTACGTGCAAGAGGCGAGAGCGAGAGAGAGAGAGAGAGAGAGAGAGAGAGAGCAGATGGGAAGGGAGCGGGACGACGGCGTCGACCCGAACGCGTCCCCAGCCATTAATAGTCATACGCGCCGTATGGGATGCGTCTTTGGCACTGCCCCGGCCCGACACGAGGCGACATTAGGGGGCGTTCACGAGCCACCTGACCTGTCTCCGAGTCCTGAGCGGGGCGAGAGAGAGAGAGAGAGAGAGAGAGAGAGAGAGAGAGAGAGAGAGAGAGAGAGAGAGAGAGAGAGAGAGAGAGAGCGTGGCGGCGGAACCAAACTGTCGCTGGCGCGGGCCGCAAAGCCCGGTGGGTTCGACTCCCACAGACACGGTTCCGCGCCGCAGGTCCGGTATCTCGCGCCCCGGTCAGCGACGCGTCGCGCGGTTCCTGAACGGCCCCCCTTAAGCTCAGCTCCCTTCCGCCCCGGCCAATCGCCTCCCGACCATCTCAATCAAGACGCGGCCGGCGGCGGCGTGTTGCGGTCCACCAGCAGGACCAGCAGCCGACGGCGCCCCTCCCCCTGCCCCCCGTCCCTCGCCATCCTTGTTAGCGGGTGGTCGCCATCTGCACCGCGTCCCGTCTGCGCCTGGCTGGCCAGAGCAGAACTCGTTGCCGTGGCGCAGTGACACTCCCCCCCCCCCCCGCCCCCCGCTCCCCTCTCCTCCGAGGCATCGCGTGTAAATGTAACGTTTGTGTGGGAGAGGAGCGAGGCCCTTCGGGTGCGGCCCCGCGGCCCTGCGGTGCCCTGCGGGGGGTCTTCACTTCCTTCCCACGCAGGGCCGCCGCCGCCGAAGGGCCGAAGGGCGCACGGGTGCGGGCATGGGGTAGGGCCGTTGGCGGCCGTAGGGCCACGGCGCGTGCGCACAGGGGTGGCAGGGGCCGGCGGCAGCGGCGGCAGGGCGTGGGCGGGCAGGGGCGGGCCGGGGAGGGGAGGGGTGGGGGGGGGGGGGGCTTGTCGCCGCTGTTGGCGGTGCGAGGCTCGGCTGCGCGGCTGCGCGGGGGCCCCTGCCCGCTCCGCTCGGCCCCTGCCCCGCCAGTGGCACAGGCCCAGCCAGTCCGCACGCCTCGACGGGGGTGCCGTGCCGGGCTCCTTGCGCCTCCCTCGTCCCCGCCAAGCTCGCCTCGCGGCGCACCGCCCACCGCGAGCCCCAAGTACACGGACCGGGGCGGCCGGGCAGAGCTTCAGCCCGCGGCCAGTCGACCGCGATAAGTGCAGCGCCGCGCGAGCCGAGCGCGCGCGCCCGCGAGCGCGCGTGTGTGTGTGTGTGAGTGTGTGGTGTCGGTGTGCTCCCAGCGGTGTTCCCAGGATTACGGCGAGGAACGAAGCGGAAAGTGGTGGTGGCCGAGATCTCGGCGTGCAGCTCGGGGCCCTCCTTTGTGGTGCGCGGGGCCTGGCCGCGGCGGCGCAGCGGGCGCAGCCATGGCGTGCGGGCGCGGACCCCCGCACTGACACGGGCATGCCGTGAGTACAGTCCCGGGAGTACCGGGGCACCGCGAGGACGCCGCGTCCGTGTCCTCACACACACACACACACACACACACACACACACAGACACACACACATGTGTGTGTCTCCTCAAGAAAAAAAAATCGTAGGGAGTCTCCGTCTCTTTCTGTCCCGACCAAAGAGGCACTAGAGAGCGAGAGAGACGGTATCCGATGCGTTGCGCGGCCTGCCCTGTCCGCCTGCTGGAACTGCAGAGCCGACTCTTCACCGCCCACCCCCTCCCCTCTCAGCTTGTGCACCCCCGCCTGCTCGGTCGGCAAAACAGGTGGGGAACAGCGGGTGAAAACAAACAACAACAACAAGGGTCTCTGCGCCGCCCTCTTCTTCAGGTTTGGTTCGGAGTTTTCAGTCCGCCCCTTTGGCTCAAAGGGTCTGCAAAATTCGAACATTTTCATCGCCATCCGTATGGCTCGTCTACTTGCCCCCCGGCACACGCGTGGGGTAGTGGGGTCTGGGGGGGGGGGGGGGGGGGGGGGGGGGGGGCAGCTCACCGGTTCGGAAGCTTTCAGAGCTACTCGGCTCTGTGCCGTCCGAGGTGGAGTTTGCGGATGACAAACCCGAGGGAGACGGGAGGCGGCCCTGAGAGTCCATCTCATCCCGTTCCATCTCATTAATAAAAGCCAGCGTCTGCACCGTACCCCCCCTGAGGCACGGCGGCGGCGGCGCGGGGCCCGGGCAGTGGGGTGGGGCCGGCGGGGGGCCGGCGGGGCGGCGGCCGGCGGCGGCACGCGAGGGCTCCACTGACCCGCTGTGCGCCCCCCGGGGGGCAGGCGCAACGCCAATCAGGACTTCAGGAAAACAAATCACTCGAGGAAATTTTCGGGAAAAAAATCCATATAATTACAGAAAACTTTCCAAAGATTTCGATTTTGTTTTCTGAACAACCTGCATTTTTTCCCGAAAACGTGTATGGAAAAAAATTCAGGACTAGAAACCCTGGACCGGAGTATCTTCTCTGCAACTCCGCGCGGTGCACAACTATTTACGGAGGGCCTCAAGGTCAGATAAGGAGAGACCGTGCCGTGGCGGTGGATCAGTCCCAGTGATGTCGCCGGGGCCGGGCCGGTCGGGCACCGGCGGGTCGGAGGCTGCCCTCTCTCTCTCTCGCTCCTGCTCCCTGGAATCCCAGTCAGATGACACGCGGGGAAATCTACTGAGCGTCGTTTAGCCCCCCCCCCCCCAGCTGCACTGTTCCCAGAACACCCCTGGGAAACCCCCGGAGTCAACCCCCCCAGCGCGTCGAACGACCGCCAGCCCCCTCCCCCCTCCCCTGCTCGTCGCTGATCTTGCTCCTCCTTTTCGTCGCTGAGAATAAGGGAAGCAGGGAGCGCACGGTGGGAGAGCTGGAGCACCGCTGGAGACCGCTGGAGACCGGCGCTGGCTGGAGTCAGCCTCGGTCAGCCCGGACGTCAGGCTCCACGAGCGCACGGCTGCGTTCGGGTTGCCTACCCCCGGAGCCGCAGGGGCTTCCCGCTGCAGCGGCAGGACGGCGTCTTAGCGGCCGGTGCGTAGGCGTGTCGTGCGTGCCGGACTACCCTGCCAGGCCCGTCTGTAAACATCTCCGGAAGGATCTACGGCGAAACTACAGTTTACACTACAGAGCGCAAACTGTAGTTCCATAGACTGTTTCTGAACTTAATGCGGGAAACTGTATAGTTTGCCCCCCAACTATCTACAGCACTTTTTTCTCCAGTGGAACTGTGGCTTCTGTGGTGTAGTTCTATTGTCCCGCCCCCCTGCTCAGCACCTGCTCAGCACCTGCTCAGCGCCTGCTCAGCTCAGCGCCGGCAACACGTCGCGATGCCGCCGCATTAGCATGTGGATGACAAAGTCTGTACGCGGCGGCGCGTCGCGGCGGCGGCCTTGTCCGTGATTAGGCTGTGACGTGCGCGCGGGGCCCACGGCAGCAGCGACACTCCCAAACAAACGAACGTCGATACTGCGTCTGTCATGTCTTTTCGTGTGTTTCCTTATAATTATGCCAGTACAAATACTTAATGTAAAGGACATCCATTATTTTTTGTTAAAGATTTTGTAAAAAAAAAGAATTTTTTCACTACTTTTCTTCCCCCCCCCCCCCCCCACTCTCTCTTTCTCTCTCTCTCTTCTCGAGAAACACTGGTGCTGCGAACCTCGCGCCTCGCGCAGGCGATATGCATTGAGGATGAGGGACGTTGTGGTCCGTGCCCCCCCCTCCCCCCCCCCCCCCCCCCCCCTCCCCCCCTCCCCCCTCCCCCCCTCCCCCCCTCCCCCACTCCCCCGACGCGGATCCTTGGCCCTGGTCCTGGAGGCGGAAGGGTCGTGAGATAGAAAGAGGGGACGAATATATATTCAGGAAATCACGAACTTGGAGCCGTGACAAGTTTGCCACGCTCGCTGCTCCTTCCCCCCGCCCCCTCTCTCTGTTTCTCTCCTACACACACACACACACACACACACCAGCTTCTGAACGAACCTAAGATACGCCTTCCCATGGCGCCACATGCCGGGGGAAACCATCCGTATAAAGTTATGTAACCCTTTTTAAACTCAATTTTTCCTCCGCCTTTTTCTGTAGGCTTTGCGTTTTGCGAAACCGTTGGGTGGTGGCTTACATCGGTGGAACAAAGAGAACGCATAGCACAGAGGAAATAACGGGAGAGAAAGAGAAAAGGAAAATGGGAGAGGGGGGGAGGGGAGGAGAAATTGGGGCCTCAAAGCAGCAGCTCTTTGCTGACGGGGGCTCTGACCAAGGCGATTAACATGCGGAAAGAGTAAAGGGGGAAGAGAGAGTGAAAGAGAAAGAGAGAGAAAGAGAGAGAGAGAGAGAGAGAGAGAGAGAGAGAGAGAGAGAGAGAGAGAGAGAGATGGAGGGAGGCAGGAGCAGGGCAGCCAAGCGGCAGGAGAAATGAAGGGGGAAAATGGCAAATACAAATAAATAAATGGAAGAAGACCGAAACGCTCGGCCGCAGGGGGAGCGGCCATCACCCGGAACCCCCCGCAGAGAGTTGTCTGAGTCCGCTGCACCTGCGGCGCTGCAGCGACCATCCGATGGGAAAGGACGGCATTGCGAGTGCTCTGCCAGAAGTACACATCCACACAACTCTTTCCCCCCCCCTCTCTCTCTCTGTTCCTCTTTCTCTGTTTACTTATTTTCATTTTCTTTGTGTCCTCTTTATCTTCCAGCAGTGTATTATTGCATTGTACATTATAATACCGCACCAACAGTGCCGCCGGCGCCACCTCGCCGCTGCGCCGCTGCTTTGTGAGCGCGGATTCCCGAGAACGCGGCGACCACAATGGAGAGCGCGAGGAAGAGAGACAGAGAGAAAGAGAGAGGCGGAGAGAGAGAGAGGGGGGGGGGAGCTGCAACTTGTTCACTCTTATTTTTCGGCCAGCCCGCAATCATCTGCGGCGAGGACCATGGCGAATAGCTCACCCCTATTCTCTCTCTGTCTCTCTCTGACTCTCTCCCTCTCCCTCTCCCTGTGTTTGAGCCACCCCTCCGCGATCGGCCTGCCTCCCCTGAGACACAATCTCATCGTGGCCCGGGCAGTGCCCCCCCCCCCCCCCGCCCCACATTCTTCGGCTCACCTTCCGACGCCCTCCCAGCCCGGCCACGATATCGACTGCCAATAATCAATAGCAGGTATGCAGGGGATGCAGCATTCCCTGCTGCCAATGGGGGCTTATTGGCAGATCACGCTGGGTGCGCAGGCATGCCGGGCCGCCTGCCGGGGACTCACGATCCGTGGCGGGGTCCGCGGGAGGGCGTGGCGCCCGCAGGGTAGGCACCACTCTCGCGCCCGTGCGGGGCAGCGGCGGCGGTTGCCTACCTCACGGGCGCCGCGGCCCGCAGTGAGCGCGCCACGGCATCGCGGCGGGGCGCATTTATTTTCGATTACGCAAAAACAAAAATAAAGCATACACGGTGCAGCGGCGGCGGGCTTGGGTTTTTAATCACGCGAAGCTATTTATTTGGCAGCTTCCCCTGGATTTACGCGAACGCGTGCGCGCGCGCGCACACACACGCACCCGCGGGCGCGCGCGCACCCTGATGTAAACGCACTAATCCAGCTGCTGGCCCACAGGGCTTGCAGGCCGTGGGGCCGCCTTAGGGGCGGGGGGCGGGAGGGGGCGCGGGCGGGGGCGGGCAGCAACCATCCAGGCGGAGCGGCGGAGGCTGGCAAGCAGGGCTTGAAGCTCATGTTTATGCAGCGCGGCGGGGCGGGCTGTGACGGGGACGGGGGCCCGAGGCGGCGGCGGCGGCGGCGGCAGCAGCTGACGTCCCCGCAAGTCGGGTAAACGTGACGAAACTTAACTTGATTTGGCCGCGCCTCGGCGCACATCAACCATTTTCAGGCCGCACGGCCGCGCGGCGGGGCGGAGGCGTGTGTGGCCCCCGCGGGGGCTCCCCGAGCCCTCCCCTGCCAGCCCGCAACACCCCGGCACCGGCAGCGACGTGCCTGGGGTGCCTAGTTCAAAACAAAAAAAAAAAAAAATCCGAGATATTCAGAAAATTTGTGAAATTTTCTCATGTCACGTAACGATATCTGCGTCTCTCTCTCCCACTCGCACACGTTCCACGGAGCGTGACAAAGGACAGAGCGGCGATGCAGCGTCACGTGATACGTGGACACCCCCTAAGGTGCCGCCTTTAGTTGAGCGTGGCGTTGTCCGGGGTCGCCGCTGCGCGTCGTCACAGCAGTCACAGATCCGCCCCCCCCTCCCCTCCCCGCCCCCGTCGCCCCGCGGTCACGGCGCGCCGCTGCTGCTGGTCGAAGGGGGCATTAATGATGCACTTCTCGTGCACGGCCGTGCGCCGGCCGCCGCCGCTGCTCCACTCACCTGGCCGTCAGCCGGCCCGGCCGCCCCACATCGCATTCACACTTGGCCGCCCTTTCCGGCCTCCGCCGCTGCTGTGCTGTTTGCGCCGTTTCCGGCTTAACTTGCTTCTCGCTCCGTCTGCCGCGTCTGCGTATTTTAAGACAAACTCTCCCCCCCCCCCCCCCCTCCGCCCGCACGGCCTCGCTCGCCGGGCTAGTTGCCCCTTGGACTAATTAGGCTCCAGCCGTGCACTATGAACCCCCACGTCCGTGAGCACGGGGCCCCCGCCGCCCCGCCGCCGCCAGCGCAGCGCCTCCACCACCCTCGCACCTCACGGAGTATTCGCAGGCAAAGCGGCCTGCTGTCGGCGGCGCCGGCGCTGCGGTGAGGTCTGCGGTCAGCCAGACGAGGGTCTGCGGGTCCCACCCCGCCGCCGCCGCCGGCGTCCTGGGGGTGGCGGCGGCCAAAGGCCCCCGTCAGAGGCCGCCACCGCCACCACCGCCCCCGCGCCGCCCCCGCGCCGCCCCCGCACGACTCGGAGAGGCCCTGTGCGCGCGCGTGTTTTTATAAGGCTGTGTCAGCTCATTCCGTGTCGGCGCCGATCTGACTTATCACTCCCCATCTTAATGACCCCTCCCCCTCCTCCTCCTCCGACCGGCCAAAGGACAGCCGGACGACGGCCGCACACGGCGCCACATCGATCCGAACCGAAACACACACAAAAAAATACACTGGATAAACAGCAGGCGGAGGAGAGGCGCGGCGGCAGCAGCAGCGGCAGCATTCACTTGATGTGGGCCTGGAGTCGCTGTGTTTGGCGGGCGGCGGCGGGGGCCCCTGTGCCGAGGGGCATATCGTTACCACCAGAGGCGGGGCGGCCCGACCCTCTCGAGTGCCATTTATTATACCTTTGCCCGAAGACGGCAGCCGGCAGTCAGTCTCACCCCCTCCCCCACTCCCTCGCCCCTTTCCTCCCTTTGCCACGCGTTGTTACGGAGCACAAACATCCCCCCAAAAGATCCAGCCAGACTCCAGCCAGACCGAGGCGTTGCAAGGACAGCGACCCGGGCGGCGGTGGTGGAGGCGTGAGAGAGAGGGAGAGAGACAGAGAGAGAGGCAGGGAGGACCGGACTGGGCCGTCTCCCTCAGCCCTGTGCTGCGGCCTCCTCGGTCCCCACTTTGTCGTACCTCGGCGGGGTCGTCGTAGAGGGTGTCACAACACCACGACCAGCTGCCGTGCTGTGGTGGGGTACTGCTGTGGAGCGGCGTGGCGTAGCGTGGCGTGGCGTGGCGGGTACCGGCACGTGCTCCCGGGGATGCATGGCCGTGCATGACGCATTGTCGGGGGCCTAGTGGCTCCCCGCCGCCCCCCGCCGCCCCCCGCACGCCGCCCACTGCCCACTGCGTGGATGTGCCCTGCCTCGCGCCTCCCGCGGCCGACGCGGCTCCCAGAGGAAACACCAATTACACGCACATTGTGACGACGCGCGTGGCGCGTGCGCGCGTGCGTGTGTGTCTAACTGCGTGCGAGCGAGCGGGCGCGCGCACGTGTGTGTGCGTGTGTGTGTGTGAGTGTGCGTGCGAGCCAGTGTGTTCATCAGATGGCACACACCATCCCGGGGACCTACCATTGTTACGTGTGTGCCCGTGTGTGTGTGTGATGTGTGTGTGTGTGAAGGGATGCGAGATAGACGCCCCGCGCCCCGCGCACCCCTTTGTCAGCCAGTGTGTGTGTGTGTGTGTGTGTGTGGGAGAGAGAGAGAGAGCGTACAGCTCGCTCTCTGTCCGCCTGTGTGTGTGTGTGTGTGTGTGTGTGCGGTGCGCGCGTCGGAATGATGTCGTGCGCGCTCGCTCCCCTTGCTGCTGCCGCTGCCGCTTTGTATTGCCAGCTCCTCCCTTATTTTCTCCCGCTAGTGCCATTCCATCCCCCCCTCTCTCTCTCTCTCTCTCTCTCTCTCTCTCTCTCTCTCCCTCCTCTCTCTCTCTCTCTCTCTCCCCGTCATCTGCCGTGAGCTTGCCGTGGCCCACTGACAGGTTTCGATGTCACGGCTGCTAACACAACACGCAGAAGCAGGGAGCCCGGCATGAAAAATGAGCACCCCATGCGAGGAGCGGAGCAGCGCGGTGCGGCAGCGGCGCGGGGAGTGGCACACGGCACAATACGATAGGAGGGGCGCGCAGGATATGCTCTAGATCCCCCCCGCGCCGCGCGTTCCAGGAATGCGGGGGAATGGGGGAGAGCGAGTGAGAAGGCTGTGGGGGGGGACGGTCAGAGGGAGAGAGAGAGAGAGAGAGAGAGAGAGAGAGAGAGAGAGAGAGAGAGAGAGAGAGAGAGAGAGAGGGACGGGGGGTGGGAGCCGGAGCGGATGGAAGCGCCGGTTGTGGCCGCTTGTGTCGGCGGCGTAATCTTTTCCTTCTTGCGATCAGCATAGACGGACGGGCTGCCTGCTTCGTCTTAGCTGCCGCTGTGGTGAGAGAGAGAGAGAGAGAGAGAGAGAGAGAGAGGGGGAGGGAGGGAGGGAGAGAGAGAGCTCTTTGTTCGCCACACTGCGCTATGATTTCGGCCGTGTCTTAATCCTTGTTCTTTATTTCTGCCTCGGGTCTGCGGTGCTCAGCCGGCAGGCTGTGTCCAGCTGTCCTGCGGGGCCCCCCTGCAGGGGCACCCCTGCAGCCCCCCCTGCGGCCCAACCCGAGCCGACCTGTTTGCTGTCCTCCCTGTTTGCCGTGCTCAAACACACATGCATTATTACATTGGCATTCGCCTGTCTCAGGGACGGGGCGGGGGTCAGCCGTGGGTGCGGGCCTCGGGGCGAACTCGTCGTCCGACACCCAAAGTTATTGTCCCCGAGTGCAGCTGTGTGTGCGCCTGTGTGTGTGTGCGCCTGTGTGCAGCTGTGTGCAGCTGTGTGTGCAGCTGTGTGTGCGCCTGTGTGCAGCTGTGTGCAGCTGTGTGTGCGCCTGTGTGCAGCTGTGTGCAGCTGTGTGTGCAGCTGTGTGTGCGCCTGTGTGCAGCTGTGTGTGTGTGTGTGCAGCTGTGTGTGCGCCTGTGTGCAGCTGTGTGCAGCTGTGTGTGCAGCTGTGTGTGCGCCTGTGTGCAGCTGTGTGCACCTGTGTGTGCGCCTGTGTGCAGCTGTGTGCAGCTGTGTGTGCACCTGTGTGTGCGCCTGTGTGCAGCTGTGTGTGCACCGGTCCCGCTGCACGGCGCTGGGCACGTGATCGCCCGGCACGGCCGCGACACCCCACGGGCCACGAGTTCGATACCGGCCCCTCGGTGAATTTTTTATGCGACCGCTGCTGGGCACGGCCGTGGCAGCGCCGGTGGAAGGGGGGAGGAGGCCTGCGGCCCGGCCCCTGCTAGGGCCTGGTTAGGCACGCCCGCAAACGCACCGCTGCCGCCCGCCCTCCCCTCTCTCCCTCTCTCCCTCTCTTCCCGCCTCCCCCAACCCCCTGGGGACCGATCTGCGCTGTTCCCCGCGGCCCTGTTTACCCGCCACGACTTCTTGGGCCTTATTCGGGATGGAATTCGTTCCGTCCCACGGGTCAGTTTTGGGCGCGCGAGCAGTTGGGGGACGGTGCGTCACCTGTGATGACCCCGTCTGTGCGTGCGTGTGTGTTGGTAAGCGGGAGTGTCATGTCGGCCAGGACTGCACAAGCCCATGTTTCAGTCCCCCATTTCGCGTTTCGCTGCTGCCGCCGACAGGAGAGTGACTGACGCCTGTAGGACAGATTGGGGGCCGGGGGGCCGGGCCGGGACGACAGATTTCGGCCGCCCTGTGCGCCCCCGGTCCCGGCACCACCGGCGGCACCCACTGCTCCGAGGCGGGCAGGTGGTACGTCAGCAGAGGGGGGGGGGGGGGGCCGCGGGGACTGACAGCTAGGAGTGACATCGGGGGCCGGGAGGGCCGGCCAGGGCCGTCCAGGGATGGAGCCGGGGGGGGGGGGGGTGTAATGGTTCGGAAGCGCTTTTCTGCTCGGCCAAGCCCGTCGTCCGGCGGAGACAAAACTGCCGGCGTTGCAGGCGCACCGGTTCGGGAGGGGAGAGGGGGGGGGGGGGGGGGCGGGCGGCGATGTCGAAGTGGTAACGAGGGCCGGCGTGCTGGGTGCGGTGCGGGGGTGTGGTGCCGGACGCTCCCCCCCCCCCTCCTCTTCAGGAACCTCGCCGTCGTCCGCGCCTCGCATTCTCTTCTCATTTGTTTCATGCTGCTGTTTGGTGATGACGCTACGGCAGGGCTTCGGACCCATGCAGCCGCCAGTGGCGGGGGAGGGGGCAAAGGGGTGTGAAAACACATTATCCGTGATGCGCGCTGGTGGTGCCGGGGTCGGGCCGGCGCCGCGGCCTTGCCACCGACTGACGGGAGATGGGGGGGGGGGGGGGGGCTGGGAAGCGGGGGGGGGGGGGGGAGATTGGATATGCCTGAGTTTCCCATGCGCGCGCGCGGCGGGTAACAGATGGCGTCGCAGGGATGAGAGGCGAAAGGTGTGCAGGGGAGGGGAGGGAGGGGAGGTGATCGGGCTTATTGCGGAGGGCGTCGGGTCTGCAATCGGACTCGAAATATCAGCCCGGGGCCTTTAGCCGGCGGCGGGCCTCACCTCCCCATGCGATGTGTGCGCCGTGTGTTTACCGTGTTTACTGCCCTCCGGCACGATACGCACGCCGCGGTGCCGCGAGCCGATTAGCCTGTCTCTCTCTCGAACCCGTGAGGCACGCCGTACGGGTGCGACAGAGAGCGACAATCGGCCTCCAGCGGGGCGGCGGCCTGCCCGGTGTGCCATGCCGCCTGCGAGCGCCGGGGTAGGCCACCCCGCACGACGCGCGCGACCGCAGAGGCCTCGGGTTGCCTACCCATCAAGGCGCTCTCTGTGCTGGGTAACCGGGGAACGGGTTGAGCTGCGGGATGTCTACCGCACACACACGGAGGTGCGGAGAACGGCCAGCCTGCCTCCACGACCGCGGCCTCCGTGGCCTGCGGGCGGTCCCGCGGGGCCCGGGGGCGATTATCGGCGGCGTGCCCGCCTCCTCCCCCGAGACCCGGGACCCGAGCCGGGTGTCGGGTGTCGGCGCGGTGGTGCTGCAGGTTTGTTGCCCTTCCGCCTCATCCGAGCCGTCATCAACAGGTGCAGACCGTGTGCGGCGGTGCGGGGCGGCCGGGGGGCGGCCGGGGGGCGGCCGGGGGGCGGCGGGGGGCGGCCGGGGGGCGGCCGGGGGGCGGCCGGGGGGCGGCCGGGGGGCGGCCGGGGGGCGGCGCCCCGGGTCAGAGCGGCGGCGGCGGGGTGCAACTTACCCTAAATGGATTAAGACCGAGGGGAAGGAGAGGGGGAGCGGCCGACGCCTCGGCCGACAACGCCGGCCCGGGCGTGCGGCCGGGGGAATTACCTCGGCCGAACCCGACACGACACGCCGTCAATAATAGAGACGGCCGCCGGGCCGCCGGGCCGCCGGTCCACCACTATCCCGTATGCATGGGGCGGGCTGCGCGGCGCGGCCTGACCTCATGACTCCCTTCCCGCAGCTCTTCGTCGCCGCCGGACGCCGTCGGCCTCCGCCGGGGCCCCGCTCGGACGTCTCTCTTTAGGGACACGACACGACGCCCCCCCCCCCTCCGCGGCCCTGCCGGGCTGCGTCACAGCAGGAAAGGGCGGCTGGCCGCGGGGCTGCGGGGGCTGCGGGGCCCCTGCCAGCATCGGCTGCCAAGGATACGCGCGTATATAGGGGGAGGGAGGGGGTCACTACCCTACCAATTTACCCGCCACTCAACGGCGACAGCTGCCCTCTCTCTCTCTTTCCCTCCCCCGTCCTTCCGCCCGTCCCTCTCTGCCCACACCCCTCCCCTCTGTTTCTCTCTCTGTCAGTCTGTCCGCCTCTCTCACACACACTGAGGATACATTTCGCACGCAGCCCATCATCATGTGCGATGCAATGCCAAGGCTCCCCCCCCCCTCTCCTATCCCCTCTACCCGGCCCGCTGCGAG
The DNA here is from genome assembly GCA_026979955.1 of Megalurothrips usitatus. Taxonomy (NCBI): domain Eukaryota; kingdom Metazoa; phylum Arthropoda; class Insecta; order Thysanoptera; family Thripidae; genus Megalurothrips; species Megalurothrips usitatus. The sequence goes on from CM049602.1 coordinate 9,469,445, forward strand.
CCCAGGCAGAAGGTGCCCGCTAAAGCAAAGCGGCCAGGTCTGCCTGCACGCGACTCGGGCCCGCGCCAAAGCCAAGTGTACACCGCGTACGGCACGGAGACAGCGGGGCCGGCACGGGCACAGGGCCGCGGGGGCTTACACTTATCTGATAAGCACAAGGCGTACTTAGTCGTCTCTTTGCGTAGTGCCCCTGTAGTTGTCGCGGTACCGGCGGCGATAGTGAGAGCTGAGCTCTCTCTCTCTCTCTCTCTCTCTCTCTCTCTCTCTCTCTCTCTCTCTCTTTCTCTCGTATTTTCTCTGTCACACTCACCCACACACTTTACCTTCATTTTATCAGCCCGTGTTCCATACCGCCACGCAAAAAAAAATTATATATATAAAAATCCTCCCGCTCGCTAATAGTATTTTTTTCCCTCCTTCCCGCATATCGTGTTTGTAGTTGTACACTGCTGTTGCAAGTAGTGAAAGCGCCCAGATGAACTGAGCGGCTGCATCGCGGGGCACGACAAGAAGGGGGGGGGGGGGCGGTCAACGCGGACGCCCCGCTATTTTCGACCGCCTCGCAAATTCACGGTGAAAGGAGAGTGAGAGAGAGAGAGAGAGAGAGAGAGTGAGAGGGAGGGGGAGGGGGGGGGGGGAGAGAGACAGGGCGCCCGCTCGCCCGCTCTGCGCTATGTTGTTCGCGTGGTTTTATAACCACTGAGGACTCTAATATACTTTCCCCCGGGTTGGACGGACGGCGGCTTTGCCTCGCTTTGCTTCGCTTTGCCTCGCTTTGCTTTCGGGGCTCAGACAATCGGCGGGGCCTCGAGGCGGGCCGGGTTGGGGTGGGCGTGCGGGTGCAGGGGCTGGGTGGGGCGGGGCGGGGCACCCCATAGCGGCAGCAGCTTGTTTGGACGGAGTGCCGCGTCAAAATGTTTGCTTGCAGGCTTGCAGGCCGTCGTGGCGTATCCATGTGTGTGTGTGTGTGTGTGTGCGCGCGCTGTTGTGTATGAATGTGTGCGTGCGTTTGTGTGTGCGCATCAACAACGATGGTCCACTGTTTGTTCTCGCGCCCCGCAGCGCCCAAACGGGGAGAGAATTATTGCTCACGTCGCGACGTCGATATCAGAGAGAGAGAGAGAGAGACGTCTTCTTCAAAAATATTCGGAAAATTTGTGAAATTTTCTGCGAACGGCTTTAGGACTCCCTGCCACTTCTTCATCTCCCCCCCCCCCACCCACCTCTGTCTCTCACGACACACTCTCTCCTGCTTGACTGTCTGCCTCTGCCACCCTACCCTCTCTCTCTCTCTCTCTCTCTCTCTCTCTCTCTCTCTCTCTCACGTGTGTGTGGGTGGATGGAAACGACCGGTATATACGTAACGACCAGCCAGAGGGTCGTCACGGCTGCGTTGCCCCCGCCGCGCCGCGCCCCTCTTTGTGGCAGTGCGCCAGTTTCATAAGAGACGTGTACATCCACGGCGACAATGACTCGCACGTACACACTCACACACCCGCACGGCGATGTGCACGGCGGCTCTGTGTGCTCCAAGTTTTGTAATCCAGAGCCCAGCCGGGTGCTGGGCCGGGCGGGTGAGGGCTGGAGGCTGCTGGAGGGCTGAGTCCTGCTCGGTGCGACCTCATCAACGGTGGGAGGGGAGGGGGAGGCTGGCTCATGGGACCCCGGAAGGCTGTCGTCAGCCCCCCCCCCCCCTCCTTTGCCTGCTTACGCGGATGGACAGTGGGGTTTCTGCTAGTGTCGGGATTTTTTTAAAGAAATTATCGGAAAATTTTGTGAAATTTTCTGAAATTACGTGGATTTTTTTTCATGAAAATTTATTGGAGAGGTGCGAGTGATGAAAGCATCGCCGTCGCCGAGGTCGTCGAGGTCACCGAGGACGACCGTCGGCCGCCACCTCGCCGCCATCACGGCGCGGCCACGTCGTCCCATGTCATTCATGGGGGCTTTCTTCTTCGCCTCGGCGGCGGCGGCGCGGCGGCGGCGGCGCGCGCTCGTGAATTTCAACTCGGCGCGCGCAAACGACGTGTGCGTGTCAGGCGACACCTGTCGCTGAATCATTCATTCAGCTCTTATTCAACGCCGGGCTCCGGTGCTCCGCTGCCCCCCCTCCCCTGTACTCCAGCGGCGAGCGCTTAAGCGAGCTGCTCGTCCCCACCCCTCGCCTCCGGACCAACCCCCGGCGGCGGCAGCCCCGCCCGGCCGGGACGACGCGACTTGTTCGGTATTCACTTGGACAGCAAGTGGGCGGGGCGGGACGTCGCCTTCCGGTACCAGTATGACAAATTACTCCGACAGGAAGCCAGGGAAAAAACAAAGGAGAGTGGGGCGGGCGGGGACGCAGCTGGGCTGGGCTGTACCCCGATGCGCGCCGCCGGGGACCATAGCTCCGGGCAGCCCTCTCCCCGCCGCCGCCGCCGCTGCCGGGTGGCGCGTAAGCACCACTCGGTGGAATTTTTAACGACTGCCCCCGGCGAGCCCCCCGCCGGGCCGGCCACGAGCACAAACTTTTCAGACGGCCACCCGCGACCCGGTGCAGTCCGGGGCTGTTCTCCTGCGCCGGGACCCGCCGCCAGGACTCCCTCCGTCCCGGGGTCCCCGCCCGACCAACGGCCGCCTTTCTCTCGCCCACCTTGCGATGCTTCTGGTACAGTTAGAGCCTCCGCCCCGACAGCCCTTGGCAGCCCTCGGCAGCCCTTGGCAGCCCTCGGCAGCCCCCTGGCCAGGTCCGCGGGGGATTTCGGAATGGGATTGATTCCCTTGAGGCGCTTACGCCAAACAGCCCCGAACCCTCCGTGCAGCTCCTGCCTGCCGACGGGGCCCTCCGCCCCGCCGGCGCCGCGGCAGCTCCGCGGGGCGAAGCCTCCCTCCGCCGCTCTCCTCACATTTAATTCCAGCGCCCCGCCGCGAAGGTTTTCCCTTACCACGGCGGCCTCGGCTGGAGCGGGCTGGAGCTGGCTGGAGTTGCCCGGCCGCTGGCGCACCGCTATTCCCCTTTGTTCACAAGGAGAAAAGAACTTTTCACTTTCGGGACCGCGTCCAATCCTCGGGTCCAATTCCGTTTGCGAGTCCACCGCTCGCAGCCCTTCCTCCCCCACGCCCCCCCCCCCCCCCATCTCACTGCCCTTCATTCTCTTGTACTAGCTGTCGCGTCACGTATTTGTCTAACTGTCGCAGAGTTTCGGGATTTGACGCCCGAAACGTGAGCCCCAGGCGCGAGAACGCGGGTGTATATGTGTGTGTGTGTGAGAGAGAGAGAGCGAGCTTGCGTGCGTATACGTGAGAGAGAGAGAGAGAGAGAGAGGGGGAGAGAGAGAGAGAGGAGGGGGAGCGGGTGGCTGGAACACGAATAGGAAACGCAAAGCCAGGAAGCTCTGTTGTGTGATACACACCTGCTATCACACTCCCAGTCCGCAAAGCCGAACAGAGCAGCGGCAGCGGCAGCGGCGCGTAGCCCTCCTGGGCGCTGGGAAAGGCGAGGAGGCCGAGAGAACAGCGGCCCTGCTTCCCGGTCTCTTCCAGCCCGTAACGTCTCTCTCTCTCTCTCTCTCTCTCTCTCTCTCTCTCTCTCTCTCTCTCTCAGGCACGCACAAACACACGCACGCACACATAGGGCCAGAAGCACTATCCTCTTGGACCCGATGCTCCGGCCGCCCCGGCGCCAGTCTTGGCGCGAAGCTTTTATGGTGGCGACTTCTCGGCGAAGCTTTTTGCCGTGTCCGGGAACGCATGGGTCTGGACCAGCAGCCGAGCCGAGTCCCGCCCCACTGCGAGCCGCGAGGCTAGAGGCGAGAAACGTGACGTAAAGTTTTCTCGCTGCTAGCTCTCTCTGCCGGCGGGCGCGGCGCGGTGGCGGTGGGTGAGGGTGGGGTGGTGGTTGTGGAGGGGGGGGGGGGGGGGGTAGATGCTCGCTCACCACATGACTCTTAGAGGTTTTGATGTCATGGCATGGAAGATCGCGAGCATAAAATGGGCTATTTCAGTTTGGTGCCGCGGCCCACCGTGCCGGTTATGAGCCATGATCCCCACCTCTACACCGCGGCCGTGCTGAGCCGCGTGGCTGAGCCGTTGGCAGAGCCGTTGGCTGAGCACGCCCAACCCCCCCCCCTCTCTCCCCCGGCGATTAGAGAGGGGTCACAACAAGTCGTTACACACAGCAAGGCGACCAATTTTGCCGAAGTGGGCCCCCGAACCGGCGCTGCCACCCGCACGAAACGAACCGCGTCTCAAAGATCACGAAGCCAATTAAGGTCAGTGGCGCGTCCTCGGGTGTCCTGTGTCCTCCGTGTCCTTGTGGGGTCACTCACACCCGCGGCGGCTCAGGCGCGGGGGCGGCGGCGAGGGGGGTGGGAGCCTCGGGGGACGAGCGATAACATTTTTTCACGATTCTGAACATTTTGTTTCTGATTGGGTACTCGTTGGTTACTGCTCTGGGGCTTCCCAGTTAACTGTACGTTCAGAGTGTCGTTGTCGTTTGCACACCGGGCGCGCACCGGCACCGGCCTCTGCCCGGACGCCGACAGCGGGGGCGGCAGCGCGCGGGCTTTGCCGAACCCCGGCCACTTCAGCCCCGAACATAAGGAGGGGTGGGGGGCGGAGGTTGGGTGGATGTGGAGGAGCCCAGGGGGCGGCCGGGGGGCGGGCGGGGGGCGGGCGAGGGGCGGCGCAACCTGCTGCCCCCTAATGAAGGCCGAGGCCCGCGCCTTTGAAGGCGATAGAGGCGGAGGATCGAAGAGGGCCAAGTCGGTGACCGGCACTCCACTGGTGGCGCTGCCCGCGCTGCCCGCGCTGCCGGGCCCCCGCACGGCTCGCGGCGCGGCTCGGCACGAGGGCCCCACCCTCCGTCCGGCCGGCGGGGGCCGCGGGCGCGCAGAGAGGTAATGGTAATGCGATTGGGTCCCGCCCCCGCGGCCCCCGCGCCCCCCTGCGGCCCCCGAGCGGCTGGAGTGCCGCTGAGCACGACGCGGACTTCGACAGGCGATGCGAGCCGGTGTGCGCCTCCCTCCTCTACTGCCGATCGCAGCCGGCAGCGCGGCGCGCCGTCCAAAAGAAAAAAAAATCAAAATTCATGCTCAGCCCGGAGGCGCCGCGCCGCAGAAGTAAGTGAGGTGCGGAGGCGGCGGAGTGACGCCGGACTCGAGTAGCGACAGCGCTCGGCCGTTTTTTACCGTAACGCCGTAGCCGCGTGGGTAGCGTGTCCGGTCGGAGAGCGGCTAGTCGTAGGTTCGACTCTTCGCCGGTTCGTCTAATTTCCCCCCGGCATCTGGTGGCCTTTGAAGGCAGCTGCTCGCCTCGTCTGGTCGGCGTGGCAGTATCTAGTCCTCGTGTGACCACAGCCCCCGACTGCCTCCCACGCCCCCGCGGGCTCGCTGCGCGCGCAGACCAATGGGAATGTAAACACTGTCGTGTCGATTACAACGCAATCAAAGGCAACACAACAAGCGGATTGGTAAACAATTCCGCCGCGGGGTCCTGATGGGCTCTAGCGCCCCGCACGGCAGCCGGGTCCTGCCCGCGTCCTGCCCGCGTCCTGCCCGCGTCCTGTGCGGTCGGCTCGGCCCTGTGCTCCCCGTGGACGCGCTGCCCTGCCGCCTCCTGCCTCCCAGTCAGCCTCCCCTTCGCAAGTCCCCTTCCTGAGTGTTTGGGAGAAAAGTTTTCAAGTAAAATCCCCTTCCCCCGCTCTCTCTCTCTCTCTCTGTCTCTCTCTCTCTCTCTCTCTCTCTCTCTCTCTCCGCCCTGCCGGAGTGCTCCGTGCCGTGGTGCCCTTGGGGCCGGGCGGGCCCTCCGCTGCTGCCAGAGGAGCCGGAGGGAGGCTTGGAGCCGCCTGGAGCCGCCTGGAGCCGCCTGGAGCCGCCTGGAGCCGCCTGGAGCCGCCTGGAGCACAACGGCTATTCAATAAAACAAAACTCTCTTTCGCCTCTTTTCACCATCCAGCTGGACGGCGGCCGGTGGCAGGCGGCGGGACTTGCTCCTCCGCTTCGCCCCTCCCTCCTCCTGCCGGATCTGTCGGGGCTCGATCGCTGCCCGCTAACGTGCCCGACCTGGCGGTGGCGCGGCACGGCGGCGGCACGGCGGCGGCTGCGTGGACCAGTCCGGGCTTAAAATATGCAGATCTCCCAAAAGCCGCATTCCACAGTTCGTCGTCTGTCCTTGCCAGTCCCGGGCAGCGCCGCGGGGCACGTCCCGTCCCCCCGCAGGGCCCTGCCGCCCACCAGCCCCACCGACCCCCACCCCGCGGCCCGCCGAGAGAGAGAGAGGGAGGGACTGACTTAAAGGGAGAGAGAGGGAAAAACACAGATCAGTAATATGCTTTGCACGATTCGCGATTCACGCGACCCGGTCCGGGCAGTCAATCAGACCCCACGACGGAAACCGGGGAGCCGAGTGGGCGTTGTGGACAAGGACAAACTGTACGGCAGAGAGGGGGCGTGGGAGGGAGATGAAGAGATGTATAGAGCGGGAGGGAGGGGAGAGCGAGAGAGAGAGAGAGAGAGAGGGAGAGAGGGAGAGCAGCAGAGGAGTAGGAAATTCTGTTGGAGTGATTACTCATCAAATTAAGGGGAGCTCTCTCGCTCGCTCTCAGTGAGGAGGGCGTTGATTGCAACGTGGCTCTAATGGTGGACGCCACGCGAATGTGCGCGACGGAGACAGCGGCGCCGGGAGCGGCGCGCGGGGCCGGGGGAGCGAGAGGGACGGCGATAGTGATAATTATTGTCGGGATCGATCCGATCCTGCCGAGCGCGTCTCGCGGCCCGCGCTACGAGGGCAGATGGGACAGCGAGATGAAGTGGCAGGGCGGGGCATTTTTGGGGCAACGCGCCCTCACCGCGCCCGGCCCGGTGGCCCCTAGTCTCTCTCTCTCTCTCTCTCTCTCTCTCTCTCTCTCTCTCTCTCTCTAACGTATACACACAGAACAAAATATTTCGCTCTTACTTTTGTCAAATGTGGTGCCCCTTCTTATTTTTTTTTTTTGCACCTTCTTGAAATAAATAAACACGAATTCTCCCTCTCTTCTTCACGTTTTATGGCGACGTTGAATTGAAATAGAGGGTCAGGACAGTGGGGGCGGGCGGGGAGTGTGTGTGGGGGGGGGGGGGGCGCTGGCCGCTGTGAGGCACTGCGGGACAGCTGGCTGGGGGCGGCCGGTGGGGGCGGCTCACGGGGGCGGCCCCAAGGGTCTCCTCCTCGGCCACTCGGCGCTTCCCTTTCTCTATCCCGCTCTCTCTCTCTCTGTCTCTCTGCGGCCCTCTCTCTCTCTCACTCACTCCCACCTCCGCGCGCTGTTACCGCGTGGGAAGTCTGCGGTGGCGAGGGGGAGGACAGCGGGCAGCGGCGGCGGCGCGGCAGAAAACCAAGTATTTTTAATTCAGGAGCCGCCCCCTCCCCTACCGCCGCTCTCCCCCTCCCCTCCCGCCGCTCTCCCCCTTCCCCTTCCGCCCCGCCCGACTCCCTCGTATCCTCCGCTGTATAACGTTTCCATTTTTCTTTCAGACCGCGACGGTAGTTAGCGATACACAGTAGAGGCCTCTGACAGTATAGGCGCTGCCCTGGGTCCCTTTTACCCCCCCCCCCTCCCTCCATCTCCCTAGGAAGGAGTAAGAGCAACGTGAACGTGTGTGAGAGTAAGGGAGAGAGAAAGAGAGAAAGAGAGAGAGAGAGAGTGAGAGTGTGTCACACTGTGAACGGCCGCCCCCCAGTCACAGGGCAGCCCGCACGGCCCAGTCTGTCTAACCAACGTAACGGACGGTGAAATTCTACTGGCACTCGTGATCGCACTGTGTGTGTGTGTGTTTTCTTTGAGCCGGTCCGAGGCCCGGCGGCTCAGCGGGGTGTCGGGGCCGAGGCCGTGCGGCCCCCGGCGGGGCTGCTGTGGGAGGAAGGCATATATCCTCTTTATTTGACTGGCCGCGCGGGGTGGCAGATAGTAGTCCAAGGCCTTCTCCCCGAGGAGGCGCGCGCGGAGATACGGGTCGGGGCCAAAGCCGGGGCCAGAGCCGAGGCCACCCCGCCCCGCCTCGCGTGCGAGCAGGTATCCTCAAGCGGCTGCTGCTGGGGGTGGTCGGCGGGGCCCGCGGTGCTGCGGGTGGGCCGCGGCGCGTCCTATGGCGGCGTCCTGGCGGCCCCCTTAGGGGCCCTCCTGACGGACGGGGGCCCCTGGCGATAACAACAGCCCGTCGTCCCCTTAATGACGGCCGAGGGGGCTCGTGCCGTCAGCCGCGAGGCCACACCGAGGTGCACACACACACACACACACACACACACACGGCGCCCCCGTTCGCAACCGTATTGCACTCGAGTAGCAGAAATAATGAGATCGGAAGGAGCCAAACTGGGCGAGATTTAGGGACGGGCGACGGCGAGGACGACGGCACCCTTGGGGGCCTCGAGGGGAGGGGGTTGTCTTACGGCCATCCGCACGTCCGCGCGCCCCAAAATAATTAATTAGAAAGCTGATAAGCCACCGCCCCCACCCCCTCCCCGGCCCGCCCCTGTTTACTTTTCGGACAAGCCTTGAGAGTCGTTCGTTTCTCCCGCCGCCGGACGTGAGGCGCCGCCTTGTGATAATGTAATTCCTGTCGCCCCGGCACAGGTCGGGCCGCGGTGATGGAGTCTAGAAGGCGGTGGCCGGCGGCGCGCGGCGGGAAAAGCTCATCTCGACTTGATTACCCGGATGATTGCTGAAAAATTGACCCCCCGCCTTCCTCCACTGATCGAGGCGGCGGCGTTAACAGGCATCGCCGCTGCCTGCCAGGCCGCGTCTCAGATATTTGAAAAAAAAAAAAAAAAAAAGCTGGGTGCGGAGTGGGAGGAGAAAGTAAATGTAAGTGTGTGTGAGTGAGACATGCAGAGAGGGAGAAAGCGAAAGAGTGACAGAGATAGAGTGAGAGAGAGAGTGAGAGAGAGATAGAGAGCGTTGGACTGACATGTTGTTTTGTCGTGTTGCAGGGTCGCGGAGTGTGCTGAGCGAGGTCTGGAGCGCGGCGCGGTGCGCGGGGTGGCGCGGTGCGGGGCGTCGGCGGCCGAGGTGCGCGTCGCCGCCGCCTGATCGCCTCGTCGCGTCCCGTCGCGTCGCGTCGCCGGCGCCGTCCGGGCCGCGGCGCCCCCGGTCGCTCGGCGAGGCCGCGGCGCCCCTCTGACGCCATGGGCTGCGAGCTGGGCAAGCTGGCCGCCTCCGAGCGGGGCGGCGGCAAGGGCGACGGCGGCGGCGGCAAGGAGGACATCCCCGCGCCCCCCGCCACCGACCCGCGGCTGCCGCTCACCGCCAAGCAGAAGTACACCATGCTGGCGTCGTGGAAGGGGATCAACCGGGAGATGGAGGCGACGGGCGTCTGCATGTTCATCAAGTGAGTAAACAAGGGCAATTGCCCGCACCCGCCCCCCTCTTTTCACCGGCAGAAAATAATTGAGGTCGGAATATTTGCGCCCCTCCGGGACCCTGTGGGACCTTCCGCGGGACCCCGCCCGCGGCCGTCCTCGCCCCGCCGTCCCCCCCCTGCCCCCCCCCCCCCCTCGGCCGGTGGTGTCATCCTGCCGAGCTTACAGCGCGACGCGGACTGCGAGAGAAGAGATGTCCCTCAAGGGGTGGTGTTCATAAGCGGCTGCAGAAAGAGCGAGTTCTTTGTCTCGTCGCCCTCGTCTGTAGCAGCGCGGCGCGGCGCGGGGAGGGGAGGGGGTACACGGACGGAGCCGAAAAGTGGAGCAAAGTGCTCCGGTCACGCCCCCGCTCCCCGTGTTCGCCCGTGTTACTGTTCCCGTCACTAGTCTCCTCAGGTAAAGACCCGACTCTCAGGGTCATCACGCGTGAGCCCTTGTATTGCCTGCGACACCGTCCTCAAAGCTCAGGCAACAGTAACTCGGTGTGTGTCGGTGTGTCCGGCGCCGAGGGGCCGCGAGCTCACCTGCTGCGGGGCGGGGTGACTCACCCCCCGGGGAGCAGCACGCCCTCCCCGGCGCAGTAAGCGGAGTGAAGCCCAACTTGCCCCAAAGAGGATTAAGACCGAAGAGAAACAAATGCGAGCGCCGTTCTCGGTGTCCTGTCCGTGCAGCCGCCGCCCCCGCCGTGCATGTCTCACCCCCACGCCTTCCCGCCGGCCGACTCGTGTCTCGTGTTTATAGCCGCGCCCCGCTTGCTCTGCTTCCATGCGTAATTTGTAAGACTTTAAGGCGGCGCCGGAGGGTGGGAGAGCGAGAGCAGCCAAGCGCTATACTCTGGGAAATAATGGAAAACGAGCAAAGAGCAAAGCGTCTGTGTGTGTGTGTGTGTGTGTGTGTCTGTGTGGGAGGGGCGGGGGAGAGACGATACTGAAAACGGTTCCCGAAGCAGAACCCGTAGGAAGGATGGCGAAGCGGCCCACGACGCCGTGCTTCCTGTACGAGGCGAGGCTCCAGAGGCCCTCCTGGAGGCTCCAGCCCGCGGCTCCGACCCCCGGCTCCAGCCGGCTCCAGCCGACTCCAGCACCGCCCTCACAAATTCCACTCCACTCGCACCCGTCGCCTTCTCCTCCTCCTTACGTACCCTCCGTTCGGAACAATTCACAGCCCTGGGGCCGGCGGCGGCATGCCGTGGGCCCCACTCCCCCGGGCCCCCCACACGCGCAGAGCCGCGAGGGCACCGAGCCGCGATGCCCTTCCGGCCCCCATTGTCTGCGCATCCAGGCCCAGGGCAGCTTCGGGGCGGCGCGGGGGCAGCGCGGGACGGCCGGGCCGAGGGGCCCGCGCCCCGGCCTTCCTTCCTCGCGCTTCCGGATCGGCAAGGAGGGAGAAGCATTGCAGGAGCAGCAGCAGCAGCGGTGCTAGGTGCATGCAGGGGGCGAGGAACAAAGGGGAGAGGGGAGGGGGAGTGGAGGGGGGGGAGGGGAGGGAGAGGCGTGCTCAAGTGCGGCTGCAACGGCGCCGCGCCGCGCCGCGCTGTGGAGCGCCACGGCGCTGGCACGCCCCTCGACCCCGTTGCCTGTGCGCGGCTTGGCCCCGCGTTGCCCGCGCGCGTCGCACTTGGGAACTACCACCCCTATAACCCTCACCCCAATCCTTCCTTCTGCCCCGTGTGTGTGTGTGTGTGTGTGTGTGTGGAGTTATGCCGACCCCCAGCAGCCCAGACCCCCCTACCTGCTCGCCGAGCAGATGATTACACGGCCCGTGCCCGCGTGGCGTGGCCGCGCGCCGCGGGGGGTCCAAAGCCGGATAGAGGAGGGAGGACCCGCCGCCCCCCCGCGGATCACGGCCATGTCGTGGCGGTGCGGAGCCGGGATTAGACCCTCCCGAGGACCCCCAACGAGGCGTCGTCGCCACCCGACCGCCTGTCGACATTTTTTGCCCCCCCCCCCCCCCCCCCCCCCCCCGATCCGCTCCGCGGCGCCGCGCGTGTGACTCAGCGGGCTCGACTCGCCGTTTGACGGCGGCGTCGTCACCGCGGCAGTTGTCCACCGCGTCGTGGGACGATGGCAACGGGTGACTGGCCCCCACTGGCCCCCACTGGCCCCCACTGGTCCCCACTGGTCCCCACTGGTCCCCACGGGTCCCCACTGGCCCCCACGGGTCCCCACTGGCCCCCACTGGCCCCCACTGGCCCCCACTGGCCCCCACTGGCCCCCACTGGTCCCCACTGGTCCCCACGGGTCCCCACTGGCCCCCACTGGCCCCCACTGGCCCCCACTGGTCCCCACTGGTCCCCACGGGTCCCCACTGGTCCCCACGGGTCCCCACTGGCCCCCACTGGCCCCCACTGGCCCCCACTGGCCCCCACGGGTCCCCACGGGTCCCTCGCCGCCACGCCCCTATCGGTGGCCACCGCTATGACTTGTTGCTCCGCTGCGTGTCGGTACGGCGTCCGCTTCGGCGGGACGCGGCGCTTTAGCGAGCATCCTATTACCCCTTCACCGCCCGGATGGCCTCGGCACACACGACTGCTCGCTAGGATTTGTCGACTCGTTCAAAAGTTCGAAAAGAAACGGCTAGGGAAAGGGCGAGCGTGAGGGGGAGGAGGGGGGGGGGGGCAGTATTCGCTCGTAGCTGTCTGCACTTCCCGCGCTCCACTATTTTTTCTCTCTTGCCATGCCGCTCCCCACACTCCCTAATTTATCACCTCTCTCTCTCTCTCTCCCTCTCCCACACCGCACCGCACTGCGATCCCTCTCGGTCCACAGGCGCCCCTGATGGGCCCATGTCTTACGGGCAGCCGGCGGGCAGCCCGCCAAACAGCACTGTCCTGGGCCATGCTGTCCTGCGGTCGGCGCGGCCTCCGTCTCCCTCCTTCCCTTCTCTGTCCCTCCCTTAGGACGTCTAGTTATTCTCCAGCTGTCTCTCTCTCTCTCTCCCTGCCCCTCCCCGTCCTCGTGCTGGAAACCGTTCCGGCTCTGTCACGGATGTCACAAACGTATACCAGAGGTGTTTCAGTGTGAAGCAGCGCGTTCTCAAAGTCAGTCAAGGCCGCGAGCGCACTATATTTGAAAGATCCTTCAAATTCGAACGCTGAAACCTCGCGCCACACGCTGTGCTGTACAGGTACGGGAAGGGTTCTCAAATCTCCAGGGGTAATATCGTCTGCGTAGAGGTGTGGGGTGGCGGGGCGTGGCGGGGCCCAGGTCTGCCGGGGCCCGGGTGGGCTGTGAGGGTGCGACGGCATGCGAGCGGGGCCCGGGCATCGCCACGGCATCGCCACGGCATCGCCACGGCGGCGGCCGCGTGCGGGGAGGGAAGGAGGGAGCGAGAGAGGAGAGGCGCGGGGGTGCACCGGTGGGTTGGATGGGCCCGGGTGAGCCCCGCGCCGCTGCGGTGCGAGAGAGACGCCCTGCTCGGCTCCACAGCCTACGGTGCCGCGGGCGAGAGAGAGAGAGAGAGAGAGAGAGAGAGAGAGAGAGAGAGAGGGGCGCGGCTCTACAGCCTGAATCGACCCGGCCGCCCTCCCCGCTGCCGCGCCGCCCCCGCCGCTGCCGTGTAGCCCAGCCCAGCCCGTCCTTGCCCTAGCCCTCCAGCCAGCCGGGCCTGGCTGCTGCGAGAACCCGCGCCGCCGCCGCTGCCGCCACGGCTAAGCTCTGCTCCCACCGCCCCCCACCCCCGCCCCACCAAACATCAACACGCTCTCATCCTCTCGCCCGGCCCCAAGACCGATGGCACCACGGCCTCGGCCGCGGCCCGACCTTGTGGACTCGGCGGCCTGGCCGAGGCCTGGCAGAGGCCTGGCCGAGGCCGTCACCGACTGGCGCTGGCCCCGCTGGCACCGACGACGCGCCCCGCCAGAGATTTTCGCCTCACTGCGGAAGTAAAATTCGCCCCTGTAACGCGTTTAGCCAATTCTTTTTCCCTCTGTTCCCTCCCTCGCTCTCTCTCTCTTTTTTTTCCTCTTCATTATTTTGCTTTGAAGTGCAGTGTGGCTTTGCTGCCACGGCCAGGTCAGCGCGCAGCTGCCACAGCTGCCGCAGCTGCCACACTCGCGGGCTCTTCCCGTTTTCTCTCATCCCCCCCCCCCGTCCCCCTCCCGACACTTTTTCTTTTCATTTTATTGAGCGCGGCCCGAGCCGGGGATGCGCTCGTAGGATTTTATTTGGCGCGAGTCGAGTCATGTCGCGCGGCTGCAGCTCCGGATTCGGAGTACGACGAGACGGGACGGGACACGGAGGGTTCGGCCCGCTTGGATGGGGTTCGGCATCGCTTCCACGCGCGCAATTAAAACTTTGCGCGCTCCGGGACCGCATGATAATGTCTGCGCACCGCGCATTAGAGCGAGCGAGAGAGAGAGAGAAAGCCGGCTCATGTGTGCCGTTCTTCATGTCTGGCACCTTTGCCAAGACCTCTGCGCCATCGCTGTCGGCTCGCATAGAGGCGCCTGATTGCGCTCAGACAGGGAGGGTTGAGGGAGGGGGAGGGCTGTACTTATGAATGAGTTAGTTACCGGCCTACCCCTTCTTGAATGAACCCCACCGGCGGCGGTGCGCCCTCGCGCTGGAAGGGGTCGTCTGTCAATTGAACAAGTTTGGCGGCGGCGGCGACGACCGCTGTAATTTGTGGCTTAATTTACGGCTGGTGTTTCTCAAAGTGCAGTTCCTTCCGTCCTCAGCGCAGCGCACACAGCGCGTGGCCGCGACAAACGGTGGAACTGCGGCGAGAACGCCCCCGCCAGGAGGCCTCCACCCCGCCGTCGCCTCCCCCCTCCCCCACCCGCAGCCCCGGCTACCCCGCCGCCGCCGGCCGCCACCGCGGAAAAGTGGCGACCCCCACTGCCTTCTGGGCTCGCGGTTTGGTGGTCAATGGTAACGGCCAAACTTTGCCATTCTGCAAAAAAAAAAAAAAAAAGTCCCGCCCCGTTCTTTCAGAATTTTTTTTACGGACAATAAATAAAAAAGAGTAGAAATAAAAAAGGCGGAAAAAACTTCGGTCAAGCAACTCTCGGCATTTGCGTGCGGCCCTCTCTTCTCTCTCTCTCTCTCTGCTTCTCGGCATCTCTGCGGGCTTTTGTTTAGCGGTAATAAGTGAAAGGTGGGGGACGTTGATTCATTATGTCTGTACGGACGAAAGAGACCCCCCCACCCCTCGACAAAATGAAAAATTGTAACTAAGAAAAATAGACGAGCGTTCAGGGCGGGGGAGCAAAGTAGTGGCGAGAATTAAAGACGAAAGCCATCACATCATGCAACCCCTTTCAGGGGGCGGCCAGTTGAATTTTTCACCGTGATGACTTTGGAAATATCCCACTGCCATCGTAAAAATAAAGGGCGCGAGGGCGCGGCGCCCGCGGTCCGGCCCGTGCGCCCTGTGTGCGGGGACCTGCATTTTTCAGCACCTTTGGCGAGTGTGAAAATTTCAGCAACCTTTCGCCCCCCCCCCCCCCACCGTACAGCCGGGGCCGCTGCAGCCGCCGCAGCTGCCACAGCTGCCGCGGCCGCCGCGGCCGCCGCGCCGGCCCGGGTCACGCCGTTGTTCCTACACCCGAGACAAAGCGCGGGGGGCGGACGATTCTCCAGCAAATGATTCTCCAGCAGTGCTAAAGTCGACACTCGGCACTGGGCCGGGAGCCGGGCCGTGACCAGAGCGGGGGCCTCCCCTCCCACCCTCCCACCTTCCACCCTCCCACCCTCCCACTACTTTCCTCCCCCCACCCCCCACGAACGCGCTGCCGCCGCCGGTCCGCCGGGAGAGAAAGCAATGCAAATAAAAAGGAGAACGGTGAACAGAGAGCGCCGCTGGGGGCGACGGGGTTAGTTGGCGTGATGAGCAGTCCGGAGTCAAGTGGGAACAGGGACGGAACGGGAGCGAAGGAGAGAGAGAGAGAGAGAGAGAGAGAGAGAGAGAGAGAGAGAGAGAGAAGAGAGAGAGAGAGCAGGCAGGGAGTGGAATGGAAATCGTTCCCGCTCACAGCGGCGAGGCGAGGCGCCCGCGGAGCCCTGGGTAGTCAGCCCTCCCGCAGCCGCGCGTCGCGGTTGCCTACCTCGCAAGGCGCCCCGCGCTGGGCGCGTCGTGGAGCCGCGGAGCCGTCGAACCGCCCTGGAAGCGCCTGCAGGGTAGTCAGCACTCAGCCGTGCGTGCGTTGCGGCGGTGGAGATTGCCTACCTATCCAGGCGCTCCCCTTCGTCTTTTCTTATTCCCGCGATTTAAAAGCCTCCGATTTCCATTTCTCTCTCACTCTTTCTTACCATCTCTGTCTCTGTCTGTCTCTCTCTCACTCTCTCTCTTGCTCCCTTGCTTCTCTCTCTCTCTCCGAGCTGATATCCGCGTCGTGAAATATGTTCCATTGTTCCCGTTTGGCATAACCGCACAGCGCAGCCCCCGCCCCCCGCCGCAGGGCCCCGCAGGCGGCCCACAGGGCCCGCACCTTTCCCCATTACTGAAGTTTCTGATTGGCGACGTAGCAGCTTTGGTTTGGAAACCTGCCCGGCACCAGTCGGCACGGCGGCGGCGGCGGCGGCGGCGCGTTCGGTCCGCGAGTGCCGACCCCCCTGAGAAAGTTATCGACTGGCGGTTCCTGTCGGCCGCAGGGACCCGAAGGGCCCCGCGGGGCTCGGCGGGGAGGGCAAGGAGCGCGGCCGTGTCGCGGGGGTCACGGTACGCCCCCCCCCCGGTCCTCTCGTCGGCCGGCCGGCGCCACAATAAGCAGGAAATTGTATTGCTAATTGACGTCCCGCAAGAAGAAGTGGTGGCGGCGACGGCGGCGGCCGCAGAGGAGGGAGGAGGGAGGAGGAAGAGTGGCCGCGACGGGGAGAAAGCAAGACCGGCGGCCTTTATAAATAGAGTTGCCGGGGCGGGGCACCGCGGGGCGGGGCATCGGGGAGCGCCGCGGGGCCCGGGGCCCGCCAGGGCGGTGCGCGTATCGATTTAGGGCCAGTTTAGGTCGGGAAATCACGCGGACGGGAAAAGTGGCGGCGGGAGTCCGCCGACACCGGCTGCGACGGGCCGCCGGTCATCGCCTCGTCAGGGTCTGTCAGACCGTTTTTTAGGTTTCGGGAGGCACCGATGCTCCATCCTGAGTTCTTTGGTCATGCCAAATTTTCTTGGCAATAAGGTATAGAGATACCTCTTTATTATTTTACAAGTGTCGTCGAAAGTGCGTGGCTTTCCGCTGTGTAGGCAGTTGACGTATAGTGCAGGACCCGTCAGGCAACGGTTTTTTTTGGCACTAACGCCCGATTAATGCAGATTCGAGGATAAGCACAAATCGCATCAAACATTATTCCGGTTAGTGTCCAGGCGGGCCGGGCGCGCGCGGACGGTGTAATCCGGGCGTCTACGAAGGTAATATGCGCCAGCCAGGCGGGGATCCGAGATTGCTTTGAAAAATTCACGTTTATCACCGTTACAAATTTCACGGTAATCCTGTGGTAATGTAAGGCAATCCGAAGGTAATTTTGGGTAATCCGGGTGTCGAGCGTTATTCCCCTCGGCGGACTGGACGGGAGGTGTTACATAATTCGCGGTCGGGCTCCTTCCTTTGTGTGTCCGGCGGTCGGGTTGGTTGGCCTCCGCGGCCGCGGACGGCCGCCGACGCCTCCCCCTTTCTATTGGCGCCGCCATGTCCGCGTCCGTCACTCGCACGTGGCCGTCGGCGCTGCCGGCGGGGTGTCAGCCGCAGACAGACGACTGTTCGCCGCGGGGGCCGCGGGGGGCCGCTGGGGGCGCCGGCCGCGAGGGGCCGCGCAGAGTATCGAGCGCGGCGGTGCGGCTGGGCGGGGGCGAGGCGGGGGTAAAAACATTAAAGCAGCCGCACCAATAATGGGATCAGCGAGGTGTGTAGCGGAGGGGAGGGGAGGGCGCGGGGAAAATATCGCAGATCGCAGGCGGCGCGGCGCGGCCGGCACGCGGTGACGCGGTGCTCGCCGCCCCCGGCCTCCGCTGCCACCCCCGCGGCCCGCCCCCCGGCCCGCCCCTGCCGTCCGTGCCGCGTTGCCAATTCTGTTTGATCGTGTGACGGAGCCGCTGAGCCCCATGGCGTGGGCCGGGAGCTCGCTGGCGGCGCGGGGTACGCTGGCCGGGCCGGCCGCGGGGCCGGTTCGGGTGTCTGTGTCTGCATGCGTGCGCCGGCACCCGCTGTAGTGCAGCCCGCCCACCTGTGGCCCTGCTGCGGGGCCCCGCGGCCGCGGCGTGCGGCTCCTCGGCGGCGTGCTCCGCGCTGGGGCGTGAGTCAGTGGCCCGGCCCGCGGGGTGCGCCGTGAGAGTACAGGTGTCTGTCTAGCCGATGAAAAAAAAATAAAGCTCACGTGACAATAGGCGGGGTGCGGGGGGACCTGGAGGGGGGGGGGGGGGGGGCGCCAGCCAGCGCCGAGCAGCACCGGGGGCGCCGGGTCGATAAGGGGCTGCTGGCCTGGGGCCGCGCGGCCGGGACCGGCAGCGGGGCAAGGACGTGGGACATCAACAACACGTCACCAAGGACACGGCGCTGGGCTTAATCACCCCGGGCGGTGCGGTGGTCCGTACGCGGGGTCCTCCAGCCGCCTCCAGCCGCCTCCAGCCGCCTCCAGCCGCCTCCAGCCGCCTCCAGCCGCCTCCAGCCCTCTGCATGCATATCGGGGGAACCTGCCGGGGGCCGCCGCTCGGCCTCGAAGACGTCGTCCGGCTGGGCCGGTCCCTGCCATCGAGAAGAGTAATTTGTGGAACGGCCCCTTACGGGCCCCGCGGCTCGGCTGGCGGTCGGAACCCCCGCCGGGGCGGGCGGGCCGGGCATGTCGCTGCGACCGGCTCGCCGGACCTGGGCTGGGTCTGGCCGTGCGGTACTGCCATGCCATCACCCCCGAGGGGCCCATTCCACTTAGGGCGAGGGGGCGGCCTGCGGGGAGCGGCCCGGCCGGCCCGGCCTCAGCCCTGTCCGGGCTAGAGGACCGCGGGGACCGGCGGGGACGGGGAGGGGGGACTTGGTGGGGCGCGGGAGGAGCGGCCGGGCACCAAGGCCTCGTGTTATGGGCCTTATGAGCGCCGCAGTCTCGTGTTACATGTTTGGAAAAAGGCCCCTCAGCGCCCGCTGCCGGCAGCCAAACCGTCAGAAATCAGAGCCGGACCGCTCATTTTCGTTTCCATATTTTGTGAATGTAGAGCCGGAGGGCTCGTTTCCCTTTTATCCCCCCTCCCAGGGAAAGAGAGTGAGAGTGGGAGAGAGAGAGACAGAGAGAGGGGGGGGGGGGTCTTTAACGCCCCTCGACAGTGTACAGAGAACGCGTGTTCCGATACGCGACGCCGGGATGACGACTTTGCTCGACTCGTCAGCCTCTCCCTCTCTCTCTCTCTCCCTCTCCCCCCTCTCTCTCACTCTCCCCTCGATCACCCTGCACGTCAGCGCTCAGGGCTCGGAACAAGATGATGTTGTGCTAGCGCGCAGGCTCGGCGCCGCCCCGGACCGCCACGGGCTCCGGACCCTTTCCGCTGAGCTCGGCAAATATTTGAAATCGGCCGCCGCCGCCGCAGCCCGGCCAGCCAGCCAGCCAGAGCCCAGGCCGCGCCCTGTTCTCTCTCCGTCAGCGCGTCATGTGGTGTCGTGTCCTGTCGTGGCGCGCCGTGCCGCGCCGTGCCGTGCGTCAGGGCGCTAATTTCAACGACATGAAGTTTACTGCTGTTTGTACGCTCGGACAGCGCGTGTACTACACACGACCACACACGGCCCGGCCCGGCGCGGCGGGGTCGTTGCCCCCACCCCCGGCGGCCACCACCGGCACCGGCCCGTCCGCCCATGTCCTCCTTGTTGCCCTCCCTCATGAGCACATACCCCCCGGAGTCTCCGCCGCCGTTCCCTGTGATGTGGTGCGCGCCCGGCGCGCCGCGGCCACACACTCACACACACACACACGCGCGCGCGACAGAAACCGGAACTGGCTGCTCGGAAGTGCTCGCCTCGCTGCTTTCCAAGGCGAACCGCTGATCTTGCAGCAGCGGGGCGGGGCTCTTTGCAGCCGCGGCCCGGGGCTTCACCCTCTGTCTCCCCCGCCGTGAAATTCGCCTCGCCTCCGTGCGGCGGGCCGCGCCACGCCCACGCCGCCGCCGCCGCCGCCGCGTCCCTCGAGTGTCCTCGTTCCGAGCCTCACTCGCTTCAAAGCGAGCCCCGTGCGTGTGTGTGTGTGTGTGCGTGTGTGCGTGTGTGTGCGGCGCTGCCGCTCCGCCGTGTGCCCCCGCCGCCGCCAAGGGGGGCAAAATTCTATCAGGACGGGCGCGGGAAGAAGCCGACGCAAATGAAGGTTGATTCTCGTGAAATTGTATCAGTTGCCGCGGCGGCGGCGGCGGCGGCGGCGGCGGCAGCGGAGACGTCGTCGTCGTAGACACCGAGGCGCCAAGGCCCCGCGGACCGCGTGCTCCGCTCGGCTCCGCTCGGCTCCGCCGCCCCGCCGCTCCTCCGGGACCTCCGCCGCGGCCCCGCCACACCGCTGTCACCGCCGCCTTTGGCCGCCCTGCCTCCATTTCCCCAGCGGGGAGTACGCGCGTGCGTAATTTGGGTGCGATCCAACAAAGTGCTTGTTAGTGGCGGCGGTGTCGGCAGGCGGAGCAGGCGGAGGAGCAAGGCGGCGGTGCCGGGCGGCGGTGTGCGCCGCGGCCGCCAGGTGGCGCCCGCTGCCGCCGTGCCGCCCCTTTTCATGTTACCGCCCATCCCTCAGCAACAACCCTTCTCTCTCTCTCTCTCTCTCTCTCTCTCTCTCTCTCTCGCTCTCTCTCTCTCCCTGCTCCCACCTCCCTCTCTCATACACAACACACAAGCCATACGCTGATCGACACTCCCCGACACTCCGCCCGCGGTCAGCCAGACGGCTTGACGCTGCCCAGTTACCCCCCGACGGCCTCACGCCCTACAACACCTACAACTAGCCGCGTCTAAGACTGTACCGCTTCTGTTTCCAGGCTCTTCGAGGAGCACAAGGAGCTGCTGACGCTGTTCGAGAAGTTCCTGGCGCTGCAGACGCGCGAGCAGCAGCAGAGCAGCGAGGAGCTGCAGGAGCACGCCACCAAGGTGATGAACACGCTTGACGAGGGCATCCGGAGCCTGGACGACATGGACTCGTTCTTCTCGTACCTGGGCCAGGTCGGCGCCAGCCACCGCCGGATCAACGGCTTCCAGAGCTCACATTTCTGGGTAAGTCCCGCCGTCCTACATTGTCATGAGATCATCGTGGTACGGTGGCCCGGATGTGGCTTTATAGGTCATCAGGCCGTCATCGCGCGCGGTTGGGCAATTTCAGAGGGCTGATAAGCCGAGCTGCCACCGCGGCGGTAATTTCGGACGATTTGTTTTTTCAAAACCTCATTCCGCCGGCAGCGGCGGCCCGCAATAAGCAGGGCAAGTAGTCTGCTGGGGGTCCAGCCCCCCTCCCCCCCTTCCTCCTCCTCCCTCATCCCCAGGGGCCGCTCCCCGCCCACCGGAGACCCCACCGCGGACCCCGGCCCGTGAGCTCGTACACACCCCTCCGTAATACTGGCACCAGTAAGTTTGGAGGCGAGGCGGGGCGAGGCGAGGCTAGCGGGCCAGCCTGGCGGAGCCAAACGGAGCCACGGCCGGGCCAAGCCGGGCGGCTGCGCTGGCGCCGGGCTCTGGCACCCCGCTGTATCCAGCTAATTCCCGGCTCAGTTTAGTTTTGAAGCCCTCGCCTTGCCTCGTCTCCTCTCGCGCCCCGCTCCGCCCCGCTCCGCCCCGCTCCGCGCCGCTCCGCACCGCTCGGGGCCGACCGCTTTGACGCTCCGCACCGCTCCGCGGGCTGCGCGTGCAGCAGGGGCGTAGAGGTTCCGGGGCCGCGGGGCGCTGATAGCGTGGTCTGGTTATCTCCTGCCCTCACGGCACTCACAGCCCTCACGGTCTCTGCCCCTGCTGGCCTCGCACCGCACGCAGTATTGGGCGCGACAAACTGCTGCAAGCACAGTGTAGTGGAATGAATCTCCATTTTCCTTTCACTCTCTCTCTCTCTGTCTCTTTCTCTGCCTCTTGCTCTGTCGCTTTCTGTCTCCTGTCTCTCCCCGTCTCTGTCTCCCTCTCTGTTTCTGTCGCTCTCTCTCTCTCTCTCTCTCTCTCTCTCTCTCTGCCGGTGCTGGGCTCACGTTTCGAGGCCATTATTGCCGGCGGAGGGCTGTGGGACGTGGCGACGGGGACGCGGGGTCCGTGGATGATTCAAATTTCCCGCCCCCTCCCCTCCCCTCCCCCGGTCGGCCTCGGGGCTTGAACACGATACCCACACTCGCGAAGCGCGCCCGCCGCTTCTGCCGTACGCACGCCGGCCACTCTCAGGGCTCATGCTTGGTCGAGGGGGGAGTCACTCGACCCAAAAGTATGCACAGATTATGTTAGATCAAAAATTTCACCATAACCCCGCACCGCCCTCGCTCCTTCACTCGGCCACGCCGGGCCGTACACGAACGGAAAGGGCGTCAACTGTAATCGCCTGCTTTGTATTCCGCGACACACCACACTGCATGAGCCAAGTGATGCCCGCGGGCCGGGCGCAGCGCACAGTGTGCTTTTCTCCCTCCCTCTTCTGCTCATCTCGGTCGCTCCGTCCCTCTCGGCCGCACACACGCATGTTGTGGCCGTCGCCGGCTCGTTCCTGGTCCGAGGCGAGTACTTCCCTCCAGGCCTCCCTCCCTCCCTCCCTCCCTCCCTCCCTCCCTCCCTCCCTCCCTCCCTCCCTCCCTCCCTCCCTCCCTCCCTCCCTCCCTCCCTCCCTCCCTCCCTCCGCGCCGCATTGTCCCCGCCCCCTTCTGACACATCATTCGCACCCTCCGCTGCTCCGCCCCGCTCTCTGATGCCAGACCCCGGCAGAGCCCTGCAGGCCCTGATTCAGGAGGGGGCAACGTGTTGTCTGTGCTCGGCGCGGGGCGGCGGGGGCGGCGGGGCCCCGGACAGGGCTCATCATTTGGCCAGGAGTTATGCCTCCCCCGGACCCCTCTGTAAGGGCAGAGGGGGCCGCCGGGGCCCGCCGGGGGCTCGGCAGGGTTGTAGCGACAGCAACGTGCCGGGAATGCCGGCGCACCCTCCCCCCCCCCCCTGCCCCCTTCCCCCTCGACTCTCTGCTCGGGCTCCTCGATTGAGTTTATTGCGGTTCGATAGACAAGGCGCGCGTCCGCCAGAGACACTCCTTTTCCCTCTCGCTCTGCCGAGGCTGAAAAATTGCGGAGGGACTGGATTTGATACGCGCACCGCATGCGTCGCCCATCTCTCTGCATTCCGCGTCGCTGCCCGCGCGCGGCCCGCCGGTGAATACCCGCTCACGGCGACGTTCGCAGCAAGGGATGATGTTTCGCGGTTTGACCACAATCGATAGATCGACCTCCCTTCTGTCTTTGTTTTCCTATCCGTCGTTCCAGTCTCTTCTTTTTTTCTTTCTTTTTTTCCCACCCTCTCTCGGTGCGTTTGGCGCACTGTTTGTATCGTATAGTCCGCTGTGCAAGCACTTGTCGGCGGCTTGTTGACACCTCCCCCAGTCCCCCCGCTGCTGCACAGCCGGGCCCCGCCGCCGGGCTGTGCGCTGCGCACAGCGCTCCTCTAATGTCTTTTTCATTTACGAACTGTGCAAATGTTAGACGAGGGCAGCGCGGGCTTCGCAATCAGGATAATTGCAGCCGCCGTCCCTAATTCGCGCCCTTTCCCTGGGCGCTGCCCCGCGCTGCCCAGCACTGCCATCCGCACTGTTTGGTCAGCCGTCGGGAACAAGTTTCCGGGGGACACACCCGGGCCGCGTCCCGGGGCGCCGCATAAAGCGAGGGCGCCGTATTGACAGACGAGCTGATCGCTGAATGCGGCCTCCTGTGTTGCAGAAAATCGAGGGCCCGTTCCTGAAGGCCGTGGAGCAGACGCTGGGCGACCGGTACACGCCCAACGTGGAGAACATCTACAAGGTGACCATCAAGCTCATCATCCAGACGCTGGTGGACGGCTTCGAGGGCACTGGCCACGCCGCGGGCTCCGCGGGCTCCTGAGCGGCCGTGCGCGCGTGAGGAGGCGCCGGCGGCGGCGCGTGGCGGCGCGTGGGTGCGCGTGGCGGCGCGTGTCGCCCCCCGCAGCTGGCCTGCCGGGGTGTGAGGGCCCGCCGCCGACGCCGCCCGTCGGCCGCCGCCCGGTCAGCCCGACCGCCGGCAAAACTCGTCAATTACCCGATACGGTGGAGGGGAGGCCGCCGACGGCCGCCTCACCTCCCCGTCAAGGAGCTCGCAGACGCTGCACGCCCGGCGGGACCGGGGCGGTGGCCAGGGCAGGAGGGCGACAGCCGTGGCGCCGGCCTGCCTCACAGACTGCAAGGACAAGTGCACGGCGCGTGGTTCGCCCCGCGCCTGCCGACCTCGTCGAGGGCCAGCACAGCCCGTGCACCCCTCGGCCCAGTCAAGCCCAAAATCAAAAAAGTTGTTCTCTTTTTCGTTCTGTTTTGGAAGTCGTTGTCCTTCCTTCTTAGTATATTTTGTGGCCCTTGTCTTCACGTACGATGCAGGCAAGCGGAAGAAATTGAGGGGAATGTTTTGTTGTTAAGGATTACTTGTGTTTTGATTTCCTTTTTCCCCCCTTTGTGTACAGAGTTGTTGTTTTTTTTTCCTTTTCGTTTTCGTCCCCCATCCCCCTTGTATTATCTGTGTTCATCAGTGTCAGTGTGTTGTCGCCAAGTTTGTACTGTACGTATTAAGATTTTAAAACAAAAAAGCGTCTATGTTGTGTGTATACATGTGAGCGTGCTGTCTGTGTGTGTTCTAGAGACCATTACGGTTAGAGAGTAATAAATGTGGTGTAACATAAAGCGGCGTGTTCTCATTCGTCTCAACCGTCCTCTCCCCGCAACACACACACACGCGCGCGCGCGACGATTCTGGGTGGAAAATTCACACATGAGAGCACAGAGCTGACTGGCGGCCCGCGTCCCCGAGCGCAGCGCCCCCTCTACCGCGCGGCCAGGACTCGAACACCTCGGCAGCACAAAGCCAAACAAGCAAGCAGCTAGCCAGAAAACCGAGGTGGAGACCCATTTCTCAGGCTTTCCGCCCCGAGCGGTGCCGGGGGCGGGCTTAACAAATCATCGCCGGGGCCATTGTCGGTACACCTGAAGAAAGGACCCCCCGCCGGCATCGCGCGGCGCGGCACGCAGGTCCTGCGGGGTCCCGGGAGGAGGCCGGCGCGGCCGGGCGCGACCCGGCCATGTCTTGTGGAAATTTAATCAAAAGTTCCGTCCGCACCCGACCCAAAACCTCGGGTGGGTCTGCCGGGGGGAAACGGTGAACAGGACGTAATCATCGCACCCACCGTGCCGCGGCCGCGCCGCCTCCTGTAGCCACCCAGAGGAGTCGTGCCAAAAAATAATGAAATACGAAAACCTTGGATGCTTTTGAAAAAAAAAAATGCAAAAATGGGTGGGCACTACCTCGTCCCAGGCCTCCGCCTGGAACCCTCCTGCTTAACTTCGGTGTTCGAATGGGAACCGGTGTACCAGGTATCGACCGCCGCTAAGACACAGGCACGACGCAGCGGCCTTTTTCAGGGGCACGCTTCCGCAACGGTCAATGTAGCCCCCTCCGCCAGCCAGATTTCCGGAATCAACTCCCTTCGACTGGCTGGTTGGTCTGTGGCACTGCGGCCACTCCCGAGCGGACTGGGGGGGAGGTAGGCTTTCCTATATCGTACACAGCCGAAGCTGCTGTACTTCACGACGAACCCTAGTCGCGACGGCGTGTCCTCGTCTGCCAGATTCACAGGGAGCGAAAACGAAGGTACCGAACCCTAGGTACCCCCGTAGCATACACCCGAGTCTCCGAACCAAGTTTCCTTGGTAGACACAGAGCCCCCCCGCCGGAAACCCCGGGCGACCGAGAGAACCTCGGACCCGGGAACGGGGGTAAGCCCGACCGTGCTGCGGGAATCTTCAAGTTGAAACCCAACGCTTGCATCTCTCAGTGACGCTGCGCGCACGGCCGTTCAGACAGCCATACCGACGCCACGTTCGAAAGTATATTTTACCCTCTGTCTTCCAAGCGCAGATACAAGAAAAAGTTCGGACCGGCAAAGAGTTGAACCGCCGACCTGCCGCCCGCCGGCCGGACTCGCTAACCACGCGGCTACCGAGCCTCTCTGGCTTCCCCGGTGCGCTCCCGCATAAACAGCTGCGCTGCTGCGCACAGCGGAGGGCCCTGGAAGGGCCGCGAGGGGAGGATGGCAGGACGGCCTCAACTATCTCCCCAGCCTTTCTTTCGGCTTCCCAGAATGAATTATTTCTTGTGATGAAAATTAGGGCTGGCGGCGTGGCGGTGCGGCGGGCTGCCTGGGGTGGCCTCTGTTCCCGGTCGTGGCTGCAGCAGCGTAGGCAAGCCGCCAGGGGCCTCGGCGGGCCCCGCACAGAGCTCGGCTCGGCTCGGCTCGGCTCGGTGGAGCGGCCCCGACCCGGCCCCGACCCCCGCAGCACAGCACAGCACAGACCAGCCCCAGTCCCAGTCCCGCACAGATTGGCCGGTAAATTGGGCACAAGCAAAACGACTACGGGCGGGCGGCGGGGCGGAGGAGGAGGAGCAGGAGGAGGAGGAGGGGGGAGGATTTTAGCAGTCCAGAAATGAGCACAGATATTAAAAGAAATGAAAACACATTTTATTCCCGTTTATAGTGAAAGACCGAAAAACAAAATATTCTCTTTACTTCTTTATACTCTTGCGAAACAGAATGTACTGCGCGCTGTAGACGACGTCAAAGCAGTCCTTCGACCATTCGAGTCCGGCGAAAATAAAATTACCATAAAACATTCAAATAGTATAACAGGTCACAGACATTTATAGCGTCCTACATGGCGTCATACAATTTTATCAGTTTATTCTCATGAGTGACACGACAGAACCACAAAATTGACTAGGAAATAGAAAAGTTAAAAAAAGTGAATAAAACCACACACATTCACACAGACACACATACAAGATGCCAGTGGGTCAAGTACAAGAAAAAAGCAGGGCAGGCAGGAGAAGGACGTGGAGGACGGGAGAGGCGGGGAGAAGGGGAGAGAAGGGAGGGGTGATAAAAAGGAGGAGCGAAATGCTGCCGGGCCGTAGGAAAAACAAGTCGAACAGACGGGGCGAGAACAGGGCACCGTGGGAGAGAGAGAGAGAGAGAGAGAGAGAGAGAGAGAGAGAGAGCAGATAGAAAACAGAGCGAGCGGACCGGGAGAGAGGGGAGTGGTGAGGGGTGGAAACGGAGCGAAAACACGGCAGGGCAGACGAGGCGTTCCCTTGGTTCCTGCGGCCTGCGGGGGTGGCTGGGCAGGGCCAGTGAGGGGGAGGGGGGGGGGGTGTGGTCGATGTGGCATAAATCACAATTAAGGGCTGCCAAAGTAAGTTCACACGGCGCCGCTGCCACACATCCCGGCAACGACGGAGGCGATGCACGCTGTACGTTATAGTACGGCCGGAGTGTGTGTGTGTGTGCGTGTGTGTGCGTGAGTCACTGAGAAGCGAGTGGGAGCGAGTAGAACTCACTCGGCGGGTGCCTCGCGCAGGCCTTCCCGTTGTGTGCAGGGTGCCTTCGCCCCCCCCCCCCCCCTCCTCGCACCATCAGGGCAAATCGAAAGGAGGTCCTTTCGCGTATCCGTTGTCACCCCATCTCGCGGAGTGCATCGCGCGGCCGCCTGCCTCGCGCCAGGCCGCCTTCGGCACCGACTGACGCAGAACCACACGGAGATTTCGATTACCCAAACAGGGAGGGACACGGGGAGACAGACCCGGATTGGTCGGCCAAGGAGAGCGACGGCAGGGCCAGGACGACGAGCAACAGATTCCCCTTCCAGGACCGTACCAGGGGGCACCCAGAGTGAAGGAGGGAGAGAGAGAGAGAGAGAGAGAGAGAGAGAGAGAGAGAGAGAGAGAGAGAAAGTCACGCACACAGGGGGGGGGAACGGAGTGAGAGGGAGGGAGGGGGTGGGGAGACAACAGGCGCGCTCTGTAGACATAAGCGTAATACATTAGGAGCACATTCTCGCTGAGAAGCGGGCGCTACAGCGGGCGCTACAGCGGGCGGCATCGAGCAGGCCTAGGCCAGGCCGGGAGGGGAGCCCCGGGAAAATAAAAAGCAGAGTGGGGAGCCGAGTTGTCCGGGACGACACACGTTTGTGGGATCCGAGGGGCGCGCTGCTCGGCTCGGGTTGACGGCGGCGCCGACGCTCTCTTTAGTTCGCACCGCCGCCGCGCCGCGCGCGCGTCGTGACCCTACCGCCCGTCGCCGCCGCGCAATCGAGAGGCGAATTTCTCATCGGCACGTCCCGACCGCGCGTCCATAAAACCAGAGGCGCGCAACTGAGTGGCCGGGCAGAGTCACTTGGGGGCTCCCACCCGTAAAATATGGCCTTCATTTGGGTCGCGTGTCTTCCATCATGATCAAGACGACAACCCCGAGGAGAGGGGCGGCCGCAAGCTCCCCGCCGGGCCCCTCCCGGGCCCTGACGGGCTGGAGGCCGGGCTAGGCCTGACGGGGCGGCGCTGAGGAACTGCCGGGGGCGGCGGTGGCGGCGGGGGCGGCGGCGGCGGCGGACAAGTGGAGTCGTTTTTATTCATTTGCCCCCCCCCCTGCCCGCCCCTCTTCTCCGCGATACTAACGGTGTCACATGGCGGCCGGCGGTGCGTTGTCAGGGTGTCGGCCGGGGGAGGGAAGGGTGAGAAAAAGGGCGGCCGGCGGCGGGCCTGCGGGCCTCGGGCAGACCGCCGACGCCGAGGTGTTGACGGCGACCCCGCGGAGGTGTCGGCCGGAACGAGTCCGCCGTCCGCGGCTGGTCCGGGCCGCCGCCGGCCCGTGCGCACCAACTTGTCCCTCGCACTTTAATTGAGAGGAAGTTAGCACGGCGATGTTGCCGACACCGAGCCCGGGGGGGGGGGGGGGGGGGGGGCACTGGACCGGACAAACTTCCGAGCCGGCGGCAAAATGTCGCTGGTTAAGGGGGGGGGGGGTGCAAGAAAGGGCTGGGACCCAGTGTCGACTCGCACACATCAGGTTGGCTGAGGTGCAGGCGAGATGTTCCAGTCAGGTCAACCCCTTTGGACACTCTGAGCAGTGTACCCCAGGGTATGAAAAACTTTTCAAATTTTCATGTCAAAAAAAAATATAATAAAAACTTGCGTTCAACGTCACAATTTATTACAAACGCTCGTCGCTGTTCGGTTAACGAGGGCGACTCCCGCGTGCTGGAAGCACAAGAATATTTTTTGTTATTTCTTCTTTAATGCTGCCTTCATATATTTGTTTTTATGCTCATCCCTCGTTTGCGTTGTTTCGGCCGCCCCCGGCCACACCCCCATTACCGCTTCGCCCCGCCCGTCGCCCGTGGCCGCGCGCTGCCGTGCCGGAACTGGTGACTTGTTCAGAGGAATGGACATTGAGGGGGGATCGAATGAGACAGACAACTGTCACTTCCTTGTGTAAAACTCGCTTTGGATTGCTTTTGCATTATCAATAATTAAAACGTATATTTACTCATCACATTTTGTACTTAAAATAATATAACAATTGTCCATCTATAAAAGTCATAAAAACTCGGGTGAGACGGGCAGAGGGGGGGACAGACAGGCAACAAGAGAAACACAGAAATACAGATATACTGAGAGAGACAGAAAGATTGACGGAGGAGGTGAGAGTGAGTGAGAGAGAGAGAGAGCAAGCGATAGAAGGGGAAGGGAGAAATAGAGAGGAGATTGGTGATCGGGAAAAGTGCGGGATCGGGTAGGGATGAAAGGGAGTTTGCACACAACACTGGAGTATCGGCGCTCGGTCCATGCGAGACTCCGCCCTCTCCGCCTCGCCCAGGTCCGCCTCGGTTCGGTGCTCTCAGTCTTCCTCTTGCCGGGCGGCGGACTGGCCGACGACCAGGTCGGAGCACGACTGGGCCTTCTTGGTCCTGAAACACACGACAACAAACATGAGTGTTGATTATTCGTCGGGGCCGTGCTGCAGGAGGAGGTAGGCGGAGGCGGAGGGGGGGGGGGGGGCGTGTCGCCTGCCCACACTGACGGTATAAGTCAGCTAATCCCCCCGCGCAGCAGCCCCGCAGCCCCGCAGCCCCGCAGCCCCCTCCCCTCCAGCTCGTGTTTGTGGGTAATCGACCCGCGGGCAGGCAGCAGGGCCGAGCGGGCCTCGGCGGCACGGCGCAGCGCAGCTCGTCTGGCCGCGCCGCCACCGCAGGGGGCCTCCTCGCCTCGCCACGGCTCCGGGACTCGGCCCCCCCGAATTCGGCCGCGCGATTTATCGCTACGAGAAATTGGCTCAATGCGCTTTCTGGCCTTCGTCTCACCGCTCCGCTATGTTCCAGCCAGTTTTTAGAACACACATCTCGGGCCTGGCTATAGCCGAGTAGGATGTCCATACAAAACAAAGCACGTCGGCGTACAACGTGGTTTGCGAATGGCCCCTGACTGACCGCGGGCCCGGGGACCCAGCCCAGCCCAGCCCAGCAGGCCCTCCCCCTGCCCGCACGCACATACATCGTTAGCAGGAAGCATGGCGGCGGCGCACGCCAACTCCAGCCCCCGGCTGCCCCCGGCCGGACCGACTCCGGCAGGGTCCGTGGGGCTGCACCCCGCACTCTAACTGCACACTGTGCCCTGCACTCTGCACTCTGTACTCACGTCCGCCTGCACACGGTGAGCACGACGGGGCCGGCCCGCACCGCCCGGAACATGGCGACGGCCTCGGCGTGCGTGGCGCCCCGCAGGGGCTGCCCGTTGAGCGTCAGCAGCTCGTCACCTGGAGCACAGAAACGAAACACAGCCGGTTAGCGCGCCGTCCTGCAACCGTAGCCGCCTCTTTGAAAAGCGAATCGAGACAAGACACCTGGCATGAAATTAGGAATCTCCCTGCTCCAGCGGTACACCCCCCTCCCTCAGAGAAAGCTGATAGCTCCGACCCCACCCTCCGTGCCCCGCCAGGGATTTGTTTACAGGAAGGGAATCCAACGCCCGATCGCCACCAGCGCCCCCCCCCCCCCCCGGCAGGGCCGCGCACAGCCGCCCTGGACAGAGGCCAGCCCCTCTCATTACCCGTCTCAATCGGACCGATGAGATATATATATACAGCACTCCTCCGCCCCCGCTCCGCCTCACAACCTGGACTGGCCACCCCACCGGCCGGATACGATACTCCGCCCAGTGCCCCCCTCCCTCTCCACTTCCTCTTCCTCCTTCCTCCCCTTTTCCAGGTCCGTAGCGAAGCGAATCTTATTGACGATCGGGAGCGACCCAGATCGCGCACTGTGCCCTGCTGCCCCGAGCAGCCGGACCGGACCCCCAGCAGAGAGGGTTCCCTGGGGGAGGGGAGGGGCAGCTGGGACGGGGCGTCCCGGTCTAGGTGAGTTACCAGGCCGTAGCCTGGCTATGGGGCCCGCCAACCTGTGTGCACAGCCCCCCCCCCCCTGTCGCTGGCCTCCTCGCTGCCGCCGAGATGTAAGGCGGTCCGGCACAGCTGATTGTGGCCAGCGCAGCCCCCGGCCGGGCTGCACTGGCTGCGCCGGGTCCTGAATTCCGATGATCGTCAAGAATTTAGATTTTTCGATGAATCACGCCGGCCACCGCACCATCATCCGTCATGCCTTTCGTGTCGGTCCGAGGAGAGTGCGGTCGGACAGCGGAGAAGCACTCGTCCTGGGCGCGGGGGTCGGGGGTAGGGGGGGGGGGAGGGGCACGCACCTGGGTGTAGCCTGCCGTCCTGCGCCGCCTGCCCGGCCTCCAGGACGGAGCGCACGAAGATGGGGAGTGCGCCGCGGGGCGAGTCGGCGCCCCCGACGACGGTGAAGCCGAGGGCGCCGCACCCGGGGCCCTTCCGCAGCTCGACGCGGAACTCGGCGGCGGGGGTGACGGGGGCGCCGGGCCCGGCGTCGTGACTGTGGCCGTGGCGGCCGTGGCGCCGCGCGCGCCGCTTCAGGCTGTGGTGCTGCGTCTCGGCCGGCGGCTCCGCCGGCTCCAGCGGCTCCAGCGGCGGCGAGCTCGACCTGGAGACCAGCGCCTGTCGGGGCAGAGGGGCGGGGTGAAAAATAAAACTGGAGTTAGATCATCAGAAAACGGTGTGCGTGCATGGATAGCGCCTGGTGGGTAGGCCGCCGCGCCTCCCGCCGCGCACGCGTGCCGTGCGGGCCGGCCTACCCCGGCGCTCGCAGGCGCTCCCCCTCGCGCTGCGGGCCGCGCCTCCCTTTTTCTGCTGCAACGCGCCGCGCCTCGTCGCCTCTACTCGTGTTCGGGACGCCTCGCTCTTCGCGCCCGCCGTGTCCGTGACATTTAGCGCTCGCACGGCGGGGCGCCGGGGCGGCGGCGCACGCAGGCGCACGGAAACAGGGAAACGACTCCCCACCGGCGTGCCGCGGCGTGCTGCTCCGCTGATCCGATACCTCGACCTTTCCTGGCGTCGACTACTGCCTCTGGCATTTATCACATCTTTTGCAGCCCCCCTCACAAGGGCCTACAGTGATGGGTCTGCCCCCGGCAAAAAAAAAAACTAAAAACTGCCAAAACTGCACCTGGCCACACCCTGCTGACTGCGAAAGGGCAGCAGTGGGGGAGAGAGGGACAGGCGGAGGATCAACTCACGAGTGACCGGCGGGCCGCCTTGACGCTGGCGGGGGTGACGTGCTTCTGGAAGAGCTGCTGCCGCCCCGGCACGGGGCTGGGGCTTGGACTAGTGCCGGGGCTGTGGCCGGGACTGGCGGCCGCCGCCGGCGGTGTGCTCGGGTCCGCGGAGGCCGCCGGTGACGACGACGCGTGCCCGTTGGACGCCGCGGACGACGACGACGACGTGGACTCCGCGGAGGCCAGGTTGGTCGTCCGCTCCCGCGGCCTCAGGACCACGTTCTCGTAGTCGACGCTTGACTCGGGGAGGGTGCGGCGCGCCGGGGATGCTGAAGAGAGACAGAGATAGAGAGAGAAGGGGTAAGTAGATTGTGAGGGGCAGGGCGGGGAGCGCCGCTCGGCACGGAATTGTCCCATCTTCAAAACCGACAAGAGACGTTGATAGAAATGTAAGCGAAAGCCCTTTCATGGCGTGGCCGGGCGCGGGGCCCCCGGCCGGATTCCGCCTATTTGGTTGATGACGTAAAACAACAAGAGTTACAAGGGGCGCGGGGCGGCGCGGGGCGGCGCGGGCTGCGCGGGCTGCGGCCGGCTGCAGACAGGGAGGGGGTTGATTCGGGGCGCAGGGCCCGCCCGAGAGGCCTTGGACGTGGGCAGAATGCCTCGGATCATCCCGCACCCCCGCAGCCCCCGCAGCCCCCCCCCCCCCCCAGCCGGGGCACTTCTTCGAGGCCGCGGCTGCGCTTTGCCACTTGGCGCCCGCAATAACAACGCGGCGCTGCTGCCCGGGCGGTCCTGGACGCGGAGCGGAGCCGCCGGGCCGTGTCGGGGCCGCGCCAGGACGCCGACGACCACCACCGGTTTAGCGCACGGCCCCATCTAGTACAGCAACCATTTTTCCGTCGGAGATGGCTCGTCCCGGCGCCACGACGTCTGGGGGCGGCGGCGGGCGCGGGCGGGCGGGGCTGCCGGGACCGGGGCGTGACCCGCCTCCAAAGTGGAGGCCCCCGCCGGCCCCGCCCGGATGCCCACAGGCCTTCCTCACCCTCCACCCCCGCGGCGGCAGCGGCGGCATCGCGGGCCCCAGTGCGCCCCGCACCACGACATAGCATCGATTTGCGGCCATAAATAGAGCACACACACACACACACTGTGGAGGTCAGTGCAGGCCGTTCCCCTCACCCTCCCCGGAGCATGTGTGGCACTTCAAAGAGCACTCGGCAGCATCCCGGCAGCGGTCCAGTGTGCTCCGGCTGGCTCCGGGTGTACTCACGCGTGTGGTCTGCGGCCCCGCAGCGGCACGGCGGGCACGGCCCGGGACACGGCGCCGACGCGCTGCCGCTGTCCCCCGTCATGCTGTCCCCGGAGCCGGACGTGTCCAACCCGCTGTCGCGGCCCTCAGAGGCCCGGCATTGGCACCTGAAAATGAACGCGTGCGGCGCGCCCGGGTTAGACATGACGGCGTCGGGGACCAGGACGGCGATGTCGGCGGGACGGGGCACTCACTGCGATGGCCTGGCGATGACGATGTCCACCTGGGTGGGCCCGGCCCGCAGCCGCTGCCGGGCCGCCGCCATGCTCAGCCCGCGCAGCTGGCGCCCGTTCACCACCACCAGCTCGTCACCCAGGCGAAGCTGGCCGTCCCTGCGTGCAGAGGGGAGAGGAACAGCGTTAGGTTCTGGCGGCGCCCCCAGGTCCGGGGGAGCTGCACTGCGCAGGCAGCGATGGCAGTGTGCCTTGCAATTTCTTTATCTGGGATTGGTGTGCCGCGCTGCCTCCGCTCCCGACTGTAAGTTGTTTTCCTACCGCTTCAGGGGAGGTTTGGATGGAAAGGGCTCCCGGATACCGCCCCTCCCCCTCCCCCTCCCCCTGCCCTTCATGCCCCTACCGCGTCTGACACACGATTGGCTCCATTCAGCCTCGCGAGAAGGAGGGATCGGGGCCACGAAAAGAAGAGAGAGAGAGAGAGAGAGAGAGAGAGAGAGAGAGAGAGAGCAGAGGGGGGGGGGGGCAGGGGGCGGGGGTCGTCAGTATTCCGCCGTACTCTGCCCCACTCCGCATCGCGCCAAACCAGAGATCCCGTCCGCACCCGCCCTGTCGGCCTCTCCACTGTCACCCCCCCCCCCCTTCCCACACAATACCTATATTAAAATGGAGCGGCGCGGAAACGAAAGCGACGATTGTGAGCCCCGAGCCGTAGCGGTTAGGGCCATAGCGGAGGCGAATGCGTGGCTAGGCAGTGGCAGGGCGGTGCCCCGCGCGGGGGAGGGCCGGCGGTCGGCCCACTTGGCTCCGTGTTACAGTAGGGGGCTCCCAGATGTGTTCGTCGGCGCTGTTGTCTTCCTCCGGGTGCCGTCGCTCACCTGTGCGCCAACCCGCCCGGGACGACGTGCGCCACCACGTAGCCCTGCGCGCCGCGGTCGGGGGCCTCGCTCTTGGCGATGAAGATGCCCAGCTCCTCGGTGGGCGCGGCGCGGGTCAGCCGCACCAGGTGGAACTCCCGCCTCCGGCCGGCCCCCGGCGCAGACCGCGCCGCCCCCGCGCCGTCCCCGGAGCGCTGCGGCGGCGCGGGCAGCAGCGGCGGCGAGGACGGCCGGGAGGACGAGAAGGCGGAGGCGGCGGCGGCGGCGGCCTCACCGACGGAGCCGCACGACGTGCCCGCCACGCGCCGCCGCTGGAACCGCGAGAAGATCTCGCTGATCTCGGAGGAGGATGACGAGGACTTGGTGGACGCGCGGCTGCGGCGGGCTGCGGACAAACAAACAGAGCGGTCCGGCTCGGTCGAGCACCCTCGTGCGGCAGAAGACAAACAAGGCGACTGAGCCGAGTACGGGTAGTCTCAGCACACATGGCGCCTGGCGGGTAGGCAAAGGCGGCCGCTCCGGCCACGCGTGGCGTGCGGGCGGCCTACCCGGCGGCCCGCGGGCGCTCGGCTCTCGGCACGTCACGGCCCATGGGAGTGGTGAGCCTTCATGTCTCACCTTGACTAGTGGCACTGTGCGCGACGTGGTCGTCCTGTTCGTCAGGATCCTGGTCCTCGTCGTGGTCCAGGAGGGGGCTGCCTCCGAGCAGCTCCCGGTCCAAGGAGGCGGACCGCAGCGCTCTGGAGGCCGCCGTCGCAGCGTTGAGCGCGCCCACCGCGCCGCCCCACGGCAGCGACCCGCGGCCCCCGCGGCCCCCGCCGCCGCCGGAACCGCCGCACCCCGGCAGGCTGGACAGCGGCGTGCTCGTGGCCTCGCTCACCAGGATGCCGCTGTCGCAGTCCTCCTCGCCGCCGAGCACGCCGTTGGAGGGGCTCGGCGACAACGGCGTCTGCTGCAAATAACCAACACAAATGACGGTCCATCATTCATGATGAGCCCGGCCACGCCCCCCCCCCCCCTCCCTTTTGCCGCCTCCGGGGCGCCCCCCGGCCAGGCTGACGACCTCGTCGCTTCCACCAGGCAGCGATTTTCGAGGAGGAAGAAATAAATGGAGGAAAAGGTGAGGGCGGACAGAAGCTCCGGGTTGTCGGAGGCGGCGGCATTTATGAACATAATGGCGTCGCTGACAGGATTCGAGGCGCCGGCGGGCGGTGCGATGGCAGGAGGGACTCGCCGGGATGGCGCCAGCGCCCCGCGCGCCCTCCCCTCCCCTTCTGACCGGCAGGGCCCCGCAGGGGCGTCGCTCCCTCCCCGAGCTGCTGGCCGAATGATATTGAAAGCCTGATAAGATTGCGCTCCTCATTTACCGTCCCTGATCACGTTATGGCGAGGTGACACACAAGCCCTGCCCGGCCTCGCCCGCCCTGTGAGACGGGCCGGGCTGGGAGCATCACTCTGGCATCGGATTGCCGGGGCCGCCGGGGCAGCCAGGCTTCCCTTTCCTCCCAGATTAAATCTGCAGTAATGTATTAGGAAGCGGCGGCGGTCGCCGAGGGCGGCGCAAAGGAGGTGCCCGTCGACGACGTCGTCGTGGCACTCACCTCGTCGTCCGGGGGGTCGTCGCCGTCGTCCCGGTAGATGGGGTTGAGCTGCCGCCGCTGGAAGTCGTGCAGGCCGGGCAGGGCCCCCGACGAGAAGGAGCGCTGCTTGCAGGGCCGCGACCGCTTCTCATGCTGCGTGATGGTGGCCTTGTTGCTGTGCACCAGCGCCAGGCAGCGAGCGGACAGCGCACGCAGCCGCGCGCTCAGGTTGGCGCCGTGGCCGCCGGCCTTGGAGGGCGTCGGCTGCTGCGGCGGCTGTCGGGGGCACGAAGGCGGCGGTCAGCGACTGGCGTTCGACTCCCGACCGGGTTCGGCGTGAACGTGACACGTCCACGTCGACGTGCAGCTCTCACCTGCTTCTCCTGCTCGGGCTGCTGCCGCGGCGGGCTGACAAAGTACACGTTCTCGCTCGACTTGCTGCCCCGGGAGCGGCCCGGCGACCGCCTCACGGACAGCGAGAGTCCGCGGCCGCCGTCCTTGTCCTTGTCCTTCTCCTTCTCCTTGTTGAGGCGCGGAGTCCGCGGCGTCCGCGGGGACGACTCTCCGCCGCAGAGGAGGTCCCCGTCGGAGAGGCTGGGGCCGCCGACGGAGCCCGGCAGGTAGCTGCGAGACAATATGTATACATGAAAAAGGTGTAAAAGTATCAAGTTAATGTAAGTTTATGTTCTAGTACTTGCATTCCACATACCTCCGGAAGCAGGACAGACGAACGTCCCGCAGCGGATGCCTCCGCTCGCGGGGGGACAGCCAGGGCAGCCGACCCCGCGTCGAGCCCGTGCCGTCCAGCCACGACTTGGCCGTCGACGGCGTCGTGGACTCGGCCGCCGCCCCCGAGGTCCCGGACCCCGACGAGGGCTCGGCGACGTCCGAGTGGTCGTCGCTGAGGCGCCGGCGGAAGCGGCCGGGGGCCATGACGGCCACCGCGTCCCTGTAGACACACGGGGAGGTGAGGTCGGCGCCGACTGACGCCCGCCGGGTAGGCCGCCCACCGCGCACGGCCGCCAGGTGGGCTGCCGCTGGCTGCCGCCGGGCACACGGCCGCTGCCGCGCTCCGCTCTCCGGCCCGTTCCGGCTCCGAATCCCGCCCGAATACCATTATTTTTTCTTCACGAATCTGGGCTACGTGGCCTATGGCATTTTAAAGGCCAAAACCTCATCGATCACTTCGGTTCGCCCGGGTTCGGCCGCTGTTAATCGGCGCCCCCCCCCCCCATTCGTCCTTTCCCTTGCGTCACATCGATATCACCTCTTTTTCGCCTTTTCACATCCCCCCCCTCCTCCACAATTCCCTCACCTCCTCCCTCGAAAAAAAAGGTTAGAGCCAGAAGGGAGTGACATCAATATTCATGGAATGTACCAATCAGGCAGACGTGGCATAGGCGCCGTGGGCGTGCCACCGGCTGGGTTTGTCTGACAATGCCGGCGGCTGGTGCCAGACCGGCGAGCCCGGCGGACCTGGCGTGGCTGGCGGCCGTGCGTGTGTGACTCCCCTGCAGAACGGGCGGGAGGGGGCGGGGGAGGAGACAATACTGGAATCGGGCCTGGAAACTTGGTTGAGTGACTGGATCTCTCTCCGGTCCGCCGGGGAGCAGCGGGGCGAGGAGCCCGCGATGACTTTTTACACGGCGATGTCCCGCTCACAGCCGGGCCCGCTGCAGCCCTGCCGCCCCCCGCGGCCCCGCCACGAGCCACCCCTATCCCCATTAGCATGTGAATGGTGCAGTATGGCAGCGTACGCCACGCGGCAGCAGCGGCAGCAGCGGCAGCCAGAGCGACGCGGCAATCCTGAGCTGAGCTGGACGAAAAAAGGCAAAGAATAATTCCCGGAATAAAACCCCCCAAAAATACTTTACAAATTTTTTTTTGCTAATGTCGTGATGAGCGTGCATCGCTTTTTCTTCCTTCTCCTCCCTACACTTTCCTGCGAAGGCCACTCAGGCCGCAGCGGAGCCCGCAGCCCGCACAGCGCGTGTCCAGCCGACCAGAGTCGCGTTTATGCATCGCAATCGTTTTTTTTTTCCGTCACTCGTCCGTATAAATCAGAGCGCGAAAAGCCCGCCGCACAGAGCGGCCTGGTGCTCATGGCCGCGGGGGTCGGCGAGTGCAGCCTGCAGCGGGGTGGTGTGCCCCGCATCAATAGTGCATATCGCGGGTACCGGGCGGCGAAGCGGAGCGGCGCGGCGGAGCGGCGCTGCCGATGCATTTCATGTGTGTGCATTTAGGGGCCTTTAGCGGGCGGCCGGGTCGGGCCGGGTGTGTGTCGCATTATGCATGGGGTGTCATCAATAAAAGAAGCTCCCGCTGTTGCTGCTGCTGGCGCCAGCGCGCAGTGCCGTGCGACTGGGGCTGTGGCTGCGTAGGCCGGCCGGCTATTCGGACGGTGCATGTGAAATA
Organism: Megalurothrips usitatus; assembly: GCA_026979955.1. Classification (NCBI taxonomy): domain Eukaryota; kingdom Metazoa; phylum Arthropoda; class Insecta; order Thysanoptera; family Thripidae; genus Megalurothrips; species Megalurothrips usitatus. Next base: position 9,507,741 of record CM049602.1, read on the forward strand.
AATCTGGTGCACGGGGCGGCGGCGGCGGCGGGGAGGAGGGCGTGGAGGCGCGCGGCGCACGTGTAGGCACACGTGTACACACCCGATAAGGAGGGCGGACGCTTTGTTTGCGCTGCGCCGCTGCCGCCGACGTGGAGGAAGAAGATGACGATGATGGTGACGGCGGGGAGGGCGAGGATGCAGCGGGGCGGCGCCAGCAGCAGCAGCAGCGGCGGTCCGAGCGGAGAGGGAAGTTGGAGTGGTGGGGGGACCACTCTATCAGCGTGTCTAACAAGTCAATAAGTAGTAGCACAGCGATGAGCTCCAGCCGCCGGCAGCCGCCGGCCTCCGTGCGGGGCGCGGGGAGCGGAGCTGTCAGGCGCGCCGCCGCCGCCGCCGCACCCCGCACGCCGTGGCGTCGGCCAGGCGGCTTATAACTCGGGGGCGCCCAGCGCGGCACCGGCGGCACCGCAACTCATACTGATGCCCCCGTTAATGACACCCCCGAGCGACGACCGCCGTCTTGAGTCCGCCCCCGCCGCCCCCGCCGCCCCCGCCGCCCCCGCCGCCCCCGCCCCCCCGCCGCCCCCGCCGCCCCCGCCGTCCCCGCCTCCCGGGACCCCCGGCACCCGGGAGTTTGGCCGGGGGCTGGCACCGCGCCGCAGCGCCCCGGGGTCCCCGTCTGGCCGTGCGGGGGGTGGGGGAGCCGGGGGAGCCGGGGGAGCCGGGGGGCGAGGCAGAGTTGTGTGTGGTTGTGTGCTCCCCGGCTGCTGCCCTCCAGAGATGCGACGCCCTTTCGATGCCCACCGAAAATTCACTGAGCATTGCCGTGTGGCGACAGGGGGGCGACGATGGGGGACGGGGAGCCGGGGCAGAGGGGGGGGGGGGCGGCCGTGTTCGACACCCGGTTCTTTTATTTACACCACGTCCTCCTGAGCCGGCGGAAACTTGAGTTACTTGCGAGAGCAGAGGGAGATGGAGAGAGAGGTAGGGGGTGGCGGCGTGAGGTGAGTGCGAGCGCGAGAGAGCGAGGAGGGAGAGAGAGAGAGAGAGAGAGAGAGAGAGAGAGAGAGAGAGAGAGCTCAGGGCGGCGCTCGGTAGCAGCAGCACGACAGGGTGTTGGAACGTAGTCGGAACTAAAAGCCGAGGGGATTCTGCTGGAGAAGGGCAGGCGGGCCGGGGCCTGGCCGCGCTGGGCCGGGCGGAGGGCGGTGCCAAGGGCTCTGACGGGACGGGGGAGGGCGGAAGGGCCGGGCCAGGCTCCGGCGGACCTGGAGGGACCCGGCCGGCGGGAGCACGGCAGGCCGGCCCCGGGGGCGACCAGGGGCTCTCACTAGCTTCATTTATTTTCGAGGGTTGCAAGTGTCTTCATCGAGCGAAGGGCAAACGTAATTAGGGGGCGGAACAGGGAGGGAACAGGCGCCTGCTGAGGGGGAGGGGTACAAAGCTCGGCGGGCGGCAAGGGGTAAAAAATGAGCAAATTATCGGGGCGAGGTCGCCGTCGTGTCTCGTCCCGGCCGTGCCTCCCCCCCCCCCCCCCCCCCCTCTGCCGCCCCCAACCGCCCCCGATGCGAAGATGAGATTCCACCACTATTAGCTCCGGCATAACAGGAAGCCGTGCCGGGCACTGGCACTGGTCTCCCCACCCCTCCCTTCTCGGAGTGTAGATATATATGTGTGTATATATACACGTACACACGCGCACGGTTTAGGTGCGACATTGTGCCCCCCAACAAACATAATTTAGCCGGGCGTCGTAAAATCATGATAATCCGAGGGGCTGACAAGCGCTGCGCTCTAATCTTTTCGAGAGAATAATTCTAGCTCCCCCCCTCCCCCTTCCCGTCCCTTCCTCCGTCCGCGTGCCCGGCGGCGGTGCGGGTGGCGACTGCCGCGCAGCGGCGAGTACAACGGGGGCGATATCGTTCCCAGGACACATTAGCCGTCCACTCCAGGTAGCCTGTTTCCGGCGGGACAGGTGGTTGGGCGGGGCGGGGCGGGGCGGCACGAGGCCCGCGGGCCTGGGGAGGGCCGAGGGCGGCCCCGCCGCCGCGTTGCCCTGCCCGCCCGCGCCCCCCGCTGTGACATATGAGTCCCATTCATCGGCAAGTGCTGGGGGGGGGGGGGGGGATGGAGGCGCGCCGCACCCCGGAGGCCCACGCCGCCGCGCCCTGTCGTGGACCTTTGCCGGGAGAGTGGTTTTCATCGCCTTGGCTGCCGCGGTGCGGGGACTTGATGCGGGAAATGCAGGAGGCCTTTGGCGTGGCCGGTCAGCGCCAGTCGGTGTGTCTTTGCCGCGCGCCGCAATCGCCGGGACCAGGCGGCGGCGAAGCCAGGCGAAGCGGAGGAAGCCCGAGAAGTATACGCCGCCGCTCTCCTCGCTCACTCCAACCCCCCATCGCTCTATCTCACTCAGTGTTTGCACCCAACCCGCTGCCAAGGCCTCGAAAAACAGAGTAAGGGTTTCAAGTCCCGAAAATTCCATAGAAATTTTAGGGAAAAACCCCAAATTATTTCAGATAATTTCGTTGTTTTTTTTTACAGAAATTTTTGGTGTTTGAAGCCCTGGAGCGGAGCCGGCCGGCTGATTCTATGCACACTGCCCTCGTAGCTCTGTCTCTGTCGCTCGCTTGGAGGCGCCGTTAGGGTGCGAGTGAGATGGAGACACGCCCGGGCGGCCATCTGTGGCCACCTGGGACGTCGTGCGGCTGCCTGCGGCTGCCCCGCTGGGTCGTGAGCGCGCGGCCCTCGAGCGGCGGCCCGATCGGCCCCACACAATGCTGCACCGGACTGTACACGGGGCTCATCAGCACGGCCAGCGCGACCGGCGGCGGCGTCGTGCCGGCACAGTCATTCCGAACGCTGTCTTCTCGGGCCTCTCTCTCTCTCTCTCTCTCTCTCTCTCTCTCTATCTATCTATCTCTCTCTCTCTCCCTCTTATGGAACACCCCACGAGTGCGACAGGGACAGAGCTACGAGGGCAGTGTTCGGGTAGCGAACGGGCGAAGGGGGTGGCGTAGTCGTCACGGACACCGCGCCTCATCTCTCCTGATGACCCACGGCGGCGGCGGCGGCGGTGGGCGGCGGTGGGCGGCGGGGCCTCCGGTAGTACCTCCGCGACGACGACGACGTACTTCGCGGAGCCGGCGACGGCGCCGTCGTCCCTCTCAGCCCCTCCGCTGTAGTCCCTGTGGCGCGGCGCTGTGGCCGCCGCTGCCGCGAGGGCTGATAGGGTGTTTAATTCTCTGCCGCCCCCTCGGCTCGCAGCCCTCCTTCCACGCCCGCACACCCTTCGCCTCACATCACCGGCCGCCCCCTCATCACCACCGCCACAGCCTCGGTACGCCGCACGCACGCACACACGTACGCACACACGCACGCACACGCACGCACGCGTTGTTGTGGCCGTGGCGCCGCGTGGGCGGCAGCGGCGCGACGCCGCCGTGCACGCGCGCGCCCTTCTGGAAAATTGTAGCAAAGTAAATATTATTGGACGGCGCGGCGACGGCGGCACACGTGGGATTACGGCGCCGCGGAGGGACGAGGCCGTTGTTCCGGGACCGCGCGGCGTGACCTTCACGTGACCTCGGCATGACCTGTGGCCTCGGCTTAACCCGGCCTCCCACACCGTCACCGTGCGCTTACTCGAGTCCGAGCGCGAAAAACAAGCCGGGGTGGAGACCCGGCGGCGGCGGGGGCGGCGGCGGGGGCGGCGGCGCACTGGTGGGGCGGGTGCACGACGGCCGTGGCCGCCCCCCTAGCGGCACCACCGCCGCCACCGCCGCCCCCGCCGCCCCCGCCGCCCCCGCCGCGGAGCGGAGTGGACCCGCTCCAGATTCCGAAGTCATTCCGAGCATTTCCCGGCCCGCTTCTCGCCGTTTCATCCCGGCCACGACTGGCTACCCGATAAAGCAGACGACAAAAAGTGAAATGAAAAGGTTCCGCCCGTTCCACCCCCGTCTCCCCCGCCTCCGGCCGGTCACAAAACAGAAGATCTGGCCGCGCGATAGTTCCGGTCGGAAGTTGTAGCGGCGGCAGCGGCGCTGATACCGATCTCAGGCAAAACCAGAACAACGTGCCGTTTTCGCCGGAGTGGGCGGGGCCGGGCCGGGCGAGCGGGGGCGGACGGGGCGCCGGCCGCCGGGGTGCCCGGGGGAGACTGGCGCGTCCTGGGACCCCGGCGGCCCGGCACGTCCGGGATATACGGAGTGCTGGGCCTCCTTAAGACACTTCTCAAGACTCCTTATGACACAGCGCCGCACGCAAATCAGCGATCACTTGCTCATCTCTCAGAGAACATGTCGCGGCCCGACGGGGGAGATTATGGACGGTGCTGGAAGAACTCGGTCACGCGCTGTGGGTCCCCCGATGGGATGGGCGCTCTTGGTTTTACAGCCACCGCGACGAGCCGAGGGCGCCGCGGGCCGGGGGCCGGGAGCCGCGGCCCGAGGCCTCCGAACGGGATCGTCGCCGCCGCCGTGCCGCGGCCGTGCGCCGTGCCCCTCCCCTCTCTCGTAAATCAGCCAACGTTTCGACCAGGCTCGCGACTCCAGCTCCGGCCCCGGCGCAGGGCGGAGGCAGGCCCGGGGGCTCCGAGCCAAGTCGAGTAGTGCGCTGCTGTGTCATGCGTAGCGGCCGGCTCCTGCTGCCGCTGCCGCCGCTGCCGGCACCAGAAGTGTGACCGGGGGGCAGACCTGTTTCCGAGCCGCGCGGCCCCAACTTTACGCGATGGAAAACTGATACCGCGCCCGCGTATTGCATCACAGAGGCAGCGGCAGGCTTTCGCCCCGCAGCCCGAGGGAAGGGGCCGCACCACTGGCATCGTGTGATGCAAGTGCACAACGCTGTCACAGTAGGTTCTCAGCAGCTTCACTCGTCTTCCCCGTAATTTCTGAATTATTTTTTTTATATCCATGATTTTCCAATATTCACAAACAGTCTCCAATTATTTCAGCAGATGAAAATCAACCGATTTTTAGAATTTTTGTTTTGCGAGTGTGCACTGCTTTTCTTGAGAAACCAGAGGCCCAGAGACCGCAGCCCGGCCCCCGGCACAACGGTCCCGCGCCGCAGCCGAGCACTGCGGGCTGCCTACCCGGCGGCCGCACGGCGCTCCGCAGGCCAGGGCCGCACTGGAGTTGGGGGCCGTCCTCATATTGCGTAACGCCACCGTTAGGGTTTACAATCCTAAAATTTTCAGAAAAATCCAGATTTATTTAAGAATTTTTTCAATTCAAAATCCGAACTTTTTGGAAAATTTGTTTTCTGAGATTTATGAATTTTTCCGAAAACCTCGAGGAAATTTTCGGGACTAGAAACCCTACGACCCGTCCCTTTCCACGCCTCAAATGTAACGCTCTGCGAGCGGGAGAGGGGGAGAGGGACAGATTTGCGTTACGTGGCCATGTAGACGACCCCTTGGCAACAAGAACGCGCACACGTCGCTGTCCGTGGAGCCGTCGCCGCGTCGTCCTCCGGTTGTCCCGCCGGGTACGGCGCGGAGCCTCGCGGCCCGGCCCGGCCCGGTGAGTGGCGGCGCGGTGACGTCGGACAGGTGACGTCACCCGGGGAGTGCCGCCGACCCGAACCGGAACCTCGCGGAACCTCGCCGTGCCGCCGTCGTAGTGTGTGGCGTTTGTGGTGCAACGCTCTGCCGCCGCCGGGCCGGCCGAAAACCGGCAAGCACCGCGCGCGGCCGCCGTCGTGCGGAGAAATAACAAAACCGAGGGAGGGTGAGACGGACGCTGCAAGGTCGTCGCCGGCGGCGGCAGCGGCGGCCCAGCAGACCTCACCGCCCAGGCCGTCGCACCCGCACCGCACAGCCCCGGCCGGCCCCGCAAACGGGTTCCGCAAGCGTCGCAGAGCGTTCCTTTTCAATCCGGACGCCGGCCCACGCCCTCTCCGCAGAAGTACGCGCTCATTCCGCACGATACATGAATGACGACATATTTTCAAAAGTAGAGGTCGATCTAAGCACACGGCGCAGTTTAATGATACGGGCTAAGAGACAGACAGACAGCAGGATTTTCTATAAAATTTATTTTATTTTTAAGACACTTTTTTTTGAAAGAAAATGTTCAGACCATAAAATACCGGACAAGACAAAATGAAAAACGAGCATCGAGGGCCGAAAAGTGAGTTGCCTTCCACCACGCCGTGGTCTCGGAACCCGCATCGACGATACGATTCATCGGCTGCGCTTCGGAGAACAGATCAGAAACACGCACGTATGTAACCGCGGCGGGGCGGGGCGGGGCGGGGCGGGGCGGGGCGGGGGGCGTCGTGTGAGTGACGTAACACGTGACTCCGCTGTGTGCCCGCGGTGAGGCGGGGCCCGGCACGCGGCACGCGGCACGCGGCACGCCCGGGCACGCCCGCCTGCACCCGCGGCACTAGCCGGCTCTGCGTCGGGCTCGGCTAGGCTCAGCTCGGCTGATATTGCTTTTCTTTCTCTCACGGCGTCACGGCGCCTCGACGTCTCGGCTCGGGTCCCTGTCACGCGCGCGTTTCGTCCTATCATATTTATTGTCATCACGACGAGAATGGATTCGTTCCAGCTGCTGCCGCCGCCGCTGTTGTTGCTGCTCCTGCTGCGCTCTTGGCTGTTTTGGATCAATATCGGGCGCGCAGTGCGTCCGCCCCGCTGCCGTCCAACGCGCACCTCCGCGGGGCGCCGCCTCTTATCACAATTACAAGCGCAATGTGTGGCGTGCGGTGTACTATCACACACATGGCGAAGAAGGAGAAAACGCTTCGGGAAGAGAATCTTGGCTTTATTTTTCTGAGAGCGGCGGACAGAGTTGCCAAAAATTTAATCTTGAAAAAAAAATGTTGATCCGAATTCTCTTTTACATTTTTTTCTGCGCCGCTTAGTACAACGAGGGCTTCCGATTCTTCCCGAATCGACCCCCCCCCCCCCGGGGGGGGGGGCCAGAAGTATTTCTGGATGAAAACTTTAAATCGATCCATCACGGAGTGCTTTTTGCAATTTTCATGAGCGTGGCCGGACTACGCACACACACACACACACACACTCACATCGACACGCTCACCTTCCCTGCCGGTGCGGCGCGCACATTTCACATAAAACCCGAAGCGTTAAAAAGTCGACAACCATAGCCTTTTACCTCCCGCTCCTTCTCTTCTTACTTTTTATACGAGGTGAGGTCACGCGATTTAATGGCGTGAGGGGTCACCACCGGCGCCGCTGCTGCGACCCCGCCGGCCAAACGGCCGGGAAAACGGATGGAAAATATAATAGAGACCGCAGCATGCAACCCGTCGGAGCACAGGGTCCCCCGCCGCGGGCGTGCCGTGCGGCCCCGCGGCGCATGCAGCCGCCACGCCCCGCCACGCCCCGGCCGGGAGGTGCACGGATCTGCAGCGACGTGGAGCAGGCGGCGGCGTCGCTGCTCGCTGTAGCCGAATCTCTGCATGCCATTCCATCAACGCCGGAGGGCTAGGCGGGGGGGGGGGGGGGGGGGGGGGGGGCTCACGTACACACGGCGAATCGATTTGATCCCCCCCCCCCCCTCCGCCTCCTGCCCGCCTTCCCCCCGCGCTCCCCACGCCGTCGTCTCTTCATCGCACCGATGCGTTTCTTTCGTCTTGCCTCTCCGCGCGGACGAGTTTTGCGAGTCGAGCTGCGTCCTGCCACGCGGGGCCGCCGTGCCGCGCTGTGGAGCCGGGCCGGGCGGGGCCTTGTGTAACGCACCTGTTGTCGTGATCACATGTGATCTCATTGTCGCCGGGGGCCGTGCTGGCCGTGCCGGCCGGGAGCGCCCCCCGCCCGCCTGCCTGGCAGTGCCCGGCAGTGCCTGCAGCGGCGGCCCTCCCGGAATGTGTCCCCGCACGCCGAGACGGCTGCGCCTGCTACCCTGCTACCGCGCGGTAAGGACGACCGGTTAGGTTAGCATTCCGAGTCCGCCCGAGTCCGGCCCATACCGCAGCCTCAGTTCCCATGAGAGGGCATCGCCGGCCGAAGCGGGCCGTCGCCTTGCTTCGCAAACAGAGTCGTCGTCGTGTCTCGTCAGAAAGTCTTCCTCTTTTCTGTTTTCAAAAAAAATTAAAAGTCTTTTCTTAAAACCCCAGAATGTTTTGAAGAAATAAATAATTCATTCCTATGTACACAAATCGTTAAAAAAAAAAATACTACTATTTCTGCAAAACCTGCTTTACGCAAAAAAAAAAACGGGTGCGCTTTGTTGAATATGCAGGCGCGCATCGGTCGAGCGCCACGACGCAGGATTCCCGCGTCCTCCGCTCAGCGGCCTTCTAGTTTTATCCTGGGTGGTCCGTGACCTCTCTGGGTGGGCGCCCCTCGGCCGGCGGCGGCGCGGCGGCACTGTCTGGCGACAACTGCTGCCCCAGAGGCACCCAGAGGCACCCAGAGGCCACCGGGGTGTCCGACCCGGCCCGACCAGACCCGTCAGGTACCCGACAGGAACCTGCTATGTACCTTTTGCCAGGAGCGCCGGTCCAAAAGGACCCAGGGACTCGCCGGGACACCCGAACTCCCGCAGCTGCTCGGCTTGGCAGCGCGCGGCGCAGCGGCGCGGCGGAGCAAGAGCGAGCAGAGCAGAGCAGAGCAGAGCTCACTCAGCACGGGATCGTCAAAAGGTTTTGGAGCAGCCACCGGACCGGACACTGCCACTGCCACTGCCGCTCTGATTGGCTAGATAAAGCAGCAGGAATTCGTTTGATAAACAATTCAGTCCGAAACACTCCCGTGCCTCTCCCTCTCTTTCTCTCTCTCTCCCTCTCTCACTCTCTCACACCCCACCCCCGATCGCATCGGAAACCACAGTAGTCGACGCCGATGAATTATTGGCTGTGGCCAACCTGGACCTGGCTGTTGTATGCCGCTGCTGCCCCCACCACAACCCCCACCCCTCTCCAGGTGGCCGCCGGCCAAAATATTCCGAGCCCGACGCCGTGGCGGCGGCCGAGGACGTGCCTAGGCACTCCTGGCGGCGGCGCTTAATTCAGTTTGTGTGGGTGCAGGACGCGGCAGCGGCACGGCCCAAGGCACAGCCTAAGGCACTGGCAGCGCCGCCGTGCCGCGCCGTTCACGCGTCGGATGGGAGGCGAGGCCGCTGGGGCCGCTGGGGCCGCTGGGGCCGGGGACTTGACAAAGTAAGATGTTGAGATGAGGTTGACGCGGGGGGAGGGGGAGGCGAGGTTTATCCCCGAACGATTTCCAGCGCCCGCCGCCCGTCGTGGCGGTCTGCTCTGTCTTACTGGAGCACGCGAAAGCAGAGGAGAGAGAGGGGCCGCCGGGGCGGAGGGTGTAAACAGTAAACAGCTCAGCGCTGACAAAGTTGTTCGGCAAATACGGTAAAATCATAACTTTTTGGACGCGGCGGGCGGAGCAGGGGCCCTCCTCCCCCCCCCCCTCCTCCGCACACCTTACCATCCCCCCTCCCACTTCCTCCATTTCGCCCTCTTTCGCCTGTCCCTGTTCCCCACCCTAACTCTTGCCGTCCCAGCAGAGCGTGAAACTACCACACGGACCGGGCTGGCGCTGCTCTGGCGCTGGGCTGGCGCTGGGTCCTGCCCCTTCCCCTCCTCCTGCCCTCCATCTCGCATTGTGTCCACAGCCCCCCTCCACCCGCCCCCCTCCAAAGCCCCTCCGCCGCAACCCCTATGCAGCAGCGGCCGTAAACCGTATTAAACCTTTATGCAACTGATTCCTTTGTCTTTCTTGAAATGTGAGGGGCGACGCTTCGCTCTGGCCGACTCGGGCCGCGACGCGGACGGCAGATACTCACATGGTGCCGAGGTCAGCGTCCGGTCAGCTGGTCATGTCTGGCGGCCGCAGCGGCGCTGCCGGCGGGGCCCTGGAACACACACAGTCAAGTGGATTAGAAGCGATATTCGCACGATAATAAGAGGCAGCAGGAGCCGTCGCCGCGCAGCGCTGTTGGGATGGAGTTGCCGGGCTGTCGGTCCCTCGCCATGAGCCGAACCACCATCAAGCTCAGTGACATCCACAATCCTCGGGCCGGCCGTATCGCCGCCGCCGCCGCCGCGCCGTGCCGGATAGAAGTCGGCCAACTTCTCAACTCCACTTGTCAGGCTTCGCCCAATCCAGGCTAATTAGGTACGCGACAATCTGGCTATACAGCCCCCACCCCCACCCCTCTGCTGCTCGCATGGGATCGAAAGTCCCTGGAAAGGACCCCAAAAGGGGGGCGCGCTTCTGAGATGAAGGGGGGGGGGGAAGGCCTAACAACCCCGGCCGCGGGGGGCGGACGGGACCCCCCGCGGGGCCTGCGGGATGGATCGCCAGGCTGTTTACCGAGGTGAATAGTGGCGACTCAGCAGACAGAGCGGGAGATTGAGCTCTGGCCCGGGATGGGCCGCCAGGCCGGGGGAGCGGAGAATAAAAACAAGAGCGCGCGGCCCGGCCGCGGGCTCCCCTCGCCCAACCGCACCACCAGGCCGGGGCCGAGCAGAACGGCAGGGGCAGGCCGGGCGCCAATTAATTGGCTGGAAAACATGCAATGATATCCGACACGCCACGCCCCGCCACGCCCCGCCACGCCCCGCCACGCCCCGCCACGCCCCGCCACGCCCCGCCACGCCCCACGAGCCTCACGACCCGCAGTCACGCACCGACTATTCCATTCCGCGCGGCGCTACCCGAGGAATCGCGACTCTTCCCCGCACGACTGTCAACCAGGACTTGCAAAAGGAGGAACTGTTCGCCGTCATCCGAAAACAATACGCGGATAACGCCAATGAAAAGAGAAAAAAAAACGGATGATTGACTTTATTTGTTTTTGTGTTGAAGAAAATGATATGAGCCGCGATGCCCAAGGCCCTTGTTGGCGCCAAGCCTATTATTGTCAAATAAAAACCTAAATCAGTTCTATCTCATTTCATAGTTTCGTTTGTGATTTTTTTCTCCTTCCGGCGGCGTCGCCATAAGCCTGTCCCGTACCCCCACCATACGGGTGGGTGGCGCCTCCGGCAGGCAGTACGTGGACGAGGAGATCTGTGCCTGACGTCCTCGCGACATGACCGAGGGGTGAGGGGCGCCGGGGGCCGAGGAGACGCACCCCACTGGGAAAAGTTGCGCTTAACCGGGGAGTTCCTCGCCGAGCCCGAGCCCCGCCGCCGCCATCAAGCTCATCAACTTCGTGCCGAGGCTGTAGGCGGCCGGGCTACAGCGCCGCACAGCGCGCGTGCCGTTCACGCGCCAGCAGACGGATTTCCCAATGCTGAACAAACTTGTTGCTGATTGGAAAACTTTTTGCGGTATCACGATCCGGAATTGGCAACATATACGACGCCGTGCACTCGCGACAGTGGCTCTGGCCTGCTGGGCTGCGCTGGGCCGCGGAGTCCCCCCCCCCCCTCACACATACACACACGCACACACACCGCGGCCACACGCTGCTTCTATAATTCCTACACCGCGTATCGGCGGTCTGGTTGGTCTGGCACTACCCGGCCTGCCCCAGCCGCTGCCCTCTCGTCTGGCGCGGCCTGCGGATGGCATATTCCAGGCTGCATCGGCACGGTATCGAGGGGTGGGGGTGCGGGGTCAGGCGGGGCCCCGAGCCGCTTCGCACGTCGCCCCGCCCGGCCGCACATCACTCTGCCGTTCTCCTCGCCCCGCTCCCCCGGCCGAGGGCCGCGCCACAGCGAGTCGCTCTGAGTCATTCACGTGAGTCTTGCCCGCGGGGCGGGTCTGGCGCGGCGTGGCGCGGCGCGGCGTGTGTTCCCATGCTAACCTTGGGCGGTGGTTGCCGCCGGGCCGCTGCTGGCACTGCTTCTGCCGGCTCCAGCCGGGGGTGGTGGCGGCCGGCTGGCGGATGACTTGACTCCAGCGGCCCGGCCCCGGCCCCGGCCCCCGCTGCGGTACTGTGTCCACCCTCTCTTTCCCCGCGCGCCTCCGCAAAATTCCTTTTTTCCCCCCGCGTGGAGGGCGTGGCGAGTCAAGCAGTGTGCCATGCAGAAGAGCAGGCGCGCGGAGGCGCGGGGGGGGGGGCGGCGCCCCCCACCGCCCGCCCCCGCCGCTCCCCGCCCACCACCCTCCCCGTCCTTTCCACTCGATGTGAACAATGGCACGGCTTTATCTTTTCAGCTGCGCGGCCATGATGGAATCCAACCTAGACACCGCTGCCGCCGCCACCGCCGTTACCACCACCACCGCCTCCACCGCCTCCACCACCGCCTCCACCACCGCTGCAGTCGCTGCAGGGATGTGAAGACATCGTTAAAGAGGCGGCTGTGGTGCGGTCCAGCGGCTCCAGCGGCTCCAGCGGCTCCAGCGGCTCCGGGCTGCGGGGGTGTCGCTGTGCCGCGGGGGCCGCGGGGGCGCCCGGGATCATCCCGGACGCGGGGGGATGTCGTCGTCATTATTTTTATTACCGAGGCGTCCGCTTGAAAACACTCCTCTCCATAATTGTGTGGGAGCCGGTGGGGCCGCGCCACGCCACGCCACGCGCTGACTTGTGACCTGACCCCCGGCTCCCATCCCATCAGGGATGGGGGAGGAGGGGAGCCGGGCCCCTGCAGCGCTGGGGGCGGTCTATTAGACAGCGCTGTGTCTACCGCTCGCTGCTCATTTTCTCCCCACTTTCCTTCTTCTTCTTCCTCTGCTTCTCCGACCTTCTCCCGCTTTCTCTCTCTCTCTCCCTCTCTCGGTCTCTCTACTCTCCCTCTCTCTACCCCGATGATACATGGCTAGCGATTCCAGCGCGGCGCCCCCGCCTCCGGATAAGTGAGCACGCAGTGTCAGGTCGACGAGGTCGGCCGGGGCGGGGCTCGGCAGGGCTGACGGGGCACGGCGGCGGCCCCGCGGCACCGCGTCATCGGCCTTAACGAGCCCCCGTGTCACGTGAACCGCTGCGTGGCCAATCAGCATCGGCGGTGACCCGGGGGCCGGGCGGGGCCGACGCGGACGCGGCCAGGACGCGGCCAGGACGCGGCAGCGCGCCTCTCCATCCATCCGCAGTCACGAAGGCTCTCGCCGGCTGCGGGGGGCGTGGACTGGGCCGGCCTGCCTAATGATAACTGACCGATTAATAGGGCTCGGACAGCGGCGCCCCTCCGGGGGGCGGGGCGGGGCGCCCGCGGCATCGGTCCCATGGAGACTGACGGGGGCCGAGTGGGGCCGAGCGCACCGTCCCCACCGCACGGCGACACCCTCCGCCGACCCAACCGCCGAGGACGTCGCTGTGCGACCCAGCAAGACCCTATGCGGCGGCGTTTTCTGATCCCGCCTTCAGTGTCTGGACCCGAAATTTTCGAAAAATTCGGAAAATTTCACGAATTTTCCCCCGAAAATTTCGTTTGAAACCTCAGGACTGGAAACTCTAGCCCAAACCTCGCAGAGCCGGCCTGGGCTGATATTAAAGCTGTCGCCGACATGAAAGAGAAAGCCGGCGAGCGGCGCAGCGCGATCGGAATATAATATATAATGATATCGGGTCGCGGCCCGCACCGCCGCAGCTGCCGCAGCGCACTGGGCCCCGATACCATTATTGTCACTCTGCAACACCACTCCTGGCCGCTCGGCCGGAGGAGGAGGAGGAGGAGTCGTAGGAGAGGACGGGACGGGGGGAGCAGAGGGAGAGGAGGAGAGAGAGAGGGGGAGAGAGAGAGAGAGAGAAAGAAGGAAGAAGACAAGAGTGCGGAGGAGAGGGCAGGAAGACGACGGCAGGGGAGAGGAGCGAGTGTGTGACGGCGGAGGTGGGAGGTTATGTAGAGGAGGGACGGTTGTGGGGAGAGTGTGCCGGCGGAGGTTATGGGGAGAAGGGTTTATGGGAAGAGGGGAAAGTTTATTGCGGGGAGGGGGCCGGGGGTCGAGGGGGGCGGGGGGCTGGCCGCCGGCAGCACGGCGTGGCGCCACGTGTTAGCACTTGCCGTGCCGTGTGGCGCCGTGCCCTGCCCCGCCGTGCCCACCGGTGCGCTCTGCCTGGCCGCGCCGTGCCGCGCCGTGCCTGCGTATCGATCTGGCCCCGGAGCCTGCTGCCTAGTGCTGTCTGGGGCCGCGCCGGGCCACCCGAGGCCGCCGGGCCGCCGGGCCGCCGGCCGTCGACGGGGAGGGGGCACCTGAGGCCACCTGAGGCAGGCCACCACCACCGCCGCCGCCGCACAGCACTACCCTGCCGAAGACACACGCGCACGGGGGACCACAGGGGGGGGGTGGGGGTGGGGGCGGGGGCGGAGGGGCGAAACTCGATGAGCACATAAGGGGGCCGTGCGTGTGTGTGCCACCAATCAGGGGACGAGGAGGGGAGGCTCCGGCCCGGCGCGGGGGTAAATACCAGGGCCTTCAAAGGGTCGCGAAGAGTGGGCCAAAGTAACCGGGAATCGACGTCGCTTCATCCAATTCGCCCGCAGTAGAGCAGACGTCCTGCTGCCGCTGCTGCCGCCGCTACCGCCGCTGCCGCCGCCCCCGCCCATCCGTCGTCGGCGCGAGTATGTTAACTCCCCGCCCCCCAGAACACGGTCTGTTGGCGAACGGCGCTCCGAAATGGTAGCAAATCGGCTGTCGTGTGAATGGATGGGAGCCATATCGCATATCGGCGGCACGCGGACCCCCCGGGGCGCGGCGGCGCGGCGGCGCGGCACCCGGGGGCAGCCAGCCGGCAGCAGCCGAGGCCGGGGGCCGGGGGCCGGGGGCACCCGGAGGCCTGCAAATATCCGGCCGGTCCTCGCACCATTCCGGTTTACTTGGCGTTGTGTCTCATGCAGAGATCGGGCGGAAGCGGCGCCCCAAACGGGGCCCGGCACAGCCCGGCACAGCCCGGCGCAGCCCCGCCTCAGCCGAGCTCCGGATGGACGGGACGGAACGCACGGTCCGCGAGGTCCCCGAGGGGCCGCGGGGGGTCGCGAGGGGAGGGGGAGGGGGTCGCAGGCACAGCCACGGCAGCCAGCGCAGCCCGGCCTTCATTCACGTTATTGAATCAAAACTCCCGGCGCGCATCTCTAACTTTTTATTCATCTAGGGGATTTGCAATGGCCTGGGGTCCTCGAAGCGGTGCTTGTATGTCTGCCTGTCTGCATGTCTGTCCTCTGCCTGCTCCTCCCCCTTCTCCCTCCCTTTCTCCCTCTATCTCCGCCTCCCTCTCTCCTCCTCCTCCTCCTCCTCCTCCTCCTCCCCCTCCTCCACGCCCTATCACCCGCGCAAGCTCACAGTTCGGTATGCGGTTCGATCCAGTTCGACCTTCCGTCCCGACCCGGCCCGTCTCAGCCCGTCCCGTTCCGGGTTCCGGTCACCAGGACACGACCCCAAACATGCGCGTCTGCCGTGGCGCGTGCCGTGCCGCCGTATGCGGCTGCCAGCGCGGTCCTGACCGCGAGGTGTGGCACGCGCCGCCACGCGCCGCCACGCGCCACCACGCGCCGCCACGCACTGGCATGCGTGGGCTGCCTAATAAGTAGTCGACGCGGGCGTGACGTGTCGCACAGCCCGCACCGCGCCGCCGCCGCCTTTACGTTTTCACATACGCCGCGCCGCGGGCTGGATCTGCCACCACGGCCGGCTGCCCACCGTCCGTCGCTTCCACGAAATTTCTCCCGAGCGCTCATACGACGACAAATAAAAAAAAATCCAGACAAAAAAAAATAATGCCTTGCGGCGTGTTGTTTTCGTTGCGCGCGGAATAAAAACCTAAACCTACCGCTCGCATGCATTTCGCTCCCCACGACTTTTTGGCCCGTTTCCATTTTTCCTCATTGCGTTTTCTCACCCTTTACCTTTTTTTTGCTTTTCATTTCTGTAAGCCTCGCTATGTATTTGCTCTTTCGCTCGCTGCTGTACCCAGTTTTTCGTCGTCTACTCCCGCCCAAATGCAGACTATCTCCCCCTCTGTCCTCTCTCTCTCTGTCCCCCCCCCCCCCTCTCTCTCTCCTTTCCTTCGCGTAGGCGCCGTCTAGCAGGCATACAGCCCCACCTGTATTTGCCTTTAACACTGGGCGTCCCGCACGGCGTATCGCAGCACACGCGTCGCCACGGACCGCGTCGACTCGGTGATAGCGGCACACGCAGGATAGACCGGCCACAAAGCTAGCCTAGTCCCGCCTAGCCCCGCCTAGCCCCGTCTAGCCTCCCCCGCTTCTCTGCGGGGATAATTGAGATGCAAAGTGCTAGGTCCAACCAAAGGCCTGGTCCGGACCATGTCCTGTGTGGTCCGCAGCCAAAAGAGTCCGTCCTACACACTCACAGACACACACACACACGCACACGCACACACACGCACAACAAAACTCGCTATCATCATGCCACCCACCAATGGCGCACCCTTTTACAAAGCCACGACGTTTCCGAAGCCAAAGTTATGTCGTCGGCTCGGTCTCGGAGGAGCTGGACAACTCATAAACACGTGGTGCGGAGGCCGGCGCAGCGCGGCCCGGCCGGGCGCGGCCCGCGCGCCGCACGTGAAACGTAAAGGCTGCGGTCGCTGCGGACGCTGCGCCCGGCCCACCCACTGCCGGCGACACGGTCAGCCGCCAGCCAGCCAGCCAGCCAGCCAGCCAACCAGCCGGCCAGTCAGCCAGTCAACCAGCCGCCCCCACCAGCACGCAGGACGCAGCCGCGTCTTGGTAAACATCAACATTTTCAAAAGTAATGAGAACAAAAATACTTTTAAAATATTTCAGGGCAGTTGGAATTTTTATGTTTTCGTGAAATGAGCTAAGAGATATGAATCGATAAGTGCAAGCACAAATATATATATTCTAACGCAGGAAATAATAATACAAACGTTTTGTGGACTATAAAGTCGCGCAGCAGAGCCGGAGCGCCCGCGGGCGGCAGGGTAGGCCGGCCCGCACAGCACGCGCGCATTCAGCGGTCCGCATTGCCTACCCGCTGGGCGCCTCCGTGGCGCACGACGCGGCCGGGCGGCGCGGCGCGGCCTGTCCATTAGGAACAGATACCGCATCGAATAACAGGCGTCGCCTCGTCGCTCTCGCCGATGTGGAGGCGACACCGCGCCGATAGAGGTGTACAACACCGCTCCGTAATATTGATGAACGAATGACCAGCCACAGACACACACACACACACACACACACACACACAGAGTGGAGCTGCCCAAGAGTTCCAAGGCTGACACACACTATTAGTACCCACTGGACCCGCCGCCACGTCCACACACATCCAAGGTGGGAACAGCTGATATCGTGTGTGAGAAGGGGGTCACGGCTGTCTCGGCGTTCGGGAGAGAAACGGGTCTGCAAGACTGCCGCCGCCGCCGCAGCAGCGGCAGCGACAGCAGCGACAGCACCGCAGCTATAACCCACGGGCAGTAACCTACGCGCCCATAACCCCGGCCGTAACCCCCACAGACAGCTTACGGTCCGCCGCACAGCGCGCCGACACCCGGCCGGCCGGACTGACCTGGGCCAACCCGCCCGCGGCCCCGCCCCGCCCCGCCCCGCCCTGCAGCCCGGAGCCTAGCTAATCCGGCCGTAATCCCGCTGACTTCCTTTTCCATCTGTTCCGCGGAGAGCCCAGCCCGCCGGTGGCACCCCGGGGGAGCTCAGCGTGGCGCCCACAAAACTCACGCCCCCGCCCCATAGCTCCGCTGGCTCCGCTCAACCAGATCAATATCGCACCTTTTTCTCTCTTTTTTCTGTCGCTGGACAGAATCGCATTGAGCGCGCACATTTTGTACTTGTCTAAGCAATGCAGCCAAAACTTCAGCAGTCGCAGCCTAGCCTTTCTTTCAGCACTTCCTGGCAGTGGCCCGCACACCTGCATGGCTGCACGGCAAGGGCTTTCACTTGTTCGCCTTCGACGACAATAACCCACTTTATGACACGACGGCCCGTAGCTATACGTACGGCCCCCCCGCGCCAAAAACAATCTCAGACTTATAACCAATTCCATTCAAAACCCCCTCTCCCCCTCCTCCTCTCCTCCTCCCCCCTCCCGTGTCACTTTTGCCAGTGCCCGTCTGTTCCCGACGCGCCCGGCGCCGACCTCCTAACCGAGTGCCACGCCACACGAAAAAAGAAAGATAAGTTCGTACGAATAATTTCTTAATTGAGATAAGTTGGGCAAAGTTTTCGACCAATGCTTAGTTGCAGTATCGAAGGTGACAAGCAGAGACTATACTTCGTGCTTATCCCAAAATCAACTAACAAATAAGTTGCGCCAACTAATCTCTTTTTTTTTTTGAGCGGTACGCCGCGTGCCGGCCCCCTGACTCCTCTCCTGGCCTCCGCGCCTCGGCATTTACGCGCTCCGCGCTCTCCTCGCCCCTTTCCACGACGGAGATAAAAGGACACCGCGAGAATGAGAGAGAGAGAGAGAGAGAGAGAGAGAGAGAGAGAGAGAGAGAGGGGGGGGGGGGGCAGCTACTGTGAAGCAGTCGGGTAGGGTACCCGTGGCCCGCGGTCCGCAAATTACGCAAGCTCCTGTGCGCTGCGCTACTGCACCAGCACGGCGCGACACGCTGCCCCTCCCCGCCCCCTTTTCCTTTTCCTTGCCCGTTTGAAGTTGACGTCCCGCTGGACGCACGCCCCGGCCCGCCGCCGTGCACAACCGCGCTCGGTTCACCCTTTCTTTTTATTTTTTCCTAGCCGAGCACGACGGGGAGGGGCGGAATGTTGCGGGCCGGTACAACAAACCGGGGCCACTCGCGGCCTTCCGCGGCGACGCAGGCCCGTGCCGCGGCCCTGTATCATCCCATCAACACGCGCGCGGCTGATAGTTCCGATTTTTGTTTACTTTCAATTAGCGGTTTATCGGCTGGATTTTGTTGGGACGCCTCTTGTCTTCACAACCAACCAGCGTCTTGCGCGCAAAGTTTGATCGGCTCGAGCTGCCGCCGCCGCGTGCGGCCGTCCTCAACTCCGTCTGCCCGCTGCGTGTCGGGGTGGATATACCCCCCGCGGAGATACGGAGATACCCCCCGCGGTGCGTGTGCAGCCTGAGCTGGGCGGCGGCGAAACGGTGGAAAATCGGCAATTAGCAGACGGACGGGACGCCGAGGGGAAAAAAATAACACAACAACACCACGCCCACCCACACACACCCACACACCTACACACACACACACGACCGTGATTCATATGCACAGCGGCCGACGACGGCGCGGCGGCGATGTGTGGGCGCGGTCAGTGAGCTGTACGAGCACGTGTGAATATGTGTGCGTCTGTGTGTGTCTGTGTGTGTCTGTGTGTCTGCGCTGGGCAGCGGCACCAAAAGCGGGCATAATTACACGGCGACGGTGTCTGCGGCCCACAGACCCACACACATCAAAGGCCTGCCCTGTGTCTGCTCGCCTGTCTGTCTGTCTGTCTCTCCCCCCCCGCGCGCGCGCAGGTCCAACACCTCACTAACTACCCCCCTCTCCCTCCCTTTCTCTCTGTCTCTCTCTCTCTCTGTCTCCGTGGCTGCCCCTCTGTCTCTCTCTTCCCCGCGGCTAGGTAGGACCGCAACGGCGCGGGGCGCGGTCCGCGGTGTGTCCGGGCGGGAGGCGCTGCCGCATGGCACCGCCGTGGCCGCGCCGTGGCCGCGCCGTGTCCGCGGTGGCGCCACAGCCCGGAGTACTTCCGATCTACATAATGAACGGCGTCGGGCCGCGCGACTCTGCTGAATTCACTCAGAAACTCGGGCGCCAGATTAATCTGTAATAAAGGAAGTGCGGGCCGCGGCGGCGGCGGCGGCGGCGCCTGTCCCCCCCTTCCCGCCACACCTGCCTATTGTGCAGCCTTGTGAGGCATTGGGCAGAGCTGTCGCCGCCGCCTGCAAGCGCAACCGGGGCCCCTATCGCGTCCCCGCTGCACTTCTGGGAGCTGCTTGCTGGAGCCGCCTGCTGGAGCCGCTTGCTGGAGCCGCTTGCTGGAGCCGCTTGCTGGAGCCGCTTGCTGGAGCCCATGCCACCTTCCCGTCCCCGCGTCGGGATTGTCAATAATGGAATGCGCCAGTTTCCATTAGCCGTGGCAGTAAGCGCAGCCCCGACGGCGACGACGCGACACCCCGGCAGCCCCCCCCCCCCCCCCCCCGGACGGAGAATGCACAAGCAGTGCACAGCACTAGCGGAGCGAGAGAGAAAGAGAGAGAGAGAGGGAGGGGTGCCTCTTGCGGTGTGGCGGCGCGGGGCTGGGGGTGGGGGGAGGGGGGAGAGGCGTTGAATAGCCAGCATTCCGTCGCTCGTCACATATAGGAGGCCCGCAGAGAGAGAGAGAGAGAGAGAGAGAGAGAGAGAGAGGGGGGGGGGGGGGGGTGTTACATACCATGTGCTACATGCCGATGAGGCGAGGCGACAGAGCGAGAGAGAGATAGTGGGAGTGAGAGTGAGGGACAGAGACCGACATACAGACGGGCAGCGTTACCATTAAGTACTCCCACGATTGAGGCGCAGTCGCAAACCTCGTTTTTGTCGGCTTGGGGAGCCGCCTGCAAGGTAGGCAGCCGCGGCTTCAGCCCGCACGCGCGTCGTGCGGGCTAGCCTATCCCGGCGCTCGCAGGCGCTCTTCTCTCTCTTTCTCTACCTCTCCCTCTCTCCCTCTCGCTCTCTCTCACGCTACACTCTTCCACTCTCTGCCTCTCTCTGGCTCTGTCTATCTCCCTCACTCACTGTCACAGTTCGAGGTGTCTCTCTCCCGCGACGCGGAAGTGTTCTGTGCAAATAATGACGTTTCTCTACATTTGTTGAGCGAGAGCCGAGAGCTATAGGCCCGGCGGATGTTCCCGACAGAGCAAACATGGGCCGCAGCCACAAGCGCTGCACAGCGTTGCCACGGGAAGTGGCGAGGTGCAGCACCTGCGGCAGCTGCGGCAGCTGCGGCGCACACAGCACAGAGCGGCGCGGCCCCACCGCCTCCCGGCGAACGTTCGCAGATTGCAGCAATAATGTAAACAACAGCCCCTGCAGACGCCCGGCCACCCCCCCCCCCCCCCGTGGCGCCCAGCAGGCACGCCGCCGTGTGCCGTGCACTCTCTCTCTCTATCTCTCTCGCCGTCTCGCTCCCACTATGTCCTCCCAGCCGCTATTGCGGGCAAATCGACAGGAGCGAGAGAGAGAGAGAGAGAGAAGACAGACAGACAGGGAGGGAACGAGGCAGCTGGGTGCTATACTCGAGCGTGACCCGGAGGCCCGGAGGCCCGGAGGCCCGGAGGGGCCCGCGCCGCGTCCTGGGGCTGGAGAAGATTATTACCAGGCAGACGGAGATGTATGCAAAGCCTCTGTCCGCGCCGTGCTGCGCCGTGCTGCGCCGGGACTCGAACAGAGTACCGCACCGCGCGCTCAAATTATTCCCGACAGGCAGACGCCGCCAGATGCGGGGAGTTCTCCCGCGTTTGCCACTCCTTCCAGGCACTCGGCGCGCCGCTGTACATAATCGAATATAATAATCGTCAAAATAATGACACAGGCAGCGAGCGAGCGAGAGAGAGGGAGAAGGTGGGAGGGAAATGGAGGAAAAGAGAGAGAGAGAGAGAGAGAGAGAGAGAGATGGAAAGGGTGACAGAGAGAAACTTTATTTTCAGACTCGAAAATGGCAGAGGCCTGTCTTGTGTGATGTTTGCGGTCCTGGAAATGGGGGCCTTTGCCTCACTCGGCCTAGCAGCGCTCCGTGATTACGCGGCTGTCACAATAGGCCGGCCGCCCGAGCTGGCAGCCACCGGCAGGGCTGGCAGGCAGTCTCGTACGCAGGAGAAGCAGCAGGGAAGCTGGCCAGCGATGCCGCGGCTGGTGCGGGCTCACAGTATCATAAAAATCTTTGCACACAACTTCTGCGATGCTTTTGCCCAGGAACAAGAGCGAGAGAGACAGAGAGAGATAGAGCGAGAGAGAGTGAGACTGAGAGAGGAAGAGAGAGAGAGAGAGGAGAGAAAAATGGTGCGCCGTAAACGTAGTTGATCCCAATGAAAGGCGCAAGTTCCAAGAAGAAGAACAAGGGAGAAAAAAGAACTTGTGCGGCCTAGCAGGGCGAGGGGGCGCCTGCCCGTCTGCTCCGTAAAACAAAAGAGGTGGGATATACAGCGGGTCAGCATTATTAGCAGCGGTGAGGTGAGATTTTCAGAGTGACGTCAGAGCGACGCGTTATCTCCCTCACGTCACCTGCACTGATAGTGTTTCGTGCTACGTGGTACGTGCACGGCGCCCCTCCCCCACCGGCCCCCGCAGCAGCCCTCCCGCCGCTGCCGAGAGGCCAGCACTCCGCATAAACGGCGGCATCCTTATTCGCAGGGAGCCAAAGTATTTCTCTTTGTGGCTCCCTCGTTCGCTCGTCTTCCCTTTCCCGGGCCGGGATCTTTTTATTATTTTTATTTTTTTTTCTTTCTCTCTATACTTTTTTTTTGCCGTAGCCTCCTGGCCCGCCCGCCGGCCCGCCCTCTCGATCGTTATCGTCCCGGAAACGGGAGACGCAGAGAGAAGATGGAACCAATATCGTCCGCGGGATGGATATTACATTGATAGGCTTCATCCAAGCACACACACCCCGGCACGGCGCGGCACGGCGCCGACCCCACGGAGCCTCGCCGCCCCAAAAGAACGACCCCGCAAACGCGAGGAAAACGCGCGACCCCTCCCCTCCCTCCCCCTGCTCTCCCTCGCCCCCCCCCCCCCCCCCCCCCCCCGCACCGCATCGTCTGATCGCATCCCGCACAGGTAGCGCCGGGCCGTGTGCAGTAGTCGCCCGCCAGCCACCGCACACCCATCTGAGCCGAGTGACTCAGGGGTCCTGGGGACAGAACGGTGCCGCGGGGTGGGAGGCCCGTGCAGCGGCCGTGCAGCGGCCCCCCACCCCTCCCCCCTCATTCCCCCGCGTCTTGACGTTAAATTAAATCAATTACGCCCCGCCGGGAGACAAGTATTTCCAGTTCGGAGAGCACTTTGGTCAACAAAAACAAGGCGGCGCGCAGCAGCTCCAGTCCCCGGCAGGTCCCCGGCGGGTCTCGGCGAGGTGGTGAAGAGGGGGAGGGGAGCCGGCCGGGCCCGGGGTGTGATGCTTCGGTCCGTGAGGCGGCGCGCGCAGGGCTGGCCGGAGCGGGCTGGAGCCGCCGCCGCCGCTGGAACCGCTGGAGCTGGAACCGGTTGGCTGGAACAGCATCGGCTCCAGGCTGCTGCCCGCTGCTAGTCCACTGCTAGCCCTCGCTAGCTGAGCACGAGCAAGCCGAGCCGGGCTGTGGCGCTTATGGCAGCGGGAGGGGTACCTTCTCCAGTACCTCTCCAGCCGTCTCCAAGGGTGCCGACCGGCCTCAGGAGCGGGCCGGCACCTGCGGACCTACTCGGGCACTGGGCGTCACGGAGCTGGCCGACTGCATGACAGGAGCCGAGCGCACATCTTTGTGCCACCAAGTGCCAGTGCGACCGCAACGGCCGTCCCTTCCTAGGTTTCTCCTTCCTGCAGACGTTCTTCCTCGCCGTTGTCGCGTACACAAGGCGGTCATTCTCGAGGCAGGACGACGCGCCACGCGCCGCCACGCGCCGCGGGTTCAAACAGTGTCCGCGGGGGGCAGAGGCGGAAGCGCACGGCGACCGCGCGGCCGCCTACCGTCCCGTTCGGTGCCCGCCCCGCCCCGCCCCGCCCCGCCCCGCCCCACCCCGCCCCGCCCCGCCCCGCTCTCTGCACTTTACTTTCTTTGGCGAAAACAAGGAAGAGCGCGGCAGCATCTTCTGCCGGCATCATGCGGCGCTTGCCTGCCAGCTCGCCTGCCCGGCTGCCTGCCTCACTGCCTGCCCGGCACCGCCGCACGCAATGAATGGGGACGGGGGGGACTTGCGCTGGAGAATGGCAAACCGAGGCGCCGCCGCCGCCGCCGCCGCTGTTGTCCGCGAGGGAAACGGAGAAAAAAATTGTAGTGATGATTAGATTAGCTTTCGCCGGCAGTGCGGCTCAGCCCGGCCGCGGCGGCACGACGCGGCCTGAGAGGAGCGGAGGCGAAAATCATGCAAGGCAGATCACCACGGATGACCGAAGCTTACGTAAGCTTCGGTCATGCAGATCACCACAGCAACACCGATAAGACGGGGAGTGGCTTTTGTAGTACATCGTAGTAACGACACTGTCTCTGGTGCGAGAGAGAGAGAGAGAGAGAGAGGGAGAGAGAGAGAGAGAGAGAGAGAGGGCACAAGAAGCATCTTCCGACTCCCCTCAAGCTGCTGCTCTCCTTTCTAATCGGAGACAGAGTGAGAGAGACAGAAGCGGAGTCACTCCTTCCTTTTTCTAACAGATAGCAAAATTGCTACCAAAGAGTCTCTCGTCACCCTTATCCGCCGCCAGCGCCTCTTCAAGAAGTCCGTCGCCCTGGAGCCTCGGGCCACACAGAGAGAGGACCTGCCCCTCCCCCTCCCCCTCCCCCTCCCCCTCCCACTCCCCCTCTCCCACTCCCCTCCCGGAAGCCAAGATAAAAACTTGGGATCCGCCTGCAGCCATCAAACTTGCACAAAGTCGTCAAATTAGCTCTCGCGGCTGATTCCGTGGAGGCGCGGCGGGCGCGGCCCGGCCGGCCCGGCCGGCCCGGCAGGCCCGGAAGCCGAGCCGAGCCCCTCTGGCGTGGCCTGGCCTGCACCGCTCCCCGCTGAGTTAAACCGCCCAGCCCTGCCGGGTACGTCGCCTCGCCTCCTCGGTCGCTTGTGTTACCAAGTCACCTAAAAATTGTTGCAAAAAAAAAATTATAATCCAAACCCGACAACCCGACCACTGCACAGCCGACCACAGACTTAAACTCGGCACAGTTTGTTTTCTAGAGTATGCTAGGAGGGGGGACTCGAACGGCGTTGGCGTATGACTCACACCGAGCGTCTTCTGCACCTCGTGTGTGTGTGTGTGTGATGGTTCTCACCTCACGACCGGGGCGGGGCGGGAGAGGGGGGGGGGGGGGGTCATGACCGACCAATACGAGGACGGCAACGACTCACGGTATGCGGGGGTGCGAAAAGACCACTCACTACTAGCTCTGTTGATCACTCACACTCACCTCACTCGTTCCACTCACTCACCACTCACTCACTCCCTCAGTCACTCACTCCCTCACTCACTCACTCACTCACTCACTCACTCACTCGCCCACGCACCGCCTCTCCCCTTTCTCCCCCTGTTGACGGACCGGGTCCGGGCGGCCGGCGCGGTCACATTTCACGGGGCTTGTGTATCGTGTAGCGCGGCACTTTCATTATTCGCAGCGTGTTCCATACTGGGGAGCGAAGGGGCGGGCCGGGGGGGGGGGGGGGGGGGCGTGTGTGTTTAAACGGTTTAGGGGCAGTGCGCAGGGGGCTGCTGCTGTCCCTCCCTGAGGCTGCTCGGGTCCTCGCCAAGGCTTCGCCATGCTTCGCCGGGCCGCGCGCCGTGCGTCATAACTCTGTGCTTAAGCCGTTTGCTGCAGCGCCGCCCTGTACACTATTCGCAGCCATTACTCCGGCACTCGGGCTGTGTGCACCTGCTGGCGTCTGGAGAGGCCCGCTGGAGCCCGCTGGAGAGCCCGGCCGGCGCTGGAGCCTGGAGCCCGTGCGGCTGTAGGGCCGCGCAGCAGCTCCGCTGGAATGCTAAGGCCCCCCCGGATCCCGTTCCGTTCTCCGTGCCGCTGCAGAGGCCGTGCAGGACACCGGGCCGTGGACAGCGAGCGACCACTCCGGGCTACGCTACGCTGCGGTGCGGTGCGGTGCGGTGCGGTCGTGCCGGCCAGTGCCATTTCAGCCGCGCGGCTCGCGGTCTGGCCTGACATTCACCGAGCCAGTGTGGGAGAGCCGGGGCCGCGGGCGCGGTTTTGCAAAAACGTCTCCGGCAGGGTCGTCGCTGCGCTGCGGGTCCTGCGGGTCCTTCGGGTCCTGCGGGTCCTAGCGCTCACGCAGGTCGCCGCCGTAGTGCGAAAGTAATGAGGGCGCCGTATGGCATGACGTACAGCAGCGGCGGCAGCAGCAGCAGGCGCGGACGCAGTCTGTACAAGGGGCCCGGGCCGGCCGTATGTCAGCCTGGCAGCGAACGGCTGCGCCGAGCCGAGCCTAGCCGCGAGCCCAGCCGAGCCACGCCCCTGCGGGCCCGGCCGGGCCGGCAGGGACAGCTGGACAGTTACCGCTAGCGCAGGCTGTCCCGTCGCCTCTACCCGCGGCCGCCGCGGCCCGGCCCGCGCCCCTCCGCGCTCCGCTCCACTAGCGGTGTGGCAAACAGCTGGCAGCGGCAGCCGGTGCCGCGGCGGTGCGGCTCGGAGAGGTGATAGTCATCACACTCGTACGTGAAGTAACAAAAACCCGCCCGAAAAAAAAACAACAACATATGAAGTAAACGCAGAGACCCAAGTAGGGCAAGTCATAGGCGGCAGCGCGCGCTCGCCGTACGCTGACTGTATACCTCGCATGACATCATCATCTTGACTTGACACGACCGGGGCGGAAAAAAATATAAAATAAGAACGAAAAATGGTGAATGGTTTTAATGAAGAAGAAGAAGAGGAACACAGAATGGTGTAATAAGGTTGGCACAACGGTCGCGTCGCCTCTTCTTCCTCCTCCCCGCCCTGAGGCAGGCCGTGCGAGGCACCCTCCTCCTCCTCCTCCTCACTGTCTGCGGGGGAGACGCGGTGGAGGCGCGGGCGGCGGCCCGGCGGTATGTGGGACCGTGTTGCGCCGTCGTGGCGCCTGTGGCACCGTGTGGCGCCGCGCTGTGGCCATGGCTCATGGCGAGTCGCGGCGGCTGGCGTGCGGCGGAATCATCCCGGCCATGCAATGCCCTTTTCTGGCGTGTCATCACCATCACCATTAGAACAAGCCGCCGGCAAGGGTACCCCCCGCCGAGGCCAGACTGGGGCACCGAGCACCGCGGTCGCCCGCAAGAGTTTTCACCTGGTTAGATCCTCTCCCGGCCGCGGCGTGCAGCGTGCCCTGCAACGGCGGCGTGCAGACCGCCAACCGCTCCGAGCCCCCCCCCCCCCCCCCCCCCGCGCGCCGTGGAGTCAGAGGTGTCCACGCTCGCCGCCCGCCGGCACTCCAGATGCTCAGAATGCTTTCGCCCGGGTATTTTCATTATTACAAACTTTCCCCCATTTTTTTTTCCAGTTGCATTTTTTTTCCTGAGTACACACGTTTCGAATGCAGACGAAAACTACATGCGATTCCGGCGGGTATTCGAACCCGCGACTGGTGTTGTTGTACGGCCGGTGCCGTTGCTTGTTGTTGGCCGTTCGGTTGGACCGCATCAAAGCGGCGGGCGCTCTCAGCTCGGCGGGCTGCGGGCCCGGGCCTCTACACTGCAATCAATTAGCGCTGGAAAGGGGAGAGGAAGGGGGAGGGGAGGGGAGGGGGAGGGGAGGAGGGGGCTGCGGTCAGCGCTGCTCACGGGGACCAGGGCCGGCGGGGCCGCGGCCGGCGCGGAACACACCGATCGGAGCGCGTCACCCGTTCGGCACACCCGAACGCATTTCTGCCTTGATTTCTCCTCTGCAGTCCCTGGTGAGCGCCTGCGGCCCGCGGGGTAGGCCGGCCCGCGGCGCACGCGTGCTGCCGCTCCGCAGCGTTGCCTATACCCGCTCCCGCAGGCGCTCGGGAGCGGGAGCGAGAGAGAGGGAGAGAGAAAGAGAGAAAGAGAGAGAGAGAGAGAGAGAGAGAGAGAGAGAGAGAGAGAGAGAGAGAGAGAGCCTCTGCAACACATTCCATAATGCGCACGAGCCCGCGCGGCCCTGCGCCTGCTGCCACGCCTCACACGACACGGCACCACTACAACTACGACTACACACACACACACACACACACACACGGCGCTGTGCGGCGCACGGTCCCCCGGAAGGAGCGGGAGAAAGTGATTATTATTGTTATTATATTTTGCTGCGAAACACAATGTCAGTAGGAAGGGAAGAAAGCGGCGGCGGCGGCGGCGGCGGCGGCGGCGGCGGCGGCGGCGGCGTTGCTGAGGGCCGATGATGACGGTGATGATGATGATGTTTCCGATGGCAGATCGCTGTGTCACTGATTGCCGCGACCCGGCCGTGCCGCCGCGTGCCTGCCGGCTCATTCCGAACACTGCACACGCTGTCTCTGTCGCACTCGTGGGGCTGCTCCTTCGGAGCGCGAGAGAGGGCGAGAGAGAGAGAGAGAGAGAGAGAGAGAAAGAGGTCCGAGGAGACAGCGGCCGGCGCCGTGGCGGCTCGGCGGGGGGCACGGACCGGCGGGGGCACCGGCCTGGGCCCCACACGGTGCCGCCGCGGCGCCGCCCGCCGCCCGCCGCCCGCTCCGCGCTCCCACCATGTGAGTGATATTACCTCTCTCATTAGCCACCCCCCCCCCCCTCCCTAAACCTCCTCGTCCCGCCCCCTCGTGTGACACGAATCTAATCCAGCGGCTAAACACCCCGCCGCCCCGCCGCCGCGGCGTGTCTGCGTGCGCATGTCATTTCGAAACCGTACCGCGTGCGAGAGAGGTACACCATTTTCGTTTTATTCAAAATTCTGATTAGCCGCGGGGGCAGACGAGGGGGCGGCGTCAATAAAAAAATATTTAAAAAATTTGGAGAGATGACGAAAAATAAAGTAATTGGAACACATCAGCTGGCGGTCGCAAAGCCTTGGCGCGGGGCCTCGGCCCGCTTCGGCCCACCCGGCCTGTGGTACGGAACTGCCGCCAGCAGACCGCATCATTATTTCCTCTTTCCGCGTCGTCCTGCTTGGAAATTCAGCAGGCAATTCATTCGGCATTTCGCACCGATGATGGTCCCGGCTGCGGCCGCTGCTGCCGGGCCGGGACAACGGTACCGCCGAAGATGGCGATGCCAGATGATTGATCAAGATGGTAATATAAAGCGGAATTTCGAGGCGCGCGGGGAGTGGTGGCAGGGCGGCGGGCTGCGCTGGCCATCTTGATCTAGTCAAAGCCAGCCGGGGGGCCACCGCCGCGGCCACTCGGCGAACGCCGACCTATTTGGTGCAGGGCGCAGCCTGTGCGTGTAACCACGCGGGCTCTGATACTGTCGATACCGACTCACGGCGACGATAAAACAAGAACAACGACAGCGGCGTCGGCGGCGTGGCGAGATGAGGCCGTCGCTGCCGCCGCCGCTGCCGGCGGGGCAACCTTGGCTCCCTCCTGTTTCCTGCTGGACCAGACCAAGACGCCAAGGCCTCGGGGATGGGGCGGGACGAGTAGCGGCGGCTCCTTCCCTGTCTCTGTCCCTCGCTTTGTTTCTCTCTCCCTCTACATACTCCACGGCGCTGCTGCAAGGTCGCCGCTGCTCCGGCCCGGATCGCGCGTTTCCCCCCCTCCCCCTCATCAAGGCGGTGGTGAGGCGTTCCGACCCATCTGCATCCGCGCTGCCCGCCCGCCCGGCCACACGGGTGGACGCGGAAAACTTTCCCGGGTTCGAATCCCACCGCTATGCACAAAGCGCAGCGGAAAAAAAAGGAGGGAAGGAAGAACTATCCTTCTTCTTTAATTATCCTTCACACTGACCCTAACGACTAAATTACTCCCCGGCCCCCGCCGCCGCACAACTTAGAGAACAAAGGGCATACAAAAGAGGCAGTCTGCAACGCGCGTGCGCGGGCCCGCCGGCCCCGCCGGCCCTGTGGGGCCCTGTGGGAGACGTGCGTGCCGGACCGGGCCGCGCCGCACGCCGCGATCCCATCCCCGGACGGTAGCTGTCGCCTCTCTCTCTCTCTCTCTCTCTCTCTCTCTCTCTCTCTCTCTCTCTCTCTCTCTTCCCGTTCCGCTCATATATGCCGGGCCACGGTGTGCGACGGAGACAGGCAGCGGCGGCTAGCTCAGCACGCGGCCCCTCGCGGCGCAGCGCGGTGACTTTCCCTGCAGGTGTATACTAATAGCACGCGTGCTCACGCATCCCATGCTGTGCGGCGGCGGCCTCCGGGCCTCCGGGCCTCCGGGCCTCCGGGTCCCGCGGCGGCGGTCCCGGCGGACTGACCCTTGGCTACCTTTGCGTGCTCGGATCGCTCGCCGCCGCCGCGCCCCCCGCCGGCGTGGCTGGCGTGCGGCGTGGATCGGCGTAGCGTGGTCGGCGGCCACCTACCTGTTCCCTCGGGCAGCAGCGGGTACCCCAGGCACCCGCCGCGAGAGGCGAGGCGAGGCGGCCGCCGAGGTCGCGCCAGCCGTGAATCAGAAGTAAGTGCGCGTCCAATGCCGACGTGCCTCGGGAGCCAGAGCACAGCGCGTGAGCACAGAAACAGCCTGATCCCGATCCCGGCCCTGAGCACGCCACGCCACGCCACGCCGCGGGGAGCCGCTGAGGGCGCCTGTCGGAGCCGGGGTAGGCAGCCCCGCGGTGCAGGAGTGCGCGGCGGGCTTGCCTCCCTCCCAGGCGGCCGCCGCTCCGCAGCAGGGGTCGGGAGGGATTATCCGACGCAGTGTAGAGAGAAATCCTAGGCGCGGCGCGGCGCTCCGCGGCCCCAGTCGGCTGCTCAAAGTGCTCGCCGCGGCGAGCGGACACAGCAGAACACGAGCCGCGCTGGAGTGCTTAAATACCCCGGCAACAAGCAGATGAGGGGTCTAGACGCACTCGCCGCGGTGCCCCGGCGTGGCGGGGCGTGGCGGGGCGTGGCGTGGCGTGTCGGGGGCCTCTCTCCTCGGCCGCCGTCGGCGTAGAGGCCCCCCGTGTCATCGGGGAGCCCTTGTCGACGGCGATCAACGAGAGGCTCGTGAGCGTTGACCGTTGACCGCGGGGCCGCGGGGGGTTGACCCCGCCCTACCCCCGGAGCATCCGGACCGGTTGGACGAGGGCTCCGCGGCGGCTCGGCACGCCGACAGTGACTCCGGTCCGGTCACCAGTCGGCCGGACAACGCGGCGACGGTGCCGGCCGGGATTGTGGTCCGGACGAGGCGGCGCAGCGCGGCGCAGGCCCTGCACTCGGTCTCGCCGTGCGCCGCCAAGCCCATATCCCGATTCGCGAGCGCGGCAGCCGGCAGGGCGTCGCTGTGCATTCCAGGTCCGCCCCGTGCCCGGCCGGCAGCGGCACGGCGCGGCGCGGCACTGTTAAGTTAGGTCCAGCCCTGCAGCAACAACTGGCAACAGGACCAGGAGGCCGCGCGGCAGGTTGCAGGCGAGGAGAGACGGCAGGGAAGAGCTGCCGAGGCGCTGCCAGCTGCAAGCTGTCCTGTCCTCTCCTCCCCGGGCCCCGCGCGGCCCCTCCAGCCTGCACTGGTATGCGGTCCGCTTGTAGGACGGGTATGGCGGGGCGGCGCGCAGCCCTCGGGCACGGCGAGCCCAGCCCGCGCAGCCGCAGCTGTCGGCCGGTGTTCATCGCGCGAAACAGGAATGCGGCTGTCCGAGAAATACGTAACGCGACGTGTCCGCGCAGAAACCGGGGCGCCGCCGTGCCCGCCGTGCCGTCGGTGTTGATGCAGGTCGTGGCGGCTGCCGCGGTAGGCACCATAGGCCGGCCCGCTGGACGGGCGGGCGTCTGCAGGCAGGGGACCAGGGGGGCCAGGGGGGGCAGGGGGGCCAGCGGCCGTTCCCGGCGGAGACTTGAACGGTCGGCAGCGGGGGCGGGGCAGCCGCCCGGGCGTGACTCCTCAAAGCTCACCGTGGGAGAGAAGGGGAGGGTGCCGGCGAGTGTAATATCCAATCCACAAGGCGGCGACACACACGCGCACTCACACACGTACACACATGCACACGCGCGCGCGGAACGCGGCCGGCCCGGCCTCTCCTAGGCGCCGCGAGACAGCGACTGTCTGAGAGCGCGGCCGCGGAGCCGCGGAGAGGAGAGCGCCGCGCGGCGCGGCGGCGAGTCGAGCTGAGCCGGCGGTACCTGCGGCTCGCGGACCCGGTGCTGAGCCGGCTGAGCAGCGCTGAGGCCCCGCGGGCCCACTACCCGTGCTGCGCTCAGCTGCGCTCAGCTGCGCTCCCCCTCCGGCCCACTACTCCGTTCCACTCGGCCACTCGGTGCGCGTCGCGGCCCCACTGTCAACTGAACTCGAGTCTCGCGGCGAGGCGAGGCACGGAGCCCCGGCCGGCCGGCCGCCGGTCCGGAGGCCAGGCCCGGCGCGATGCGATGCGGCGAGGTAGTGGGGCCTCGGGCTCCACAACGGGGGCCACAGTCTCTCTCTCTCTCTCTCACTCACTCACTGGCCAGCGACCCGGTGGGGAGTGGGAGCGGCGCGGCTCGGAGCGGTAAGGCCGCCGGCCGGCCAGCCGGCTTGTGCCGAGGAGGCAATATGTGCAATATGCCATACCAGAATCTCACAAGCTCTTTTATGTGTTCGTGTTCCAACTTTAATTTGTTCAGCTCCAATTTCCGATTTTCCAAGGTAAAATTCCATGTTAGAATTCGTGTGGTGTGAGTAAAGGATGTGAGGTTGACATAAAGTCTACGTGCAATAAAAGAAAAACAATATTATTTATTAAAATATTTATTAAAAACAATCTTTCCACTGTCACCAACACAACTTTTAAACAAAAAGTAGAAGTTCACAAGCAGGATCTTGAATCAAAATAACAACGCACACAAAACGGTGTGTGTGTGTGCGTGTGTTTGAAAGAAAAGCACAAAAACAGGGTATTACCCAACAGTTACAGCTGTAAAACAAAACAAACTAATTTTTCCATTAGTCTTGGTTATATATACATTAAAAACAAATCATTTCTATTATGTGGAATAATGTGGTATAATGTTTACACAAAACAATGCTGGTAGCTGGCTACACATAACTAAAACCAAGTGATTAATATAATATGAACAAATTAATTGGAACCAAATCATCACCTATTTTGAGATTCTGGTCTTCTGGAAATTTTGTCCAACACACAGATCGAATAGTGGCACAGAATGAAATCCAGTACAATATTGAAATAATGAAGCAACATTTATGCTTCTCCATAAATTTGAATTTTCATTTCTCTCTAAATGTACAATTGATTCACATGGAAATCAAGTCCCAAAAGTAATTGAGACACCAAGGGAATGTATAAAGAAAGTAAAACATACATATAAATTTTCTTCTTCTAATACCATACAAAAATTGTCCAAAATGGAACAAATATTGGGTAATTGAGAGATCAGGTCTAGAACATTGACTTGAGCAGAATTGTGAAGTATCACAAAATATGCATTTCCATCTGTGACTTCAAAGACAAGTTTAAGAGTGAAATTCCACTCGTCACGTATGATAAAATGCAATAGTACATAGGCTCTCATTCAGGCAGTGAAACATTATCACAGTTCAAAAGCAGCCAGTCTCCAGAAAAAGAAAAAAAAAACACTGTCTGACTGGTCACTGACTGCAAGTAAATCAACATCTATACCAGGTAGCCCAATGAAATAAAAATATAGTCTTGTCAAAAATTGCATAAAATCAGTGCTGAGTAAAACTAAGTACTAAAATAGTTCTACATTTAGATGTAAGAACTCATAATATGACTTGAATTAAATATGGCCTCATCAAAATCATGCCAAATTCCTTTCTTTTAAAAGAAATACTGCACAGGTCACCTGTGCCATTTACAGATTGGTAACATTTTAATTAAAACTTATAAACGAATTTGATCTTCATGAAAACACATTAACGGATTTTGATTTAATCACACAAGGTTTCATCTCCCATAAACCAATGACACAAATCAGTCCAAGCAATCCAAGATGAAAAAGAACAAATTAGTATTTTATATCTGCATGGAGATACCTGCAGATGAAATATTGTCACCACCACCACAGGTTTGCTTAGCGCGTGTACAGACAAGAACAGGTGCAACACATATATTTACACTTGTTTCATCACACTCTTCATCCCAACAAGAGATGGGGCTTGTTACATTAAGAGGCACTCTTCTACTCCCTGCAGCCTTCGAAGTCGCAAAACTGTCATCCATTATCAGATGAGCCTTTTCAACATCCACCTGGACAGAAAGTTGAAATCATATAATTAATACTGAAACCTTCCTAGAAACAATAGATAAGAGATTAAAGCTTACCGAAGCAGAGCCACAAACATGTCTGTAAGCTGTAAGGGAAGCTTTTGCAGCAGCCCCCACAGAGTTTTTCCATGCTGATCCATGAACTGTCAGAATTGCTTGGTAAGCCAAGGTGTGGACATGGATTCTTGTTAAGCTACGAGTTCCAGAAATTTCTTTTTCTTTTTTACGTAATTGGCTGTAAATACAGTTATAAATTATTCAAAAAGACACTTTTTAAAAATTACTAATGGAGGCAACATAGATGTATTAACTTACGTAAAAACTTCTCTCATGTCGTCAAGGACAGTAGCAACCCTAGGATTTGAATCTGATACAACACTAACTTTGCCATGCAGCAAAATACTCTTCAGATTTTCCAGTTCCTTTAAAATTGATGACAGTGGAAATTAATTAGAAGTAATTAGAGAAAAAAGAAGTTTATACATGTAAAAATTTCTCTTACTTGTTCATTCATCCCCAAAGAGTCAGCAAACGGTAGAATATTATCAACCAAATACATCATGAGTTTAGGCTCTGCAAAGGAAGCCAGTTCAAAATGTACTCGAGTTTTGGCCGATTGTCTTCTCATTTGTTCTTGTACAAGTCTCAAACGGTTCTCTCGAACACCTGAACAGGAAATAAAATAAAAATGCATATAACATGTGAGCTGAAGACTGTCACAGCCTTGCAGTGGATCAAGGCGACATTATAACACAACAAATGTTCTATGTGGAACTAAAATCAAATTAATACCTTCTTCAAATGGGAAATTGTCCATCATTTGTAGACCACCCACAACCAATAGATCAGGCTCGAAAGACTTTAATGAAGAACCAAAATCTTCTAGCGAACTTAGAGTAGGATTGTTGTCGTCATTGTGCAAGATGAATCTGAAAAGTACATATTACTTGATGATTGATATTAATTGAAATTACCCTCAATAACAATTTTAAAAATATGAAGATTCCAGGTAGAAACTGTTGTTGCACCTGCTGAAGTGCAAATTAAAACAAAAGATATTAGACTTGCCTGTTTGCCCGAGGGGCTTTATAGGGTCCCCAAGCTTCATGAGCCTTATACTCAAGAATCAAGTGAACATCATCTTTACTAACATCACCACCTACAACTAGACACACAAAAAACAACGCAGTGAAACACATGCAGTGTTAGGGATAAGTCAGTTTGAAAATCTGCACACATAACAAAGTTCTGTAGTATTAAATACAGGATAAAATTAACACACACACACATTCACATGCCTGTATTAAACTATTTTGGCAAGGTAGGTTAATAAGTTGAAGGGAGGGATGTATACTCAATATATCTGAATTGATACCAACCCTTGACACCTGGAGGCAACGTCTTTTGCAGCCTAGGAGTCATTTTAGCAGCAAGAAGAACATCACAGCCTTCAAAGGAGAATCGTGAGGCCATAACAGCTGCGTTTCCTCCCATTTCCCATCTGGCACCTGGAACTTGTTCTGCCCTTTCAACTAAGCTATCGAAAAGAGAGCTGTTGTGCACAAATCGTCTGGGAAAATAGGAACATTACACATAAAAGTTAGTAGCCACCAAAAAAATTTGAGATAAAATTAATTAATGTTACAAGGTGATCACAAAATTTTATAGAACTTTAACTTACTCGGCTGCTGCACCATGTCGGAAGAAGTAAGTGTACGCCTGCATCAGTTCAACATCATTTGTGATGGTGTCGGGTTGGGTTTCCGATTCTTTAAATTCTAGAACATCTTTAGCATTTGTGAAGACGTCCATGCATGCGCCATAGCCCACAGCAACTTTAGGTTTACGAGCTCTGTTTGGGGTTTCCACGTCAATCAACCCCCTCAGAATCGACCGAAGTCCGGCGTCAATTTCTCGATCTGCACCGGGCCGGAGCCAAATGGCAACCAAAACTACTAGAATAGATAGAATGCAACCTATCTGTAAAACTTTCCACCCCATGTTTAAGCGTGTTCTATAGCTTTGGGGCGTTACTTGACTGTTGACTGTTGTGACTTTGCCCGGAGCAAAATATGCAGCAGAAGATATTGGCCCTGTCCTCTCGCTAGTCGTATGTTAAACAAAAGAAGATGAAGAACGGCGCGGCGAAGGTTGAAGTATGAGAACAGTGTGTTGGAACAGCTGATGTACAGAAGGGGTGGAAAGGGGTATTTCGTCATTGTTATTGTTTCGTGTACGCTGGATTTGCACGAGTCAGCCTTTTTAAAAATGAAGATGAATACGAAAACTGCGATTTAACATGTTAGTACAACAACTTTCTCTTAAATCGTCCTATGGTTGTGTTGTGTTCGACACAGGTAGCTGGGTGGATCATGGATCCCCCCTATCAGGGCAGGGCCGTGTTGATGGTTCTGAAAATCTTAGGGCTCTTAAAGTAAGCTCCTCGTCCTGCTCTCCCATCCCCGCCTTGTTTGGGCCTCACATTTCCATTACTCCGTCAGTTCCGCCTTCCAGAGATATACGTATATATCGTTTGGACACCGAGGTTATGGTGGCTTTGTCGAATGTAAACAAATAGTCACGGTGAAGTCATATTACCCCTTTCGTTCCCCTAGGATGTTCTATTTCTCAGTGGAAATTACGAAGACCGCCGATTCCTGAGTGCTTTCTTGTGCGAGTCTAGAACCCCAATTGGAATGCATTCCTATTGACATTTTTTTTTTAAAAAAAAAAACCTTAATTGTTTGAGTATTACAACTTATGATGAGTTTCTTCAAGACTCTCTTTTACATTCTTATGAGTTTTATCTGAATTTCATTTTTGAATAGCTATTTTGACATCTAGTGTGAACATTTGTTCCAGATGCATACTCATTCCATTCCTCAATGGCTGAAGAAAATAGTAATGATGATGTGTGCGGCTTCTTGGATTCATTTTTCGATGATGGTGTGCTGGAGGCTATTGAGGATGTTCTTGGTAGTCCCCAATCTACTGCCCATGGTGATGATTCGTCGTGTGAAGCTCTTGATACAAATGTTAGTAATACTACAGTTAAAGTTCAAGAAGCCAGGGAGAAATGTTTGTCGGCATCACTTGAGTCTCAGTTATCTGAGCAAGAGTCAAAAGAAACTTGTGGAGGCAACAGTAGAATTATTATATTGAAACCAGCTCACTTAAAGGATCCGCTTCAACAGCCAGATAGTACCCATCACAAGAAAATTATTCATGACTTCCCAAAGGAGTCAACATGCTCTGTAGCTGCAGGCCTGGAGGTCATGTCTGATTGTATTTCTAAGAAGGGTGCCCTCCCAGAAAAAACTGCTTCTTTAGGAGCAGCATCTAAGAGCCAAAATTCAAATGACAAGACTGAAGAAAGCATTATGTGTTCCCCAATGGACCAACTTCTTGAAAGAGTGAAGAAAATTTTAAAAGATGTGCCTGTGACAGATATTAAAGATAGTGATGTTGATAAAAATCAAAATGGCTCTTTGGCACAGGAAAGAGACAAAAAAGACTTGGTTGCCATGGTTAAGAAATGTCTAAAAGATCCACCTGTGATTGGACTGGCTGCTAATAAAATGACCTTTGAATAATAATTCAGATAAAAACCAAATCAGTGTACCAAGTGATTTTAAGGATTCAGAATCAATGGTCACTAGAATTGAACCAGATGTTATAAGTAGTACAGTTGTAGTTCAAGAAAAAAGTGAATTATTGGAAAGCAATACTCCAAGTTTATCTCCTTTAGAAAATTCTGGTATCAAAGCTAATTTAGAATCTGTAGCTGAAGCTCCAAGAAATGAAAAAGAACTTTCTTTAGAGGACACATGCTCCAATGAATTAAAACAAATATCACCTGCAAAGCAAAACAAAATTAACATAAATTTGAAGACTCAGATACTAGCTCCAACATCAGTTTTAAGACCAGAATCTGTATCGAAAGTCTCAGCGTCTGTTGAAAAGAGGACATATTCACGTTCCTCCCGTCCCTGCAATAAGAAATTGGAGTCGAGTTCATCTGACCCTAGCAAAATGAAGGCGGATACAAGTAACCCTGATTGCGATGATAAACTCAGCACGCTTAAAGAGCCATGCTCCCCATTATCTTCTGTATCCAATGATTCCCTAAGTGAAGGAGTCACAATCAGAAGAAAAAAAGACAAGAAAGGAAGGAAAAGAGAAAGCAGTGTAAGTAGTTTATCTGTTAGTTCTGATGATCTAAGGTCAAAGCACAAAAGGAGTAGAAAGAAAAAGAAGGATTCCCCTGTAGAAAGAAGAAAAAGAGAAAAGGGAAGAAAGTTGAAAGACCTGAGGAAGAGGTCTCCTTCTCGATCAAGGTCTCCCCACAAAACATCTAGAAGAAGAGATAGATCTCCTAAGTCATACCGGAAACGCAGGCGGACGTATTCAAGATCGCCCTCGCCTTTGTGTAACCGGCGTTTTTCAAGGAAGCGTTCTCGTTCCCCACGCCGCCGATCCCGGTCAAAATCGCCCGTTTATTCCAGGACAAGAAAGGCTCAATCTCCAACTGACCATCGTAGAAGAAAATCACGTTCAAAGTCTCCATTTATTAATGAAATATGCAGGCTAAAAAAACAGTGGGAGAAGGAGGACGAAGCCAAGAAAGGTAGATACGGACAAGTTCAGCCAAAGGGATTTCTTTCACATATTCCCTCATGGGCTCAAGAAGCTAACTCAACTACGATTGTTAGCAATATGGCAGCAATCTCAGTTTCAGTTGAGTCAGTGCAAGTGCACAGTGCTTCTTTCAGCTTTGGGAACGCTGTGGATGTTTGTCCTCCAGCATTTCCCATTGGTCTCTCTCCAGGATGTGCACCTTTATCTTTGGGAGCACATTTTGGGCTACCTGATTACAGCATCCACCCCAATGAAAACCTCTACCCAATGACTGTTCCAGCAACACCTGTGCTTACCCCTGGATCAGTGGTGGATCCACCTTCTACTCATGACCAGGGAACTTGCGAAGTTCAGCCCCATCCACAAATTTGTGCTTCACAGCCCCAAACGGTGTTGGCTTTGCCCCCAATACCTGGTATTGTTTCATCATCTGAAACGACTTCTACTAACCCACCGACATCGATGTTACGAAAGCAACTGGATATATTAATGAGTTCAGTAGCTCCCACTCTATCTGATCCCGTCACCTCCCTTGGAAACAACTCTACTGTGCAGATCACCCATCAGCCTAAAGAAGAAAGTATCAGTGTGCCAGAAAAGCAGAGCTCAGAGGAAACTGGAAACAATATTGTACCTCCTCCAAGCCCTCCTTTAGAACATGGGGCAGGTAAAGAATGCACCAGATCTGTCGAGAATGAACACAAAGTACCTTTAGGCTCTGAAAAAAATACAGAAAATGAAAAACCAAGAAACACCTTGAATAGTGCTGGAAACCTTTCTTCAGACAAAGACTCACTTGGCATTCATGAAGTAGAAGAATATGATTCTGATGTCATAATTGAAGACCCACCACCCAAAGCCCCTGTTGAACTTGTATGCTTGTCCGCAGATGAAATGGACAACAAATGTCCATTGTACGACTTAGACAAAGAATTGAATAAGGTAGGTCACTAAAATTTTCACCAGCTTACTTTTTTACCTTGTAATGGACATAATCGCCAAGAATTTCAATAATTTTCAATTAAACCATTTTTTTCTTCACATAAGTAATCATGAGACTTTTCGGTTTTTCAGATTGATGAGGATGCAAAGGAGCTGAATCAATTGGAAAAGGGTGGTGAGTGTTTGCCCTTGATACCTCAGTTTTCCAGATTATGAAAGTTGTTTATCTCTTAAGTTTTTAATTTGATGGTTAATACTATACAGTATTAATAATATTATGGTGATTCATATTGTTACAGGGGAAGCAACCACAGAACACACCGAAAAATTATTGAGAAGAAAAAGGAAGAGGAAGAAAAAGTCCAAAAGCAAAGAATCTTCTAGGGAAAAGGCAAAAAATGCTGAAATGAAATGCAATGAAAGTCCAGTTGTAGACCTTGTTGAGGATTCAACTGAAATTTCAGATGACAATTCTGACAGTATGATTCTACGGGAATGCAGGGAAATGATCGACTCACTTCGTATCGGCCGCTTTGTTTTCATAAATGATGATGACAATGATGATAAAACCATAGATGAGGCAGCTGCTGCAGGCCCAGAAGACTCTAATTCAGTGCTTTATAGTTCCGGAGTTCAGTTTTCTTACACTAAAAGACCTCCACCGAATCAAGAGCCGAGAACAAAAAACATTTCTACTAACACACCGATTCGTTTACTTATTGATGTGTGTTGTGGCAATGAGGATAATGTGGCTCAAAATGATTTTGGAGTCCAGGTTACGAGTAAGTGCCATGGATGCATAGAAAAAAAAGTAAGTTTAATAAATTTGTTCATAAAATTCAAAATGCTACTGTTTTAACTCATGATTTTTTTTTTTTAAACAGGATGTTATCAGGGAGTTGAATACCCAGTTGCTTGCGCTGAAAAAAGAGAGGGATCATTTATTATCATTAGTATGTAACATTGGGAGTAGTAGTCAAATCATACCAGGACTTGACATCCCATTAGAACCCCAAACAGATGCTGCAAAAGGTAATAGTACTTCAGTAAAGCAGTCCCCTAATTCTCATCTTGCAAATACTAGAGCTGTTGTGAATTCCATGCAATCTGAATCTAATTCATGGTGTCTTCCTAATGTAAGATCTACAGCTGTAACTCCCCAGGATATGCAGGCCAGTAGCAGTTGTGAACCCTATCTAAAAGAAAGGACTATGTCTGTCGTAAGTCGGATTCATGAAATTACTACTCCGCCAGTTTTTTATGATTATAATCACTCTTCCCCTGTTCCTACTGAGGTACTATATACTGGTATTAATGAATACTTAAGCTCAAAGAGACCTTTTCAGTAAATAAGTGTTTGTTGTATATTTTGCTGTTGTTTTTATTCTGTCATTTTTATATTGAAACATGAACGTCTATAAAAATATAAGTTTTTTTTTTTGTACTTTTTTCTAAAAATATTCTTACTGAAATATTTAGTGCTATGAACTGTCCGTCCGCATGTTCAAAGAACTTATTTGAATGGAATGGAATCTCAATGGAGTGGCATGGATATTGATATGAGTAGCTCTCATGGTCAAAATTTTTTAATTTGTGATCACAAGATTCTATTTACTTTTTATGAGAGGACTCACTTAGTGATCTGATTTTTCGTGTGTATATCTAGTAACTGTTGTTTCTAGTTATCGCTCTTTCCTCGCTAAACTCTGAACTCGTAATGTATTTGTGTGAAAGCCAATTTCAACGGCTGTATGCTCTCTCCCGCATCCGTCAACATGACTGTGATTAGTTAGTTGTAATGGGATGTGTATTTGTTTGAATGTGACAGCAGTGAAAAACTTTGCAAGCGTAAGGCCCTACCCATATCTGATATTAAACTGCCTACATTCTTATCAGTCTTTTTAAAATTACTATGACCCAAAAAAACCTATCATCCCATAAATACTCCCAACCAGAGATACCCTCTATAATTTTCATTTAAGTGAAAAACACGTCCATGCCGGGAGGATAGGCAGCACAGCTTGCCCCACACTTGCACCACCCTTTCGTGAAGAAACCACGCGTGTTTTCGAGCAACCAAGGGCGGTTCTGTACTTGTTAGGACCTCCTCCATCTCCCATATCGGTTTCATCAAAATCGGGAAAACAAAAAAAAATTTTGGCAAAAAAATGGTAAATAAAATTTTGATTTCTCGTGCGGAATGTGTCTAAACCGACCTCTAGGCGGGGGCATCTCCGGGGCTTACCCCAAAAAACCACAAAAGGTGAAGTGAAGAGGAGTCAAGTCTTCCAAACACAAATAAAATATTATAGAAACTTTATTAAAATAACAATGGCAAAATATATGTAGATAGCTGCATGATGACCATCTGAGTGGTCAGGCAATGCATAACAATCAACGCCTAAATTATTCTTACACAGAAAGGCAGTCTTCAATAAAGAGTGAGAACACTACAAATCACAGGGGGAAGCACTACAACTTATAGACACAAAATTTTTCATTGCACTTGGCCTCACTACCGTCGCCAACCGTGACTACCCAAAACATTGAAATTCTTCAATACACAAGACGACCACAACGAGTTGGTCCAAACAGTAGTGCAATGGATTAAAGCATCCAAAGACTCAAAGTTCACCAGCTTGATGTCCAACGGAGTCTTCAAGAGCCATCACTGAAGTGCTTCTGTAACAATGTTACATTGATCACACTTTGTCACAAGCAACACCAATAACAACTTGGAGAAAGCGTTGTCAAAAGGTTTTGATAAGGATAGGAACCCGTTCTATACCACATTTTTCACCATCTTATTTTATGTGAGGGTGGTTGTCAACAGATCATAGGGAAGTACTAAATGACTCATGCCCTCACCAATGCCTGTTCTACATTCACACCCATACGTATATGGTATGTATGGTAAAGAACGGGTTGAAATGGTACATTCATTGCAAGTTAAATTTAAAAAATAGTCAGTTTTAGTGTGGGAGGGGGTCGCGGGGAAATGGCGGCCAATGACAAATGCCAGCAAAGTGGTCGAAAATTTATGACATAATTTATGCACATTGTCAAACAGGGAAGGAAGGTGAAAAAGATACAAAATGGTGACTAGTATGTTACGTACCACAGGCCCCATGTGCAATTAGTTCGGAGCAATTGGCGTCCTGTCCTATCTTCCAGGTGAGCTTGCCTCCTCTTCATCCTCAGCGCCCGTGTTAGTAAGACTGCACACAACCCCAAAACATTCAATGTGCTTACAAAGAAAACATGTGTGCGAGAGAGTAGACAGAACATGAACATGCTTTACAGTTGCCCATTAGATTTTTTCCACAAATTCTAATGGTGTGCTTAAGCAAGCAGTTCACCCAAAAAACCTGCCCAGTCAACTCGACCCGCACAGCGTACAACATGATTCATATTCTGTGAGGGATGAGCCCCGTTGAATCTTTTTACTTCAGTTGATTTGTCTATTACAATAATACCTTGGTAAAACAACAGGAGTCCTGACCACGGGAACTGAGAATTACATGTAATAGCTTGAAAATCTCGAATAATGGGGACACTTACAGCGGCAGGGACTTGTTCAGATATAAGTGGGTACCTCTGGTACTCAGACTTTCTTTTTTTTTTTTTTTTTTGTATTTTGAGGCATTGTGGTTAAAACGTTATAAATTTGTGGTGCATTAGTACCGTAGCACTTACTGGTGATTAGGAGAAGTACCTTTATCCTTGTGACATGCAAACGTGAGCCTAATACAATTTAGTTTGAAACAGAAGGAAATACCACTATCCACGCATTCCTCACAGGCAACATGCAGCAAGAAAAATCTATTTTTCTACTTTTTCTAGGAAGATCGTTAGACCACAACCATGGAAGAAAAAACAAAAAGGGGGGGGGGGGGGGGGGGTGAAGGGTACAGAATAGAAAGAGCATGCACAAACTGAAACATATTTTAATAATGAGCAAGTTGTT
The DNA here is from genome assembly GCA_026979955.1 of Megalurothrips usitatus. Lineage (NCBI taxonomy): Eukaryota > Metazoa > Arthropoda > Insecta > Thysanoptera > Thripidae > Megalurothrips > Megalurothrips usitatus. Next base: position 9,551,035 of record CM049602.1, read on the forward strand.
CGCCAATGGGAAACCATATCGGGCAATTCTTTGCCAGCAAATGACTTGGAAAGAATAAAATAATTAAATACTATCATAGCACTTAAAAAATAAGCACCCAATCACTTGTATAAAAAGGCAGATAAATAACAGCCATCATACAAACTAACAGCTTCAAAATGAGATCAAGTATGAGATCGCCTACATGACTTGCTCACAAGTACCTTACTACAGGCCACTACATCCTCCATTCAAAATTACATAACAAAAAAAATTGAGGACACAAACATAAAAGGATGTTGTTAGAAGTATGAATCTAATAAGAAATACTTTAAGACTGCCGTCAACAATTTAAAGATAAAATTTGCAGGTAACTCAGATTATAGCTGGTCTTGATTGACACACTTCAAAAATTGTAAACCACCTCTAATGATGCTGATTCCAACATATTTATATACTGAAGATAAGGATTTGAAAACTATGGAATATCGGTAGATCCACATCTCTTCCCAATGTTCTAAGTTCTGCTGCCGATTCCTCTCCTCAGAAAAGAGTCCCTCAACATAAATGAAATAGGAATTGCAAAAACTGCGTGTTTAAAAAAAATTAATACAAAGTTGTCATCAATACCATTGCATGGACCTAATTTTATGATTTTTTTTTCTTAAATCTTGCATAGGTGAAATACCCAAACTATTCTCCTATTTCTGGACCACAAAGGGAAGCATAAAATAAACATGCATTCTATCTACTACATGCAAGGCATGCATTTAGGTTGTACTTGAAGTGGTGAGTATCATGCTTTGATATGGGGTATATCTTGATCAGACCTGCAAAAGCCAAATGAAACTTCTTTTTAAAACTTTTTTTTCTTGGTGTATCATACATAATTTGCAATTTTTTTTCTCTTTTGGCAGAAAGCAAGTAGCAAGTTTAAAAGAAACAGAGAACAAACACAAGTTATAGGCTCCCAACTACCATGCAGCATGCACCACTTTTCAAACATGGAAAGCATTCACAATGACTCCACAAATGATGAAGGAGGTGTATGTGGTATCAGAAGTTTATAAATACTATACGCATGATAATGTACAAATTGTGTAGAAGGCTATTCAGAAAGCTATCCACTCACATAACACTGACACCAAAAGCAAATACAAAAAGTTTAAAAGAAAAACAAGTCCATTGAAAATTGTACTTACCTTGAATAATTAGATTGATTCGTAAGAATAAAGTTTGATGTAGCTGAAGAGCAGATATACTTGTCTACAAACTGAAAAATGAAAATGAAAATTGTAAAGGTACTATAAAGGCAGAAAGCCCAGGTACTTTCTTTCAGTACTCACACTACTATTTGAGAAACTACTGCAGATTCCCAGACTAGCCATCATGTGGAGGAAGAGATACAAACAGAGCACAATATAAAATATTCCCAATATACCAACTGCTGTGTAAACATACCATAATCCAGCAAAACGTTCCAAAACAAGTTGGACAAGATAGAAAATGTTAATTCCAATTACAACAGCAGCCACAAGAAGAGAACCAATGATAGTGAAAGGGCCATTAACAAATTCACCCATAATAGACTTGCTGCTGGTAAAAGCAATAACCGGAATCAAGGCAAATGGCAACTGGAGTGCCATAATTGTATTTAGATAATCGTTCATTACATTCATATCATTAATTTGGCTGAAATATGCAACAAAGAATGTGGGGAGTATGGCAACAGTTCGGGTGAGAAGTACTCTCTTCCACCGAGCCCACTGAAGATTCAGGAAACCCTGTGGTGAGAAAGAAAGTGGTAAAAAATGAAGCAGAAGTAGTAATGTAAGTTGAAACTCAATCAAGAAACACACCTCCATTGCAAATTGGCCGGAATAACACCCTGTCATTGTGCTTGATTGACCTGCTGCCAGGATGCCAATGGTCCAAATGTACATGGCAGCTATGCCAAATTGGCATCCAAGAAAAACACCTCCTTTGTAAAGATCTGCATCCACAAGCTCATTGTCTTGCTAATATGTACATAATAAAAGAAAAATTATGTCAGAGGTTTTAAAAAAGCTGTTTTGTAAAACAAAAGTATGCACTATACTTACGGGGAAGACATCAGCCATACTGTTTCCATTAGCAACACATACATTGTGCTAAAACAAAACATTGGCATAAAAATTTAAAAAAATCACATGGTTGTATAAATTCAAATTAATTGAAAAGCAGACATACCACTTGCTGATTAGTTTTGTCATGAAGACCAGCAGCAAACACAGACACTACAGCCACATTAATGACAAACGAAACAAACAAGGCAATGGCGGCTTCAATGAGGAAGTAGCGGTTTGCTTCCTTAACTTTTTCAGGTTTTTTCCGATCTATTTGTCGTGACTGGCAGAAAAAAAAAGTTTTACTTTTTGTGGCAAAACAAAAACCATTTCCAAAAATGTAGTAAGGTTTACCTTGACAAGGGCTGAATGAAGGTATAAATTATGAGGCATGAGGACGGCTCCAATTATGCCTACAGCTTGATCGAGGGCAGCCTTATCACAATCCTGACACCAAGGGATAAACATTCCTTCCAGAACTGAAACTTGGTTTGGGGCTACAACAATATACTTAAGAGGGCAGAAAGTTGGAGTTAAACCATCCGTAATCAGCATTCCGATCAAGTTACATGTAAAATACCTACTTCATAACCAAAAGAAAGAGCCATCACAGTGATTAAAAATCCAAAGAGAAGCTCCAATTTGCGGAGGCCATATTTGTCCAAAAGCAAGAAAGTGAAAGTGTCAACGGCTGTGATCAATACACCAACTGGTAGAGTAATACTAAGGAACAAAGGGAACAATAATATTATCTTGTTATAAGCTCGACAGAATTCCAGAATACCACAATCCCAATACTTACAAATTATTGGTTAGAAGATTAAGGGCAATTGCTGTTCCAATAACTTCCTGCATATCAGATCCAATGATTGCTACCTCCACCATCAACCAAACTAAAATTCTTGGTACTTTCCGGTATTGGCGATAGCACATTTCTGCCAAGTGAAGGCCAGTAACTACTCCTAATCTTGCTGCTAGCCTCTGCATCAAAAGTCCTAAAATAGTTGCAGAGAGGAGGACCCAAAGAAGCTGTGGGACATAAGATAGTTTGGTATGACTAACAGATAATAAATATAATTGAGAAAGCAAAGTGGAATTATATTGCTTACTTTGTACATTGCCACTGATCCGGACTTCAGATCTGATTGGATGTTTCCAGGGTCCAAATACGCTATGCTCATCAAAAACCCTGGTCCCGTAAACGCCCATAACTTTCGGAAGCTGAAGCTCTTCTGTTAAAAGTGTGATGATATAAATAAAGATTATAGGGAGAGGCTACACATGAGTGCAAGCAGCAAGATATACACACCGAGTCTACATCTGGAATAAGAATTTGATGGTCTTTACAATAGGCTTGTTTTGCAGCTGGTGTTAAATTGGTATTCTCATCGGCAAACATAGCTGGATTGACTTGACCCCTCCTGTCCTCGCTCTCTTCATTATCAGCTATTGCCATTGTTAATAAGGTGTACCTGTAACATTCCAGATAAACACAGCTTAAGAACTGTAGAGTAAAATCATTTCCAACAACTTTGTTTCTTCGTGGATTAAATATGGAGCACAGGTACTTTGTCCTGCATCACCATGTAATGATTGCGCAAAAGTACCCAGCTTCACATGTCAACCCATACGTTGAGAAGGAAATTTTGTATATTTTCTGAAGGGACTCAGGAGTCAAGAATTCCACAAATATGCGCTCTTGACAACAGTACAGAGGCGACAGAGAAGTGAAACAGACGACCCAGCAATCACCATCGGTTTAACCTCAAAACGACTGATCTCCGAAACCACCAGATCACGACAGTCGATTAATGCCAGTGAAAAATATCGAGGGCACTCCCCGCGCACGCGCTAAAAAAAAAAAAAGCGCACTACACAAACTTTGTGAATGAATGATGTACTCCGCTCGGTGGAGGCGAACAGACGGATCGGGCACCAGACTCAGGACGACAGACGAACGCCACTCTAACAGCACCACATGACCGGGTACAATTTAGTCCCCGAACGCACTGGACGGGCGGCGGCGACAGCTGACCGATGACCCCGGCTGCGAGATAACGTTCACACCTGTATCATATCATGTCCTCTGCTTTGACTCCGAGTCCCCCTGTCTGTATGGGCACGGGAGGGGTGGGTGGGGGCGGGGGCAGCGGGGGGAGGGAGGGGGTGCGGGTACGGGCGGGAAGTGCAGAGGGAGAGGGAGGGGTGTGCGGACTACGAGAAGGGCGGAAGGAGACGTCGGAGCATCTCACGGCGCAGTAAACAAACTCTGCGACGGAATTTCGAAACCGGCGGCGCGGCGGCACTCGTGCGGCCGCGGGCTTTGTCCCGTGCGAGAGGCGGCCGCGGGTGCCGCGGGGAAGGGAAGACCACACGGGCATGTGCGTATCCCTCCCCCCCCCTCTCTCTCTCTCTCTCTCTCTCTCTCTCTCTCTCTCTGTCTCATTTCTCGCTGTCTCTCTCGCTCGTGGGGTCCGAAGCACCCTCCTGCCGCATCTTCCCTACACCCCTGGACGCCGTCACGAGGTACATACGTGAACGTCCCCTCACGGCACAGCAGCACTGCACGCACGCACACACGCACACACGCACACACACGCACACACACACACACACACACCCGCGGAGTCAGCTATCCGTCCGGTCCGGCGCGGCTCTGCGACGAAGTCCTCGCTCCTCGCGACCCGGCGGCGTTCTCGAACCGACTGCAGGCCGGCGGCGGCGGCGGCTTGTCCCGTCGTCCGCTCCCTTGTCGTAGCCGCGGCAATCTTCGGCGGCTTTGCGCCGTGCAATCAGGGACCCGCCGGGTGCGGCGGCGCGGAGGCAAAGCGGGGAAGGGAACGCGACACGTCACCGCCCCCCCCCCCCTCCCGCCCCTTCCACCGCCGTGAAGACAGCGACGTGCCACGGGTAGCCGCGGGTCGTTGGTGCGCGCTTGATCCGCCCGTCTCTCTCGCTCTCACGCCCGCCGCGCACCTGTGCGGAGGACCGTCTCTCTCCCGCCCGCACCACCTGACACCGCGCCGCCTGCTGCATCCGGCGCGCACGCCGGCCGGCTCTGTTTGGCGGCGGCGGCGGGGGACTTCCCCGTCACAAGACCCGCGTGCTTCTCGACCGACAGGAACCGCGGGATGCGGCGAAAACGCGACGCGGAACGCCTTCACGGGAAATGTAGACGGGGCGGTCCGTTGGACCTGGAAAACTGGGAGCGACAAATGTGATCGTAGAGCAGTTTTTTTTTTTTTTTTTTTGAGGAGTTGATAGTATGACGGCGGCGGTGGCGTGCGGTTTCTGAGTAAGTACTCCGCCGAGCTGCATCGCTGCGCCGAGCGATACTGCCGTGCTATCGGTGGCTCCAAGACGAGAACAATGGAAAAAACAGACAAAAGAAAAGAAGACAAAAACAAAACAAAAAAAAACAACAGATCGCAATTTAATGCGGCAGCTCTCATAAAGCGAAATGACGGTGTGGGCCGATTCCCACCAACTATTATTCTCGCGTCGAAATTATTTTAATCGCTGCTTGACCTGGTTTGAGAGCGTCCCCTTATCAGAAGCCTCGCGCCCAATCTCTGCACGGGGGAAGCGCAGCGCAGGTGGGGCGGGAGGGGGTCCGGCCGGGTCCGTAACGGGAAGAGAGCACACATGCACTGGACCGAAGCCTTCAGTGCATGCTGTCGTGAACAGCACACACGTGCCCTGCAGTGCGCATGTGTGTGTGTGTGTGTGTGGTATTGTATTATTAACGACAGGTGAGGCCTGGGGACTCCCCTGCACCCACCAGGAACAGACACGGACCGTACTGTCCATCAAAAGAGTACAACTGCAAAAAATTTTATTCACATTGGATATCAACAATTTTTATTATGCTGGGCGATAACATGTCAAAATAATCAGTATTCCATTCAACCATAAAAACTTACTAAACGTAACATTTTATTACAAGACACAATATCATCTTTTTGCTGGCAATTTCTTAAACTATGGTAGATCCCTAAGGAAAATGGTAACAGCTGGAATGCTCGTTGAGAGAAGGGTGGCGAATTACCCCGACATGATGGAGTAAGCCACAGGAAAAAGCTAGTATGCCTTGCTCAAACTCACCACAAGAGAATATAAATGTACTTCAAAATTTGCCGTAAAAGAAAGAGTGAGCGTCAAAAAACGATATGGTTGATTGTAAAGAGGTAACGCATCGAGGTAACCCTGTAGAAATTAGTTATTGACGTATTGCTTTACGATTTCGATGAGCCTCCCTCAAGACTTCCCTGTGCCAAACGGCCGAGCGTTCGTGTCTCCAATCATGCCACGGGGTCAACGATTAACTACGATAGAAATTTAAAAATACCCGAAAACATTGCAGCACTCTACATGAACTACAGACCACTCACGTACAGCACATGTACTACCCTTAATGAAGAACACGTTGATTGTAACAAAAACTATTATTATCTTTACCATAAGCAATAATTGTGGTACCATAACAAGCGACACCGCAGGCGCAGGTGAATATGAAAACGCTTTCTTAACATAGCTTTCTCTTGATTCAATTTTCTTTAAATTCTTTCAAAAATATAATTTTGAAATCTACTGGGCTACAGGCATTTCGGCACTCATTTTGGGCTACAATTTATTAGCAAAGCGCGATATCGTAAATCTCAGTTTTGGCACTTTTCCGGAATGTCACTACTCGAGAAGCTGACAATACAATGAATTTTAGGTATATGCAGCCTGCCGTAGTTTGGAAAATATGAGGTTTGTTGGATTACTTTTGCTCAGTGTTTCAAAGTCAGGTCAGTCGAGGCGGTCGCTGAGTCGATTAGTATCTGTAACTAGGTCTGTCAGCGTTAAGAATTTTCCACGTCAGTGACACACATTTTTAACGAGTTTGAACCCAAAAGAAAGCAGTCCATGTAGATGATGAAACATTACAGCTTGCAGAATTTGTAAAGTTCTCACGTTAGTTTCTCACATTCTTTAATCTGGGACGTGGTGTTGCGACTATTTTTTTTTTTTAGTTTTCTTGAACGTATCAAAATAAACCAAATAATTTTACAGGTGGGATCAATGGACATAACCTGAAAGATATCGTTACTTAAGACTAAAAAAATTCACTGCTCTCAGTCGTGTGCACTCAGAGTGCTAGCAGCTCAAGCTGTCAAGCCGCCATAAAAATACGAATTATAAAGGAACAAGCTTTTCAGCGAACATGAAGCAGAGAACGAAATAATGATTTTTGACAGTGGAAGTGTGTTGAACATTTAGACCGTGACAAGTATTACGTATAGGAGAAAAGTGGAATGAAGTTTAACGCTACCGAGTACAACATAGCCGAGCGCCTGAAGAATAAAATTTAATTGACGAAAAAGAACGACAACGAAAACAGTGCAGTTTGGCCCCCGATAACGAAAGCGCGGGTTCGTGGCATAAGCCACGTGACATTGTGGGAGTCTCCTCTACCTCCGGCAACAGTGATCACCGTAGAAGGTAGCGATGGAAATAGCGAGTCCAACAATGACGAAGACAATCTAATTGTCTCTGCAGTTTTCAAGGCAGTCTGTGGAAAATTTCGTGGGCAGTGGTGACTCCATCGGTAGAGATTCGCGCACTAAAGAGAAGCGAACTGGTCAACGCCCAGCATCCAGCACGAAACTTAAGCGATAATGATTGTTCACAGTTAGCATAAGTGCAGAGACGGCTCGTAAGAGAAATGCGTCACAGCGCAGGCAAAAAAATTACGACGCTGAACAGAGTCTGGTATCAAGGTACATTAAGAGCAGGCATCTTATTCGAAAGTGAAAGAAAAAAAGTCTCTCATATACGATTAATTTATCTCAAAGAGAATATACATTGTGCAGTTAAGAAAAAAAGTTATAAATAGCAAAAATTTGTTGAAAACTGGCTCTTTGTATTTGAAAATATTCACATAATCTTTATCACATCACAGCATTGAAAACAAACGTTACGGCAATTTATCGTTGCAAAGGGTTCTCCATAGGCCCTAATGCGAATCGCATTCTAATTTATTAATAAGTATTCTATGAATACAGTTAATTTCTTTCCCTAATGCAGCCAAGCCTCGAAAATAATGGGAATTGACCGTCAGACCTTATAGGGGCAAGATAGGCAGCGCCAAGGCGAGCATGCAAGTAGATTGCCTATCCTTCGTTACGCAGGGGCTGCCCGACTCGGGCTGCGCCTAGGTCCCCGCCTGGCTCGGCGCGCTGGCTGCAGGCCGTTGTGGTTAGGGATTAAACTATGGTTCGAATTTGCAGTCACTTCAAACAACAGCGCTAGCAGGCTAGCGGGGAAATTAATATCGCTCAGAAGACATGCGACGGGAAGCATGCCACAAACTCTAAATTCGAACGACCATAATGTGTTTCTCCCGTTACATAGATTTAATTTACAAGTAGTGACAAACTTCATATTTCTCTAAAAACATTTTTTCTTGCAGACCCCCTAAATTGTGAGATACGCCACTAACATAAAATGCTCCCCTCAATCTTATTGCAGAAAAAAGGCATACACAATGAAGGCATGCCAGTGTCAGTCACGCTGGCCAACCTAACAATATTCACAAATTGTCATTTGAGCAAACAAGTTCGCCTACGTACGAAAACAACTGTAGTAAAAAAGGAAACGAGAACAATCTATGTACATTTGTAGCGTTTAAAATTAAAATTCCGGCAGGCGATGCACTTGAATAATCTGTCTTTCGCTTAAAATAGTTGCAAACGAGGTATTCAGGGAATACGATTATTTACAACAAAAGATCCTCCTTTTAATTACAGTCCAAAAAGGGGAAAAGGAGGGGGGGGATTAAAATTTGACAGTCGGGGATTGGCTTCGGTTCACACAGATCCAAGGTTTAGGATTCACATATTTACTGGTGACTACTGAAGCGTTTAGGAAAACCGTTCTTCACGTCGATGAGAAAAAAAATACGAAACGATTTTTAAAATATTAAAAATAGGATGTGGCAGGGCCTGGGGAATAATAATATCACATCGGTACGACGGTACCGAGTCCGGCGGAACGGCGGCTCCATGCCGTTGGGCCGGGCTGGGTAGCCACAGGGCCGGCGCAGCCGGCGGCGCACCGTCACTTGTCAGCTGCGTGGGTGATTGCGAGTATTCGCACGGCAACAACGACGATTCAATCTGTGCACAGTGAGGAGGTTCGGTGTTAGTAGTGCGTAGAGCGCGGGTCCTGCCACAGGCACGCCACAGGCACGCCACAGGCACGCCACAGCCACAGGCACGCCACGGGCACGCCACGGGCACGCCACAGGCCCGCCACAGGCACGCTTACCCGGCGCTAAGACTGGTGCAGGTGCTTGGGCTGGGAGGTCGGCGCTGCCCTGGCGCGCGGTGGCTCGCTGCGGGAGCGGCTCGGGTCGGCCTGGTGCCTCCGCAGCAGCCGAGTCTCCTCCGTCGAGGACTGCTCCGCGTCCGAGTGGTCCTCCAGGGACGATCCGCGGTGGACGCCGTCCCCTGAACACGCGCCGTCGTCGTCACGGGGTCCAGGATGTACGCGTCGTGCGGGCGCGAATGGAAGCTTGACGCCGCTCACCTGACTGGGCTCCGGGTGTTCCGGTGCCGCCGAGGAGGGTGCCGGCCGCCCGCGAGGCCCCCGACACGTCCACGGCGCCGGGGCCGCTCTCCAGGAACACGGCCTTGAGCTGCCTGGCGGACATGGCGGCCCGGCCGATCACAGCGGGGCCGTCGTCCGCCCTGCCGCCGCCCGTCGTCCGGCTGTCCAGTCTGCTCGGGGCTGTCCCGGGGCGCGGCTGCGCCGGCTGCGCCGGCTGAGTCGGCTGCGCTGGCTGAGCCGGCTGCGCGGCCGCCTGCTTCCCGCTGTTCCTCTCCGGCGGCTGCTGACCCTGGGCTTGCTGAGCACACAACGCAGACACACGCCGTGTGTCGTTGAGACGTATCCTCTGGCGGACGGCCTAGAGCCTGGAGACAGACTGAGGCGTCGTGGGCGAGAGCGCTCGACATTTTTACCGCACATTTGTCTCCGGAACGCCAAGGCGGCGTGCTCAGGTCGCAAAGCCTGAAGCGCCTGAAGCAGGCGGCACTCGGTACTGCCATAAAACTCGCGTATCTATGCCTGCGCCCAGTCCCTTCCGGGGACACAGCGGCCGAGGTCGACACACCTTGCGAAAATCGTCCCCCCCCCCCCCTCTTGCACCTTTACACCCTTTTCGCTGGTGGAATGCCGTAAGCTTCACGGGCTGTGGAGTGGAAAGTGCAATAATTGTTCATGCTGTCAAACCGTGTGTCTCACTCTGGTGACGTACGTGTACGACAATAGTTTAAACACACAGTACACAAAACACACACACAAAGAAAGCGAAATAAATTATTTGGCTCATAGAGTTGCCTTTCCTTCTTCGTAAATTCGTATGTTTGGACCCTACGAATAATTGGTTTTCTAATCTATACACTTACTGTCATGAACGAAGATCCTACTGTACCAGTTTCTATGGCTAATGCTCTTTGTACACATCTGAAGAATTATATATACATTTTCCTGTTTGTTTTCTAGATGCTACAATGTATCAAACTCTGCTGCTACACCTCTGCGATCTGCTACACTCCACAAAAGAAAAGGTTCATACGATAAAAATAATAATACCCTGCCTCTGATACACTATGCTACTAGGAACGGTACGTAGATGAACTATCTAGTGTGCGATCGACATGCCCTTGATGTGTGGCCTAACATGTGTGTTGATAGGGTCCAGCCCCGCCAATAGCTGTAGTAAGGCCGTCGGCGCGCTTGCTGGCTGACTGGAAACTACAGACAGAGGAGCACCGAGGAGACAGCGCCAGGCGACGGGGAAGTGGAGGACTCCCTTTGGATTAGAGAGAAAAAGTGGACAGATAAGCCCCTGGCGTTCCAGAGATAGTGGAGAGATTACATTAGTGCATTCTTTATCGGAGAGTCCAACTCTCTCAGGCCATTCATGGCGGCAGCCTGGCCAACCGAATAATGCCGGTACCAGAATGGCCCGATCCGCGCGGGTTGCTAGGCAACGGCAAGGCAGTCACACACGCATTACGTTGCACACCAAAAGCAAAACGCCACACAACATCCTCTGATTTGCAAAAGCTTCGCAAGTTGCAATGTACAACGTAGAACAAATAAATAAAAACAAACAGTGACCAGTGAAACGTCTGTTTTGTGAGTGTCGGTGCGCGGGGCCCGGTGAGTTATTTCCTTGCAAAGGGACCAGTACCCCACAGGTTCGGATTCTTACAGCACAGCACTAGCCAGTACCAGGCAAGCATTTTATTGCACTTTGCTGCAATTATGGCTCACCTCAGGTACCCCAGGTCATCATAGAGAATGCCTTGGAGGACAGCGGTACGCATTCGTCAAACCTATAAGGAACAATCAAGAGGTGTGAGGGGGTTTGATGTTAGGGACGACCGTGATATAGACTCCACTCGGACCCAAACGCCTTCGGTGACACCTATCCTGAGGATTTTCGATTTCTGCTTTCTTCCATGTCCAGAAATACATTTAAAAAAAAAACTCTTCTGGCGACAGAAAATAAAAATGAAACGAACAGAAAACTATCGACATAAGTTCCCGGCTTACCGCGGGCGCTGCGGGCGCGGCGTGCGAGGCGGGCCTCCTCGCCGGGGAGTAGTCGCTGTCCAGGCTCGCCGTGTCCGAGATGAGCTTCTCCGTCTCCGGGTCGACGGCGCCGCTCCTGGCGCCCCTGCCGCCGCCCCCGCCGTCGGCGGCCTTCTTCAGGATGGACTTGCCGCGCCGCTGCGGCTCCGGCGTGGCGCACGCGGCCCCTCCGCCGACAACACCGCTGCTGGCACCGCCGCCGCCGCCGCGCTCCCCGGCGTCCGACAGGGAAGACTTGCTCCCGCCGTTCTTACCTGAGAGACCATGCCATGTCATGAGTGCGCCAAGAGCATGACCCGCGCCGCAGAGACGGCCTGGGTCTGCTGCAGTCTGCCGTGGGGGCCCGGCCGTAGGATTCTGTTCTCTACTGAGCTTGCCTACTCTGGTTTACGAGCCAACAACGAGTCTGCTAGGAATCAACGACAGGGTTTTATTGGAAACCTAAAACTTTGTAAAACGATGGTACGGTCTACCATGCCTAAAGGGTTACGGATACTCTCACTGTCGGATACTGTCACTAAAAACACTCTCCATAACCTACTCTTGTTACTTTGAAGCTGAACAACTTCGGACATATTTTCCTCCAACATATTTACATTAGTGCGTGGGGCTCACCCTTGGAGGAAGCCAGAGACTGCAGCCCGAACAGGTGGTGGTTGAGGATCTTGGTGGCGGAGGACGCGAGCCCCTTCGGCGGCAGGAAGGACGGCCTTCGGAACCCCGTGCCGCCACTGCTGCCGCCGCCACCGCCGCCGCCCGCGCCACCGCTGCCGCTCCCGGCCCTCCCGGTCTTACTGTTGGTCTCCAGGGACTCCAGGGAGTCGCCTCCGTCCAGGGACGAGGCCTGCTTGCCCTGGATGTCGAACCGTGTCTTGCCGCGCCCGCCCTTGCCGCTCTGGAACGGGTGGTACGCGACATGAGAGAGGCATTTCCCCCGAGCGCAGGCAGGAGGGCCCCGCTCGGCCACGGACATCACAGTGGGACATCACACCTGCTGGAAGCGAGCCTTCCGCTGCTGCCGCGGGCTGTCGGAGAGCGACGTCCTCGAGCCCCTGGCTGTCATGCGGGGGTCGGCGTCGTCCATGGAGGCTGCCCCGGCCACGGACCGCAACGCCGTGTCTCCGGAGGCGCTCTTACGAACGCCCCGCACCTAGGCGGAGAGGAGCATCGTGTAGGGCAAGGCCAAGAGCGACGGTGGAGGTCACAGCCCCGGTTTACCCACCACGTTGTCGGCCCCCTGCATCGGGTTGACGTAGAGGTTGGAGTCGCCCCCGAGCAGGTCGTCGGTCAGGTCGCCCTGCGAGAAGAAGGGGTGCGTCTGGCACGAGGCGTACGTCCCGGAGCTGTCCACGCTGCCGACGTCGAAGCCGTTGTTGTTGTTATTGTTGTTGTTGAAGCCCAGGTTGTTGTTGATGTTGGCATTGCTGTCCGGCAGCGGCTGGTCCATGAGGTGCTCGTGGTTGTCGTCCATGAAGACCAGGTCGTTGGAGCCGTCCATGAGGTCGAAGGCGCGACCCGAGCTGAGGATCTTCATCTCAAGGCAGACGGGGTTCTTGTAGTCGCTCGTACCCAGGCACATCAGTCCCTCGGCGTCGCAGTGTTCCTTGTGGCTCTGGGCACAAACATCGCAGCCATCAAGACGCTAGTCAGGTCGAATGTTACGAGGATCAAATAGGTTTTTCAGTAACGCATCGATAAGAAGTATGAACATAGTTGTAGTTCAATTTAAAAAAAGTGTATAGAAAATAAATTATGAATCTTAAAGCATAGTACTTAGTGAAAGTGTTTTTTTTTTAAATGTTAGATGTATGATTATCAAGACCAGCCTAGTTATCGCAAATATTGACTGCTCAAAGTGTGCCCCGTTTAGCTAATTGATACTAGGGGCTATCTAAATCGACTGCATGTCTAGACCTAGCTATTACGGCCATAAATTTGCTTAGGGTTTCCTAGTGAGCCCATGCATTCTAAAGTAATGTATATCCATCATACTACTCGAGGCTAATCTAACGTCAGATAAACTCCGATCTACGAAAACTAAAGGATAAGAAAAGGTGAAACTAACAAATAAGTACAAGCATCAGAAAAGAGTTAAGAAAATTAAAACATTTTTACTCTAATGTAGGACTTGTGTTGTCTACAGTATCTAATCGAAACTTTAGTACAGAGGTGCGGATGTAACGACGGCAGGATTCGAGAATACTGTCCAGTGGCTATATACTGCAGGATCGAAAGCTGAAAGTGAGTGCGCTAGTGTCAGGCGTGCCTATGCGTCTGGGGTAAACTAAATGTATCGAAGTCCACTCAAATGACCCGCCGAAGCGATTTTGCGGGATTTTGGAGCTTCAGTTACGTGATCACTCGTGATTGCGGTGGACAACTCATTTCGGACTGAACTTCCGTCATCAGCTGTTTCTTAGTCTCAGAATGAACTTGCACGTCTTCCTCTTCGGCAGTACTTCCGTGACGTTGGCTGAAAGATCACTCATACGGACTGCATTTGCCCCTGGCATGTCACCTCACAGGCGAGCGCAAAACGTGACGCTTTATTAATGAAAAAAAATAAAAGTAGAAAAATACCGCGGGCGCCGACCACGAAGGGACCCTGGCCGCGGCAAGGCCCTTGGCAAGGCCACGGTATAGTGCCGTTCAGCGCTACGTGGCAAATGTCATGAAACGGTGCTCATCTGTCTCTACTAGCGACAGGGTAATCTGCCCGGATTCTCTACTTTCCCGCGGCAGGAGCAGGCAAGTCGTGACAATCTTATCTTCTCGATCGATACGTGGCCGTGAAGTAGTTTGCATGTGCGTATGCACACAGGGCGAGGCAACTCTGCGAACTCGGGCTGGACTCGTTTGAGACAGATTGCTGATAGTAACCGGGCCTTAGTGATCACTGACCTCAGAATATCAGCGGCCACACACTGACAAGCCTTTCGGTGGCCTGCCAGACTCCCGCAAATCCTCAAATTTATGGATGAGATAGAGTGGTGCCCTGTTGCCGTGGGCGTGCCGGCTGCCGCCGTCGGGGGCGAAGGCGTGGCGCGAGGCTCTTTAGACGCGGCCCCCGGCCGCGGCCACACCCTTCTTTGCTCGTGCCGCGCCAACGCTGCCCCCGATACGTCCAAATTTCGCCGCTGCTGCGATGACCCTACCTAATTTACATCATCCCTTCACGTCCTGTGGCAGAACGAATACTTTCAGCCTCCTTAGTATGTGAAAAGGCTTGTGAGACCGGGGCGTCACACTAAAGATAATCGGTCGGTTCCTATCGGAGCAACCTTTCCGAGAGCAGAGGGCGAATTTGGGACGTAAGAGAGAGGCGACATGTGGTTTGGTCATCCGATAGCCCCGTACTGCCAGAGTACTGCCCCACTCTCTCTTTCCCTTTCCTCTCTGACACTGCACCTCCCTAAATGTTGTTGACAGTTGAGCGGTCATTTCAACGCTGGGCGTGACATTGCCGATCGTAACCCTGCCCGCACACTGTCAGAAAATTCCGCTGAAAAAAACATGAAGAAGCGTTCCACTCTTTTTCGAAAATAAAGAAATTAAAAACAACAACCAATTGTCCTCGGTGAAGTATGTATCATTGTGGCTAGAGTCCATACCGTGGCTTGCCGGTGGTAAATTAAGGCCAACATTACAGTAAAAATTAAAAATCGGAGTATCCAATTAGTGGACCTGTTTTTCTCTTCTTAAAAAAAATATCAGACGAAATTTTTGACAGTGCAGCCCCCTCTCGGAGACTCACCTGCAAGTTATTGTCTCGTTCTGCTACACAGAGTTGGTTCGCGTCGCCAGTCCGCCGCCCGCCACCCCACGAGGGGCTCGCGGGCCCAGGGGGGTCCCCAGCGGGGTCCCCAGCGGGGTACACAGGGGTGTGTCCAGCCGGGACGCCCCTCTTGTCGCCGAAGCCTGCACGGAGCATATTGGGGATCACACCAATCGTTTTCCATTTATCCAGTCATTCTTCGTTTACCGTTCATCTCTCCACTCACACACACTCTCACACACTCACTCCCGTACACAAGACATCAACCGATACAACGATTATATGGAAACAAATGTATACTTAATATTTTTTTTATCGGCCGTACAACACAAAACAAATGCGACACAAAGGGCACGGATGGACAGGACAGAGAAGAAAGCGTTGAATCACACCATGGGAAAGTCGGGCAAGCGGACAGACAGAGAACACAGTCGCCCAAATTGGGAGAGAGAAAGAGAGGCCAAATGACAATGATAGCGAAGCGTGGAGGCCGGCCTGGCGTTAGCGATTTAAGCAGTTCTCGCGAAACATCCTCTCTTTTGAGCTGGGAAATAACACGCCTCACTCTCCCCATTAAATTTATGCGACATAGAGTATGCTTATTCTGTTCACGTTAATTGAAAAACGAACAAATCACATTCCGCTCATGACCGAAATGCAGAAGTTACATAGCATTTTCTACGACTCAGCAACCAGAACTCACAGTCACACTCGCGGACACAAACACACACACATATGCGGACACATTTCCTGACAACGAAGCGGCTTGGTGGCTTCCTTGAAGTACTTCCGTGCTACTGCATCGTAGTGCACATGGCGCCTTGCTGGGTAGGCGAGCCCGACTGAATGCACGCACGTCTTGCGGGCAGGCCTACCCCAGCAGGCGCTCGGCGTCCCCTCGCCGCCTCACCTCCCTCCGTTTCGGCGGCTAAAACTCGTAGGATTTCACCGACGGTTTGGTACGTAATATAAACAGTTTTTAGCCACATCGACCAAATTTTAGCCGCATTTTCCAGTATACTTTGTAAGTCAAGAGAGCTCTCGAGAAGTCTCGATTCCGGTAGCGATAGCGCGGCGCCCGCAGGCTGGCAACCCAACGCACGCCGCCTCCGCCTCAGCCAGTCACTCGGCACAGTGGCGTGCTCTTCCGAAGCAGGTCGCGAAACCATCCACACCGTCAACGTCCACATTTCGTTTTGGTAATGTCAAAGCAGCACAGTCCGAACGTCTGACAGCTAATGCGGGGCATGCGGCAGGCACGGACTACGGAGACATGCAGCACAATGCGAAAGTGTCCGAAAGAAATGTAAGACTGTTTTGAAGCCGGTCAGAAGCAAACATGTAAACACGAGCATTGACAGGCCCGCCAATACGCGCACACCACACCGACGGAGTTGAGGGGTCCAGTATCCATTGGGCACGCCCCCAGAAAAGTATCCTCAAAAACATTGGTCGAAACAGCAACATTTTGGTCGCCAAGTCACAAAACAAAAATCGGTCATATCGATTTGATGATACTTTTCTTATGGTGTAAAAAACGGTCTAGGTGGATTTGCGGCGGCGGTACCAACCTATTCCACACGTGCGCCGGTCCGGCTCTCCGCCGCTGACCGCCGAATTATGTAACTTGGGCCCGAGGGGAATCCTCAATGAGGGAACTTGGGACGGCAAGTAGAAGTTGGTGTAATCCTGGGCCTGGGGGCCGCTGCGAGTGGCGCGCGTGTGTGTGTGTGTGTGTGTGTGTGAGTGTGTGTGCGTGTGAGTGCGAGTGCCACTGCGGTTGGGGCCGCGCTTGTGTTAAAAAATGTACGGAACAAAACTATGGGATGGCAGTAGTGAGATTCCTTTGTTGGAAAATTACAATTTAGTTAAACGTTCAAATGTAGAACGCCGCATTTTATTTTATATATACATTCATGAAAAAAAAAGCAATTCACGCAGACAGAATTTTCCAACAATAAATTTCCTCATTGTGTGTGTGTGAGTGTGTGTGAACAGGTGGGAGCTGCGACTGTGCCGCGGTGTGTGTCGGTCCGCCACGGCGCGGCCACGACTTGCCTCGCGGCGTATTCGCCTCGTACGCCCAATCCTCTTATGCAGCGATTTCTACGGGGACGGTTGGCTAGGTCGCGGCGCAGGGCCGGGGGGCTGCGTGGGAACGATAAACGCGAAGCGCGGCTGTTGGCGGAACGGTGTTCATTGGCGCCTGCCTGCCACTGTAACCTCGCAGCGGGGATGTCGGTGCTGCGTTGCACAGGGTGAGCGTTCGTGGTTCGTGGGCCTGGTGTGTGCATCTTTACGGGCAACAGAAACTACTTGTCTATAACGCCACGAACACAACACAAAACACTTAATTTTTTTTGGACCAAAAAATAACTCAGACTCTACCTTGGTGGTGCAAAAGCAACATTCGAACTCACTAGGGAATTCGTCAACTTTGTCGAATTTCTTGCTGTCTTTGCTGTCGTCCTGCCGAAGAGAAGAAAAAAACGGAGAAGAAAACTGAATGAGAATTTTGAAACTCTTGTGGACATAATATATTTTTTAAAGAAAATCATGGATTGTTCGCCGTGCTGGCGAGAAGGGAAACAAAGTCAAATCGAATAAATTCGATGTAATGAGCGACTTTAATAATTTCGTTTTTGCATGGACCACCTGTGATCAGCAGGACGAGTTATCGCAAACGTAAGTGGGGTCTGTCTTCGGACCCGGCGGCGCGGCGCGGCTCTCGCTTCTGTCAACTTTTCGAGTCGCAGGCGGAGTGAGGCTTTCGAGTGACTCTACCCAGGCAGTTGGAAGCCCAGTTTCCTCCTGAAGTTGCCGTGAGCGTACCAAGGGGGCGGGGACTGGGGGGGGGGGGGGGGGGTGACCAACTCTACCCATTGTCCTCTATGGCCCCCCTCCCCCTGGCCCCCTCGCATGCATTTCTCACACCCGGGACCGGAGCTGGTGGGGGACCGGTGTCTCACGTCACGTCCCAAGGGCGTGGAGAAAGCGAGACAGAAAAGAAAAGACAGAGACGCACAAAAGGCTGCCGCGGCTAGGGTTTCTAATCCCGAAAATTTAGGGGAAATTTTCGGGAAAAAGTCCAAATAATTTCTGAAATTTTTTCTGAAAAAAATTTTGAATTTTCAAAACATTTCTAGACTAGAAACCCTAACTGCGGCAAAACTTGGCAGTCGACATGGAGGCCGTACTTTTACTTGAAATTCTACGTCGTTGAAGGAGAGGCAAATTTGATACGACTCGAGTTTTCATCCTGCCGTCACATATCATATGAGACACTTTTGGGCGGGTGGTCAGGGTAGAAAGGGGCGGGCGAGGGCGGAGGGGGGGGGGGGGGGGGGGGGTCTGCTCTGCTCCGGGACACAGCTCACGTCCCCGGGGGAGCGCGTCACGGTGCGTCGCCCGGCTGGCCTGGGCTGGCCCTGCAGCTGTTGCCCTACGCGGCGGCGACGCTAAAGGTGGCCCAAACAGCTCCGTCGCCTCTGCCACCCTCCCGCATTGCACAGGGAGAAATGAGAAGGGGAGAAAGGACCCGCCTTAGAAAGGGGGGAAAAAGAAAAATGACAAAGAGGTGACGACGGCTGTGGGCGCACGCAAACGCGAAGCATCAGGATGTATGTACAAAAGGGACAAGTGAACATAGGAACGCGGGAACAATAAAGTAATAAGGCGAAAGTGCGTGTGCACGATAGGGCGAGAAGAGAAGAAAGGAAACAAAAATGAGGAGTCCCAGAACAATTTCCCGGGAAAACAGAAATAGGGAAAGAAGGAAAACCGGCAGTGGCAGGTGTTCTTAATCGGACGGTCCTCAGCAGTTTATCCCGGACATACACAATAATAAGTAATCTATTTTCAGCTACTTGGGTAATTACCGGCAGGCTGGCCGCTCCGGGCGAGGCCGTGAGAGGCGCCCGTTCGTCTGTCGCGTCGTCCTGGTCTATGGACACGCCGCAGGGGTTCCCGTGCTGCTGGCCGAGGCCCTGCTGGCCGAGGCCCTGCTGGCCGAGGCCCTGCTGGCCGAGGCCCTGCTGGCCGAGGCCCGGCTGGTAGGAGGCCGCGGGGGCCGCGGCGGGCGCGGGCAGTGCGTGGAAGGCGCCGGCGGCCAGCGGGGCCGCGGCGGGCGCGGCCGCCAGCGGCGCCATGAGCTGCGCGGTGGAGGAGAGCGGGAGGTCGACGAGCAGGGGCTGCATGTGCGTGGCCCCCAGGGCCCCCAGCGCCCCGAGGCCGCCGTGGCCGCCGTGGCCGTGGCCGATCCCGAGGCCCAGCGCCCGCTCCGACGCCTTCTCGACGGCGCCGCCCTGGCTCTGGGCCTCCCCCTCCGAGTTGGTCTGCTCCGTGAGGCTGTGGCCCGCGGCCGTGCGCAGGTCTGCAAAAGACGGGCGGCAGCGTGCTGTGAGCGTGCCCAGGTACCCCGTGCCTCAGCGCCTTGATGCGGGTGGGCGCTGCGGCACGGGGTATCGGCAGGGTAGGCACCACTGGTGGGCGGCGAATCACGTTCCAAAAGAATACGAAATCCCTCCGAATGTGGCGACGCATTCTCTGTGAGCGCGAATCGGCCGACTTTCTCGCGCATCACGTCCAAACGAATGTGACATCGCACCCTGACGAATGTGACACCATTTTTGGTAGAAGTGACACTTGTCATGGTCGTTGGCGCGTGACCTGGATTACCTGTGGGGTGTGTCCGCTCGTGTATCCGAAACACGGTCGGCAGAAGACGGCGCTTCTTACACCGGTGTAACTGTCACGTCTGCTCGACGTAAATCCACCCACTCGCTGCGTCTGTGTTCTGCTGTCAATACCGATGTGGCCCTGGTGGTGTTCGGGGTCCACGGGGGTGAGTAGACAGGGGGCCGGGGACGGGGTTAGGTGGGGACAGAGGAGAGGGGGAGGGGGTGGGGGAAAGGAAGGGGCGAAGGAGGAGGGGGGACGGGTTCGGAGTTCGGGGCTACCCCTCGCGGCGCGGGGCCAGCCGCCGGAAACCCGATACGCCAATTTGTGAGCACGCCCCGCCCCTCGCTTGGCGAGCAACAGGCAGCGGCGGCGGCGGCAGAGGCGGCGGCAGCGCGCTCAGACAGGGGCCGCTGCCGCCGCTGCCGCCGCTGGACCGCAGTGCAGGCCGGGACCAGCCGCTGGCCACCCTCACGCAACGCGCGCCGGACCACCGAATGTAACGTGACACGCGCCCTCACTAGCAAAAGGGTCCCCGAAGTCACCTCCCTCCTCCCTGTGTTGTGGTCAGCATGCGCAGCATCTCGGGAGGGTCGCACGGACTATGCACTCGATGTTCGCGTTGACAGTTTCCAGTTCCGAAATTTTTAAATAATTTTTTGGAAAAAAATCAATAATTCTAAATTTAAAAAAAATCCGAACCTTGCGGAGTTGGCAGCTGCTGAGGGGCAGACACAAGAAAAATCTCGAATAACTGGGAAGACTGGAACCCACGACTTCCCAGCCGCCGGTCAGCCACCTTACCCATGCAGCTACAGGGCCACGACGGCGACTTCAGCGGGCCTCCTATACTTAACACACTGTCGTCTTAGCCGAGCCGACAAAAAACTGCACGGATCGGCAAAGAGTCGAAGCTCCGACCAGCCGCCCGCCGACCGGACCCGCTGACCACGCGGCTACCGAGCCCCGTCACGTGGCGGCCGTGCGCTCCCGGTACTGTGGCGCGCACAGCAGAGCACGGCTTGTGCTGCAAAATGAAAAGCAACCCGCCCTCTCCTACTCGTGACTGACCTGTGTCCACAATGACGTCGATCAGGTCCATGCTCTTGGCGAAGGCGTCGCGCAGGTTGATGTGGTGGAAGGACACGATGCTGCCCTCCCGCTTGGCGCGCTCCAGCGCCTCGCGGCGCTTGAGCGCCTTCTCGCGCCGCATCTGGTTCTTGTAGAACTCGGCGAAGTTGTTGACAATGATGGGAATGGGCAACGCAATCACCAGGACGCCACAAATGCAACACACGCTGCCTATCATCTTTCCTAACGGTGTCGTGGGGTAGATGTCGCCGTACCCGACGGTGGTCATGGTGATGCCGGCCCACCAGAACGTCTCCGGGATGGAGATGAACTTGGTGCCCGGCTCCTCCTTCTCGGCGAAGTAGGCCAGGCTGGAGAAGATGAGCACCCCCATGGCGAGGAACAGCATGAGCAGGCCCAGCTCCTTGTACGAGTTGCGGAGCGTGAAGCCCAGGGACTGCAGCCCCGTCGAGTGGCGCGCCAGCTTGAGGATACGCAGGATCCGCATGATACGGAAGATCTGCACGACGCGGCGCACGTCTTGGAACTGGTCCGTCGCGTTCTTGTTGGTCTCGAGCAGGAACAGCGACACGAAGTACGGCATGATGGCGAGCAGGTCGATGACGTTGAGGCCGCCCTTGAAGAACTTCCACTTGTCCGGGGAGGCGGAGAAGCGGAGCAGGTACTCGAGCGTGAACCAGGTGATGCAGACGGCCTCCACCATGGCGAGCTGCGGGTTGTCCTGCACGCCTCCCGCCGACTCGTCGTGGACTTGCAGCGACGGCAGCGTGTTGAGCGTGAGCGCGATGGTGGACAGCACGATGAAGAGGATGGAGACGACCGCGATCACCTAGAGCAGCACGGGCGTGACGGCGGGGGGCCCCGACGGGGAGTGCAGCGGGACGTGGCCCCGGCGGGGCCCCGGCGGGGTGCTGCCAGGCGGAGGTGAGGCTGCCTGTGCTCCTTGTGGGGGGCCGTCGTCGGACGGCGAATGGATGCAAGCATACCAACTAAACACTGAGGTGCGAACGAGCCCCGCAGCTGCTTGTCGCGCGGCGCGGCGGTGGCTGTGCGGTGTTGGTGGGGTGGGGTGGGGTGGGGTGGGCGGGTGCTGGCCTCCTCCAACTCCCTCACGGCTTTGGATCGCCTCCTTCGCGGCATTCGGGCTTGACGTCGCCCTCCTGCCGTCTGTGTGGGAGGCCGAGGACGGTGGGCCGGGGCAGTTGGTCTAGAGTCCGGGACTCTAAGTCGGTCTTCCCACTGAATGGCCCCGCGCCCCGCCGCCTGCGTCCCCCGGGAGGCAAGTCTAACTTGGGCAGCCCGAAAGGCGGGGAGGGGAGGGATTTCGGTCGGCCCCGAGGGCGGTCTTTGGTCTGCAATGGGCATTTACTGTCGGACTTTTCAATAGGATTCTACGCTTGATACATTAGAGCATTTCTTTGCCGCGACACAACGCAAAAGGTTTCATTTAGATCTCGTGACACAGTCCCGACTCTGCTGTAAGATCATTCTCTAGAACACAAACATTTCGAAAAAAATATCACACGCATTATGAAATTATGTAGGAGAGGCACAGAAGCCAAGAGACAACCATCAAAACACGTAACACTGACGGCAAAAAAAAACATCAAATATTTACTTGTTGAAAAACAGGGACGCGCAGGGTTAGGCCAATTACTTTAACAGGAAAGAACGGAAGGAATAGTAGACAGAGACAGGCGTTGAAGAGGGAGACAGAAAGCGGGTAGCTGGGGATGAAGCGCCACACTGGCCACACCACGTGCAGGTCAGGCACATGCATCGGGCACATGGCTGCTGTTCGGCTTCCTTCTTTTGTTTCCTTGTTGTTTATTTTTGTTGTGGATTCTGGCCGGCTGCTCTTCCATCTCTGTGACGCAAGCTTGTCTTCGGCCATTTCCTTGGCGACGTCGCTGGCACAGCTCCTTGGCCCCGCCAAGCGATCATCGACACATTTTTTCCCCTCCTACTGTTTTTTTTTTTTATTTCCTGACTGTATCGCACTCCACAACCGACAGGCGGAAAGAAGTGGCATTTTATTTTTTTCTCGTCCCTTTCTCTTGTTGATCATATGCTGCTGGAATTCAGACATAGGCCGTGTACATATTTTTGGTGTGTGTGTGTGTGTGTGTTCGTATGCTTGTGTGTGTGTGGAATGTGTGTGAGAGAAAAGAGAAGTTTAAAAGCGTGTCTGTACAGCGTGTCGCGTGTTTGCCTGTTCGTTCAAAGCTATGTACAGGGGGAAGTGTTATAGAGAGGTCGATACAACATCGATACCACAGCAACACCATCAGAACCCTCGGCCACACACTCGCCCGCTCCTCTGTCTGACGCCGTCTGTGCTCTGCGAGAAACAAACCCGGCCCTTTTGTAACTTGACCAAAAAAGTTGCCCCCCCCCCCCCCCAGAAAACAGTTTGTTGTTCAGTAGCACAGACGACGTCACGTCGTGGGGGGTTAGTATGAGGTCGAGGGCTTATAGCAGCCGTGTGACACCTGGTCATTGCGTGTGCCCATTCAAAAAGTGTGACCTTGACCGACGAGAGCGCAGTAGAAATCCAGCTGAAACACGCACAACACAGCAGAAACAGCGGAAAGAGAGAGACAGCACCAGGCAAACAGCAAGAGCAACGGCAAATGCAACCAGAGCAAAAAAAAAAGAACGAGAGAGAACGGGAAAGTCTCATCGTTTGACTCTGTCGTTCTTTCCCAACGGAAACAGAACTTTGAGTCAACGAGAAAGTTGTCCTGTTATGTAAATCCCAAATCAAACAACGCAGAGTTTCGCATTCGCGTTTCGACATTTGCTGCTGCTCTTGAGTTTAGAATGAGAAATAAAGTTCATGCATCTCCAAATCCATGCTGTCAATATGCATGTGAAACCAACTGAATTAAACTCAGGCACACAAAATGAAAACGGCTTGACGAACCAAAATACATTTCGTCATGAGAAGGACTGGAAATTACACGCTTCATCCAGTGTGTCCAAGTTTTCAGGAGATTACAATCCAACATCGATACTACTTGCGACGCATTTTAAAAAAAGAAACAAAAAGAAAACGATTGAAAAACATTGACCATCAGCATGTACACGATGTGGCCGGTGGTGTTGGCGGTGGCAAATCGAATCGAGGACAACGCGGCCCAGTGATAGCGCATGGGGCGGCACGGCAATGCCGAAAGCACCGAGAACGGGGGCCGAGCACGACAGCGGCGGGGACTCGGGGACGGGCGGTGGCGACCGGGCCGCCTACTCTCCGAAAGCCACCGCAGCCGGAGCCGCACAGAGTGGTGGCGCGTCTGGCGCCGCCCTGACGTCGCCCCCCCCCTTTCCCCGTCGCCTCCGTTCTCCCCGATCCCCCCCCCCCCCCCCCCCCGCGCCAACAGCTATGCACAAAGCAGAGATGAGTTGACGTGCCTCGGAGCGTAATCTGGCAAAGGCGTGACGTTGTGTACCACAACAGCAGAAAGCTTTATTCCCGTGTTTTTATTTCCCTCCCGCGCCCGTTTTCTTTCTTTTGGTTTCGCACGCCCTTTTGTCGCTTTCAACAGTGTAAAAAATAAACATGTAGTGAACCAAAACCATTAATGAAAAAAAACAAAAAAAAAATAATTATTATTTTGGTATGAGAGTGTGGCAGGGCTGTTACTGACCCTGGCCGCGATGGAGGTGGTGGGCTTCTCGAGCAGGTCCCAGAGGAAGCGCTGGTACTGGGTGCATTGACCCTCCCCCCACTCCTCCTCGTCCCGCTGCCGCAGGCTCTCCGCCTCCTTGCGCATCTCCTCGTGTACGTGCTCCTTGCGCTGGTGGTACTTGTGCTGGCAGCACGACTCGAGGTACAGCTCGTCCACGCCCCAGTACTCCAGGTCGTCACTGCGGAGGGGGCACGGAGAGAAATCGTTAGTACACTCTAAAAGTCTTACAATGAATTTCCTTCGTAATTACGAAGGTATTGCAGCAAGCATATTACGAACGTGATTTTGTTTATATTACGAACGTTTTCGCGGTTTTCTTTGTATGTTACGAAGGGAAAAATTTGTAATACGAAGAAGGAGATTTATATTACGATGAAAAATTGCATTTATATTATGGTTGCACTGAAATGTTTATAATACAAAGAAATTTCTTTGTAAGAATTTTAGGGTGTAGACTCAGCTCATCGTTATGGATCAACAGTGAAATCAACAAAAAAAAAGGTCAGAGGTGTTTTCAGACAGGCAGCGCATGCGCCATGTGCGTGTACTCGCATGTGCGCTGCGCACTGCCGCCGGCCGCCTGCGGAATCAGGGGTAGGCAGCCGCGCGGCACGCGTGCTCGGCGGGACGGCCTACCCTCCAGTCCGCAGGCGCGCCGGCCGAGGCAGCGGCGGCAGTCGGGCCCACCCGATGCGGGCCGCCGCCGCCGCCGCCGCTGGAGGCCGCACCCCGCGCGGCTTCTTTTTCCCCGGCATCTCTTTGAGCTTCAAGTTCGTCGACGAGAGAGAAAGAGAGGCAAGGACATATGAAGCGAGAGACACACAGAGAGGGAAACAGAGGGAACGTGAGGTTCGGACGGAAAGAAAGAGGAAAAACCCTTGTGCAAGACAACTCCCTTCTACCGCTCAGACTGGATCCGCTGGAGAATGTGTTATGATGTATGACAGACAGGGCGCTGGCACGGGCCCAGCGGCGCAGCGGCGCGGCCCAGCGCGCAGCCCAGTCGAGGGCCCTTGCCGGCCCTGCTCCCCGCTGGCCAGAGCCCGTCTCGGGATGCGGGTTGACGAAAGGGAGAAGCAAACAAGTCGGAGGAAGGGTTGCCGCAGAACTTGGCCAGCGTGCCCAACCCAACGTAATAGGCCACCATGGCAAAAAAAGGAAAGGGGGCGGGGGGGGGGGGGGGAGAGAAAAGGGAGAGGAATGGGCGTCATCGTTTCAATTTATGCACCGGCGCTCCCTCCGCCGCCACCAGTTTGTGGGGGTCTCCTCCAAGTCAATTACCCGGGAATTTCGAAAGGAACACGGGAAAGTGATTTTCTGGCAGCCGGCCAGAAAATATTTCCGCAATATTTTTTTAAGGTCTATTTTTCTTTTTTTACCGTTTGTCCGTGTCTCCCAGTTCTGCGGCGGGGAGTCGCGCACGTCCCCGTCCGCTCACGGTGCGGGCCGCTCGCAGCGGGGCGCCGCGCCGCCGATGCTGAAGCCGGAGGGAGATTGAAAACGTCCTCGGCCGGGGCGCCGCCAGCGTGCCAGCCAGCGCACGGCGACGGGCTCCTGGGACCTCGCTTGGCGCCACCGGAGCAGTGTATGTATATATATATATGTGTGTGTGTGTGTGTGTGTGCACGGGAGCGCCCCCACCTTCCACAGCCCCAGAGATTCGCCGCGAGGGCGAGGTTTCGCTTGTCTCTGTCCCTTCTCCCCCCCCCCCCCCCCCCCCCCCCCCCCTCCCCCCCCCCCCCCCCCCGCCCGCCCCCGCAACATCCCACGCAGAACGGTTCCGGTGAGCCTCCGGTCCGGTGGTTTGTCGCCGGGGGCGGACGGTGTGCGGGTGTCCGGGACTCGGCCCGCCCCCCCGGCCCGCCCCCCGCCCCCGGCCCGCCCCCGGCCCGCCCCCCGGCCCGCCACCACCAGCCCACTAGGCACACCGCGGGCCGTGGACTCGGTCCCAGCGGGGCGCCAAGCCTCCCCGACAAGGTCACCGCTGCGGCTCCAGTGTTTCCGACTTGGCTGCGTTTCAGATCGTCTCACCGGTCGCCCTGGCGGAGCCCGCGGAGGGCACATGCGGAGACGTGCCTTCGCCACGTGACGCCCGCCCAGCCTCACAAGTGGCGCAGAGGACGCCGCGAGGCCAGCATCCGGGACTGCCATCTGTATGACGTGCTCCGGGACCGTCTCCAGTCACCGCCGGCCCGGGCTGCCAAGGCTTCCGGTTTCCGTTCATCGCGGAGACAGTGCCAAATTCAGCCGGGGCGACGGTGTGTCGCGACGCTGAGCAGCAGTTTCGTCTCCCCCCATTCCCCCCCCCCCCTTCCCTGCCTCACCGTCCAGATGAGGATTGATGGCACAAAAACACTCCCGCGGGGGGAGGGGGGCTAAGGGGGGGGGGGGGGGCAAGGGGCTACTCTGCTTGGCATGACAGATATGAGGGGTGGATCACATGCGAAATGAAACGGCTCCGCCGAGCCGAGCGGTGCCGAGCGCGGTGGACAAAGGGGTGGGGGTGGGTGAGTTAGTGGAGGTATCCGGTGGAGGGGTCGGGTGGCTCGGCCGCCAAGCCGCGAGAGCCGGAAGGGTCCTCGCAAAAAGAAGTGCAGTAGAATGAATAACGTCTCTCTCTCGCTCTCTTCTCTCTCTCTCTCTCTCTCTCTCTCTCTCTCTCTATCTCTCTGTAGGATGCTTTCAATTTTATCGCGAAGGAAAGGCTTCTCCCCGCCCCCCACCTGCGAGTTTCTTCTTGGCTTGGAGCGCCTGGCAGGGCGGGCGGGGCGGATGTTGGCTCACCTGAAGGCGAGGACACACATCTCGTCCACGAGGTGGAGCTTGCCGGTCCGGTAGAAGTTGAGGATGGAAGAGAAGGACCTCGGGTGGCGGTCGAAGAAGAACTCGTTGTCCACGAGGGAGTAGTCGTCGCAGAGCTCGGTGATGGCCTCGTGCGTGTTGCAGTCGCGCAGCCTCCCCAGGCGGGTGTGCGGCAGCCGCTCCAGCGTCCTCCACAGCACCTGGAACGGGAGCGCGGACGCGGTCACGGGGGATTCGAACCCGCGGCGCCGGGCCGCGGGAGCCGCCGCGGAGCCGCCTCGGCCAGCGAGACGGCGTGTCTCACCTCGTGCCGGACGCCGCCCACGTTGATGCAGACGCGCCTGTTGAGCGCCTTGGCACGCATGATCATGAAGGGCTCCGGGGGCAGCGAGGTCATGGAGCGGGAGTGGGGCCGCTGGGAGTGCTGCAGGGGGAGGGGGAGCGGCAGCGGGGGGCTCATGTGTCCCCCGCCGTCGCCCCCCTCCCATCGGACTCCCGCCGCCCCGCCGCCCGCCCCGCCGCCGGGCCCCCCGCCGGGCCCCCCGCCGGGCCCGCCGCCGGGGACGGCCACGCCCCCGGACCCTCCGAGGCGCTCGTCCAGCATGCTGGCGGCGAACGCCTTGACGGAGACCTCTCAGCCGTAGGGGCCGTAGCCCACGGCGTGGACCTCGCCGGCCTCGGGGTGGCCGGGCCTGGGCCTGGGCCTGGGCCCGCCGCTGTCAGTCGCCGTCATCGCCGTGGAGGCCCTGCAACACGAGGGGCGGCGCGGTCAGGCAATTGCCGCACAGCTGTCGATGGTTCATACTGCCACCAAAAATTTTGCGTCATGTCAATTTTTTTTTTTCGATTTGACAATTTTTATTTATTGTTTTGGAGGGTTGGGGGACAATTCATATTCGCTGCTCGGATATGTCTCCGCAAAGACGGACGCACGTCGTGGAGTGACGACATGAGGTGACTGACGCGAACACTCACAAATTATCCCCACCAGCATATTTTTCTGCAGTGTACTCATATCAGGCTATCGAACCCCGTGCTGTGACCTTGGCGGCACTCTTATCGGGCTAGCGAACCCACCCTGGTACGCTACTCTGCAATACAAGTGCTTAATGTATATATACCGATGCATATATAATTGTATATTAGTGCAGACAACTCCATTTACCTAGAGGGGAGGGGGCGGCTAACATGCATCAAGTGTTCGGCCTCTGCGGTCGCCGCCGGCTCCCGGGGGGCCTGTAGGTTTGACAGAAGGGGGGGGGGGAGACACGTCCGTGAGATCAGGCCGGGGGACCATCAGCGTGTACAACCCGGAGGGGAAGCAGTCTCGCCATGTTAGTCGGGGGAGGGGCAGGGAGGGGGCCGGAGGCGGCCAGAGGGGGCCGGAGGGGACGGGAAAAGTCTCCGGACGCCATCAGAGGGGACCAGGCGGCACCAGCACGCCACGGCACGCCACGGCACGCCACCACGCTGCCAACTAATGTCTCAAGTTGCCGGCAGCAGCAGCAGCAGCCTCCGCTCGGCACGGCCTCTGGTAGGCGGCGCGCGGCCCTGCCGGTCCTGCCGCTGCAGGCCACGGCGGCACTGGCGCCTCGTTTACTACCTTGTAAACAAAGTAATTGAGTCAACCACGCCCCGGCGGCTGCCGCCCTGCGCCCCACGCAGCGCCACACGCAGCGCCGACCCGGGAGCGTCAGCGACGGATGTGAGGCCCGCCGCCGACCACCCGCTCCCTCTCACACACCCCCAGTCCATTCTACCCGCTGCATTTCATTTTAAGGTTTCCCCATCGGCAAGTGACTTGATTAAAAGGGGAAGAAAATGTAAAATTCTACCAGAGTGAGAGAAAGAGAGAGAGAGAGAGAGAGAGGAGGGAGAGAGAGAGGGAGCGATCAGGAAGGGTGGGTGAGAAGGAAGGGGGGCTAATTAATTGACGAGGGCAGCCACTGAACCGTGAAGAAACGTAAAGCGAGGCGACTTCCCGTCCCTCTCTCTCTCTCTCTCTCTCCAGGTCGAGAATGTCAATACTCCCCCTGCTCCCCTCCCGCACGGTGTACACGCCCCCGCCGCGTGGCATTCTCGCGCACAAAAGGACAGCCGCGCACGCCCGCCGCCGGGCCGCCGCCCCGCCCAGCCCTCCTGACCTACGCCAACCCGCCTTCAACTAGCCTTCACTTCCGCGGACCGAACGCGCCGCCGCCGCCGCCGCCGCCGCCGCCGCCGCCGCCGCCCCTTCAGCGCCCCATAAAACTCCCAAGAACGCCATACAGCATGCCATACGGCCGCCACGCCGCCGTCCCGCCGCCGTCGCGGCTGTGGCCCGCTGAAACAGGTCGCGTCCGGCGAGGTGGTTTATTGCAGCGCTGCGCACGCTGAAGCCGCTACTGGCGACTCGCGGAAAAGCGCATGTGACGCCGGGCCCGCAGGGCACACTTAGGTCCGGCAAGAACCTCTTTTACAATCCGTTGTAGCGTGTCGCACATTATCAGCTCCACATCTGAGATTCCGCCGCGCAATCTGATTCCTTTTTAGCTATGTCAAGCAGAGGAATGGTCTTTTCCCGCCCGGGGGTGGGCCTTGACCCCCCGCCCTCCATCCACTAGAGATATTCTGGTTCTGGGCAGCCCATGCACGCGGGCGGTCTTTTGTTTCGTAGGCGATTGAGATTGGACTGACTGGGCTGATATCTCCCGGTCTGCGAGGCGCACGGCCCGTAGCACGGCGGGAGCGGGGAGGGGGGCCCGTTATTACCGTTCACAAGGGGCGAGGGGGGGGGGGGGGGGGGGGAGTTGATGGACCGGGGGGGGGGGGGGGGGGGGATTTGCAGGCCTGAATTGGAAGTCATTGGGAGTCGAGCACAATGACTGCACTCAATCAGGGGCCGGGCCGTTCGACGGAGAGCCGGCGGGCGGTGCTGCCGAGCGCTGCTGCCGGGAAGAGGGGGTCTGTGTGGGGATTATGGAGGTGTCCCGAGACAGAGGCGGGCCGGGGAGCAGGAAGGGCACAGGCACACGGCCCGAGTTTCTCGCTCGCTGGAAATCTAAAAGTCTCAGTCGCGGCGATAGTTGCGTCATTTCGCGCGGACGTCGCGGCGGCGCCTCCGGCGCGGAAAGTAAACGGGTCTCTTGTTTTATTATCATTAGAGTTTCCCCATTTTTTTAAACTTTTTTTATGGGCGTGTGGCGGCGTGTGGTGGCCGCGCGAGCCGGGCCCCGGGCAGCCCCTGCGCCGGGGCCCGGCGGCGGCGCTACTGAATATTAGAACAGCGATTCGTGGAAGCGGTTCCGTGCCAATGCCCGAGCACGGGG
The DNA here is from genome assembly GCA_026979955.1 of Megalurothrips usitatus. Taxonomy (NCBI): domain Eukaryota; kingdom Metazoa; phylum Arthropoda; class Insecta; order Thysanoptera; family Thripidae; genus Megalurothrips; species Megalurothrips usitatus. The sequence goes on from CM049602.1 coordinate 9,582,116, forward strand.
ACTGTCTGCGGGGAGGGCGGCGTAGGGGACTGCCGGGGAGACTGACGGCAGACTGAAGTGTTCTTATTGAACAAAAATTTATGAATGGATTTTCGGGACGTGACGAAGAAAAGCCTCACAGGGCGGGAGACGCTTCGCGTCGCGTCGCCGTTCCAAGTCCCCGCGACGACGGCTTCTAAGGAATGACGGGGGAATTTTTCGTGGCTGCCCACGATAACCCCCCACCGAGACCCTGCGTTGGAGATTTGTGGGCGATGAGATGAGAGGGCGCAGGACGAGGCGAGGCGAGGCGAGGCGAGGCGAGGCGAGGCGGCGAGAGGGCAGTGATTGCGACGATGATAGACCGAAAGGCGCCGAAAGGCGGGGACCGGCCGGGCCGGGCCGGGACGGGCGCGCAGTAAAAATAGGAGTTGAGGGTTTTGATGATACGTCCGCGTGCAAACGGCCCGTCCCGCCCCGTGTTGACACTGCCGCCTACCACACTCGGGAGTGGTTCGGGAACGGGAGGAGGAGAGAGAGAGAGAGAGAGAGAGAGAGAGAGAGAGGGGGGGGGGGGGGGGGGGTCGCCTGTCGCCGCCACTACCCGACTGCATGCAAACACAACACCACACCCTGTGGCACCCTGTGGGCTCTCTGGGCCGCGGCTGCCCTCCTCTGCGTCCTCCCGACCAGACAGCCCCCCCCCCCCCCCGGGGGGGCCTCCACTCCCGACGCCTCTGTGACTTCTTTTGCGTATTTTGGTTATTGATCGGGGCCGCCGCCTTTACAGCCGCACGCCACGCCACGCCGGCGGCAGCGGCGGCGGCGGCGGCGGCCCGGCACAAGCCGCTAAGCCCCTTCCATTGGCCTCGCTTCCGGGGCAGCAAGCGGAAGCACCCCCCCCCCCCCCCCCCCCCCCCCCGCCCCGAGACGGCGGGGCCGAGAGACATGTCTCCGCGCCACACCACGGCGGGGGCAGAGATGAGCCTCGTCCGACACGACTCCCGCGCGCGGTCCAAACAAACCCCCTCCCCTCCCCCTCCCCTCCCCCTCCCCTCCCCCTCCCCCTCCCCCTCCCCCTCCCCCTCCCCTTGTCCCCGGCCCGCGTCCACGAGCTAGGCTCAAGGCGTTTAGTCCTACTATACTGCGAACGACAACGCGGAACACAAAGGCTGAGAAAAGGAGGGGAGGAGGGGCGCTCCTCCACCAAAGCGGGGTGCGGTCAGGAAGTAAGACACCGTCCCCGCGGGCTCATTCAGGAAGAAATAATAAATGAATTAACATGACAGTAATAATAACGCCGAGGGCATTATAGGCAGAAGGCGAAGGCATTATAGGCAGGAGGCTCCGCTGGGAACGAGGGCCGCTCCCCCCGCGCACTTGACCCGCTTCGGAAGGGGAAGGGGTTGAAAGCGCCACTGCGCGTTACTTCGTAGAGATGTCGCATAGCGACTGCAAGACAAATAGGCAGAGAGGCAATGAGAGAAAGAGAGAGAGAGAGGGGGGGGAAGAGAGAGAGAGAAAGGTATGGAGGGCACGCGCGCGGCCACTCTGCCTGTCCTCTCCTCTCTCCTCTCCCTTCATTTCTGGCAATCCATTTCCCCGGCGGCTCGTGCTGCGCGCTGCGACTGCTGGGATGAGCAGGCCTTCCTCACGAAGATGAGGGGGGGGGGGGGGAGCTGCATAGTGGGGAGGGATGAGTTGGGGGGGGGGGGGGGCTCGGCGTGCGATCAGGCCCTTGCGACGTGTCTTATCTGGGACGTCTCCGGGGCCCCCGCGCCGCCCCGCGACCCCTACATCCCGCACCGCACAACAAAACACCCCCTGCTCACGGCCGCAGCCCGCAACACGCACCACGCCCACCACGAACCGTTGACGTGTGGTGAGCGGCGTGTGTGTGTGTGTGTGTGTGCCTCCACGCCACGTGAGCGGCACTGTGCCCGCAGGGGATGAGATTAAATCTTACGAACCCCCGCCCCCCCCCCTCCCCTCTCGGGGCCCCCGCCCGACTGCCTGTCGAGTCACTGGGGCTCTTTTACCACCGCCACACCACCCTACACCAACCAGCCCTCGAATATCTTCCTCCACAGGGAGGGGAGGGAGGGAAGCGTTACCCCGACTGTCTGACCTGAAAGACGCCTCGGTACACAGCAGGAGGTGGACATCAGCGTGATCAAGTACCCCCGCCGCCCGCCGCCCGCCGCCCGGCAAAGACGACAAATCCACCCTCCAACCCTCCCCACCCCTTCGCCACCACCCTCCCGTGCCGCGCCCCTGACCACCGCAACTTTCCAATAAAGCTTGCCGCAAGGATGGGGATTGGAAGGGAGTTTGTCTGTCCGCCGCCCCCCCGTCGAGCTTCGCAGTGGTCACGGGCTGCAGCTGAGATTACCTGGCTCCGGCCGGCGCTCGCAGCGCCCTCGCACGGCTCACCTTGGCAACGGCTGTCCGGGTGCGGCGAGTGCGGGAATTCGGTGGTCCACTTCATCTTACGGAGCGCGGTCCCGGGGCGCCATGGCAGCGGCAGGACGATGCCGTGGACCTGCAACATCGGATCAATACAATTCGTACCAAGTTTGTGAAACCCAGGACTCTGTTAATATCGTGAATCGAATTAAGACTTTGATCGTATCGATTGCGCTTTTTCCCTCACAAATCGCACAGCGGCGGCGGGGAGCCTGTGCTGGGCTCATGGTCTTGCATACTGGGCGGCCCCTCCGGCGGGTGCGGACAGGGGGTAGGAGGGGGGGGGGCAGGGGTTGTAGTGGGGGTGTAGGGGGCGGCTGGGTTTCGGAAATGTCAGGGGTGAAACGCGCAGACATGGGTGGGGGTCTTGCAGGACAGCGGCGGGGGCCGAGGGAGCGGAGGGGAGGCGGGCGTCTGAGCTCGGCGTCGGCTCCGTGCGGTGGCCGGGGCAGCCTCGGCGGCCGCCCCAGGATGTGGCTGCCACCTCCGCGGCCGCCCCCGGCCGCCCCCGGCCGCCGCCAACCACTCCACCTGATGCTGGCGGGGGGCGGCGGGCAGCGGTGCGCGGAGGCGCGCGCCTGCGCACAACAGCGTGCGTGCGTGCGTGCGTGCGTGCGTGCGTGCGCGCGCGCGAGTGTGTACAGAGTGTCGGTAACGAGCGGACGCCGCCTGTGCCGCCCCGCGCTCCACCACGATGCTGACTCGGGGGAGAGCGGAGGGGCCGGGGGCCGAGCCGAGCCTTGTCGGGCTGACGAGGTAATCCTTGGAGCGCGGCCGCGCCCGCCGCGCCCGCCGCGCCCGCCGCGCCCGCACGATCATCGCCCTCTAATCTGCGAGCGTTTTCAGAAAGCGCTCCCCCCCCCCCCCCTCCCCACCAACATCGCCGCTCTTTATTATCTTCCGCTGCCCCGTATCACAGGGCGCCTTCACACTACCACCGCCGCCGCAGCATTTTTAATATTATCGCCTTTCCCGCAGTGTGAAAAATAGTGTTGGAAATTTTAAACAACAGTTTCTGCTGCAAATTTCCCCGTCGTTTTTCAGGAAACTCGATACAGTATTTCAAACGCGTGAATATCGGGATTTCACAAGCAGAACCGCAGCAGAACTTGCTGGAAGACGTGTCCCGCCCGTGGGGCCGGGGTCGGTGTCGGGGCCGTGCCGGTGGGGCCCGCCCTCCCTGCTTCCTTGCCGACCCCGCACCCCCGGCCGCGGGCCGCCGGCCTCGGCCACCGCCGCCATGATAAATACTAATTTGAATTTCCCGCGAGGCCGGCTGAGGCCAGCGGAGGCCCGGGCCAAGCCTGGCTCGTTAACGCCCGCCGCCGACCACGCCTTGTTTAGCGCGGTTGCTAGGCGAGGGGGAGGAAAAAAATTGACTCTCCCCGGCGGGCGGGATTTTCAGCTTTTTCCACACGAAAAAAAAACCAAGCGCTAAAAACAAGATTTTTTTTTAATGGAGAAAAAACACCATTACCGGTACGGAGTAAGCGCCTTCTTAAAAATGCAAAATGTTCGTCGCGAGCAGGAAGGTCAGGTGGAGGTCGAGAGGGTTGAAGAGAGCGGCTGGCTGATGGCGCCGCCGGCAAAACAAGAGCGGGACGAGGCGTGGCGTGGCGTGGCGTGGGTGTGGCGCGCAGCGGCGTGCAGCGGCGTGCAGACAGAGGGCGTGCTTCGCACCGGTGGCCCCATTTTGTACGTGGAATAATTCCGTTGTACCCTCAAGAGCGGCGGCGGCGGCAGCAGCAGGTGAGAAAGAGACGAGAGAGAGTGGGGAGGACGGGTGTGCAAGTGGGAGGGACGGGGGTGGTGGGTTGGGGAGAGGGGAGAAACAGAGAGAGGCGATGCACAACCGTGGCGCGTGGCACGCTAGGCAGCCATATTTGAATAAATGATTCATCCAAAAAAGACGCCCTACCCTCCCCCCATCCTCCACGCGACCCCCTCCCCATTCCATTTCGTCCGGGCGGGGGCGAAAACATGCACGCACGCGTGCCGCACCCTACACTGTTGGTCTCCAATGCCATCAGGGGTATCGATCACGATCAACGGGGGAAAATACGATGCACTTTTCTACTTTTTTTGCGTTTATTTTTTTAAATGAGGACGACACAATTTTCTTTTAGAACGGAGATTTTCTGTCCCTGCCTAGAGGGGCGCGCCTGCGGTATCCAGGGTAGGCCAGCCCGCACGACACGCACGTATGCGTTGCGGTCTCTGTTGCCTACCTGTCAGGCGTCCGACGGCGCCAAAAAATAAAGCAATTTTGTATTATTCGTTATAGTGAGTAGGTCGTGGGGGTCGCGGGGGGGGGGGGGGGGAGGTGTGGGATGAGGTTTGGGCGGGTCCGGGCGTGTCGGAGAGACATAGTGAGAGAGTGAGAGAGAGAGCCCTGGGAGGGCATGTTTGTACCCCGGGACCCCGTGGCGGCGGCCTGGGGGCGGCGGCCCGCAGGCCCACAGCCCCCGCAGCCACCTGGACACGAGGTAACGGCCTCGCGCTAATTTATCGCGGCGCAACACGCCTCGACGCGGCGGCCGCGGCCTTATGTGAGTTATGCCGCTTTATCTGGTCGTTATGCACGTCCCGTTCCGCGGCGAAAGGGAAAAAGCGGGGAGCGAAATATAACGGAACGGCGCCGCCGCGTATTCCACTTGAAGAAGGCTGCGGGCCGGGCGGCGAGCGGAGCGGGACTTATAGATGAGCCGGCCAAGGCGGTGAGATCACTGCCTTTTAGCGAGGCGCCTCAACACCCCGCCGGGATCCCGCGCCGCGGGCACGAAGCAAACGTTGCAGGCGGCGTGAGGTTCTAAGGCGCGTACATAAGTTATCAGCGAAGGCGGGTGGGCCTATACACGCTTAATTGGAGTACCTTGCACATCCGCGGGAAAAAAATGTTTTCGGGCAGCACAGGTTAGCTGGGTGGACCACGTCCTCTGTAACAGGGTGGTCCGAGCCCTCCTGCTCCACTGTCGCTGCGGAGCCAAACAGACGAGCCCAATTCCGCTTGATCCTCGAACACACACTTAGTCCGGACACTTTAATGCCCCCCCCCCCCCCCGGGGGGGGGCACACCGGTGCGGTGCTGTGTGCTGCTATAGACTCCACACACACACAAGCGCACGCGCACACGCACACGGGCTGTGTATGAATAGTTGAAGAAGCGCGGGCCGCGACCGCAGGCCGCAGGCAGGACGAGTCCCCCGTGAGCCACGCTGCGCCGCGCCGTGCGTCCCCGGCTGCCTGCCGGCCCGGGGACATCGGCGGCCTCCGGCGATGCAGGCTGGCCAACCCGACGACGAGAGCCAAGCCAGTAGAGCCACCACCACCACCAGCAGCAGCGGCAGGGCCGGCGACCTCCCTCTCGGTCCACCCCCGCCGTGCTCCAGTCCGCCCCTGCGGAGGCCACGTGTGTGCGGGGAAAGGCCACTTCGTCCGCAGTGGTGGAGGCGGGCGAGGCAAGGCCGCGAGGCGGTGTACCGCAGTACAGGGCGGTGCCTGCGGCCCGGTGCGCGTGTGTGTGCGTGTGTGTGTGTACCAAAGCGCCCAACGGCCCGAAAAAGGGACCTAAAAACCACAGAAATTGTGGGTTCTGAAGGAGGATATCGTCAACACAACAAGCAAATGATTGAACACGATCCGCGATGGGGACGCGCAGACGGGCTAGCGATGGCTCCCTGGGCGCGGCATCGGGTCGCGATGTATGGCAACATTCCGTGCTCCTCCCCGCCTCCTCCCCCCCCCCCCCCCCCCCCCCCCCCCCCCCCCGCCTCCGAGTGCGCAGGGAGCTGCCGACCGCGGCCGCCCCGCCGCCAGTCTTTAGGGATGATAGCTTAATGCTTTGCGTAATAAACGGATCGGATCTCCCGCGGGGCCGGGATGGCATGCGGGCGAAATGAGCGGGAAGGCAGAGCGTGATCGATAAAAAGGAACGGTGCTAGAACGCTGCCCCCCCCCCCCTCCCCTCCACTACCGCGGTGTGGTGCCCTGCAGACCGCCCCCCCCCCCCTCCCTCCCTTCTGTCCGACGCCGCCTTTAGCTGACGACCATAAAACCGAAATTGGTTGGCAAAATGGGGAGGTATGCGCCATACTTCCTTTACGGATACGGGGACACGGAGACGCGTTAGCTGAAATTAACGGAGAGTCGGCAAGGAAAAGACGTAAATGGAGACCATGTCTCCGTCGTACCAATGAGTGAGTGAGTGGGAGAGAGAGAGAGAGGGGGGGGGGAGATGCTCTACCTAGGTCTGTGGTCCCCACAGAGAGCCTCAGAGACACAGACGTCGTTGAATTGATTGAATTATGTATATGTATCCCTCGCCGGCCTTAAAAGCGCCGCCTCCCCCCCCCTTCCCCCCCCTCCCCGGCCCTCCTCACAGCAGAGCCATTCCACTATTTACACAGCCCCCCCCCCCCCCACCCCGCTTTTCCCATGTGTCCTGTCAAATCCGTGCCGCCGCCTCCGCCGGAGGTAAGTTTCAGTCGTCATCTTCCACAAGGAGAAAATACGGGAACAGAGCTGCTCCAGGTGGTTTGGAACAATCACTACCTTTGCCTGCCGCCGACCCCCGGCGCCGCCGCGTCGCCCGAGGTCTCCGACGGCGTGCGCGTTGCCGCTGACGTTCAGGGTCGCGGTGCGGAGCCGTCGGGGAGCCGCCGGGGAGCCGTGGCCGCGGATAGGGAGGGCGGCTTAACGCTGACGGCGGCCTCGGCTCGCGGCCTCGACCTCGGCGGGGGGAATAAAAAGTACTCCCCAGTAGTAACGGCCGGGGACCCCGTCGGCCCCGCCGGCCCCGCTCCCCGTCACGGCACCCATGGCGCTCTGTATGTCAGCCGGGGGCCCCGCGCCATGAGGCCATAACCACAAACGTGTATAAGAGCGGGGCGGCCCGGCCGGTGGGGGGGGGGGGGGGGACCCGCGCGCCTACGAGGAGGTCGTCCACACCTCGATCACCGGGCCGGGAGCGGCCCCTGCTGCTGCTGCTGCTGCTGCCCCCGACCCCAGGAAGCACCCTCCCGACAGACTATTTTAGATTCACGTCGCTGGTGCATCGTGCCGCCGCCCCCGCTCACTGCGGCCTCTGTGACGAGGCGAGCAGTGTGCACGGAGTGCACCGGGTGTAAACATTTGTGGCTACGTTCTCCCGTCTGCCGGGCACACCTCACGGTGTCGCCTGGCAACACCTCCGCCGACATGACGCCGGCGGCGAGTAGGTGTGACGTCCCGGACCGGGCCCCTCCTGTCTGCGACTGTCTGCGACAATGAGGCCGCCCCCGCCTCCCCTATCGCCTCTGTTGTGCGGATCGGACCGTAAAGGGGAGTCGCTTTGGTTTTACTGCCCGTTCTGCGAAGGCAGCGAAGGCAGCGAAGGCGGCGGCGGCGGCGGCGGCGGCGGCGGCGGCGGCGGCGGCGGCGGCGGCGTGCGCCGGCCGGGCCGCAGACCTGGTAGGACGGGGTGCTCACCGCAAGGACGTCCCCTCCCCTCCCCTCCCCTCCCCTCCCCTCCCCTCCCCTCCGCTTCCCTCCCGCAGCAGCGGCCCGGCCCGCGGCGGATCAAACGGGAACTAGGCCCCTGTATACCATTCACGGGGGACAGTAAAACGGCGACACGCATAGCCCGGGACGGCCGGGGCGGGGCGGTCGGGGCCCGGCGCCCCGCACCACGCGGGACTGAGCGCGGTGCACATAAACATGGAAGATAGTGGACTGTCCCGGGCGGCGCGTGTCTTGGCACGGGCACTGGCATTGCTGCTGGCTTTTGCACGCCCTCCATCACTTTTCGCCCCCAAAAAAGGCAAAAACGAAAACATAACCAGATAATAACTATAAAACAAGATTATATTACAATCTTTTTTTTTTAAAAAAAAGACTTGTCGCATTTCCTGATGAACGCCGCCGCGCCCAGGGCCCCGGGCGTGCATCCCGCTGTTGAGCGAGGTTAGCGGTTAGGTTAGGAGAGGTTAGTACAGGTGTTGATGGAGGCGGGGCAGGCACCGCCGCGGGGGCCCGCCGCGGGGCCGGGCGCGCTGATGGTGCGCGCGCCTTTCTGGGGTGAAGTCGTTTGTGAAAATGGCCCCTGATCCGCGCAAGCCCCCCCCCCCCCCCCGGCCCCGCCAGGACCCCCTCCCGCCCCTCCCGCCCCTCCCACCCCTTCCGCGACGCATCCTCCCCCGCCGTCCGGCCGGCGGCGGGGCGAGGCATCGATTTTCTCGCGAGCCAAATCGGTGTTTACCTCCTCGCGCTTGAGCTACGATCATCACGGCCGCGCCGTCTGTACGCCCCTCTCCTCCATGCACCCCCCCCCCCCCCTCTCCGGCCCCCTCCCTCCAGCCAGCAGCCACTGCAGTGTGTGAGCAGCGCAGCCAACCTGCAAAAAGCAACCCCATTCCCTCCCCCTCACCAGCCCGGCCCGACTATCCCTCTCTTGGCAGAAGAAAGGAAGAGAGAGACAGAGAGAGAGAGAGAGAGAGAGAGAGAGAGAGAGAGAAACGAGCGGCAGTGTACGTAGCATGCAGAGAGCAACAGAGAAGGGAGAGAGAGAGACCTCTCCCTTTGCTCTTGTGTTCCTATCCCACCTTGGCCGGCGGCGGTGGACAGAATCACAAGTTATTGCATTATTCTCGACGTCCCATCTCCCCGCTTCGTACAGCGATTTACATCCACCCTCCAACCTCTCTCTCTCTCTCTCTCTCTCTCTCTCTCTCTCTCTCTCTCTCTCTCTCTCTCTCTCTCTTTCGTATCTCGCATCTCGCTCACACGCACACACTGCCCTCGATCCATCTCTCTCGGTCCTGGTCCTGGTCCCCGTGGGCGGCTCCCTCTCTTGGTAAGCCTTCCTTCGGCAGTAAGGACACCAGAGCCGCCCGGCCACATGCTGCAGCAGTGCTGCTGCTGTAGCTTCCGTTGTGTGTGTGTGTTTGTGTGTGTGTGTGAGGGGGGAAGGGGCGAAATGCACCAGTCTGCTTGTGTGCCCGAGGTAATGTGCGTCCCGCTGGCGGCTGTGCACACCGAAGAGTGTGTAAACGCACTGGCAGTGCTGTGCATAGCATAACACGGGGACCGCGGCTTGGTCGTGGTGCTCACGCTCACACGTCACTGTCGGACAGGAGTGGTCCACCACCGCGTCCTCTAGAAGAGCAGCTCCCATAACCACGATTGTCCCCCCGAGTGGCTCACAGCAGGAGAGGTAGGTGTGGGTCCACACCGATGTGTTTGCAGAGGACACGCGTGCGTCCGGTGCAGTGACATACCGCGCCCTTTCAACTCGGGGGGGCCGCTGGGGCGGGCGCCCTTAATGCGGGGGCTTAGCGCGCCTCAACTAGTGGGGTCCCGGCGGGCCGCGCACCCCCTGTGGGTTCCACGCGATGATTTCAGGATGAGAAATTGCACCGGCGGCGGGCCCTGCGGCCCTGCGGCCCTGCGGCGTGTCGCGGCCGCGACGCCCACAGCGGTGGGCCGGACTTACAAGGAGAGGAAAGGGGAGGCACGGAGCCCAACCTGTGGAGCGGAGCGGCATAGCCGGGCACAGCCGGGCACAGCGGCTGTGTGCCGTCCTGTCGCGGGACAGAGGGGAATCGATACGACCGCCGCCAACCCCACCCCTCCGGGCCTCCCTCATCCCGGCCTCTGGCACGGCGGCAGGGGACCGCCTGCGGGACCTGCGGGGCCTGCGCGGGGCCTCCGGGCCCTGCAGCACAGGCTGGGCACACACTCCAGCTGTATTACACAACTCCTGGCCCACCCCCTCCCTCCTACGTCCCCAGCCACAACCGAAAAGGCGATATCTCGGTCAGATCCGCAAAACCAACTTTTGCCTCTCGGGTTTTATACATACCGCTCCTCTCTCTTTCTCTCTCTCTCTCTCTCTCTCTCTCTCTCTCTCTCTCTCTCTCTCTCTCCTCCCCCCCGTATAATATATCTATCTGCCCTCTCCCTCCGCGCAGAAAGATAAAATGTCAAGGCCGCGGGCCGGAGACGGACTGGGGGCAGCCGACAGCTGGGAGGGACGACATTTCCAGCATGTCTGCGTGTGCGGTGGTCGGGATGGGGGCGCGGCCGGGCGGCGCGGCCGGGCGGCGGCCCGGGGATCAATCCGGCAGAATGTCGTCATCAGCGGCGTCCGGTCGGTGGCGGCTGCGGGGGTCGCCGTCGACGCCGACCCAGGGTTTCCGGTCCCGAAAATCCAAATAATTTCACAAAGTTTCACAAAACTTCCAATCGGAATATTTTTTTGAAAATTTTGATATATTTTTTTTTTGAAAAATCAGGACTCGATACAGTGTAGCGCCGGCGGCCTGAGGCCACCGCTGGCCGCCTCAGCCGCATCTCGGCCGAGATGAAGGGAGGCGAAAGGTTTTGCTCGGGGCGCCCCCCTCCCCGACCCCGTCCAAGTCGTCGGGGCGTCCGCTTGCGTGGTCCCGGCTGGCCTTCCTGCTGGCGGCTGCGGCCCCTCCCCGGGGGGTCGCGGGCCGAGCCCTGTAACACGCGGCTACCGGCGGAACCGAAAACTCTCTCTCTCTCTGTCTCTCTCTCACTCTCTCTGTCTCTCTCTCTCTGTATCTCTATCTCACATGAATTAAACTGTGCGTGGACAGCTCTGTTGGTCCCGTCTAACCTGTAACGTCGTTGGAACACCGCGCAGGTTGACGCCGACTGCGCCGCGCTGAACACACTCGACTGTGTGTGTGTGTGTGTGTGTGTGTGTGTGTGTGTGCACGGGGCCGCGGGCGGTGCGGTGCCATGCCACACGGTGCACATGCATGAAACATGAGGCCCCGCCCGGCCCCGCCCCTGGCCCCGCCCCTGCCCGCGCCCCTGCCCGCCGCGCTGCGCTATGCACGGCTGTTGTGCCGTGTGCCGGGGCACACCAGCACCACCAGGTCCATTTGCGGTGCGGCAATAACTTGAGCACCGTGCCGATGCGTCCCCCCCAGGCCCCCCGTCCACGTACCCTAACCAGCACGGACCACTTGTCTAACAGGCGGGGCCCCCCTGGGTAATGACGGTGATGACCAGCGGGAGGGCTAGCCGGACCCGCTGCAATCGGCTGGAAATAACAGCCGGGGATCGTCGTGACAGCGCAGCGGCGCAATAGCGGACAGAGAGAGAGAGAGAGAGAGAGAGAGAGAGAGAGAGAGAGGGCCTGACCATGAGGCTCAAAGTCTCTCATTTGCGGAGCGCGTGAAATGAAGGCACTTATCCTCCACATCTAGCGAGGCGAGCGGCAGGGGCATCGCGGCCTGCCACGCTCACTCACACATTCACCCCCCCCCCCCCTCTCTCTCTCTCTCTCTCTCTCTCTCTCTCTCTCTCTCTCTCTCTCTCTCTCTGTCTCTCTCTATCTCTCTGTCTCTCTGTCTCTCTCTGCACGTTTCCACAAACGTTTGCTGGCGGTCGTTTGTCTGGATGTTGTGTGCGAGAAGCGTTATTCATGGGCGGCCGGCTGATGAGCGCCGCCTGCCTGTGTTTCCTGTGTGGCCGGCGGGGATGGGAGGAGGGGGGGGGGCGGAACCGTCTGGACAGCAATGGGACAGTAGGGGGGGGGGGGGGGGAGGGGGGGGGGGGGGGGGGATCGGACCGGGGCCGCTACGGAGAGGCGTCACCCGCGCCACCAAATCGATTAGAAACGGGGGGGAGATCAGAGGGGGAGGAGCAAGGGGGGGGGGGGGGGGGGGCGGAGCAGGGGGGGGGGACATTTTTGGGACGGACAGTGTGTGCCGAGTGTCACAAGTGTGCGTGCGTGTGTGTGCCGTTGCTGAAAACTTTTAGGTCCCAGGAACAACAACAACAGCAACGCCGTGTGCGCTCGTCCGAACGCCCAGCCTCAACACCCCCCTGCACCCCCTGTTACACTGGTGGCGCAGCCTGGCGCGGACCTCCCCTCCCCTCCCCTCCCCAGCGCACCGCGCCGCCCCTGGAATATTTGTGCGCCTTGCGTGCGTTAGCTCCGCGAGTCCGCGGGGCCGTGGCTCACCTCGCAAACAACTTTTTCCAGGGGAAGTCCTATTGTGCGCGGGGGACGCGAACACGCCCCGCGGCCGCCTCCGGCCGCTACTCCTACTTCCAGCACTTCTTTGTGGCGCCGCCGCCCCCTCACCCAGATGCGGACACGACACGACACGCCGCGCCCCATAAAACGTCTAACGGCGGACGGATGCGGAGGGCGCCGCGGCTGCGACAAGTGCCTCAACACGCCCTGGCGGACGTGGGACGTGCGGCGGCACGCCTGCCGCGTAGGCAGCCGCGGCGGCCCCGTGCGCGCGCGCCGTGCGGGCTGCCTACCCCGGCATCCGCAGGCGCCCGCCCGACAAGCCGACGCCGTGGAAGTTCAGATCGGGAAATTCCAAACCCCAAGAATTGAATGGGAAATATTTCCGACGCTTCAGGAAAATGAAAAACACCATTGATGTGAAATGGTCTTCAGTTTTATTGCCACTTTAACTCAGCCCAGGAACCCCCCCGCACCACGCAAAACATGAGCGAAAGCTAATCTCCACGTATCGGCCCTGACGTCGATCTTCATTTCAGACTTTCTGAGGGCGACCGCGCCGCCGCTTCGATATAAGAGACTGCGGGACCCTGACGCCCGCCGCAGCCGTCGCGGTTCCCATGGACCCCGTGGCCGTAGGCAGCGGCCGCTGTGTGCCCAACTCATCTCTACATCAACAGGTCGGCGGGACCGTCCGACCGCGTCTCTTAGCAGCTAAGCACCCCCCCGTGCTCACTGTTGGGGACTGCTTGGACGGACCTGAGGCCAGGCTCGCAGGGCATCCTATAACCGGGGCCACCTGCCTCTTCTTTTTTCTGTGCAATAATTATTTTTTTTGCAGAGTACAACGCATTCGATTTTATGCGTGGGTGCACTCACTGGCGTGCGTTCCCCTTCACTTCCCGACCCCCCCCCCCCTCTCACCGATAAGCACCCCACCCTCCCCTCCTCACCCCGCCGGCCCCGCACCACCACCGCACCACGCAAAAGTCTTCCGGTTGCCGCCGCCCCCGGCGCCCCCGGCGCGCACAGGACTTGCCGCTGAGCCCCGGCGACACGCAGGCGGCGGCCAGGTCATAATGTAAGTAAGGGGGCCAGGGGCGGGAAGGGGAGGGGGGGGGGTCCTCGCGGCGACACGCCCCGCCCGCGATCCTAATTGCAAGATTGTGCCGGGGGAGGCGCTCTGCTTGCCTTGCTCGCCTTGCTCGGCCTTATTGCCCGGGTGCGCTGCACCGCGATACCCATCGCACGCCACCCCCCGCGCGTACAACACCAACAGCAACAAACCAACAACAACAACAACAACAGCAAGCCGCGGACCGGAGCGCACCGGATCAGGCCGAGCCGGGCCGAGCCGCTACTCTCCTCATCCAGAATTCGGTTTGATCTGACGGCGGCGCGGCCGACGGGCCGGCGGGGCGGAACCGGAACACTTTACGCGTTGTTTAGGGCGGCGGCGCGGCGGCCCCCGAAAACTGGACTGCCGCGGCCGGCCGAGCAGCACGCACGCACGCACGCACGCACACACACACGTGCACAACACTCACGCACACAAAGACCTGCATGATTCTTGCATATGCGTGCGGGGGCGCGCCGCACTTATTGCGGGAGGGGCTGCAGGGCGTGGGAGTGTGGCGCTCGCGGAACAGGGAGAGAGGGAGATGGACGGGGGAGGAGACAGACAGAGATCAAGAAGAAGGAGAGAGAGAGAGAGATGCACATACAAAGAGCAAAACACAGAGACAGTGATAACGCGAATCAGCTCCGCGCTGTACGAAGCCATACGGAGAGGGATACATAATACAAGGAGGAGGAGCGGGGCGTGGCGTGTAGCCGGGGGCACTAAAGCCTGTCGCACAGGGGGACTGGTGTGGCAGAGACGCCTTGTCGGAGGGTTGTCTGTGCAGCAGGCCCCCGGCCCCCGCAGCCCCGCGGCCCCCGCAGCCCCGCGGCCGTCCCGCTCTGATCCATGCCGCCTGCTCCCCCGGCCCCTCCTTCCCAACTCTGATCTCCCTCGGCTCCCCTCTTATCGACGCCCTTGAGTGATACTTGGACGTGCAAATGAAGTGTGACGACCCCGGAGGCGGCTGCCAAGAAGCAGGGCGATGCCACGCGGACGCGGAGAGGGTGGGGGAGACAGAGATAGAGAGAGAGAGAGACGGGGGAGGGCGGGGGCATCAGGGGGCAGTCGGTCACCGTCGAGGCCAGGCCGCTGCCCTCGGCGCCCTCGGCGCCCCGCAGGGACCCACACAGCCCGGCCCGGCCAGGCCCGGCCAGGCCCCCCGCAAGGCCGGCGTTAGGGCGCCTTTAGGAAGGGCGTCACGGCCGGTCATCACGCTGTGGGGGCACTGCTGCGCCGCCCTCCCCCCCCCCCCCCCCCCCCCCCCCCCCCCCTCCTGACCGCGCGGGCTGGTGATTTCCTTACACTCCGCCCGCCCCCGCCGCCTCTCCCACCCCGCGCCCCGCGCAGCCCGAAAATCGCGTCCCGCTTCTGACAAAACCGCCCAGCCCCCGCCCGGTCCCCCGGCCTCTCCTCCGAATCAGGCGCATTTGTCGGGCCGTGATGAACACAGCTTGTTTCGCCATTCGCCGCAGCAGCGCTGGCGGCGTCGGACAACAAAACAGAGGGTCGCAACGGAACCTCGTCGCGCCGTCGGGGCGGACCAGCAGCCGAAAATATCCGGTTATTTATTCTTTTTGACAATTTCTAGTCTCGAAATTTTCGGTTAGAAAATTTCCGGAAAATTTGTGAAACTACTTCGGGCACGTTACGGGCGCTCTGCAGCCCCTCTGCCGCGGCCGTGGTGACGGCCTCCGGTCACCGCTTTCTTATGAATAGCGGCCGTGCGCCTCCCGGAGGCAGGCTGCCGTGACGCAGCAGTGTGTCGGCGATGACGCCTGCCCTCCCTGCCATTCACCGACATCCACCCTCCGCCGGGGGAAGGGGGCGGGCTATCCGGCACCGCCGCCGCCTAAGTGGCCGCGTCAAGTGGTGAGGCGGCGGCGGCGGCGGCGGCGGCGGGGCGGCGGCGGCGACAGGGGCAGCGGGAGAGAAAGGCTCCGCCGAGCCGTTATGATTAACAAGTTGGTGTTGCTGGCGTCGGCGTTTGTTCTTGTTGTTTTGTTTGTTCCACGGTACTGGCCATACACCGTGTAACACACACACACACAAGCACACAAACACACGTGCGCGCGTCGCCGAAGCCTTCCCGAGGGCCGTTTATTGCTTTATTGGGGGAGAGCGCCCCGTACACACAATCAGAATGTGATCCACGAGCGCCCGCGTGGGGTAGGTCGTGGCTCCGGGTGCTGGAGGCGGGGGAGCAGCACGCGAGCCGTGAACCACCAGCTCCAGGCTCCAGCTCCGTGGGCGCCCGGTGGGTAGGCAATCCCGTCTGCTCCATCGCACGCGTGCCTTGCGGGCTTGCCTACCTGGAGGACCGCAGGCGCCTCGGCGTCACAGCGCCGCCGCACACTGACGGGACAAATGCGTGGAGCAGCGCATGTAACAACGCATGCATCGGAGGGAACACGTGTTATTTGCACGACAGGGACAGCAGGTGTTGGCATCAATGCATGTGAAATGCATGAAAAGTGGGAACAACGCGGCAGTTATTGACACGCGCTGCGGCGCTTCGCATGCCTCTTTTATCAGTGTAGCCCGGTGAGAACACCCTGGGAGTGGGAGGGAGAGGGGAGAGTTAAGAGTGAGAGAGAAAGAAAGGACACTATATTAGATGGCGGTGAAGGCCTTGTGGGACTCCTCCCCTCACATACAAACACACCCACACACACACACACGACCTTACACACACAGACCTTACACACATGGGCGAAATAGGGCCGAATAGACGGTCGTCTCCGCGCTGTGGCGGGCCTTTGTCCCCCTCCTTTGTCACAATAATACCGCCCGTCGGCCCCCGCCACGCCCCGCCACGCCCCGCCACGCCCCCCGCCGTCAGCGGCGGTCGGAGGGGTCCGCTCTGCCGGCTCGGCCGGTCTCTGCCGTGTGCTCCGCCGGTCTTGTGCTTGTCGACCATTGATCCGCACGGCGGCACACGGACAGGACACGCAGGAGAGGCGGGCGCGCGCCCCTCCGGCCCTCCAGCCATGACTGCATGCCGATACGACGTACTCAACGTGGTGGTGTTACGGCGGGGCCTTTGACAGGGGCGCCAACATTGATGGTTCCCCGCTCGGCGCCGCTTCCCGCTCCCTCGCGCGCCCCGGCGTCCGACTCCTTCCCTTCTTTCTTTTCGGCTCTCGGCGTCGGACATTAGTAATCCAGGTCGGAAATGTGGGAACGGCTAGCGCCTGTGTCGATGAGTTCGAGTCGCCTGCCGAGTAGCTAAGAAACGAATGCTCCAGATTAGACGCATGGCCAATACGGACACACACAACACCACCAATTGATTGGCCCAGAGCCAAAAACAGTGTCGGTGATTTTGTTCCAGAGTGTCGGCCTCGGTGCACACCTCTGCAGGGCCCCGATCTGTGTGCACGCCCCGGCTGTGCCACCTTCGGCAACGACGGCTTGCAGCCCGGCGGCGGCGAGGGCCGCGCTCGAAAACTTCGCCGTCGGAGTTATAATCCAGCGAAACTGGAACAAAGACGAGGCGCTGCCCGCGGGGCCGGAGGAGGGGCCGCGGCGGCGGCGGCCCCGAGCCCAGCGCCCACAAGAGCGTCCAGCCCGGCCTGGCCGCCGGCCGCTGCCGCGTTCCTCTTTAGGTTCCGCCTCCTCCGCCTCAGCGGGCCGTGCGCTCACCGCCAGCGGTTATCTGGCCGTCCCGCCCCCCGCGGGGCCCCGCCGCGGACCTCGCTGATACAGGCTCGGCGGAGGCCCGCGGGCCCGCCCCCGCCCGCCCCCGCCGTCACGCCCGCCGCACCTGTCGTCTGTCGTGCTGTCGTCAAACAGGTGTTGCGCTGACGGCGTGCACCAGCGCGTGCAGGAGTGTGTGCGCGCTGCCCGGCGCTGCCCTTACCTGTGGTGCCCGTGGTCGGGGCCTCCGCTGGCCGCCGCTGGCCGCCGCTCGCCGCCGGGCTCGTCAGTTATCACTGGCCTCCTTTGTCCATCAGCGCCTCCCCTCCGTTCCCGGCGGGGTCCGCGGCCCACAAGCCGCCGCCGAGGGGCGTAGCGACGGCGCCGAACGGACAGCGGGGCGAAGCGAGGGGAAGCGCAGCCCCGGCGCAGCCCGGCCGCAGCCCAGACGCAGCCCCAGCCCGGCCCAAACCGTGTCCCGTCTCGTCCTCCCTTACTCCCTCCCGCCCCGTCGCGTGGCTCCGCGGTCGCCAAGGCCTGGCAGCCGCCGTCCCGGGATCAAGCCTCGATCGGCGGTGCGAGCGGGGCGAGGGGCGCTCGCTGACTGCCAGCCGCCAGCCCTGCCGCCCCCGGCCTGACCCCCTCCCCGCCCTGGGCTCGGCTCGGGGCTCCCACCCCCAAGCGTGGGCCCTTCCCACCCCGGAGAGCGGCTCTCTCACTCCCTCCACCGCTCCTCGCGCTCCCTCCCTCCTCGTCGCACGCGAGCGCCACTTCTCTCACCCTCTCATCAACCCCCCCCCCCCTCCGTGCGGGTGGCGCGGCACGGCTCTCCGCTCTCTCTCTCTCTCTCTCTCTCTCTCTCTCTCTCTCTCTCTCTCTCTCTCTCTCTCTCTCTCGCTCTCCCCGCCAGCCGGTTGTGTCCGCGGCGCCACTCCATCCTTGTCGCTCCCGCACGGCGCGCCCACAGAGGGCGGGGGCGGCTGGAGTGTTTTCGAGAACAGGACGACAGCGGCTGGTTGCCGGCAGCGGGCAGTCCTCTATTGATTGGGAGGCCCCTCCCCCCTCCAGTCCGCCCCCCACCCCCTCCGTCCCCTTCCCCGGCCACTTATGCTTCCAGCTAAGCACGCCTAGCCGCACAGTGGGCTCGGGTGGCTCGGGCTCAGCGGGTGGACCTCGCCTCCCGCACGCACCTGGCGCTGTGGGGTGTCGCAGCCGCACCGTAGTGAGACAGGGTCTAGCGGTCAGCCACTCTGGCCGGAAGGGGGCGATGGGCACGAGTGCAGCTTCTGTGCTCTATCCGCATCTATTCCGTCACGCAAACGGAAGAACAAGTTCGATGGATTTTGGGAGACTGTTGAAGAGATGGTCCAAATATTTATAGATGTATATAAACGCTTAAGAAAGAAGGGGGAATGCCGCGAGATTGCAAAATATGCCAGGAAATAAAGAAATATATCATAAAATTTTAACCATGACGCGAAAATAAGGGAAGTACAGGTCCCCTCGAGAACCTAACCAAGCAGTCGGGGCCGCTGGCCACTGCTGGCAGGGCAGGGTCGGAGAATAGAGAAGGCGGTGACCCGATACCGAAAAGTTGGCACCACTGCGACCAGGCGACTGGTACAACTGCTGTGACAAAAGCTCGGACGAAAGCGGCTGAATTTAAACTGGCGGCACGACGCAGCGGACTACGTATTATGAAATCTACGCATTTCCGAGAAATGTCATCAAGGTAGATAGGTGTCAGGTCCTTAACGATGTTTTTGACTGAGATACACAGGTTTTTCATTCTTCTTGGTGTTCACTGGCAGCACGGCAGCAGCAGACGAGGCGCGGGGAGTAGCGCGAGGCAATACACCGCGTGACAGTGGCACGCAGACGGAACGCAGGGAGTAGCCGAGCATTCATTGTTACCTCACCATGTTGAAGTCATACTATAACGCAACTTCTATCATTTGCAGTACTACGATTCTATAAACGACAGGTACAGAGAGGTAAACAGTAAATAGAGAAGCCAACCAGGGCACATTGACTTTTTTGCCATTCTTCCCCACCACCCAAAAATGGTGCCGGCGCGAAAAGCGTCTAACCAAACGAATGTAAGTGTCCCGGATTCAGCCATTTCCAAGATCCCTGGCCATTTGCCCGCGACTGCTCAGCACCGGAGGTTGCCCTACGACGCCAGTCTGCGCTGAACTAAAGAGCTCAGGCTGTAGCGCGTCGGAGAACAGCGAACAGTCACATGCTGAAGAGTGTGTCTGACAGCGTAGTCCGTCTGCCTTGAGGTTGTTAAGCCACGCTCCCCAAAGTTGAAAAATAAAATTAGAAGAAATGACACAGAGAAACGCGTACGATTTCATTTTCTCCCACTCCTTATGACCTTTGTAACGCGCACACCGCAACAGTCAGGCGTTGGGCTGTGTGAGGAGCCCCTCGGGTTTTCCCTGCGACGCCCTGCGAGACATCCACTTTGGCATTTTGATCGAGATAGCGCACCTCCAACCTCACGAGGCACACACGAGGACGCGGCGTGTTGACACACGCGAAGGGTCCGGGCGAGCCGTACACATCCTGTGCGGTGAAGGAAGGGACATTCGGATGTCGGTGGGCGTCGTCACATGTGCCTCAATGCGGACCTTTCCGCGTTCCTGGACTTCTCTGACGGGGGCTGTGAGGTGACGAAAACAAGCACCCACCCTTTAGGTTTCATCAGGTTTGTCCACACATGACTGGAACACCCTGTATAACGCAGTCGCAGGGCGAAGGGGAGAGCAGCTGGCGGTTACTTCTGCGCCTACTTCTGGATGACAGCCGTGATCTGGTCGTCGCTTCCCCGCGGTACTGAGGGAGACGCAGGCGGCCTACTGGCAGCGAGGTCCGCGGAGTACGTTGAGCCGACTGAAGCAAGGTGTGTCAGCGGGTGGCACCAGCCCCGCGGCACGGCTCAGTGAGACGGTGCAGAGATGTGCAGATATGCGAATTGAGATGCAATTCCTTTCGCCTCCCCCTCGGCCACCACTGACAGGTGCGCGCTGGCGCTGTTGCCGCCGCACCTCGTGGCCGCGGGAACGACCGCGCCGCACCTGTACGTCGTCGGGAAAGCCCGCTGGCTCGGCGACTTCCTCAGGATGTACCCGGCTGTTGCCCCGGTGACACTCCTGACCAGGTAAGGCAGTGCGACTGAGGGTCGCACGACACAAGTCGTCACCGCGCGGCTTGACCCTACCAAACTGTCGTGACGCACATCGTCAGCGAGAGCTAAGACCCGCCCAGGTCAAACAGATGCGCACGTTTGCACTCAGCCCCGTGGACCTGAGCCTGGCCCCGCCCACGGCGCTGCTGCTGGCGGTGACGGACGGCGTGCCCCAGCTGGTGAGGCAGATGGTGCCGGTGCTGAGGGCGGCCGCCCGGCGCACGCTCGTGTGGACCACCGCGGCCAGCGACCGCGACGTGCAGCGGCTCGAGGCCAGCACGAGGGACATCGGCCTCAACTGCGAGCCCGGGCTCGGCGTCGCCATCACCAAGTCCGGCCTGTGAGGAACACGAGCCGCAACTATTTTCAGATACATTTTCGGGGATAAATAACAGAGATTGTGGTCCGCAGCACGCGCCTGATGACGGGCCGCGACGCCTGCAGGTCCGGGCTGGCGGAGGTGGACCGGTGCTCGTGGCCGCGCGGCTGGCACCGCGGCGTCGCCGTCTTCCCCGCGGTGTGCTCGTCGTGGCAGCCGCCGCCGCCGGGGCAGCCCCTGGAGCTGCTCGCGGTGCCGTCAGAGGTGCGGCGGCACGGCGGCACGGCCCTGATCATTCGCCCTCACTCGGCGGTGCCGCAAATGCATGTCTCTGCAACCCCCCCAGCTTCCGACGATGCCCGGGGTGCCGTCGCCGGGCGTGGACACGGTGCGGCGGGTGCTGGTGGAGCTGGGGCGCCTGCTGCCGCGGCTGCCCGGCCCGGTGCGCCTGCAGACGCGGTACACGGCGCCGGGCGACGTGAGCAGCGGCCTCCGCAACGCCAGCGCCTGCCGCCTGGACCTCATGGCCGCCCTGGTGACGCTGCAGGCCGACCCCAGGGCGCCCATCGCCTCCTTCCCCTGGGGCATGACCAACCTGGTAGCGGTGGTGCCCGCCGACATGGGCCGCCAGCCCGGCCTCCTGCACGAGCTCACGGACGAGTTCACGCTCGGCATGTGGTACGGTCACTCACAGCTCACAATGTACCGGTGCTGCCAGAAGCGTAGACAAGGAGTGTAAGGGTGTAATGATTGTGCCTGCGCCTGTAATGATGGCGAGCCGGTCACGCCCCAGGATCGCGACGGGCACCACCGCGGTGGTCGTGGCCGCGGTCCTGGCCGCCTTCGGCTACGGCCCGGTGGACTCGTCGCTGCGCGCCCTCTCGCCGCTGCTGGGACAGGTGTTCGGCCTCGAGCCCGCGAGCCCGCACTCGAGACTCCTGCTCGGGGTGTGGATGCTCGCCACGGTCGTGCTCACCGCCGCCTACCAGGACCAGCTGCTCAGCGACCTGAGCGTCATCGCCCCGCGGTACGAGATCGACAGCTTGGAGCTGCTGGCCGAGAGCGGGCTGCCCATACTCCTGCAGGCCGGCCTCCGCCGCTCCGACATCCCGGAGTATCTGCGTGCTCAAACGCAGTACGTCGGCTCCGCTAATATCTCATCCATCCTTCAGGTGAGTGCTCGCAGAAAAGGAAAGAGGGTCGATCCGAAAACAGAACAGTTCTCGATTTCCGTGTTCTCAGCACGAACGGTGAACATGTCTCTCTAATAATTCTCTAGAAAATTGGAAAGCACCGAAATGCGTCCACGTTCTTGGATCCTGCTCATCTGCCGCTCCTCATGCCTTGGCTCCGGAAGCCTAGAAAGTTGTTCGCCTTCAGGGTAAGAACGCGCCCCTATTCACTATTCGCACCTGTCCTGTGGTGTCCGTTGTGCTGCCTGCGCGTTAAGACACACTTGCGCAGTGTTAGCGGACGACGCGTGTTCCTTTGCCAGCTGCCCATACAGCGCCTGACGTCCTTCTTCCTGAGCATGCCCGGGTCGCCGCTGGAGGCGCCCCTGCGCAAGACGCTGGCCCGCATCCGCGCCGCCGGCCTCGTCGTCAAGTGGATCCGCGACAGCGTGGAGCGCATGGTCAGCGCCTACCAGATCCTGCAGACGGAGGACGGCCCCGAATCCCCCGACCCGCAGGACTCACAGGCAAGCCGTCGGGAAGAGGGAAGCTGTGTCTGTACTTTACTGAGCTACAGTTACCGACTAGAGAAAAATTTTCCATAAATTTTCGGGAAAAAAATTCCCTATAGTTTCAGAAAATTTAACAATTTTTTTTTTCGGAAATTTCGAGACTGGATGAAGTCCCTGAATAACCAGGAAGAGAAATCCCTTCCCCGCAGGACCTCCTGGACAGCTACTACCTCAACTACGCGCACGGGCCGCACACGCGTCCGCCGCAGGCCCTAGGCGCCACCAACGTGAGGCCCGCGTTCATCCTGCTGGCCGTCGGCCTCGGGTCCGCCCTCGTCCTGCTGGCCGCCGAAGCGCTCCTCCACCGGCAGGGCGGGTAACGCATCGCACTGAGCAGCGGCTGTCGCTAAACCTTTGCCGCAGGTGTGCGGCCCTGCCGCACGCCACTTTTTGTAAAAGCTCTGTACCGAAGAAAAAATACAGAGCATATATGCGTTGTTGCCTCTCTCCCTCCCGCAGGTGCGGCTCGGAGGAAGGGCAACAGTTGGCAACGATTTTTGTCCGCGTTCGACCGAGGCCTGCGCCTGCGGGGCCGCCGGGGCCCACCGCTGCTGAGAGCCGCTCTGCCAGGAGGCGCGTCCTCAGGGAAAGGACTCGGGACAACTTCCTTGTGTCGCGGTGGCAGAGTTCGCAGGAAAATGCCCGGCAGTACCGTTCCACAAACATGTTGTAACCTTAAGTTGGCACCCCCTGGTGGCGCCCCCTGGCATCCCCCCAGGAATCCGCCTTTCATTTGTTGTACGTTTCCGGTTCCCTTGTTCTGAAGACCACAGTAAAGAGTTCTCACAGTAATGGTGTTAATCCGAAAAGTTTTCCCCGAAATAATCAGTAATCTCAAGATATAATAAAACACCCGACGGGAACTTCGCCCGACGTGACCGATTGTCCCTACATAGGGTCGCCTGACGGCAGCGCTGCCCGGTGTGCTGCCTACCCCCCGGGCGACCACACGGCCATCGCCACCAGGCGGATTCCACGTCAAAATAACAAACGGTTTTACGCAGTTTTAACTTCCTCTCATATTTGGGCATTCAGACCCCTTAGGGTCAAAAAAAATATGGAAAAAAATTGAAAATTTTTCTTTGATATATTTTGCGACATTTCTGATGTCCAGTTGAAGCGTGAAGGGCGCCCTTCCCTCATGGATTCAAGATTTGCTTAATTTTCAGGTACAGCAACGTGCTTAGCTGTCCTTGCGATCCGTCTCTTTATCATGATATGCACTTTTTGCCTTACTTAAGAAATAAGGTAAAGTGTAATTTAATGTATGACAAAAAAGCGCTGTACTGTATGTTATGTCTGGTGTCTCATAATCGCTTCTAATTCTGTGTAAGTGTGCTCTCAATAAGGGAAATGAAAACAAAAAATTGACACCCAGAGAGAAGAATGTTTATTATCTAAAAAACACCAACACTGGGATGGCTGCCGAGATGACAGACTTTAGGTGGTACGCCTGTCACTCGGATTGAAAAATACAGTCAGTCCATCAACCAGATAATGAAGTACTGGATCCACAAAGCTCCGCTTCAAACAATTGCTTTAGTGCAAAACAAGATCTGCATCCCACACTGCTGACCCAGTACCTCTATGCCTGGTGTCCATCAGTCAGCTGCTAGGTGTAGATTGTGTCAGCGAGCCCACTCTGATATTTACATGCAAATATGTACATATTATCTAACGTGGCCATGATTAAAGCTGTTTTCCTCTTACCGCCAAGGTAGCTATAAGTTTCATTTCAGAACACATTTCAAAGCAAATGAAGCATGGAGTTTCATTGTGAACGAAACAAGAGCTCTCCATATGAAATATAGCTGTAGTAGAGGACATTGTTGGTCATTTCAGGTGTACAATTTGGCGGAAAAGTAATTTGTAGTATATTTAGCCAACGTTTCAATATTTGCTTCCTTACCTCTAGGAGTACATTATCAAAAAGTGCAAGCGACAGGAAAGTTTCAAGTGAATATTTGGAAAAAGCAGCTAAAGTAGAGTGGGCTCATGATAAGACACACATCTCCAGAACACAGCAGTGAGCAGGATAACACACAGCAAACAAACACACACAATCATACACACAAACTCACATTCTTAGCACTCATGCAAGAGATCAAGGCTTCCTTGGGTTTTCTTCTGATGAGCTGCGTATAATTTAAGGATGAATGCTGGCCCGCCAGCAAATGGGGAAGAAAAAAAACAACAAAAAAACACTGTATAAAACATCAATAATAAAGAGAACAAAGTCTGATACCATAAAACCAAAAAAAAAAAGAAAAAAAAAGATGTGCGCATATTTTTCTTCCTGACAACTGATTTGCTAAAAAATTGAGGTTTACAGCCCACATACATTCACATTGCCTACATGTGAATCTGATGTGATCAAAATAATTTGAAGTCATTATTATGAGCCAATGATGAGCACTGACATTTCAATATGAGGAATACAAAGATTTTCTCACCAAGAGAGTAACAAGAATATTTTAACCATTCATCCCAGCAACAAGTTTGACATGATAAAAGTTTCTTATCTGAGATAACCTGGACAACATATGGGGGAAATACTAGCTTAGGTAACCACCAAGAAGTGAGTGTGTACATCATTTACACATAAAGGAACACATTTTGACAAATTGACTAAACATGATTGAGTAACTCAAACAGACAGTTTTCTTCAGACAACTGAAGAAAATAGCCTTAAGCAATAAAAAACAAAATACAACATTAAATAAAACATCATAGTGCTGCTGATATGCAGTTTAAAAAATCTCTGCACATGGTATCAGCAAAGATAAAACTTGAGGCAAGCACAATACTGATTTACAGAGAGATACACCAATAAAATGGCAGTCTGATATCATCAGATCTTGAATTTGATTACACAATAACTATTAAGATTTACTTCAAATTATATAACAGGAAAGCAAAGAATTGTCACAATAGCAAGGAAAAAGAATTTGTGTCCCATTGTCATAATACAATAAGAGCTTATTTACCATGATTACATTTTTTGTACACCAGTCTATGATTATCTGTTAGTTCATATACTTTAGTCTTAAGATTAACCTTCCACATTCTCACACATATGTTCAAATTAATTTAATTAAATAGTTATACAGATACATTCATATTAACTGTACATAGCCACAATCAAAGAAATCTAGATATAACGTGATTCATATAGTAAAAGCAACTATATATAAGCTCTAGGGGTACTATAAATATGTTGAGCGATATCGCACAAGCAAGGATTGTATAAATGCAGTGGAAAAGACTGCATAGGTTGAAGTTTGTACCTGAGGAAGAACACACGTGCAAATCAGTCAATAGAAACTTGTGAATAAATCAAGACTTACAACAAGACTGAATGTAAAACTTACAGTTGAACTTAAGGGCGAGACCCTCTTGCCGCCTCTTCTAAGGCCCTGACCTTTAATTCACGTTCACGCTGTTGCCTAAAAGAAACAAGAAAAGGTTATGCATTAGTAAAGTGATTAGCTTAACATATAACTGACACTGGTCAGAAATAATATGTCATACCTCAGGTACTCTTCATGAACAAGAGGGTGGGGGAATCTTTCCCGCTCCATCATAAATTGTCTTTGAAGCTGTTCATGAGCTGCTACCTGCTGAATGGATGAAAAAGAAGTTAAAAATTGACAATTACATACAACACATGTTCGAGAATATACAGTATAAAAATGGATAGAAACAAAATAATACCTGGTGAACTAATTGGTCAGCATATGGTCTGCCCAAGAGATCTGGATGATGCATTGACATAGCATCACGAGGTTGCATAAGACTTGGTCTGGGATACCCTGCTGATGCTGCAATCAACAAAGATAATGTAAGAAATATGAAGGATGAGTTAGAAACATTTAAAACTTATTCAAAGAGATGGAGATAATTTAGTACAATAAAGAACATCTTACAGTAATCAAGAAATAGATTCTAAAAATTTAGTGTACCAAACAACTTAGCAAACAAGCTATCTACAAAAATTCTACCACATCTAGCAACAAAAGAAATGCATTAAATATCTAAACCAGAGCAAGTAAATATTTTCATACATGTATTTAAAATTATGGGTGAACAGATGACAGAAAAAAAAACGCTTCCCTAGTAAAGAGCGGTAAAACCGGGGTTTCACAGTAATCTGATCAAGGTTATCTGAAGGTGACATTGGAAAAATTAAAAGGAAAGAAAGCGAGGATCAGTTTGGGCACCATAGCACAAACAAAACCGATGTATTCAACTGTTGCAAAAAAAAAAATGCCGCCAAAAGAGCCAATTTTCCACACCTGAATTGCAGTGCTTTGGTTACCCAGACTGAATCTCCACAGAAGGTTGAGGTATCTGCTGGATGGGGGACGAGCTAGAGACGGGCGGAGCGGGGCGGGGCGGGACGGGACGGGGCGGGGCGGGACGAGCTTCATGGTGCTGCGGGGCACACGCCATGCACCGCCCCCCAGACCTCGGTTGGCCACGTCCAGTGTTTGGGGCACCGCCCTGTCCGCTGTCCAGTCCGGCCCCGTCTTGCCGCGAGGTCAACCCGAGCGAACTTCTGCCCACCTGGCAGGGGGTATCCCGCGGCGGCCGCGGCGGCCTCCTGGTGAGCCTGCTGGGCCTGCGCCTGCGCCTGCTGGCCGGGATGCAGGTGCAGGTGTGTGTGCGAGTGGGCGTGGGAGTGCGAGTGCGAGTGGGCGTGATTGTGGTACTCGGGCGAGATGCCGGCCAGCTGCAGCCGCACCATGGGGTCCCCGGCCAGCGCTTGCGCCGCCTCCAGCTGCGCGCTCATGGCCAAGGCCATGGAGTGCATGGGGTGCACGGAGCCGTGGCCGTGGTGGCCGTGGGCTGAGGCAGAGCCTTGGCCGTGGTGCCCTTGATGGTGGGAGCCGGGTGGCCCTTGGGGGCCCGGGGGACCTGAACCGGTACCGGGAGGCGGGCCTGTAGGAGGCGGCGCGGGCGGCGCGGGCGGCCCGGGAGGACCAGAGCCGTGGCCGGCGTGGTTAGGGAGTCCTCCTGAAGACACCAGGACACCGCGAAACCACTCACTATTAAGCCCGTTAGTGGCTGGCATCACTATCCACACAAGTATCAGCGCTGAGCGCAAAACGATACGACAAGAAGCCTGGACTGGGTGTGATCGAGTCAGAGCAAGATAGAGTTGGAAAAAGAAAATTAACAAAAATGGAAGTCTGCACAGACTTACAGCGAATCCCCGATTTTACGCTCCTTATAATAATGATAGTCAAAGAGCTAATCTCTAAAGCGCAACTACAACTAACACTTCGAGCTTACTTCTAAAGCTTAGATTCAGTGCTTTAAAAACTAATTCCAATGCAACTAAATGCACAAAAATAGTGCAAGCGTTTTTAATGTGCGACCCCGACCTTAACGTAAAATTGGGGTTTCACTGTTGATTTTTAACTATTAAGAATATATAGACTGTATTTTTCAATAAGAAAAGGGAAAATGCAAAGTCCTAAAATAATAATTTGAAAAACTGGAACTTGCTTGACTTAACTATTCTTGTTTAAACAATTTAATGGCATCACTAGTTAATATGTTTAGAGATGAAAGGCTAATAGTGAATTAAAAAAAGATAATGACCCACATGGCTCAAATTAACTAAACCATGTAAGAAGTTTGGAATATAGCATAACAGCACTCAAAACTAAAAGTTGCTTCCAAATTTTCACTTTTTAAAATCCAGCGTCATTAAAAAAAATATAAATGTACACAGATGTACTGAAGCGAAGTGAAATATCGCAACAAAACGTGCACAATCTAATACGTTACACCCGGTGATATAAAAGTATCATGCAAATAAGCACCTAGCCTCTCTAGTCTCTCCCGCTCCAGCTGGTTGAGACTACTGCTGAGGGAGCTGGGTAGGCCGCCTGGTCCCGGAGGTTGGTACAAGCCGAACTGGTGAAGTGAAGCAGGCCCCTGGGGAGGTCCGCCGGCTCCTAAGCTCGTGTACCTTCGGGACGGACAAAGTACGGGTTTAGTCAGCGGACGATAAGGCGTCAAGCCGAGAGCGACGTTGGCTCTACGGGGAGCTACTTACCGGCGATGCAGTTCCAGCCAGTGCGGGTCCAGCGGCGCTGCAAGTCTAGGTCCTGCAGCGGCCGCAGCGCCGGCCGCAGCGTTTTTCATCAACTCCTCATTCAACCGATCCTTCATCTCTCGTTCCCGCAATTCTCTCAGCTCTCTTTCTCGCTTTTGCCGGTCCAACTCTTCCAACTCCATCCTGCGCAACACAAAAAATGGTCAAACAACGTCCAGGAGCCGTCGCTTTCCCACAACGTCGCGTCGCCGCTCCTCACCTTTCCCTAGCCCCTGGGGCGTACATGTTGAGCTGGTACTGCATGATGGGGTCCATGCAGTGCGGGGGGAGCCCCATGGGCGCCGACCGCTGCAGGGCGCCGGGAGAGAACCCCGCGTGCGGCCGTGCGTACTCGCTGGACGACACACAGAGACAAACCGTGAGAACGGACCATGGGCCGCGGCCGGGAGTCGAGGCACACGAGTGCGGCCTCCGGCACTTACCTGAGCTGCCGCAGCGCCGGCGTGTCCGGGTAGCCCTGCTGGCGGCCGAACCGGTCGTAGGGCGGCGTCACCGTCTCGATGGGGCCCCGGGACGGCGGCTTCCCCTCCGGCTTCTCGGGCGTCGCGTTCTTCCTCGCCTCCGCCTTCTCCCTCTCCTCTCGCTCGCGCTCCCTCTCCCGCTCCGCCTGCTTGCGCAGCTTCTCCTCCCGCTTCCGCGCCAGCTTCGAGTCCGGCACGGGCTTGAACGTCAGGTCCGTCCGGCAGCACGAGTTGAAGTCGCCCCGGTTCCAGTGCCGCAGGAAGATGGCGCTCTGGCTGCGGTGGCACTCGGCGTCCTCCACCTTGGGCTCCGGGCTGGGGCCGCGCGGGATGTGCGTGGGGCTGGGCACCTCGTCCTCCTCGTGGTCGCCGTCCTCGGGCTTGAGGCCGTCGTCGTGGCGGTGGGGGCCGCCGTGCTGTTGCTGCTGCTGCTGTTGTTGCTGCTGCTGTTGCTGTTGTTGCTGCATGTTGGCGGCGGCCTGTGCGTGCGCGCGCAGGGCGTCCAGCGAGGAGCCCGGCATGGGGCCGAAGGCGGGGTGGCCGGGGTGGCCGGGGTGTCCGGGGTGCCCAGGGTGTCCGGTCAGGTGCGACGGCAGCGGGTGGTGAATCTTGCTGCCGGGGCTGGGCGACGGGTGGAGGTGTTGGTGGTGGTGCTGGTGTTGGTGATGCCCGCCGTGGCCGCTGGTCGCGATGGACGCCGACGTCTGCGACAGGCTGGCGGACACGTGAGACGTGGAGGTGGGAGGTCCGCCCGGACTGGCCGGCCGCTTCGTGCCCTTGTGGGCTTGGTGCGCGGAGCCGCCGCCCGGGTGCGACATCTTGTTGTGGGAGCCGGGCGGGCCGTGGTGGCCGCCGTGGTGACCGCCGTGGTGGCCTCCGTGGTGGCCGCCCTGGTGGTGGTCCCTGGCGGCGGCGTCCTGGGCCGCCTCGTCCTGGGCCGAGTCCCTCCTCGGCATGGCCCCGTGCGAGCCCAGCATGGCGGCGGCGCTCTCCGCGCCGTACCCGTCCCGCGGCGTGGGCGGCTTGGGCGGCTCGTGCATCCGGGAGGGCGGCGGCACGGGCTGCGGGATGGCGTACGGGTAGGGGAACGGGTAGGCGGCGTACGCCCCGTAGGCGTGCGGGTGCGCGTAGGGGTGCGGCACGCCGGCGCTCAGGGCGGCGGCCGTCAGCAGGGGCCCCATGTGCGGGCCCATGAGGGGGTGGTGGGCGTGGTGCATGGGCGACACGAAGGCGTGGGGGTGCGGGTGGGGGTGGGCCAGCGGGTGTCCGGGCGAGATCCGGTTCAGCGGCGACGGCTGCTGGGAAGGGTGCATCACGGGCTGCGGGATCGACGTGGGCGGGTTGGCCCCCTGGCCGCCGGGGCCGCCGGGATGGTGCACCGGCGGGGTGTGCGTCGACGGCGCGCGCGGGACGGTGGGCGGGGTGTTGACGGGCCGCGACGCGTCCGTCGGCGTCTGCGACCGCGGCTTGACGGGCGGGGTTTTCGCAGGCGGAGCGTTCGACATCGACGGCGGGTCGGGCTGTTCCGTCTTGATGGAGTCCAGGGTGGCTAGAGGCGGGGCGGTGTAGCCGGGGACCTTGACGTCCTTGAGGGACTGCAACGGGTCCGACATCGGGGTCAGCGACAAGGGTTCGGTGGGCGTCGTGATCTCCTGCTTGATCTTGAGGTTCTGCGGCTCGGATTGCGGGCCTCCCGGC
This sequence comes from Megalurothrips usitatus, assembly GCA_026979955.1. Lineage (NCBI taxonomy): Eukaryota > Metazoa > Arthropoda > Insecta > Thysanoptera > Thripidae > Megalurothrips > Megalurothrips usitatus. Next base: position 9,612,853 of record CM049602.1, read on the forward strand.
ATCAGGCTCGGGGGCATGAGTCCCGGCGGAAGGCCTCCCGGGGGGTGAGCCCCGGGCGGCAAAGACAAACCGCCCGGAGGCAGGCCCGGGCCCGGGGGCAGGGCTCCCGGCGGCAGTCCGGACGGGGGGATGCCTCCGGGGGGGAGCGCACCCGGGGGCAGGGCGGCCGGCGGCAGCGCGCCCGCGGCCACGGGCCCCGGAGGCAGCGCACCGGAGGGAAGTCCGGGCGGGGGGATGGCACTGGGGGGAAGGGGACTGGATGGGATGCCGTTGGGCGCCAGCGCGCCGGGGGTCGGTGTGGGAGCCCCCGGCGTGCCCGGCGCCGACTGGGGACCCGACGTCGGCGTGCTGCTGCGCGTGCCCGTCGAGGCGTTCGACGGCGGCGCCGGGACGCCTGGTGCTGGAGGTCCGGTAGGCCCGGGTGGTCCGGGTGGGGCGCCCGTCGCGGACATGAGGCCGGCGCCGCCCCACTGCTGCTGCAGGTACTGCTGGTACTGGGCCTGCTGCTGGGGCGTGAGGTACGGGTACCCCGGCGGCGCGCCCATGCTCGCCATGCTGGCCATGTTGGCCATGTTGGCCGGCAGGCCAGCGATCACGTTGGACAGCGGCGGCCTGGGTGGCATCCCCGGCATGCCCGGCAAGCCCGGCGGCAGCGTGGGGGCGCCGCTGGGGACGGCGGCCGCCGGCGGCACCACCGGCTTCTTGTCCTCCTCCAGTGGCGACTTCTCCGCCTCGCAGGGCTTGGGCGATGACGTCAGCCCGTCGCTGGAGCCGTCCTGAGGCGTGTGGGGCGCCTGGGTCGGAGTCGGCGGACTGCCCTGCTGGTTCTGGCCCGGGGTCGGGGTGGGCGGCAGGGACCCGGACTGGGACTTGTCTCCGTCCAGGCCGGGCGTGTGCGCCGCCGACGGCGTGCCCGGCTGGCCCGGTGAGCTGGCCGGCTTGCCGTTGGGGGTCTCGCCCGGGGACTGCGCGCTGGTAGGCCCGTTGGCGGTGGGCTTGCCGCCGTCCCCCTGCCCAGGTTGCCCTGGCGATGGCGGCGGCTGCTGGCCAGGCTGCAGGGGCGAGGGCGGCGTGGGTCCTTGTCCGGGAGGTGGGCCTTGAGGGCCAGGGGGACCCGGTGGTCCAGGAGGTCCAGGAGGTCCTGGGGGGCCCGGGGGGCCCCCTCCTGGGGGACCAGGAGGGCCCGAAGGGCCGGAGGGACCAGAGGGACCCGAAGGCCCAGATGGCCCACCAGGCGGACTCTGCTGACTAGGTGTCCCAGACTGTTGGCTAGGCTGCTGGGACGACTGAGACGACTGCTGTGAAGGTTGTTGTTGCTGCTGCTGCTGCTGTTGCTGCTGCTGGCCCTGTGACGACTGCCCAGTCTTCTGGCCCTGCTGTGTCCCATTGATCTGCGTTCCCTGTGGGCCCATGGAGAGTCCCATAATAGAGCCAGGCATCACCCCTGGTAGCTGCACAAAGCACAAAAATCACAAGGTTAGTAACAACATTTGATATGAAGGAAGGTAACTTATTTGCATTTATTTATTTTAGGGTTAAAAGGAGACTTAACAGCAAAACAGACCTGGCCTGAGAGAGGACCTGGGATTTGCCCAGGCAGCGGCATAGGACCATGTCCTGGCAAAAGATTGGGTCCTGGTAACGAGTTAGGGTTTGGTAATGAATTTGGCGCTGTGAACTGCACTTGACCATCTTCGGGTCTATTCACTCCTGGTTCAAGTTTGATTGGCGCTGATGGTTCTTCCTTGTGGTTGTCTGTCGATGTGGAAACAGGCATCACAGTAAGACCCACATTCATCATGGGTGGCACAGAGTTGATCACACCATCTTCTTTCTTTATGTTGAGCAAAGCTGGGTCCTTCATGTCTTCCACCTTTAATGGTATGTCAGACTTGTTTTCACCCAGAAGAGGTTTCACATCCTCTAACTTAATACCAGTCTTGCTATCTGGATCCAATTTTACCACCGCCTTATTATCGGTATTATCAGCTTGTGAATCACCACCTTCCACTTCATTGTCATCAGCAACTGACCCACTGTCAGTAGTGAGGCTTTCAGATGGGCTCTGGAAAGCGAAGCACAATCAAATGAAATTAGTAACAACTTTCCAAAATGAAAAATTGGGTGGAAACAAAACTTAATATGTCCAACACACCTCAGGTCTGTCACCCTTCTTCCGCTTGAAGTCTTTTTCATCTTCCCCATCCAAGTCAATAGGTGGGCGTTTCTTTCCCTTCGTGGGCGTTTCAATTTTCTAAACAGTTCATAAAAATTAAAAATAAGAAAGCTCCAGAGGTATCATAATTACCTATAGTATTTATCAGAATGGTATTTCACCCTCACCTTCTTTTTAGACTTATCACTAGGTGAACCTGACCCTGAGTTTGAGCTTGAAGCACCAGGGCTTTTGCACCCAGTTTTCTTTTCTAATTCACTATCAGGCGTAGATGTTCCACTCCTCTTCGGTCTGGCAGACCGGGACCCAGTCTGCACAAATACAGGTGTAAAAAAACAGAACCAAAATGACAAGGTACATAACACTGAGAGGATGGGATGAACAACCTCATTGGCAGTGGCAGCATTCTTATTCCTAGTTCGCATACGGCTTGGTGATCCATCAGGGCTATCAGTCTGCACAGGTCTAAATAAGTACGGAGCATCACTTCTATTACTATCACCATTGCCTTTAGGAGGCTGGGGTGGTAACTCTCCAGTTTTCTTAAAATGAGTGCGGCAGTCTCCACATAACAAGCGTTCTTTGGCCCCTCCTGGTGCAAGATCAGTGGTTCCTACAAATAATTTTTTTTTAAATTACAAAAGACATTCAGTTAAAGAAAGGACTCAAAAGTAAACCAGCAAAGGAACAGACGCAACACTCACTCTGAAGACAATGGTGACACTGATCAGGGTTCTCCCGGTCTCTTGAATCTGAATCATCTTCATCTTCATTTTCTTCCTCACTGCCGGAATTCTCATCACCTGCACAAAAAATTTCAGAAACACAAGTTATAATACATGTGAGGTCAATTTAAACAGTTCATCTAGCTCCTTGGCTCCCATTCCGACTCCTGAGGTGGACTACCAGAAACAAACAGCTCCAAGCCTTGAGCTACAGTATCTCTGGGCTCAGGGCAGGGCAGGGCAGGGTGGGGGAATGCGCTAGTCCAACTCACCTGACTCCTTGGGATTGGGTGACGGCCGAGCGCCTGCTGCTGCAACAACACCGGCACTCTCTGCCGGGGCAACAAACATTTCAGTCCCATCTTCGTACAGCAGGCATTAAAGCAGAAGCAAGCAAAGGAGGGGATTATGTCAAGCAACTAAGGTCATCTAAAGGTTGTGGTCACTACCAATTTAAAATTAAAAATTGATTCAGAGAATCCAGAGAACAACAGCAAACTGAACATAATTAAATAAATGAGATTATTAAGTACTGTGCTGAAATTCAAAACTAAAACTGAATCAACAGTCATAAATAAAAAGGCCACAAATAGACGAAATGAAAAAGAAATGGGTCACACGAATACTAAGCTGCACCGTGTAGGAATATTGTGTTACACTTGAAGCAACTAGAAATTCAAAGACCTCTATTTCCAGCTGTGCATCATGCGACATCATTAGTAATTAGTAGAAAAATTAACCAGCCGAGCAGCCTGAGCAGCAGGAAGGATTTAAAAGCAAGAAGGTAAAATTCATTCCAGATGGCAAGGCTGGTGCAAGCAACAACTGGGACAATGTCTTCGGAGAGCATCTCACATTTTAGTAGTGTTACAACACCCCTTATATTAGGATTCCTTGATGAAAAAAAAACTGTGTGAAGTGAGTTAATTAAAAAAATTGATCGACACCAACCTTGTTCCTCTTTAGGTGTTCCAGAGCGTGTACTCCTTGTCGTTCTTGCCCTACGCAAAGAACCTGCCCTCCGCCGTCTGTGTGGTCTATTGTTGTTAGCTCCAGGAGTCTTCTTCCAAAGGTAATAGTATTCGACAAGCTCAGGCTAAAAGAAGATAAAAATTTGCTCATGGTAGAAGTGTTATCATATAACTATATTAGCACATTAACGTTTAAAAAATACACACTGTTTCCTTGTGGGGGAGCAAATCTTTTCTTATCCTGAAGAAATTTTTACCGAACTGGCGAAGTCCTTTGACAAACCGTTTCTGTAAGGGAAAGACCAAAGGTCAGTTTCCAGATAGTTCAATACAAAACACGAAGATAAAAGACACTCACTGTTTCTTCTTCACACCACTTTTTGTCAATTCCCCTGGGAGCAGGGCACTTCACAAGGGCTTGTAGAGCTTTCCCTGGGTCATAGCCGGAGTCATGGAGTACATCTAATGCATTGATTGTTGTGTCATCTCTTGATGCAGCCACACAACCATCATCTGGTGAGCCTCCATCACACATGCCAGCAAAAGCAGCCATGGACCGAGCGGCACGCAAATACATAAGCAAGTCTCCATCCAGAGTCATTCCTGGTTCCCAACGTATCTCTTCACGTTCCTTCAAGAATTCCGGGTCAGGAGGCAGCCCCGTAAAATCTGGTCTATAATCTGGCAACCGCGCCTGAAAAAAATTGAGAAAAAAACATTATGACTCAACATCACTCTCCCATCCAGTGGAAATATGCAATAAATTTTGAGGTCCACACTCTTCAGTTTAATCACTCCACAATTCGACAGAGTGTCAATACATCACAAAAAAATCTATATAGCATGTAATTTGACTGTACTTACATAAGGGTTGGGCTCTGCCCCCGGGGCTGCTGGGGGGGCTTGAGCCTCGCCCTGCGCGGATGCAGACATGTCACTGGCCAGTTTAATATCACGTCACCTTGAGGGCCAAACAGACAATTCAAGTTACAACCTTCATCATACAAAGAATCTCATTTGGAGGAACCCCAAACACCCTTTCAGCTAATAAACATTAAGTGCACATGACAATGGCACCATTAAGAACAATTAACAGGATGGGATCTGCATTGACACGTGAGTAACAATCATAAAATTGATTGATAAGAAACAATAAGAACCACTACACAGAGGCAGGGTGAAAATACAAGTAGCTAATTGATATGCAAATTCAATGAGGTTATGATGCTACCCAAAATACAGGATAATTTCATACCAGAATGGGTTAAGAAGATGTTAAGCATAGTACTCTTCGATTCGTAAGTAAAGGTGTTAAATAGATGAAACTAAAGACCCTCAAAATTAAAAGTAAAGAAGTTGAAAAATGGGTGAATGATTATGGACAGGTGGGAAGTAAACAGTGAAGGTTACCAAACGAACTTGAGGTAGTTTTTAAAAGCTCTTTTAAGTTCAGAGAGAACACACACGCAAATAAACGTTCGCATGAATGAATGAAATATAAATTTGGGACCCCACAATAAATTAAGTTTATCTTAAAGGACTTGCACATGATGCCGGGCTGTTTACATCGGACAGAGGGAGGCGACAAACACATCAATTGCGAGTCCTATATCGTGACCTTCAGAAGAATCGGGATAATATTCCCATAGAAAAACTCACTCTCGCATTTTTCTTTATTGAAATTCTCTTGATGCAAGCGCCAGATATTCCTCAATTCTTTAACTGGCGTTGTTCAGCAGTCGCCGACAGACAGCCTACGCTAGGCTATATCTTGTAAAAGCTTGAATCCGGGCATATTTTCGCCTAGAAGGCCACAGCACTAGGAGCACTTCAACAACTTGGAATAGTAATCATTTTACACATTTGATTTCGCTTTAAAGGCGCTTTTCTTTGGTTCAAGGCTCAATCTTATTGGAGCGTCACTGGCAGGTCCTGAACAGTACATTACAAGGATCGATCAGGAGGAGTTCTCAGTTTTCCTCCATTGTTTCACAACCGCGTTCCCTTCCGACGTCTGCGTTGGCTTGGTCTAAGGACAGCTTTCACACCTCCGGCCAGAGAGTTTCCGCTGGTGTTGTGTACGGTTTTTCCTTTTGAATTTTTGAGAGAAATTCGATAAATCAATGAGAAATAAACAAAACCGCATAGCTCTTAACCGTGAAACGCATCTTCTAGTCGGTGTAATACGCTTCGAATGTAGAGAGGGTACACATGTTGGTAATAGTGAGACCACAGGATGTGGTAGTTCTGTACGGCGCTTGTTTTGTATCCTGGTTGTCTGCCGAAAGGGGCGAAGCTTCTGTGAACCATGAATCTTTTAAGACAAAGTCTGCTTAAAGTCAACATTTTTCCTGCCCTCGTCAGTAAACAGCAGAATACGCGCCTTTACTCTAAAATCGAAGCTGTCTTCAAAACTAAACCTCTTGGAAGTCGCATGACTGTTCAGGTTAGAATTAAATCTTGCTTGTTTCCTGAATTGTACTTTTCATTCATTATTAAGCTCGGATTTATTTATGATTAATTTGTAATTCCATGGATTCTATGTCAGGGATGGATAAAGGCCAAGCGAAAAATGAAGGCTGTAACCTTCATTGATATCTCTGATGGGTCCACTTCTGATAAGCTGCAGGTCGCACTTCTCAGGGATGTTGCCCCTAATCTTGATGTTGGAGCTTCTGTCAGAGTGGAGGGTACCCTACAGACATTTGGAAATAAGGATCAGCTGGAACTGGTGGCAGAAAAATTGGAAATAATTGGCCAATGCAAACATGAAGATGGATATCCTTTCAATCCGAGAAAATCATACTCTATGGAATACATTCGACAATATCTTGATTTTCGTCCACGAACCAACATTTTTAGTTCTGTGTTGAGAGTGCGAAGCAGTGCAGCCAATGAGTTTCGCAACCATTTAGCCAATGAAGGTTTCTGTGAGTTAAATACACCAGTCTTAACTTCATGTGATTGTGAAGGTGCTGGAGAAGTGTTTTCTGTAAAACCTCATAACGAAAATCTCCTGAGACAGATGGCTAGAAAGGGTATCTCTGAGGAGGATACCTTCTTTAACACAAAAGCTTTTTTATCTGTCTCTGGGCAAATGCATCTGGAGTCTGCTGTAAGGTAACCTGGCTGACAATGTGTGCTGCACTGTTTCCTTTATGAAAGGAGTTCATTCTTTTCTACAACCAACTTTTAATTTTTGTTTTCAGAGGCTTAGGGCATGTATATACTTTTGGACCTACCTTCAGAGCTGAAAATTCCAAATCCCGTCTTCATTTGTCAGAATTTTATATGTTAGAAACAGAGGAAATACTGGACAATAACAATATTGAAACTGTGCTATCTACTATAGAAAAAATGCTTCGGGAAGTTACTCAAAGCTTGTTGGATAAAAACCTCTCTGATTTAGAGATGATTAGGAATGTGCAAGTTAATCAGAGAAAAGTGAACTCAAATGTTTCAGAATATGAGGTAAGTAAGTGGGCTTTCATTATGTTTGGTAACTTTCCAAGATTGTTTTAATAATTTCTTTTCTAATTTATTTTTTTTGCAGGTGGAACCATTAGATCTAGAAAATGTGCGCAAAACATTTCTCCCAAGCTGCCCCTATTCAATCATGACTTACAAAGAGGCAATAGAAATATTATCTATGTGTAAAGAAGATTTTAAAGTGAAGCCAGATCATGAAAATGGGCTTGCTAAAGAACATGAGCTCTACCTTGTCAAGCGTAACAACAACATACCCATTTTTGTTGTTGATTGGCCTTCAAATTTAAAGGCATTTTATATGAAGGAGATCAAAAATACATCAAATGTGAGTTTTTGCCTTTAAAAATACACTAAAAATCATGTGTGTAGTTATTATTGTATGGAACCGTTCAACTACCAAAATATATCTTATATATAATCTTTATCTATATAATTTTTTTTTTTTTTTTAGGTTGCTGCTTTGGATCTCTTGGTACCAGTCGTTGGTGAACTTTGTGGGGGGAGTGTGAGAGAGGACGATGTGCATGTATTGTCAACAAAACTGAACCGGCTGGGACTAGAAGAGAAAATGTCTTGGTACCTGAACATGCGTAAATTTGGGAATGTCCAGACCGGTGGGTTTGGCATGGGCTTTGAACGATATTTGCAATGTTTATTGAACATACCAAATATAAAGGATGTCATGCCTTTCCCACGATGGCCTCATAATTGTTTTATGTAGCTAGACTTTTTGTGAATAATAAATTAAAATTTCAATATCTATTTCTTGTGATGCCACTCCTCTACATGCACGCCCGCAGCGGTGGGGTTGAATGAGACGTGAACTGATTGGCAGCTACAACCCACTCAGCTACTACCCAAAATCCATTTTGGGTCCCAACTACCACTATGCCAAATCTTCCACTAGGAGTGACGTTCTGCGTCGCTCTCGGAACCCGCCGGGCCGCCTCTCGCCCCGCCCTCCTCCACTACCGCCTCCTCGCCCCGCCCTCCTCCGTACCGCCCCGCCACCTAGCGGCTAAACATGCAGGAATGGTGGCTATAGCAGCTACACCGTAACTTCAGCCCGTATCCACCTTGATATAAATGTTCCATATGATTTTTGCCTGGGTCTCTCCGTAAGAAAACTCATGTAATACATTTCCTTCGCTAATATGGCTACTATTGAGAAACTTGTGAAGTCGTGGGAGGCTTTGAAACACTTACCTGTCCAAATCACTGATGAAATTTCATCAAGGTAAATAGTGTGGGGTTATGTTTCTTTATTTTGATTGAAGAGATGTCAATATCACCTTATTATTTGTGTCAATCCTCATTTAATCCATTTGTCAGCTTACTGGTTTTCGATATCATGGCACAGTGTTTAACATAGTGATTCGAGTCTTGTTTTTTTTTTCCCCTTACCTCAGGAGAAAAGAAAAAATGTCATTATGTGTAACCACAGCAGATACCTTCTGCTCCTCAGTGGGACTGAAGTCAGGTGGTGTTAATGTGGCACTGTTGAGTTTTGCAATGGAATCATTGCTTCACATGTGTAATGATTCAGATGCGGATGTTCGGATGACAGCTGATGAAAGTCTAAATCGTATAATCAGGGTAATATGCTGCCATCTGTATGATTGTTCAATTGGTGTATCCAGGATGACAGCCACAGTATTTTTATCTTTGCAATGTTTTGATTGCAGCAAGCCATAATAGATAGTAATGTCATGAAGGTTCAAGTTGAACTGCACAAAGAGATCAAGAGAAATGGGAATGCTCGTAGTTTGCGGGCTGCTCTTTGGAGATTTGCATATTTGAGTCACATGATAAGGTATTTCTAGATTGTTTTTTTTCTATTTTTTTAATTTTTCTTTGTGCATGTTAAACAATTTGACTACCTAATGTCTGTCTCATATTTCCAGACCTCAAAAGGGCAAACCATTTGTAAACAATTTAATGCCATGTCTCATACAAATCTGTAAACGACCTGAGGAACCAGTCCAGGAAACTCTATCCAGTGCTATGCCACAATTATTCAAGTCATTGGGCTTATTTACCACGGATAAAGATGTAAAGGTATGAATTTGAGAATTTTCTTGTTCAATTATTACTCAATTTCATTTTTAAATCTTGGTTGACCAATTTTGGGGTTTTTAGGAACTTTTGAAAGCATTTCTTCAGAACCTTTCATCAGACTCTGCTCAAGTCCGAAGAACTGCTGCAAGCTGCATTGTGAGTGTGTGTCAGCATTGCCGCAAGCCAAAAGTCTTTCTAACAGAGACTCTAAATACATTAGTTGGTACGGATTTTGTAGAATCTCAAATTTCATGTCTTCCACTGTTGGACTTGTTTAGACTTGCACAAATTATCAAAATAAAAGTAAAATTCAAAACAAAAATTTATTTCAGATTCTGTGATACCTGTAAAAGAAAATCAGGCTGTACCTGAAATTTTAGGAGTCCTAGGATGTCTAAGGGCAATTTTACCTCAGTTTTCAACTTATGATGTGGAGCAAGGTGGGCAGGGTGAACTTCAAGGAAGTTTTGGTGTGAGGCGAGGCCACAATAAAGCGTCACATTGTACAGATTACATGGTGCAAGTGAGTAAAGTCACTTTTAAGTTAAAAAATAAAATTCTTGTTTCATAGAATATATTGGTTTAATTTATGTGACATTTAAAATGTGATTTCTTTTTCTTTTTGGTTTTTAAGGTTTATGAGCTGACCATTCATTTCTCCAAACACACTGACCATAATGTAGTTAATGCAGCTTTGGAATTACTTCATCAACTCCTTCTTTCACCTCCCAGTGGTCTTGTACCTGTACTTCTGTCTCCTCATGGAATATCACGATCTAAACTACAAGATTCTTTTATTGAACCTGGCCATATCCAACGACGTTCCCTAAGCAAGTTTTCTTGTGCTTTCTCTTGTTTGATGTTGTTTCGTTTTCTTTCCTATTGTGTCTTAATTCTTCTCTCATTGCAGGTCAAATGAGTGTTATTGCACCAATGCCACCATGTGATGAAACCTCTCTATTGGAGCTTGACTCAGATCTTCCAACAGCCATGTCAGCAGCTGTATCTGCCCCTTTGCTTGAGACGTGGCTTCATGATACATCTGCCACTCCTCCAGAATCTGCACAACTGAATGATGCAAATCCTAAAAAAGTTTGTGTACCGAGGTTACAGCTCCTAGATGCTGCTGACCCTTCCGAACCGGATCCTCTTTCATCATCAGAACATGATGATGTTGGTACTTCTGCCATAGGTTAGTATTAATTAATATAATTTTCTGTGCTTAAAAAAATGTTTGTTTTTTTTTGCTAACCTAATGTGAACCTTTCTGTTAAAAAAAAAAAGATGTTCAGTCGCCAGATTCTTCACCAGATGACATTCGAGAAAATTATCTTCTAGAAAGTATTGAGCAGGAAACAGATCCATCAAAGCAAAATACTCCTCCTCCTTCTGCAAGTGGAATTTCACTTGCTAGTTCACCAGGTGGAAATTCAGGGGAACCAAAATTTCAGGTATTCATTCACTACACTGGAGTAAATTAGTGTGCTTCCATTTGTACTTACAAGTACAAGTATTTGGTGATTTTGTCCTAGGTGTGTGATATTGGTTCATTGACGGATGGTTCAATTCCTCTGGTTTACTGTGTTCGACACTTGGCTACCTCCTTTCTCTTAACCGGCTACCCTGGATATCGAATGCCTGATCGAAATGTCCGTGTGAGTGTCAAAGCTTTGGCACTCAATTGCATTGCTGCAATTGTTAGACTTCATCCTAATGTTTTTCAACTGTATTTGGATAAGGATCCCAGTTCCCCCTCTCGTCGTTCATCTTCAAGTAACTAAAAAGGTGGATTAAGAATTTGTACTTTATTGCTTCCTTTGAATACTTACCGTATCATTTTTTCTCTAGATGGGGGTTCTTCACAAGCACTCTGCGAACTCCTTCTATTTGCAAAGCATACAGATCCTCAACTACGAGCTATATGTTCCACTCTTGTAGCAGCCTTAATTCGCTCAGTTTTGGTGCAGTCTGGAGGTAATTGGCAAAGCTGGCAACGCAAAGCTGATCCCAAAGTAGCTGCTTGTCTTTCTCTACCTCGCCTCCGGCACTATCTCATTCAGGTAAAATTTTGGGTTTCCATTATTATTATTATTATTTTACAAGACGGTTGGGGTTTATTCCATTTTCTCACAGTATTTCTGCAACATTTGAATTTTTCTTGTTTATTCTATGCTGTAGGGCCTTGAAGACGAATCTTCTACTACATGCCGTCAAACACTAGTGGCACTTACACAATGTCTTCCTGAGCTTTTAAGAAGTAGAGACAGCCATGAAGTTCTACCCATTCTCCCTGCTGTCTCAAATCTCTCTCAAAATCCCTATTGGCTTGTCAAGGTATTATGAAAATTATTTTTCATCTTCCTCTTTTTTTAGTAACAATGATGTACAACTTTCAAAAACTTTGACTCATTTTGGACACAAATTTATTTCCAGGTGAAACTTTTAGAATTAGTTAGCCAGTTGTCCTATGTAGTTATTCACCATGTGACAGGCTCATCCAATTTTCAAGAAAAAGTTTTTAACGAGGTGCTTTTAGATCTCCTGGGCGATGAGGATAGTAGAGTTCGTCGAGCTGCAGCTGAAGCCTTTGCAAAGTAGATATACATTTGTTAAAATTTTGTGTTACTAATCTTGATATCAGTGCTGATACACAAAGCTAATATTACCTGTATTTACAGAATCATTCCAAATTTGTATTACCCTATTGATTACAACAATGTCAGTGAAGTCATCACAGTTGCAAGTGACATAAGCTTAGCTCAGTTAAGTCATTTGTTGGTCCCTGTGGAGCCTCTCGTTTCCTCAGCTAGTGGTAAAATATCACAAATTCCACTTGCGGATAATCTCACTCCACCTTTCGATGCATGGAATAATAATGGTAATCCTCTAATATATATTTTTAATAATAATTCTTTAAATTCTAATATGAAGTCAATTATTATCCTTTGCTTCCATTGTCTCAACCACAGCTTCCAGATCTCATCAGAATGAAAAAGTAGAAGCTCCTCTCTCCAGAGTTGTCAATGTTTTGTCCCAACTCCTTTTAGAATCATCGTCAAAGCACCTAACTGTAAGTTTTTGCCCTTATAACTGAAACAGGTACGTGTAGGTGTATCATTTGTGTTCACCCACTCTTGTCTGTTTTAGCTTGGTTGCTGTGAAACACTTTTCCTTCTGTCTGAAAAATATCCTCCGACATGTTACCTTAGTGGGTGGAACTGCTCATTTAGTACAGTACCTGGTCCCAAGCTTGATTCAAAACATGTAGCTGGGTAAGCTGAATTCTTTTTACTGCTGTTTTATTTAATTTTGGTTTTTCACTTTCAATTTTAAATTCACAATTGTATCATATAGGTAATAATTCATATTTTTCTTGCTGTGTTGAAGTGATGGGTGCAACTTCTCCGCTGCGAGTGGTCTCCTACACACTTCTCTTTCCCTCTTACTGAACAATCCCATTACCCTAGAGCTGAGTGCTCAGCAGTGGCTCAACTCCCTAGCTGGCAATTTACTGTGTGGTGTGGCAGTAGCTAACATGAATCCTGTTGATACTCCTCCTCCGGGAGTAAAAGTCGATTCTACTACTTCCTCTAATCAGTTGTGGTCAATGTTTAGAGACAAACAGGTATATCAGCCAATGGTGCTCTAGAAAGACAAACCCTTTAATATTTCCAAGCGTATTTTGACACTTTCACTCCATTTTTGTGCAATTCTGTACAGATTTGCATTGCCGCAGAGTCTCTGCTTCTTCACACGATGCGCACTTTGAATATAATTCTACATGTGCTTGAGGACTCTCAGCCCTCAGCTTCTGGTAACAAACCTGGACTTCCATTACTTTCTCCTATCAAACGACATGGCAGCAGCGCTGGGAAATCTGCGCAAGTTCCCGACCTGCCTCCGGACAACAAAGGTGGACGTGGCCTGTCACCAATCAAAAATATAGTTCATGGTGAGATTAAAACAGGTGTCATGATTATGTTTCAATTTTTGTATCAGTGGATGTAATAGGACTCAAAATACTGATTTAAATTCATATTTATCTTCGAAGGTGAAAAGGAAGACAAAACTGAAGACAAGAAGGGTGCGAAAAACTCCTTGTTTGGATCTTTTGTAAACAATCATCATTATTTGAAGTACTATGATCTTCTACGGTCAACATATACAAATTACAAGGTACTTCATTGATGACATGATTGAGCTAAAAACATTGGATCAGTGTTTTGAGGTTCTATATCTAATCAAGTTTTCCAACAGACTTCATTGGAGACTGAAATATCTGAAAAGTTTGTAAATTTAGTAAGCTCAGTGCTAAAAGTTCTCTCTCAGCTCTTGGAAGTAATGACCATAGGAGAAGCTGGGAGAATAGCAGAGGAACTCTTGTTGTATTTAAGAGGTACAATGAGTCTATCTCCAACTGCAACTGTACATTGTGTCAGTCAGGTAATCCACAGTTATATTATATGAATTATACTTTAAAATAGTGAAGAAAAAAAACTATTTACTTTAACTTGTTTCACATTTACAGCTTTTAAAATGTGTAGTAGGAATGAATCTAGTTTCTTTCTGGAATGACCACACCTCTGAATCCAAAAGTAGAAGGTCCTCCTGCACTCCAAATATCAACAGCAAAGATAATGGGTACTATATTCACTGTTTCCAAGGACCATATCAGCAGCTTGTTCAGTTTTTGGCTGCTGCCTCCGCAGCAAAACAACCTACTGCTGCTGGGTGAGTGCTTTTCTCTGCACGCTGACACTGGCAAGGCTTCTTCTGCTTCTACTTCATATCTTTTTATCACCGCATTCAATTTACAGATTAATCAGCAATTTACGACTTCGAAGTGATTCGAAAGGGGGAGGAAGAACAGCCAACACTACTTTCCTTACATCTTACATTCGCTTATTTGAGCCTATGGTTATTGAATCATTGCAGGTAAAATGATACCAACTGTACGCACAACAAAAGTCATACAATTCAGAATACTTTTGATTGATAATTTTGATCCTTTGTGTACAGCAATACACTGTGACCAGCAATGTCAAGTTGCAAGTGGAGGTGCTGTTATTGTTAACTCAGTTGGTACAGTTAAAAGTGAATTATCGTCTGCTAGACTCAGAAATGGTGTTCATTAGCTTCGTACAGAAGCAATTTGAATTCATAGAGGAAGGCCAAATTACGTAAGTGCCCCCCCCCCCCCCCCCTCCCAGAAGGAAAAAAAGAGATATTAACGTGTGTGTTGGTATCAACATTACAGGAATGCAGAGGAACTAATTAAATGCATATTTCACTTCATGGTCCTGCTTTCATTTGAGAAACTTCAATCAAAATCAGTTACTACTATTCCAAAAGTAATACAGCTGTGTGATGGCCTAATGGCCAGTGGTCAGAATCCTCTAACTCACTGTATGTAAAATTGACTGTGATTGTAATCAAGTTGATATTGTTTATTTTTTTTTTAATGCCTTTATTTTCATGTTTTAGGCATTCCTGCTCTGCTCCCAGTTGTGGAACACGGCTTTCTGTGTAAGTCATCTAGTAGTCCATCAACTGTTGACGCCGAGGAGCTTGAAACTCAGCGAGAAGTGATGGTAGCTATGCTTCTCCGACTTGTGGAGTATCACCAGGTATAATACACATGATGTGCCTCGCAGTTTCAACATCTGTTTCCCGACCGTCTGACCCTGTTTTCGAGCTTGGTTTCCGTATGAAAAGTGAACGCCTTTTTCCACTTGGGTGCAGGTCATGAAGCTGGTGAGTGTGGTGCTGGTGGAGTGCCGGAGTTGGCCCGATGGGGAGGAGCGGTGGCGGCGCTGGTCCCGCCAAGTGTGCGACGCCGTGTGCGGCCTGCTCGCTTCTGGGCGGCTGCGGCTCGATTCGCGCGAGGCCCAGAAGGCTCTGCACCAGCTGCTGCTGCACAGCCTCGCCCCCAGCGTCTTCAGGCCCGTGGACCCGCTCCTGAAAGTGCTCTTCTCGCCTCCCCCTCATGTGGTGGGTACCACACTTGTCTTGCGGTCATGAAAAGTCATCCCCCGCCGCTGGTTTACTAGAGTTCAAAAATTCTTCTTTAGTTCCTACGTAGTGTCTGCACTTGACAGTCCTAATTCTGCACCATTCCAGAAAAAAAAATCATTAACACTTTTTATTTTAATAGGAGAGTTCACTACAAGCTGTAATCCGATGGCTGGGAACTGTGTTAGCCATCATGATAGTTTTGGTTTCACAAGGTAAAGAGGATGCTACCCTTGCAAGGCTAGAGGAGCTCCAAATTGCTTTACCAGCACTCTTTTATCGTGGGGATGCGGTTCATTTGGCAAGCCCGGACCCTTTGAATGCTGCTACTGTTGCGACATCTCCTATTTCTTCAAGTAGTCCACAACTTACTTTTGCTAGGTAAGAAGGTGAAACAGTTTTTCACATTATCATTGCAATTTTTAGCTTTGTTCATGAACTCATACTAATTTCATGTTGTTGTTTTAAAATTTTAAAAAGGCTGGTACTGAGAGTTATTGGACTAGTTTGTGAGAGGATTGATAGTATTGTCATGGATCCAGCATCTTCTGCAGATTTGTTACAAGAATGTCGCTACCTTGAAGAGCTACTGGCACACTTTTTACTCATCTGTATTCATATGTTTCAGTCAGGTAATTGTCAACCTTATAACTGCACAAAGCGTCATTTTCTGCTGTGTCATACTGGTTTTAATTTTATTTCTCCTATCTTCAGGGACCCATTGCAAGATTGGCAGTGCTGCAGTGGAGCTAGTTGCAGGCCATGCTACAGAAGATAGCCTTCTCTTAGAAGATGCAAATGCTGTGTTTCTTGAGCTTGCTCCTGCTTGTCCCCTTCTAATGTGTTTGTGGTGCTATTTGCTTACACTGCTCAGCTATGGAAATCATGCCTTTTGGGCAAGAGTCTTACCGTCTTCAGCAAGAGATAGTTCCAAGAGAGAGGAGGTCAGCCAACGTCATCCTAGCCGTAGCATAAATATGGAGCTTGTTAGAATAGGTGCTACTATTGTTTACAGTGATTTCATGGTAAGTAAATTAGTGTTATTTTATTATTAACAAATAAAATATTCCTTCTTAATGTTTTTCCTTTTACAGTGTGAGAACTCAAATGATATTGAGCAGCTTTCATGGCTGCTAAGCACACAAATTTTGCATGTCATTGAACTAAGCTCAGAATTTCCAGTTCAAGAACTCATTGGTGTCTTGCATCGTAGCCCAGAGCATAGTAACACTATGCTTGGAGCTGTGCTCAAAAGTCACTCGCAGTTGAATAAGGTCTGTTTAATGCTGTATAGTTTTCTTGTGCTGGCCAAATGTAGCCAAATAGCCTTAGTTTAAAGTCTGTGAAATCTCTTAGATTCTCATTTTTTTTTCTTTTGTTTTCTAGGCAACTACTGTTGTACAGCTCTTAAAATGTTTGGAAGGTATACATCCTTCATGCAGTGGTGCTCTCTTACTCCTGTTAGCCGAGCATTTCGTGGGCCATTCACACCCTGCTCTAGCCCGACGTGCCGCCCAGTTATGTACTCGTCAAGCAGAATACTTACTTACTTTGCCTCCTCCTCAAGTTGCTGAGCAGCTGTCTCGAGAACAGCTACGCGATGTTCTTCATTCATTGCATCACTCTAATTTGGATCGAAAGTAAGTTTTATTTTCTGAAGTTAAAACTTGACTGTATTACATCTTTATTTGTGGTTTTACTATTGCTCATAGTGTTTTGCCATTGCGGATCTCATCACCTTCCTTGTCTTGTCTCCAGACATAATAGATTGGTCAGCATCCTAAACAAGTTGGGGTCACAATGCCTGGCCTTGTCTCCACTCGAGTCGGACCAGGCTCGCCCTTTGTCCCCACAGGACATTCAGAATCTTGTATTGGATAAGGAATGGTACCTAGGTCAAGTTAAACTGAGGTGAGGAGTGATACAGTGATCTGTTAGAGTAGGAATAAACATAATGGCTTAAAGACCTTTTGCTCACTGCCCATTACAGGTGTAGCCAAGCATCCTGCACAGGTGTTGCAATTGAAGAGTCAACTCAACTTCTTGGTCACCTAGATGTGGAGGATGCTGTCTCAGTGCTTAGTAGTCCAGATACACATCTATCCATTTTACAGCTTTGCTTTCGACATGGCACTCATCAAACTCTCCATGTATGATATTCCAAGCAGTATTATAATATGAATGTTAGGAAGCATGGCACTATAATATCAATTAAAATTGTATTTCAGGCTCATTCAATGTCCTCCCAGAAAAATAATATTGAAGACGCATTGTCACCATTATATCGAGCTGCTAGGATGGTATTAATGCAGAGAGTCCATCATTTTATAGAGTTGGTGCCAAAAGACCACCAGGTATTGCCATACAGGTAGTGTTACATTTAAAATGATGGGAATAATATAACCAAAGTTAATTTTGATGTTGAAAGGTTTTTGCACCTGTTGGAAGACTTATGACTGAGGCTGAGCATACTTACTCAAGAGGTCTCTACAAGGTTCTGACAACTGACTTGCAGCTAGAATCACTTTTCTGCATTGCTGCAGCTGTAAGCAGCTACATCCAGTCTCTTGAAAAGCTGGGTGGAGTGGTACCCTCTGAGGCTGCTGAGGATTTGGTGGCATTTGCAATCCTCTGCTTGGAGGTATGTATTAGTTGTTGACTTTATACTGAAAGCAATGTGCAGCATTATCACTGAATATTCTTTGTTCAAATTTAGGCTGTACACAGTCTACTTAACCAGGATGAACTTAAAACCCATGGTAGTGCAGAGAAATTGAAATCAGAAAAGAAAACAAAGTCTCTCTCTGTAGAAAGCCATGATGCTCCCAGTGGTATTGGTCTAGGCAAATACTCATTGGCAGATAAAAAATATTACACTCCTCAACCTTCCTTTTTTGAACTTGGGCTCGAGTGTGCTAGCCGAGTGCTTTGTGAACCATCTCTTGGTGTGTACTTGGAACAACCAAATCATCTTACGTGGCTAACTTCCGCATGTTCTGCTGTGGCTGCAGTTGTTAACTTTGCTACCTTGGGGGAATCTGTTCCATTGATCCCTTCAAATGGTTTGTGTTTTTTGTTTTATTATAATTATTTGGAAATAGCTTTTAATCTTAGCTAGATCTTTTCTGTTCTTTTATTTTTAGGACTCTGCGAAGCCCTTTCAAGACCAGAATTTTTGAGTATAGGTCATGCATGTCATCAAATGTCAACACTTGTGACATGGCTTGAAAAGCATCGGTTTAACCGTGTGTGCCAAAATATCCCTCCCTTTCTCTCTGGTCCCATAAGGAAACTCATAGTTCGTCTATCTAGAGCACCCCAAATCAATTCTTATGTTTGGACACCACCAGAAGTCTGGAAGCATGGCTGGTCTGTTACGCTTGGTGGACCATATCATACTCAAGTGCCACCGTTACCCACAGAATTCCTTCAGGACATGGATGTTCTTCGCCAGTTCATATTTAGGTATACTGTCATAATGTGTAAATATTTATGTGTTGTGACTGAATCTGCAATGTAATTTACTTTACCATTTATTTTTTTGTAGAGTCACATTATTAGGATGGACAAGCCGACAACAATTTGAAGAAACATGGATGTCTCTCTTAAGTGTTTTGAGCTCTGATTCTAACAATCCTGATTTGGCTTCTGATGACATTCCTATTGATACTGAAGCTAACAGTGTTGTTATTGAGGCGATAACTGCATTACTTCTCCAAACTTTGCTTCTACCTGTGCCTGGGAATCCAAATATTGGTCAATATATTCATTGCTCTAGAGATTTTCCAATTCCATTTCCTGAGGATAGGTAAGATAATCTTTTTCATGTCATCAGTATTGAACACCCTAACTCATCGCACAAATATTCTGTTTTCAGTCCAGAAAAGAAACTTCTAGCTATTCACCAGCTCTTAGTTTGGAAAGAAGAAGGTCTCCATGGCAAAAAAGTTCACTCTGTCTTTGATCGACCTAATTTGGAACGAGTATCCTCTATTAAACAGTATGTATTGCACAGTTTTTGCTCAAGTATAATGTAATGCTCTCTAACTCTGCATTTCAATAATTTCAGATTCTGCTATGGGCAAGTATCGGTCGAGTATCTTCAGTATGCCCTTGCAAGGTCTCAGGGAACAACGATAGAAGATCACTTTTCTTTGCCTGGTAAGTAATTGTTTATATTCTTTAGATTTTGTACACTAATACAGATGTAGTACATTAATTTTTCGTTACAGTTATTTCTATGTACGACAAGCGCTCCAAAGCATTAGAGTCTAGTGGAGTGGATGTGAATTCTTGCCTGTATTTTCTCTTGGATTTATGTACACAATGGACCCAACCACAGGTGAACTAGTTATTACCAATTTCTGGCACCATGATGAAAACTGTAAATAGGGGTAGTTTGTCATAAATCTGTTTTATGTTGCAGTTGTCAGGATCTCAGTCGAGACCTCTTCATGAAGTACTGTGCTCGGTTTTAGCTGTTTCTGATCTTTTCACTGAGCAGTCACAGTGGCACTGGCTGTTGCATACAAGCTTAGACTTAGCCAGAAGCCTGCCTGCTGAAGATGACATTTTACAGCAGTATGTTGTTTTGTCTCAGTGCAAAGCTTATGCTGTTCTTCAACCAGTAAGAATCTTTGCTTGTAATTTTTATGAAGGGCTATGTGTGTTGACAGTAAGTGGTTTTCATTAGATGGCTTCTTGATTTGACAGGATGTTTTGATATATGATCGCATTCATCGATCAATTGACAGTGCATTGCGTTCAAGTTACATTCCATCTGTAACTGCTGCAATGTATGGTTTGTCCTATTTATTACAAGGTTTTGTCTTGCATCTAAGTAAGAAAGAAACTGAGGTAAGATCTTCCTTCTTTAGAACAACCAATAATATATCCTACTACATCCAATCATGACAGTGTTATTAATCCTGTTCTGTTAAAACTCTAAATTTGTGTCCATCAAGAATCATGATACTGCTGGCGAAGCTCAAAATCTTGGTTTGCAAGATGCTCCTGCCACTGGTTCCACTCTACCTGAAGATATTCGCAATATTGTAACATTGACCGCTGAGTATATTTGCAAAAAAATTGTTGCCAATTCTAATTTAAAGTAAGACAAATAAAAACATTAACATTTTATTAATCTTGTGTGCAAGTGTAGTTGGTAGTTCATGCATATTTTGTACATTGCAGTACTAATGATGATCCGAATTTGATTTTGTGGTCTTTGGCATTCTACCTTCTGGATAACTACAGAAGATGGAAAGTTGATGCAGTAGAGCAAGCTATCCCAGTCATCATTCAGCAAGCTATTAGTTTAGCACATCCTAACAGTCGCTCACCTCCTGCTCTTCAACAAGTCATCATGCAGGTGAGCTTTGCTGACCCATCCTGAGCTTGGATCACACAATCGGCCATGTAAATAATTTAATAATTATTTTGAATGTTTACACAGGGCCTAGAACGACTGGTAGTATCAAAATCAGAAGCCCTAGGAGTCCGTTCCCAAGACCAAGTCACCAAGCTTGCACTTGAAATTATTGCTGATCCTAACCCAGGAGTTCTTTTTCACTCATTACAGCTGTTATTATCGTGCATGTATTTGGGTGAGAATGACTGATGTTCAAGTAGAGTCTTTTTGATATTCTCTTTCAGCAAATGGATGATTGGTTCAGATATGCTAAATTATTATGTGACAGTCAAATGTGGTGATATAAATGTTGATTATTTTCTTTTTTCTAGGGCTTGAGGGTCAAATCATGACAAGCAAAAACAACACTGTTAATGAAAGTGATAAGACTGTTAGTGTGATAGATCCTGAGCAGCTTGTGCAAGCTATGGAGAAAACATCAGCTCTCTTTGATAGGTTTGTACACCCTTCATAATTTCATTTATTCATATTCTTTTTTTTTAAAACACGATTACCTCTTGAACACTCATTTAAAAATTCTCAGGATCAAGAAGGGCTATCCTCAAGAAGTAGAGTTGATGTGCTCTGTGCTACCAAATCTTCTGACTGACTTCTTTCCTGCATCAGAGGTTTTATCAAAAGTCGTTGGAGAGTTCCTCTCACAGCAACAGCCCCATCCTAGACTTCTTGCTGGTGTGGTATTCCAGGTTCGTCCCTACTCAGTGAAGGTTTTTATTTTATCAGATCAGTGAAAGAACATCAATTCAGAAGTTTCCTCACTTGCAGGTCTTCGAGTGCGCCGTTGCTCAGTCACAGCTTGCCCTATTGCAGGAATGGTTTGTGTTGTCACTGTCCAACTTTACACAAACATTGCCTGTCCCCATGGCAACTTGGTGTCTCACTTGCTTTTTCATCAGTGCATCATGCAATCCATGGCTTCGTGCACTTTTTCCGCATGTGCAGTCTCGTATTGGCCGTTGTGAATATGAAGATCGAAAACTTCTTTGCCTTTCAGCTACTGATTTCTACCGCCAGCTTGTCTCTGAAAGTCAAACCACCAAATTTCTGTCTACATTCCAGGCTGCTGTCAAGAAATTACCAAACTCACCATACTCTGAACTTCTAGCCAGTCTTAGTTTTGGTTAGTTAGCACATGCAGTATAGGCAAAGTCAATAAAATTCATGTTAGATGCTGGTTTGCCACTGTCGCAATAACTAACGGTTTTATGAAGGGTGACAATTTATTCCTTGTGAGATTATTTACCATTAAAAGTTTTTTTCTTTACTTTCCGGATTAACTTGAATGCAATTTTAATTGTTATGCTGCTTTATCAGTTTTGTAAAAAGTAGCACATAGTTAAATTCATTGATTTAAGAATCGAATCAATTCATCATAGTTAGTAAGAATCTCCTTCAATTTCTGTGATTTTTAAAAGTAAGATTTTATTCACTGTTAAAGTTTTAGAGGTTGTTACTGGGTGTGTTTGTATTATTGTTTTTTTCATTTGTTTTTGTTCAGCTCTTAGCTTTTGGTGCAAAATGCTGCTTCAAATTGTATTGTCCTCCTTTTCTGGTACAGAGTACTGACTGACTCATGATTTTATGTGTTTTCTGTGATCTAAATATAGATTAGTTGTAAATCAGTGAGTGATAGGTCTCAAGAACTGTATATTGCAGTTGCATACAATTTTGAGTGTTAATAATGATATCCTCTTGACCATATTTTTTTGTAAAATAAAAAGAGTATCACCTGTTAAACCACCTGGGTTTGACATTTTACCTTTGCTGGTAATTCTCTCTCCTATCAAATTGTACCCTTGCATATTTAATTGCAATAAAACTGATCCTCCCAGCATACTTTTACTGAGTCTTTTTATTGAGGGGTGCCCCGTGTTTTGATAAAGGAGTCTCCTGCAGATAGGGTCGAGACATACATGGTAAGGTAGTCCGAACTCACTACGTACCATTCCGGGACAACCCGTTTGAGATTGGTGCATTCTTTGAAATGATCTTTGAAACACATTCCGCTTGAGTAATCGAAATTTTTTCACCTGACCAAAATCCAAAAAATTGCAAAGGCTTATAGCCTTACCTTTTTTTTTTCTAAACTAAAAATATAAGGGGTATCTCTAGTTGAGTGTATCTCTGGGATTACAGGAGGAGTAGTAGGTATAGCTACAAATTATAATCTCGTGACTTCGGTTTCAGATATCATTTATCATCAAAAGCAAAGATAGGCCTACTTAGTTAAAGTGTTCTTACCACCAATGACATTCACATACATTTGGAGATCTCCGAAAAACGGACCACCAGTTTGGTATACTTTAAAATATAATAATCGTTTTTACATTGCCAAATTTTTATACAAGCGCTTAACTAGAAACAAAACAACATTTCAAATGTGTGACTCAATATGAAATAATGACAATAGGGTATAACAGCAAACTTGTGACAAAAGACTTGAACAAAACAACACAGATTTAATACAGTTGTCTGCCTATAAAATATTCAAAAGCACAGTAACGTAAACATCTTTGTTTGAACTTTCTAAATAAAGCAATAGAAATTACATTACATGCATGTCATGGCAGTGCCCTCCTCCTCCATTACATATTTCCAAACAAGAACAAAGGAAACTGATGAGCTTGACGTATTGCTCAATAGAATCAAAAGTTTAACACACAAAAGCACAAAAGAAAATTGCTCAGCGGGAGCATCAAATGTCAACCACAAATCCATACTAGATCAACAACGGTCAGCATCACTTTGTGTAAAATGAACAGAAAGTTACCCTCGCTCAATGAAAAACCACCCTCACTCGATGAAAACAAAAGAATTAAGGCTCAGATCGTGTGATAAAATTTGAATGCTTCTACTGAGTAAAATATTTTCAATTGATACATGGGTTGCTTGACTTGGGCATTACGTCATGCTCCCAGGTTTACAGTGCAGCTGCTAATGCACAAGAGCAGTATCACAAACACAAAGGCAAAATATGCAACCAAAATGAGGTTTAAACATGGTAGAGTATAAAATGTTAAAAAAAAAGTGACCATCTAAAATGCTGAGAGCAATCAAACAAACAAACAAATTAGACTTTTTTTTTTCAAATGCAAGTTTTGGAAAGATATTTCATGGGTGGGGTAATTGCAAATTTGATATTGATGTGAACAAATGAATCATATGAGGCAAAAAAAGGTGAATTTTCTAACATGGTTTTCTGTAAGTTGGCATAGGGAGATCCATGATTGCACACATTTTAAAAACATGAAAAACAGAAACTGAGAAGGTTTGTGTTGCATTTTAATACTCAAACTAGCTCAGTTTCATAACAAATATCAAGAACATTAACATTTTAAAAATAACATTGCAATGTAATTATTACAGATTCAAAGTTCTACGGTCATGTATGAATTCTTATACCAGCACTAACTCTATGACAAAACAATCCACAATGTGAGACTTGTATTAGTGGACTGCAGGACGCAAGTTTGGCAGTAATCCTAGCAGGTCAATTAAGGATTTTACTTTAATCTGCCGGAAGGCAGGAGTAGAGAGCTTGCTCGATTATTGCCTTTGTAATAATGAACATCTATTATTTCTAGAGAGGAATCAACATAAGTTCATAGCCAATAATTCACAGAACAAGCAGGAGATCTGCTGATTACAACTACTCATTGTTACATAGAACCAAGACACCTAAACATAAAAAATACACAAAATTGTATATTTTACAATCACAATATGTATTTATTATTATTAATAATCATTACAATGAAAAAAATCTAAAATTACATAATATCACAGATCGCGGTTACCAAAATAAATTACTGTCGCGCAGTAGGTGAGTAACGGTTCCCGAGTCCGTTCAGTCTCGCACGGATAATCCACAGATGAAACACCGACCGAAATGTTTCGCGTGGCCTGTAGTCCGGCAGCCTCTACCAGGAACTGCCAGCATCCATTAAGTACACCCACAAAACTATCCAGTCTGAGAATTACTAGCGACCGCTAGATTAGGCAACAACAACTTCCCCGGCGGCTTTAGATTTGAGAACATTCGGACGTACTTAATGGACGATGCCTCCGGTACGGAACTACACACTAGCACACTGAGGAACGACTTCGCATGGTGTGCAAAGGTGTGCCGTGACCAGAGTGAAGGAGTAGAGGCTGTCGAAAAACAATCTAGAAAGATTTACACGGCTAAAAATCACTTCGAAGGGCCTCTACGGTCGCATCTTGCGATGACTGCGCTGCGAAATAAATACACCAAGAACACTTTAATAATAATAGTAATAATAATAATAATAATAATTATCATAATATAATAGTTGTAATAATAATAATATTCATAATAATAACAAATATTTTTTTGCTTTTGTTTAAAAAGAGAACATTCTATAAACTGAGGTAATCTGATCATTTTTGGTCTGGTGGGCGGCTGGCGGCGCGACGCTGCAGGGTAGAGGGAAGTCCCCGGGTCCCGGCGGGTCCCGGCACAGGAGCGGGCGTCCCGCGAGCAGCCCTTCGACTGCCTCCGGACCTCAGGCACCGGCACCGGGTGGGGTGGGCGCGACACACGCACTCAGGTGTTCCGGCCCCCGCCCATCCGTCACAGCCCTGGCAGCACTACGCACTCTGTTTCTCACTCGCACTACGGACCGGACGCTGCGGTGTTGCGGCGGCGTGGCCGTGGCGTCCTCCGGTAGGGTCCCTCACTTCAAGGTGGGAGGCCTACGGCCACGGCGGCCCCGGCCCCGGCTCGGTGGCCTCGGCGGCCTCCACCTTGGGGGCGTGCCATTATTGCACTTGCGCCTTGTCCTTGAGGCCCGCGAGCAGGTGCTCGCCCACCATGGGCTGGTGCGCGTAGTTCCGGATCTGGTGCAGCGAGATGAGCTGGTTGGGGAAGGAGCCGCCGACGCCGCCCTGCTGGCCGGCCAGGCCCGCGCCCACGCCCGCGCCCACGCCGCCCATCTTGCCGGACGGGAAGGGCAGCGAGTCGTAGGGGATGTAGGCGGGCCGGGCGGCCGCGGGCGGCATGCCCAGCTGGTGGGGGTTGAGGTGGTGCATGCTGCCTAGGTGGTGGTGCGGCGGCAGGGACCCCATCGACTGGATGGGGGTGAAGGCGGACGTGGAGGACGGCGTTGACGTCTTGATGCCGCCGCCCAGGCCGGCGCCCAGCTCGTAGCCGTTGGGCGCCGACGACGGCGAGGACACGATCACCTGCTGCGGGCCCTGCGGCCCGGGCGTCGGCGACGACGTGGGGTTGTTCTGGTGCTGCTGCTGCTGGTGCTGTTGCTGCTGCTGTTGTTGCTGCTGCTGTTGCTGCTGCGACCGGATGACCACCAGGTCCTCGCCGTTCTCCCCCGTGTTGCCGCCGTGGCCGCCGGGCGGCGTCTGCTGCTGCCCGCTGGACGGGGTGCCCACCGGGGTGCCGTTCATGTGCCGGTGGTGTTCCATGAGGGCGCGATGGTGCGCGCCCACCATGTGGTGCTCGCCCAACATGCCGTTGTGCTGCTGCTGTTGCTGCTGCAGGCACGCCTCCATGCTTCTGGCGTCCATGCCCCTGGCGTCCATGCCCCTGGCGTCCATGCCCCTGGCGTCCATCCCCCTGGCGTCCATGCCTCTGGCGTCCATGCCCCTGGCGTCCATCCCCCGGCCGTCCATGCCCCTGCCGTCCATGCCCCGGGCCGCCTCGTGCTGGTTGATGGCCTCCACCAGCGAGTTGGCCGTGTCGGGGGACACCTTGGGCCAGTAGGCGTGCTGCGGCGGGTGCTGCGGCGTGGCCTCGGGCAGGTTGTTGTTGTTGGGCTGCACGAGCCCCGGGTGCGGCAGCTGGCCCTGGTGGATGTTGTGCAGGGCGTTCCGGCCCAGGCCCACGATGGGCGGCCGCTTGTCCGTCCGCTCGGCGTGCTTCTGCATGTGCTTGTTGAGGTACGTCTCCTGCGTGTACGACTTGCCGCAGTACTGGCAGATGTGCGTCTTGAGGTGCTTGGACTCCTTGTGCTTGGGGATGTGCTCCAGCAGCGACGGCTCGTCCACGAAGCACTTGTAGCACGAGTTGCACTTGTAGGGCTTGTCGGTCTGGTGGCAGCGCGAGTGCGACTGGAGGTTGGACAGCTGCGAGAAGGCCTTGTTGCAGCCCGGGTGCCGGCACTTGTAGGGCTTGTCGCCCGTGTGCGTGCGGATGTGCTGCTGCAGGTGCGACAGCTGCGTGAACTTGCGCTGGCAGATCTCGCAGCGGTACGGCTTGATGCCCAGGTGGATGCGCGTGTGCTGCGACAGGTAGCTCGAGTTGGCGAACGTCTTGGAGCACTGCGAGCACTTGTACGGCTTGGCCTCGCGCATGTGCAGCTGCGTGTGCATCTGCAGGTCCGCCTTGGAGCCGAAGATCTGCAACACAAGAGAAGGCTGCCGTCAGACCGGTGCACTGCCACGACCACTACCACCGCCCCGGCGCCAACCTCGGACTCGACGTACGATGGGATGCCTACTTTGCCGGCGCGCGCCGACGGCGCCGGGGCGGTAGGCACCCCAACGTACTCCCGCGGCGGCTCTGCTGCCTCCCCACTCCTCCCCGACGCCCTTTCTGCCCCCGGCGCCCCCGCGGCCCGCTATCTCGGCGGCCTCTCTTGTCTGCAGATACGGTTACCGACCGACCGCCGCCCAGGCGTACTTAGCGGCCGCGGAATTAGCGGGTTAGCGGTCTGCAGCCGCGCGCCGCGCTGACCCCGGACCAGGCGGGCCGCACCGCCGCGCCGCCCATCGTCCCACCCGCCCCCGCAGAGACGCCCAAGGGTGGCAGGGATTCCTCACCTCAGGGTTGCCGTGGTCCACCGCGTGCCAGCCGAGACCGTCCCGTCCCTTGTTGATGCCTCCTCGCTTCCGACCTCGACCCTGAGAACAAGAAAAATAAAAGTCGTCTTATCAATCTGATCCACAACACACACACACATCGGAGTATAGGAATAGCCAGCCGTCCCGGTCATCAACCTCCCCGCTCCGCCCCAAACCGAGGGGGCAGGTGCCCGGTGGCCGCTCTCAGCCCATCGCTGATCCTCTCGGACAGCCAGAGACGAGATCGACTTCCTCCTCCTCCTCTCGGATTAGGCGGTCGCCCGACCGCGACAGCAAATATAATGTTGGCACTACTCACGTCGCCACCCTTCCCTGTCGCTCTCACGCAAATGAGCCGTGCGTCCGCCGGAGCGACAGAGACAGAGCGCCCCGTGGCGGACAATGGCGCCGTGCTCGTCTCGTCACACGCACTGACGCACCCGCCGCCCTTCCCGTCGACGACCTCTCCGCTCCTGTCCCTGTCCGAGGCGCGGCTGCAGCCTCCGCGCTATCGGTCCAGCAGCATCTCATTCAAACTCGCACGACCGCGGCACGCACGCACGCACGCACGCACGCACGCCAGGAGGACGGAGGACGAAGGACGAGAAGAAGCGCAGTGCGCCGGAAAAGCACCGCCCGCAGAGCGCTGCCGACACGGCCGAGCAGGAAGGAGCAAGGGATTAGCGATGTCTCCTCAGCAGCATTACGTTTTTGCACACGCAAATCCCTCACTCCCTCAGGACACGGGGGAGCGGCGCGCATGGCCGCATCTTCGGGGCGTGTCCATAAATGGGGTAGCGCCGTTCCCTCAGCCGCGGTGTTACGTCATAATTGAACCGGCTTCCATTCGGCATGGCAACGGCCTCTGTCTAGGCGGTGCTGCCGGTGGCCTACGATAGGCGGGAGGGGCCACCGACACGGCCGGCGGACAAGTGGCCGCTGTATCGTGAGTCATGTAGACGACGCATGGCCGCGCATGACCAGATAGGCCCCTGCGGCGGGGGCGGCGGGGGCGGCGGGGCGGACTACCTCTCGCCGCCGCCGCCGCCGGCACACGTGTGATAAGACAGGGCCGGCACCGCGGACGCCGCCGCCGGCCCCGCGCGGGGGAGCGACGACGGCGGCCCCGCGGTCGCCCCTGTCCGGGCCGTCGTCCAGCACGCTGCAGACGTTACGAAGAGGTCCCCCCCAAATCCTAGGGCGGCAACGCCCCCCCCCCCCCGCTCGGCCGCCGGCAAGGTCTCCGTCCAGGGGCCCGGCGGGGCGGCAGCAGCGGCAGCGATGCGGACCGAGGGCGACAAGTGTCGTCATTGAAACTGGCCGGGGCCAGCCGGGGCCGGGCCGCAGGGGGCAGCGGTGGCGGAGGCAGAGGTGCCCCGGGCGAGACTGTCGTATCCGGACTCGCGGGGCACGCCGTGCCGTGCCGTGCGGGGACCGCGGCGCGGCGGTCGGCGCAACGGCCGCCTCGCGAGGCGAGAGGGCGGGGGAGGAGGAGGGGGGCGGGGGACGGGGCGAGAGGGCGGCAAATGACCTCCGCGACAACGTCACGCACCGGCACTGCACGCCGGAGCGGCGGAACATCCGACCGAACGCGCGTGCGCCGCGCCGCGCCGGCCAACACATTCTTACGGCGATAAAGAAGGTCCGCCGGCCCGGGCCGGGCCATCCCCGTGCCGTGCGGTGAGGTTGCGCTGTGCCGCCCGGCACCGCCCCGCCCCGCGCCGCCCCGGTCACGCTTGCCTCTGTATCTTCGCACCGCTCTTTTATACTTTTTTTTGGCGCGCGGCGGCGGCAGCGGCAGCGGCATCATCGGCGGCGACGAAAAGGGGGCGGCGGCAGCAGCGGCTTACAAAAGAGAGGGGAGGTAAGGGGGTTGCGCAACTCTGCGCCACGCCGCGCCACCTTCGCGAGGGCTGCCGTGCCGCCGCCGCCGCGTGCTGCCCCGGCCCCGGCGTGTCCCGCGTGCACGCGGGTTCAAATCCCAGTGGCGGCAACCACGATCCCGATCCCCCGCGGTCGGCGAGGGCAGGGCGGCCAGGCCGATACCTCACCTCACCTCTCCTCACGCGGCAGGTGTTCGCAGCCTCCCGCCGCCGCCGCCGCCGCTGGTTCGGTTCGGCTCCGCAGGGCGTCGGCGGCGTCGGCCACCAGCCGGCGCCCCCGGCCACACGGGCGCAGCACCCCCGCCAGGCCTCGCATGACGGTGCAGATCGTTTGCGTTCGCCATTTCGCAGACCGACACCGCAGAAAGTCAAAATTACATTTTTTTTCTCAAAATGCTAAAAACAAAACACGCACAAAGCGAGGGCGCCGGGAGGAGGTGCCGGCACACATCAGCCAATGTTGTGTCGCACGGAACGAGCGCCCGCGGCTAGTTAGTCACCGTTAATTAATTGGCGCACAAAACCGAGCCCGTGCGCAGGTTTGAGTGGGCGGGGCCGGCGGCCCTGAGTGCGGAGCCGCGCAGGTGTAAACCACATACCTCTGGCTGCAGAGCCCTGCCGGCCCGGCCCCGCCCTCCAGTCCAGACCGCTCTACTTACACCGGCGTGCGCGCCGCGGCTCTTATGTCAGCTCCAACAAGCCGAAGGGAGCCTTAGATCTATAATAACAATAAAATCGATCGCGCGCGCACACACACGCACACACACACACGTACGGTGCGGCAGCGGCCTGGCCTGGTCGCGTGGCCGAAACGGGGTTGTACCACACGGCCAACCCTTTCCTTTCATCTAGTCATTCATTCGTCCTCTTTTCTTCATCTCGCGAGGCGAGGCGAGGCGAGGCCCGCCGCCGCCGCCGCCCCGCAGATAAGAGAGGAGAGCAGCGGCAGCAGCCATTGTGTGCTGTCCATTACGCGTGAGGTGGTAGTGGCAGTGGCTGCACCGCTACCTGCCGAATCAAGTACACACACACACGCACACTGACGGGGAGAAGGAGATGTTCTGACGGAGCCCGCCGCCCGGTTAGCGCCCCTCCTGCGTCGGCATCTGCATCGCCTCCCACAGATCGGATTGCCGCCTCTGTTGTCCGCCGGCCGGGCCTGCAGCTCCACGGGGCTGTTCTGCTGCAGCGGATCATCCAGGTGCGCGGTGCGCCAGCAGCGGCCCCCAGGCGCGCGTCGGCCTCCGCTAGAAGCTAGAGGCGTCCCCTCCCCGCGGCCCCGGGGCGGTCCGAGGCCGAGGGAGGGCGGACACGAAACAGCAGCGGGCCGTGGCCTAGTGGCCTAGCCGTGGCCTAGCCGTGGCCTAGCCGTGGCCTAGCCGTGGCCGGACCGACAGAGCCAGCCCGTAGGGGGTGGGGCCGCTGCGCGCTGCGCCCGCTGCAAATCGCATGCAGCTATGCCGCGTGCCGATTAATCCGATTGGCCCGTCTGTGACGGGGCGCGGAACCAATGGGAGCGCTCGCCGGGGGCGTCTGCTTCTGCCTGGTGTGTGCGTGCGTGTGTGTTTCAATGTTAAGCGGGGGAGGGGCGGGGGGAGGGGGGGGGGGGGGGGGGGTTATTGTGCAGGAAGCCAACTCATCCGCGAAAACTTGAACCCCGCACACAGAGACATGCGGCACGGCACGGCCACGCAGCGGACGCCGGATAGGAGAACGCGCAACGCGAACGGCGGCGGCGGCGCGAGCGGCAGAACGCGTAGAGAGGGGTACGCGGCGGCGGCGGCAGCAGCAGCAACAGCCGTGGCGTCGGTACCTGGTGTCATATACAGGGGGGGGGGGGAGGAGTGGGGAGCAGGCAGCGAGCCATGAGAGATGAAATGACATGGTATTAGATTCGTCGAGCGGAGCACAGCCGGGCCGGGCCGAGCCGGGCCGAGCCGAGCCGAGCCGGACTTACAGCCTCTGCCGCCACCGTCAGCATCCCGGCCGTGATCCCAGCGTCGCGTCGCGTCGCGTCACGACGCCAACAATCACTCATTTTGTCACAGAAAACAGTTGCAGCGCCGCGCCGCCCTCCGGGGAGCGCGCGGCACCGCGTCGCACTCCTCTGGATGTAGGCGACTCCCAAGAGGATCGGAAACGGAAGTGCGGAAAACCACGGCGACCACACCACCGCTGTTCACATTGTCTCTGTAATATCTAGATACGTTGACGCGTCGCTGATACGGAGAGGGCGCTCTCAGTCAGGCCGCAGCATTAGCAACAGCGGCAGCGATGCTGTCGGCGAGCAACGCAGCAGCGACAAAGCGAGCACCACCGCGAGCGGCAGCGAGCGGCGGCAGCAAGAGCGACTTATTTCATGGCCCAGAGCTGCCCCCCCTCCCTCCCTCCCCCTTAATTAATGCGACAAAAAGACAATTAACTGCGCTGCCGTGCGGCACCGCCGTGCATCGCCGTGTACGGACACCTCAGCCGCTGCCGGCGGCGGCGGAAGCCAGGCGACGCCGGGCGTGTGCCGCGCAGCCGTGGAGGACGGAGGACCGAGTCCGCGCGTCGCGGGGGGCCTCGGCGGCGGCCTGCGTCGCGGCCGCCTCCATGTAGTGGTCGGCGGCGGCGTCACGGCAGACTGGTCGCCCCCGCGGCCCCCCACGGCCCCCCGCCGCAGTCAGCACGCGTCACCGCCGGCGCCGCGCGTCACACACCCACGCACAAAAGCGCACGCGCGCCAGCGCGAAAAAAAAAGACCCACGAAAACAACAATAAAAAAACTATACACAACTTTGCCACCCCGACCCGGAGTCGAACCCGGACGACGACGCCGTCACGGCACT
The DNA here is from genome assembly GCA_026979955.1 of Megalurothrips usitatus. Lineage (NCBI taxonomy): Eukaryota > Metazoa > Arthropoda > Insecta > Thysanoptera > Thripidae > Megalurothrips > Megalurothrips usitatus. The sequence goes on from CM049602.1 coordinate 9,645,248, forward strand.
CGCCATATCGTTTGCTCCCGCGGCGCCCTCCGCCCGCGAAAGAGGCTGCGCCGCGCATGTCCGGGGTGGGGGTCAATTAAATACAGTCGCGCAGCGCGGTGCGGCGCGGGGCGCGGGGCCCGCGGAGCCGAGCTGCGGAGCTGAGCCGGGCGGCACGGCCCAGAGGCCCATCGGTCACTCGCTCCTTCCCCCGGCAGCGGAGCAGTTCATACCCTGCGCACGGCAGAACCACGCAATTCTCTCTCTCTCTCTCTCTCTCTCTCTCTCTCTCTCTCTCTCTCTCTCTCTCTCTCTGCTGGACACGACCGGGGGCTCGCAGCAGCAGCAGCAGCAGCGGGGCGGGGCCCGAGTAGGCAGACCCGGGCGCGCACTCACACACACACAGGAATGCCAGTGGACGCCGCCGCGCCGCACCGTGTCCACACAATAAAACGACGAAAAAACGGCGCGCCACCCCGAACCATTATCACACACACGGAAAGAGAGGGAGGACGGGGGGCGGGCCGCGGGAGGGGAGGAGAGGAGGGGAGCGAAAATAAAAGATAGGAGGGAAAGAAAAAAACGCGTGCGGCACGTCGGCGCAGCAGCAGCAGCATCAGCAAGCTGCATCCCCCGGCCCAGCCGCCCTTCCAGCAGGCCGTGCCCATTGCCCCCGGCTGCCCCGGCCGCCGCGGCCGCCGCGGCCCGCCCTCCGCAGCGGGTGACGCCGCGGCCCGCCGGACACTCATCCCCAAAAGGCAACTGTCCGGGCAGCGCCGGGCCGCCGCAGCCGCAGAGTAGCGCCGTGCCTGGTAGGCAGCCGCGGCTCCAGCGGGCGCGCGTGCCGTGCGGGCCGGCCTACCCCGGAGCGCGCAGGCGCCGACGGGCGTCCGGCTGGCCAGCGGCACGGCGCGGCGCGGGGTGCGCACGCAGCGCCCTCGGATGACGACGGCTTTGGCACGGGTTTTCATTCCCTTTACGACGCGCTCACCGCACATCTCTGCCTGCGGAGCCGTGCCGTATAATGTCCCGGCCCCCGGCGGCGGCCCGTAAGAGACCCGACTCCTGCGGCATGCAGTGCGTGACCCAGTGAGCCGTCTGGGCGGGGGAGTGGTGCAGCCGGGGGCAGCGGGGCTTTCTCCCAGCTCCAGATCCAAACCGTGGCTGCGGCCGTGTGCCGCGCGGGGGGCTGCGGGGGCAGAGGGCTGCTGCAGCACGGGAGTGTGATGTCAGTGTCATATTTCGACGGACCCCGAGGAGCCCCCGCAGGCTGGCGACCCGTCTCTCTCCCTCTCTCTGCCCCGTCCCTTCACTCTCCCGTGTGTAAACACGAGTGAGCATTGCGGGGGTGGCGGGGCCGAGCAGGGGGGGGGGGGGGGGGGTAAAAGGGAGGCTGCCGCGCTCCGCTCCCGCTCCGCGGCTCCCAGCGCCCGGCCCGGTCCTGGCAGCCGCCTGGCCGACCTCCGGCCCTCCGGCACGGGGAAGGAAGGGCCGCGGCGGCGCCGGGGGAGGAAAGGGCAGGGGGAGGGTGCGGGCGGGGCGGGGCGGGCATGTTAAAGATTTTTTTTCCACCGTGACCGCCCGCCCGCCCGCGCAGCGCTCCGCGGCCAACAGTTCCCGGACCTGCCGGCAGAGTGCGCCGGCGCGGCGGCGGCCGGCGGCGTCGTCGGGGTGGCGATCCCGGGCAGCGCGACAGGGGCGGCCAGGAGGGCCCGCCAGGCGGGCGCGCAGCCCGCTGAGTTCCAGACCATGCTGTACCCCGCGTACCGCGGCACCGAGGCCGCCAGGCCGCCAGGCCGCGATCCCAAACCGTGGTCAAAGTATGACCAATACCCGCAGTATCGCAGCGGAGCTGGCACTGCGTGGGCCCCCGCCTTGCGGGCCGCCCCTCCCGCGCCTTGCGCGGCGTCGTAGGTCGGCACTGGCGCCCTCCCCCTCCTCCTTACGCCGCTCTCTCATTCATGGCAGAAGGAGCAGCAGGAGGAGGGGGCGGGCGCAACACACCCGGCCCCCCGCGGCCCCCCGCCGGGCCCCCGCCGGCCCGGGCCCCCTCCCACTCTGCGTGGTGGCCGCGCCGCCTCCTCCGCGCCACGCCCCCGCGACCCGCCGCCATCCGCCGGCTGCTGAGCGGCGCTGAGGGCGGCCGGGCCCCGAAACAGAGCCGCCGCGGACCCGGCGCTCTCCCGGTGCTTCCGTGTTTCACAACGGACTCTGCGTCACGTCACCGGCGCCGGCTCCCATCGGCATCGCATCGCATCGGCATCGCGTCCGCGCCCGGGACACGGCCGCCGGTTAGCATCACGGCATCCCGCACAACATCCTGCGGGCCCTGCGGCCGGAGGAGCGGTGCCGCCGCCGCGCCGCCGTGCTGTGTCCGCCCGCCCGCCCGGACTCCATAAAATAATTTGATTTGGACCGGCGATGGCCGCGGAGCAGCAACAGCGGCGGCGCACGTGCTACAAAGCGGGCCCAGCAGCAGCAGCAGCAGCAATTGGCCGGTCCGCGCGTGAGCCGTCCGGGCCCGGCCCGGGGGCCGTCCGCCTAGCCGGTGCGAACGCGATGACATCTCGATCTCCACTCCACCAGAACAGCGGCGGCGGTGGCAGCGTGACAGCGTGACACTCGCCCCCCCCCCCCCTCCCCTCCCCCGCTACCTGCGGCGGCATCATGCCGTGCCCCGTCAGATAACGCGACAGACATTACATTGTTGCACATGACCCCCCCCCCCCCCCACTCTTCCGGCCCTGTCTGACAGTCTGTATATAAGTATTTCGGAGCCGGCCGGCCGGCAGGCCGCGCTCGGCACGAGTCCGCTGTCCGTTTGCCGAATGGAGCACCCTTTTTCCCCGTGCTCTAAAGACCAGAGATACGGTGCGACATTTTTTGTTGTTGTTGGAAAAGGCCGACATCACACACACAGAACCAAAACAGCACACGTGCCAATGCCACGTCCAGTAATATGCACTGCTTCCACCCACGCGCGCACACACACACACACGAACACAGTGGTTCCGTTTCCATCCTGTCCAAATTGTGGGATTTGATCGCACTCGGTCTAATGAGGCGACCACGGCTGGCGGCAGCGAGTATATATAGTACATGGAACAGCAGACAGGCAAGGCTACCGCCAGGCGGGCCTTAACATTGCTTAACATTGCTTAACACTGCTTAACATTGCTTAACAGTGCTTAACACTACGCAGCGTCATGGCCGTAAGTCCTGTGCTCTCGGGCCGGGAGGTCAGGCTGCAGTTTTCCATCCCCGATGCAACAGCATGTGGGAGAATCTTCCATCCATATTAGCTATCGACGCGGCAGGGCTTTGGGTGTACACGTCTCTCTCTTCGTCTCTCTTTCTCTCCGTATCCGTCTCTCTCTCCGTCCTTCTTTTCTGTGTGCTCCGCTCAAGCGAAAATCAAAGAGATTAGACGTAAGAAATTCGTTGAGCACAGCTGGAGGCTGGAGGCCTGGGCCGCTGCCGACGCCGCCCTGATGCAGTATTCCTATACTCCGAGGAATCGGGCAGGAGGCGGGCCCCGCCGCCCCGCCCCGCCGGCCGAGCCGGGCGACGCGACGCTGCACGGACAGACCCCCCTTGTTCCAACCCCGTTCGTATCCACGAGTCTCGGAGATTGTTTTACACGTCATACATGCAGCACGCACGTACGAAGGCACGTCACATGTGCACTCACACGTACCGCGGGTGGTACACAGGGAGTCCGACAGCCGTCTCGTCATCGGGGACACATCACCGGAGGCGAGAAGCTGCCGGGGCGTGCCGGGGGGCGTTATGCAGATGACCGTCGTGCGCGCACGGCGTCGAGCAAAGGTCGGCCGAGACGACGGCCGCGTCAAGTCGATTGTCCCAGACGTCGACGTCGACGCCGACCTGACACCGGCGGCGCCACCGCGACCGCCGACGCGCGCGGCGCGACAAAAAAGATCCCCTCCACGATGGGTAAAAAAAATTAAAAGTGAAGATTTCGCGGCTAAGTGTAGAACCGGGGAGGAGAGGTCTCTTGTCTCGAGACTTTGTATTCAGCGGCGGCCGCCCCCTTTGACCCGGAGCAACACTGTGACACACGGGAGGGGGCGGCGGCGGCGGCGGCGCGGCCGGCGACAGGCCGCCCCCGCGAGCAACAACCACCTCACCACCCTCGAGACGAGACGGCCGGCGTCTCCGGCTAACAAGGAGGTGGGCTCAGCACGGGCCGCCGAGGTGCGGGGGCGTACACACACACACACACACACACACACACACACACTGTGCCGTCTGCGCCCCGAGACGCCGCCAGCCGCGAGGCGCGGAGCCACCCCCTCGGGGGGTGGGGGCCGCGGAGGCCGCGGGGGCGGCAGGCCGGGGGGGCGCGGTAGGCTCCACGCACCCCCTGTTGCACCGCGCCGCCGCCGCCCTCTGGGCGCCTCCTTGGGAGGAGGTGGCCGGAATCAAGGGGATGGCACCGGCCGGCCCCCGGCGCCCCCGCCGCGGCCCGCCACACACGCCGGGGGGCGCACCCGCGTTGTCGCAGGTCATGGTGAGACACATGACGAGGGTTACCTTTTGAGGCGGGGGATGGGGCTCCACGTCAGCCATGGGGGTGGGCGGTGTCGACGGCGTGCTCGAGTAGCAGCTCTTGATGTCGTCGTGGTCCATGGCGGCCTGCGGGTGCCCGTTGTGGTGGCCGTACTCCTGCTTGAACTCGGTCTGGTGGGGACCCTGCGGCCCCGTCGGGCAGTCGGCCACCGAGCCCCCCAGCGGCGAGTGCTGGAAGTCCAGGGTGCCCCGGCCGCCCCCGCCGCGGCTGTACTCGATGGCGCTCGCTTCCATCGCAGCCGGGAAGGCGAGCCTGAGGGTCCCCAGCTCGACGACGGCGGATGTCAGTTTGGTGGAAGAAGGACGCCGCGGTGGGCGTCACGGCGGTCAGGCCGAGGTGTCGACGGGGAGGTGTCGACGGGGAGGTGTCGCGGTGGGCCCCGGTCAGCTGGGACGCACCATGTCGGCACCGGGTCGCACTCGCAGCACTGCCACCGGCACTCGCACACTACGCGCACAACAGGTCTGGCCCGCGCACGCCGCGCACGGCCCGCGCACAGCAGAGGAGCACACAACACACGGCTCGGCGAGGCCCGGGCGCTGCAGGGGGCAGCGCGGCTAGCGCGACGCACGGCTCTCGCGGCTCTAGGCGGCGAGCGAACGAGATCGGAGCCGTCGCGGCCAAAAAACGCGCATGGAGAAAGAAATGATGTTAACACTTCTGCGTCCACTGGCACACTGCCTAACACGGCCGGTAAAAAAAAGCTTGGAGCCAAGTGTTTGAGGGGAAGTGCGCGCACGGCAGCGGCGGCGGCGGCGGAGTGGGGAGGGGGAGGGAGCCCGCCGCCGCCGGCCGCGGCGGAGGCAGCGGCGGCGGCGGTGGTGGGGGGAGGGACCTCTCCCGGCGAGGGTGAGGGACGCGGCGGGGTGCAGGGGGCGGGCGAGGGGGAGGCGGGGCCGCGGAGCCGCGCTCGCCACGGCCCGGCCACGGCGGCGGCGGCGGCGGCGGCGGTAGCAGCAGCGGAGAGGAGAGCAAGAGCAGCGCGGCCGCGGGCGGGACGTGCCGCCGGGGTCCCGGTGTCGGGGGGAGCGCGCGGGCCGCGGGCCGCGGACCCGGGGCTCGGACACGGCCTGCTCGACGTGCTCCAGAGCGGCGCCGCAGCATCCGCCGCCCCGCTGGCTCACACCCGCACTCTCCATGCGACAGCTCTCTCTGTCTCCGTCTTTCTCTCTTTCTTCTTCCTCTAAAAAGAGCGGTGTTTGACACCCGTTCGAGTTTTGTGAACCCACTTTTAGTACGAGAAATTAGATCAGATCTCTGCTGTATCGTTGGTTATCGCGGACTTAAAAAATGAGGGGGGGATGATGAGGCAGAGGAGAGGGGGAGGGTGGCTGCCTCGCGGGGGAGGATGGGAAGATAAGATAGGGGAGGTTCAGTCAGTCACAAGAGAAAGAGAGAGAGAGAGAGGGGGGGGGGGGGCGGGCGATAGACGGCTGAGGTGGCGCGGGAGTGTGTAGTACTACAGTAGTTTTGATGTGGTCGGCGGTGCCGGCGCAGTCAGTAACCTCCCTTTGGTCAGCCTCACTACCGCGTCGGCGGTGGGATCAGATGACCTCCCTGCGGGGGGTCATCACAGACACACACACACACAGTCACGGCGCGGGTCACTTCCTATGCTCGGCGGGGCACGAGGTATCGGTTAAACATCAGCGCGGCGACACCGAAACCGCCAAACAACGCGTCTGAAATATCAGAACTGCGTTGAATCGTTGTAAAAGTGTAGTAATAAATTGGGGCGGGCGCCGTGCTGTGCGTCATGGCCGGCGAGACGCCGCGCCGCTGCCGTCACACCTTCGCTCCTCCCGAATCGGGAGTAGTATCTGATCACCTGACGACACACTGGGACGAGGACCCCCGCCGACACGCCCAGACATCGCGCCCGTCCACACGGCCGGTCCACTGATAGCCGTCTCTCTCTCTCTCTCTCTCTCTCTCTCTCTCTCTCTCTCTCTCTCTCTCTCTCTCCCAGGCACACGCGGCCCTCCGCTCCACTCCTCCCCCCGCACTGCGCGGCACGGACCCCTCACCATTTACACGGAGGACAATGATCGTGTGCGAATAAAAAAAGAGACTCCGAATCGCGAAGCGCCGCCGGGTGCTCCCGATCCGGCCCGACGGAGCTCCTGCTCGTCCTCTTCCTCCTCCTGTTCCTCTTCGCCGCAGCGCCAGCACCACACACACACACACACACACACCGCCACACGCACAGTCAGCAGCGCAAGCGATAACAATGCGGTCTGTGGGTTAAATCGATCTACAATACAATAACCGATTGACCCGCGCGCTGAGCTTGCGCGCCACGGGTCCGGCGGGGCGCCCACGGCACGGTGCACTGCTGTGCCGCGCCGCTGTTTTACATTCCGGCAAAAAAAAAAAAGGGAGAGAGAGAGAGAAAAAAAAGAAACGGACGGTACGGTCTGTAGTGGAATCCAGCTCGCCGGTGGTCAGCGGATCCGTCGTGTGCGGAGGCGGGAGCCAATATGGACACAGTGATATTGCGCCAGAGACACAGTACAGCGTCAGAGAGAACCAATATAAAATGGAGAATTATTATTTCTATTAATGGTTGACGATTGTGTGATTAAGTGATTTTCATTCCGATATGCACGAGTATTTTTGACGTTCTTCCAGTGTAATGAGGTAGTAATAAATTTATTCAGCGTGCCACTGAAATCGAGAGTGGGCTACCCCACGATACGCCCAGGCCAGGCTGCACAAGCGTCACACGAAATATATATATTTTTTTACAGTAATTGATGTACAGTAATCGCGTGGACCACAAGCACCCAGCGAGCGCGTGTACTACGCGTGCACTTGTGACACAAGAGCCGCGGGCCGCGCGAGTCCCAAGTGCACTCGTCTAGTACCCAGTGGTACCCAGCCGCCGCGAGTAGCCGGCGCCGGCGGCACCCGCGGCAGACAGCGGCGCGGCGGGGGCTGCGTGCGAACACGCGCCGCCGCGCCGCCGAGCCGAGCCGCCCTCCTGCAGATGCTGAGGTGCCACTCGATACGGCGCGGCATGTGGGTAGGCCCCGCGGGAGATCCTTAGGAACAAGGAACACGCCGCGGGGGGTCCCCTCTGATAACGGCCGCTGATAGCGGCGCCGCCGCATAAGCCCCGCCGCGCTCCGCGCTTTCTAATTCGAATGGGTTGCTGACCGCGCCGCGATACGCGGGGACACGGACGCACGCGGACGCATGTGACGGCGGCCGGCCTCTGGCCACCGCCTCTCAGGGAGGACCGCGATGACGCCGGGGCCGAGGCCGCGAGGCCGCGCGCGTCGTCGCGTCGTCTGCCGTCCCAGCCGTCCGTGTGTTGGTCGTATTTCTCTCGGGCGCGATCTCGTATATAAAGTCGAGAAACGAGGAAGCGTCAGCGGCGGCAGCCGGGGAGGTATCGCCGCGGGACGATTAGATTACGTCATTTCGGTCCGACCAGGCGGCCGCTAAATTCGGAACAACCGGCGGCGTGCACACCGCTGCCGCCGCCTCCGCCGCCTCCGCCGCCTCCGCCTCCGCCGCCGCCGTGCCGTGCCGTACCGCCCTCCCTCCCCTCCCCTCCCTCCCCTCCCCTCCCACCCCTCCCCTCCGCTCCCCTCGCGATCCGCGAGTCCAGCAAAGCGGCGGCGAGGCAGACGACGAAAACGCTTCTGCCGTGGGCCCTGCTAAGCTTTTATGCCTTATCAGCAGCCTGAGTGTGGGAGGGACCGCGGGGCGGCGGGGCGCGGCGCGGCGCGGGGGCGAGCATCGTTCCTTGCAATCACAGCCCGAAGACCACGGCGGCGGCACGGCGGCACGGCGGCACGGCACCGCCGAGCGTCGCCTGTGGAGGAGGAGGGCGAACAGGAGCCGCCCGAGTGTATTCGGTTACGACACCCCTTCTTTAACGCCGCCTCATCAAGACTTCTTTTCTGTCCCTCTCCTCCCCTTCTTTTTTTTTAGCCCTGCCTCACACTTTCTCCCTCGTTTGGCGGGGACAGGGGACGCGCCGCCGCCGTGCCTTGCTGCGCCGCGCCGTGCCGCCGCGGCCGCCCTCCGCCACCCCGCGGGCAGGCGGTCACGGAGGGCGGCCGGAGGGCGGCCCGGAGGCCGAGGCCGGCGACGCCGTCACGTGGCGCCCGCACCCCGACGCCGCGACCACGAGGACGACAACGACGACGTCGAGGACATGCCAGGGGGTCGTATTGTGAAGGCCACACGCTCGGCGACGTAGCTAGCGCGTGCGCAACACCTTTCCGGCCTTGATAGAGGACACACCGACGGCCACGTTCGAGCGCCCTCGACGCTCACCCGGCGGACGGGAGGGAAAGGCGTAGAAGCCGAGACGGTGCTGGAGCCGGATCGGGCGCGGGCGGGGCACGGCGGTGCCGCCGGCAGCATCACCACACCCGAGATCTCCATCATCTCCAGGCGGAGCGAGCGCAGCATCGTAATGGGAGCACGACTTCGGCGCGGGAGTGAGGTCCCCGAGGATTCCCCCCCCCCCCCCCCCGCCCCGCTCTACCGGCTCCCTCCGAGGCCACGGGGCCCCCGATGACCCCCGCGCTCTCCGGGTCCGGACCGCACCGCGGCCGCCGCTGCCGCCGTGGCGCCCAACAGAAACTGAGAAGAGATACATCACATCCCACGGCGCCACCGGCCGGCACGGTCCTGTACCGCCGGGGCCTCCGGTAACTCCGGCAGCTCCCGGATCATCGCCAACTAACGACTGCAGCTAATGAGCGCCGCGCACGAGGCGCCGCCCGCCGCGGCCTGCCGATGTGCATCTGAATATAAGGCCTTCGCAGCAGCCACTGATGTTCACTTTCAGGAAAAACAACGTCACAGAATAGTTCGCACAAGTAGTATAGTGTGGTGTGTGAGATGACCGAAACTGCGAAAGGACGTCGTTCTTATTCACGGTCTGAAACTGTCTTTTGTCAGTGAAAATTTGACATGCGGCGGCAGGTGTAGTCACGGCAAGTCGTGGCCATGCGCGGCCCGCAGAGTCCACGCGTAGGGGCGGCCCGGGGGGGGGGGGGGGGAGCAGCGCCCTCCCCTTGGTCATGACGGCGATGTCCTCTGCCGTGGTGGCGGCCGTGGGAGCAGACGGCGGCGCGGCGCATGCTGCAGCACCCCCACCACCCCACAGCAGGCCTTGGCCTTCGGCCGCCCTTCCTTCCCCCCTTCCGGCGGACGATGCCTCGAGGCCTCAGGCCTCTCACACCCACACCACCACCACCACCACCACCGGCCGCGGGGGCCGATCAGGACCAAACCACACCCTCTCACCCTCCCACCCTCCCCCTCCTACCCCTCCCCCGCTGGCGTTAATTTCCGCGTGGTAATTGTCGCCGACTCGCAAACTATGCCGACTTTTTCACAGGTTCAGTCGTCGTCTGCCTGTCTGCCGGAAATGAAGGTGAGTGCGGAGCTAGAGGAGAGCGGAGGGGTGGGGGAGGGGAGAGAGAGGGAGAGAGACAGCCAGAGAGAGAGAGAGAGAGAGAGAGAGAGAGAGAACGGACCGTGAATCATATCTCGACTGCTTATTCGATGAATGAAAGTCCTCGTGCACTCCGCACAGTAGTGGCAGCGCACACACACACACACACACGACCAGCGTGTTGTGTGGGAGTCAGCCTGCCTGTCGCCGCAGAGAAGGACCTCTGGCCGGGCCGAGGACAAGGACGCTGACAGGGACGCTGCGGGGGAGGACGGCCGGCCGCGGGCAGCAGTGCGTCCTCCTGCCCGGGCCACACGGCCGGCCTCGGCCTCCTCCCGGTCACCCGGCGCGCTCCGAATCCCCATTCCGATGCCGATCCAGGATGTCGACCCCCGCACCCCACGTGACCCTAGCGCTCGCCCTGACCTGCCCCCGCCGCCGCACCCTGCGGAGGATAGCACTGGGGAGGGGGGGAGGAGGGAGGGGGGAGGCTGCTCTGTATCGTGAGAAAAAATCCCTTGGGTTCACCACCGGGAGCGGCTGCTGCTGCTGCTGCTGCAGGAGTCCGCCCGTGTCTTCCGTCTCTCTCATATGTGTGCCGGTGCTCTCCTTCTTACCTTGGGCCGGCCGCGCGCACCTCGTCGCCTCTCTCTCTCTCTCTCTCTCTCTCTCTCTATCCCTCCCTCTCGCACACTGCACACACGCAATACGGGGCGGCTCTACTCCTGCTCAGGCCCGACAGGACAGGCCCCGGCCGGGGCGCATTTTTGATTGAAAGCTGTGTGCACCACTGCCCTCCTCTCTATAGCATAGGAGTAGCGCGGGACAGCGGAGCGCCATCTGGTCTCTCGGAGAAGACGGGAGACGAGGAGGAGAGGAGAGGGAAGAGAAGAGAGGATGGCCAAGAGGGAAGAAATACTTAAAAAGGGAAAAAAAAATCACGCGCAAAAGAGGAGAGCGCAGCGTAAAGGAACCTGGGCCCGCGCGTCGTGTGTTTTATCTTACTCTACCTTTCGGCGGCTTTATCCACTCGATGAGGGGGTCGAGGCGAGGGGGAGAAAGGAGGAGGGGGGGGGGGGGGGGGAGGGCGACCCCGGAGCCGAAGAAAGGAGACCCCGCATGACCCGGGCGGGATGCTGCGCAGCGCTGCCCGACCTAAACTCCTTTTGTCCCGCTTTTCATCATTTTATCGCCAATTTTCGGAAATCCTTCTGCACTTGTCTCATGTTCCCCCGGCCGCCGAGCCGCGCTGGAAAAAAAAATTACGTATTGCGAAGGGGAGCAAGGAGCACGCCCTTCCTTCCTTTCTGCACACCTCTCCACCACCCGCCTAACAATACACCTTGCATCCGGTCCACTTTACACGGGCTCAAATACACACACACACACGCATTTGGAAACAGTCGGCAGTGTACATAGCTCAAGCTTCTCCATAAAGACACTGGTCGCATAGAAAACCGGGCGAACGCATTTTAGAACGGCGAGTACGCGTGGACCCAAGTTATCTGTAGTGTACAAGCAGAGGTCGCCTCCTGGAGGCGGGAGAGATGGGGGCGTGTCGCGGCCAGGAGCGCGGCGAGGTGTATGGAGGATTAATATGCTACCGGCTTAATTACATACACACACATTCACAGAGAGGCGCCGACAAACAAGCGCAAGCGCCTGGAATCGCCCCGCGTTGTTGGCACCCCCGGCACGGCCATTTACTCCATCAATACCACCGACCAATGATTCCGTTCTGGCCACCGCTGGCCGGCCGGGCGCAGCCGGGGGCAGCCGGGGCCCCAGACTCTCTAATGTGAGGGCGCAAAGGCTTGGCGGCGCATCGATGCCGATTACTGACTCGACTCGGGCCGTCCGACCCGACCCGACCGCCACTCCATGCACCGCCCCGCTATTTGTCTTGGAAACAGGTGAGCAGACGAGAGAGAAGGAGAGTGAGAGAGAGTGAGAAGAAGAGAGAGAGAGGGGAGGCCAGGGGGGCCAACGAGTTGCCGCCGCCGCTGCTGCTCCTTCTGCCGCTCCTGGACTCCAGAAATTTGACAAACGAGCGTGGTGAATCCCATGATGTGTGATTCATAACTGCGTTCACGCCCCACAGCCGCCGCCGCCGCTGCCACGTTCATCGGCGTGGTGAGGGTGCTCGCTCTCTGCGAGTGTGTGAGTGTTTGTGTGTTCGGCGGCGGTGGCGGCGGCAGGTCAGTAAATACTGCACTCTTTCATATTTCCAGGTCCAGGCCGGCGAGGAGGCCTCTGACAGTGCCGATCTGTGGGAGCGCGGAGGGCGCTGGGCTCCGGACCACGGGACGGGACACAAGGCGCGGCGCGGAGAGTGGAGTCCGGTCCGGGACCGTCCGGGACCGCCGCCGCCGCCGCCGCCGCCGCCCCGGCCGTAAATCACGCGGGGCCGCTGCCGCCGGGGCCGCGCGGCGCTGCGGGGACGAGCCGAGACGCCGCCGCCGTCGCCGTCGCCGTGCCGCGCGATCCCGGCGGCGCTCTTTTGCTCCCCAAAAAGGGCCCCGCGGCACGCTGCGGTCCTGCCACGCCGACGGCGGTGCTAGCGCCGCACAAAGTGGGTGCAAACGACATGCGCGCACAGGTCTGTGCTGCTGGGTGGGCGGCGGCGGCGCCCGGAGAGCAATTCCGAACACTGTCTACACCTCTCTCCCTCCCTCTCCCTCCCCTCAGCCTCCTGGCGGCACCGCCTCGGGGGGACCATCCTCAAATGACGTAACAGCGGGGCCGTGGCGGACGCGGCCACACCCTGTGAGTCCGCACCGGGACCGCGGACCGGGGCGTCGTGACTGTGGCGACGACGTTTTCGACAAATCCCCCCGCCCGGGCATATTTAACTCAGACGGGCCGGGGCCGGCGGACTCGGCCACACGTGGACAACGTGGACGACCCAGAGCCGCGCGGCCCCGGCCCGGCGCCGACGGCCCGCCCTCCGCCGCAGCCGGTCCCGATATTCCTAGCCACTTTGGCGACTTATCGCGAACTCTCCCCACATGGCGGCGGCGGCGGCGTCCGCGAAACGGTGACACCGCCTGGCGGGCCGCGCGGCGCCCGAAAGTGGTTTTCTGCGCGTGGTCGACCGGGCCGGGGTGCCGCGGGGCCGCGCAGCCGGGGCCCGTCTGCCGTCGGCCGCCAACGCGCCGCGGGCCGCGGGCCGCGACGCCAGCCGTCCGGTGTCACCGCTCAGCTGACGCCGGCTGACGCCGGTTCGACAGGCGATACCCCGCGGCCTCAGGTTAACAAGCTGCGGACACGGCCAGTAATGCCGCCCCGTGGCCGCGCCGGCGACAGAAGAAGCGAAGCGGCCCGGCCAGCGAAACCGTGGGACTTGGCGCCGCGCCCAAAGCAGCGGCGGCGGCGGCAGCGGGAGGCCTTGCTCGCGAAACGTCGTCGGCCCCCGGCCCGGCCCGCCACGCGCGCCTCGCTCCAGAGTCCCATACAGTCGTGGACGGTCCTCGTTCCCGTCGGTCCCCGCAGAACCCCGCGGGACCCCGCTTCGAGGCCCTAGCTGGTCCTATTCGGGACGGACCACATTTTCTCTTCTTCTTCTCCCGGGCCGCGGCACCGCTTCGCACACAATTTCGCAAGCTCGTTATATTGGGACACATTCCTCCTGTGTGGCGGAGAAGAGCACGGCGGCAGCGGGGGGGGGGGGGGGGGGGGGGGGGGGGGGGGGGGGGGTCGTCGGGGGAGTCAGATGGTCGCCGTCGTCAGGCGGAGGCCCGCGGCAAGCGCCTCGCAGGCCGCGTGCTAATTAATGGTGCGGGTCGGCGGGGGGCCGCCCGTCCGGCTGGCCTGGAGGCCTGGAGCTCGCAATGCAGTCCGGACTCCAGAGCGAGACTCCAGCCAGACTCCAGCGCCATCTCCAGATCGATCGACACTATATTTTTATTTCTGGACCCCGCGAACATTACGACTGCAGGACGAAGGCGCCAGCATGGCATAGAGCACCAAGCTGCCTCCTCCAGAGCGGGCCCTGCAGATCCTGGAGTTCCTCTTGCCATATCATTGACTCCAGGACCTTTCTGTCTCTCTCAGACCTGCACTTCTGGTTAGCCCCCCCCCCCCCCCCCTCTCTGCCCCCTCTCCTCTCTCTCTCTCTCTCTCTCTCTCTCTCTCCCGCGCGTCGACGCGGATTTCCAATTTCACGCTAAAATCTTTGGCTCGGCGGGGGAAGCGGGGCGGCGCGGGGTGGCGTGCAGACGCTCTGAGTTGCGGCCGCTAACGCCGTCAGCAGTCCACTGGTCTGGTTTGGCCGGGTCGGGACCAAAACTCCAGTCCGGACCATAACCAGCCACGGCGGTGCACACTATTCCACTATAGTATTTCAGGAGGGAAAAAAAATCTGACGCGGTCTCGTGTATGGTATAAATCGTATAAGGCAGATGGAGCAGGCGCCTAATGATGACGTTTTTCGGAAGGAAATACACACCTACATGAATATATGTGTTGATATATACGACAAAAAATATATCGCCCGTCATTTTCATCTTTTCGCGACGAGAGAAATAAAGTGATGCATACGTTACGAGGTTTCGCCAGGATCTTAGCTGCATCCGTGGCGTTCGCGGTCTATTGGAAAACAGAAAGAGAAAGACACAAACGGTTAGCGGCATGCGGACAGAGTGGGTGAGTGAGCGAACGAGCGAGAGAGAGAGAGAGAGCGAGAGTGAGAGAGGTATGATCATGCAGCGAGCGACCTGAACGCGGGAGCCCGACTGCAGCGCTGCCGAAATGTAGAGCGGAGCCGAACGAAGCCGAGCGAAGCTCCGCGCCGACCGAGTCGCCAAAAAAGACAACGAAACAGGTGACTCCGTGATGCAATATTGGCACACTGCCGCACCTGCACTGTCCGCGCGGCCTGCCTCTGGCTGCCTGCACCCGCCCCCCGCCGCCCCCCGCCGCCCCCCGCCGCCCCCCGCCGCCCGCCCCCGCCGCCCCCCGCCGCCCCCCGCCGCCCCCCGCCGCCCCCCGTCTGGCCGCCGGTCAGCATCCAGCGCCCGGTGCCCGCCCCCGGACAATAGCCGAGACTATAAAGTTTTCGGGGGTCCAGCAGCGGCGGCAGCAGCAGCAGCAGCAGCAGGTGCTGTCCTGGGAGAATGGTGGAGGGGGAGGCGGCCCAGCCGGGGGAGGTCAGTGCACTCCCCGTGTCCCTTTTGCCCGATTGCCGACTCGGAGCGGCGGCGGCGGCGGCGGCGGCGGCGGCGGCGGGGGTGTCTTGTCTTGTCTGGTGCGCCGTCAATGTTTTGAGTTGTTCCGCAGTGCCGGCCGGTGGGGGGGCTCCTGGGGCGGGGGTGGGGGCGGGGCACACCCCGCGGGGGGCCTCCCGGGGGGGCACCGATCAGTTCCGCGCCCAAGCAGATACACTTCCGCATAGCACGAAAATAATACTGGAATACACTCTGAGACTTTATTAAGGGAACTCTTACGATACGGAAACGCGATTTTGGGGGAACTTATGAATGTTGATAAACGCGATACGGTATAGTAAATAAAGAATCGTCGAAATGTGCGTCGAAGATGTGCATCGTGGACACACACACACACACGCACAACTCACACACGGCGACGCCACTGGACCGGCCACCACCAGCGCTGCCGCGAGTCCCAAAGGCGTCCCCGAGGACAACGACCTCGGCGCAGGTCCGCACACACACACACACACACACACACACACACACACACACACACACACACACACGACCGCGACCATTCGTCAGCAGGGCGGCCCGACGCAACGTCTTATATATTACCATTTCGGACTAGCGACCCTTTCGTTCACTGGAAAGTCATTCATTGGCGATTCGACTCGAAGCGTGCGCCAGCAGAGAGGAGGATCGGGCCGGAAAAGAATAGGCAAGGTATGCATGGGGGGAGAGGCGGGGGAAAAAAAGTAAAAAGATGTTGCGAGCAGTTTACACACAACAAACAGAGACACCTCGGGGATGAAAGGAAGAGTGAGTGAGTGAGGTTTTGGTTGCAAAGGGCCAGTCGGTCGGCCGGCGGTCGGAGTCAGTCAGAAAAACGCCAAACCCAAACATTGGCGTTTTTTTTTGCCGTCGCGGTGGGCTGGAGGGAGGAGAGGGGAGGAGGAGGGGGTCCGCACACGCACGTGACCGACGTCATGACCAAGTCATGCCGCTCCGCGCTGAAAAATAAAATACACAACGAAATTGAAAATCTTAATAATAATAATGACGATAAATATTGATTGACTAAGCGAGTTGCTGCATTTACGATTATTCTTCAGCCGTCACCGGCGGCGCTGCCAAGGTTTACTGCAAGAAGCACTCCGGCGGCCGTGTCTCCGATTGCGTTGCAGACAGAAGGAGACAGGCAGGCCGGGCGGCGCGGGGCGGCGCGGGGCGGCAGTAGCTCTATTTACCAGAGGCATGGCGCTCATAAAGAGCCGGGGGATACCGAAGGGACCGTCGGGGGCCTGCCGCCGCCGCCGCCTTCAGGTGAGCCGCCCCCACTTATTGCCCGCGCTGGCCTCGTTGCAGGTAAAAAGGATCACCTCCCCCACGAGCCCCCCCCCCCCCCCCCTTGGGCGGCGGCGGCGGCGCGGTACGAAACGCCTTCAAATAAAAATCAGATTAGGTGCGCCGGGGCCGGGCTGCATCGCCACCGGAATATAATGTTCCGAGGTGGGCGTGGCGCGGGAGGCTGGCTAGGCCGCTGCCCGGAGCCCGAAATCTGAATACCGCGCCACGATATATATACCCTGCTGCGGCGCTCGTTAGCGACGCGCCAAATCCACGAGAGAGTATTGCGCCGGACCGGCCGGGTCACAGGGGTCACGGGGGCGGCCGGCGCGCTCAGGCGCTCCCCGAGGATGGCCCGGCCACAGGCCGTTGGTGACCCCCGCGAGCGCGACCCCTCGCGGCGCACCTCTGCGCCGTGCACCTCCGGCGCCGACCCCGCCGACCCCACTCATCCCGCAATAAGTTTTCCCCCGTCGCGCATCTTTTTCTCCGGTCTTCTCCCCCAAAAATTTTTACGCGAAAGACGGCGCGGGGTCGGTGCGGGGATAAAGCGGCGCGGTGCCGCGGTGCCGGGAGGGGAGGGAGGGGAGCCGACGGCGGCCTCACCCTCGTCACCGCCGCCGGCCGCCCTGCTTTTGCATACGCTATCGGTGGCCGGACCGGCCAGCAGCGGTGGCCAGCCTGTGATGAGCCTCCGCCGCCGCCGCCACCACCGCGACAGTATTTCGCATGCCGTTGGACCCGCGCGACGTAAAGAAGACGAAGCGACTGACTAGTACGTCCCTCGCAAAAGGAGGGAGGAAAAAGGGAGGTCAAAAAAGCCGTTACACACACACACACACACGCACACACACACACAAGTGTGACAAGTCATCGGCTGCTGGACGTGTCGTGTGCGCGGATGGACAGCGACGGCGATGAGGGAGGATCGCTTGTGATTGGCCCCCCTGTCTCCTTGGATCGGCATTGCTGTATAGATCGGCGATAGCCGAGAGCCGTTGCGGCGCGTCGTTACCTGTGCACGCGTCAGCGCTTGGGCGTCACACACTGGAAACTAGAGCGTTGTGGAGCCGTGCCATTGGAGCGCCCTCGTCACCGCGAAATCAAAGTAAAGCAAATTTGGGAACATGAAAAAAAAATGTATAAGCATAATGCGCTGTGGTTTTCCTACTCCAACACGAGCTCGACTCATAGGGTAGGTACTGAATCAAGTGTCGCAGTCACAATCACCGAGGTCAAACTTTTCTGGCCGCGTTTGCTTGAGGTCGCGGCCATTGTCCTATTCGAGTGACTTTCCGAACGGTTGCTTTAGTGTGGCTGGAAGTCCTAGGAGGACAATTCGGAGGAAGAAAAAAAATACGGTACGTGTAACTCTGGAGCGGAAGTGACGACGGCAGCGTTGAGGAAAGAGTTCGGGGGCTGCTCGCCGGTTTGATGCAGATTATTAAGCACAAGAGGGCGCAGCCAAAAAAATTTGTTCAATTGTTTCAGGCGGCAAAGGGGGGTGTGCGGGGTGCGCACTGCAGAGGGAGGGCAGGGGCCGGCGAACGGGGTGGACTCCCAAGGCTGCGGGAGTACCGACACCAACCTGACGAAACAAATTTCTCATACCGACACAAACCTATTGCCAGTTTTCACATACCGAAATCAGAGCGCGCAAAATTAAACGTCAACCAATTTTTTCGGTTTTAATTTAACTGGGATCGGCGCGGTGCGGTGGCGGAGAAGTAGCTCCGTGCTGCTGTGCATGAGGAAGCACAAAAGGCCGCTGAAACAATGTCCGCGGAGCCGCGCGGAGCCCAGCGGAGCCCAGCGGAGCTCCCTCGGCGGCTTTCATCACGACATTCTTTTAATCACAGCGAAAAAGGGGCGGCGGCGGCGGCGGCGGCGGCGCGGCGACGCAACACGCCAAATACGTGTAATGAATGAGTTGCGAGATTGCGCGATGGGTGTGAAAACACGCGTGAAAGGCGCGATAGGAGCCGTTGTATGTATATACGTGTATATAGGATCTGGATGATTCATGAAAAATCATTATAAGTATCATCCGAGCGGACGCGCACACAGCCTCTCTGCCGCTGATCATACGCCATCGGAAAAGTATTCTTATCTAGTTCCAATCTAAAGATGAGAATCTAGAAAGCAAATTTAAATTATACCCGAAAATTTGACAAATGTCAAATCTAAGAAAAAGTTATTTTTTTTCGAAACGGCACTATATTTCTTATTTTTACATTGACACATTTCAATTATTTTTTTCTGCAATATATATTTTTTTTTGGGGGTGTGAACCTTTTGCTACCTCCAAATATCCACATGAATGACGGCCGATCTCGTCTCTGTTATCGCACGGCGGGATAAGAGCCCTGACCTCGCTGCGCCGCTGCGCCTGGGCCGGCGGCAGCTCCTGTGCGGCGCCGACGGTGCGATGCGATGGCGGTGTTTGCCCGTGGCAAGCGGGCAGGCCGCCACGTTGCACCCTCAGGAGCTGTCGGGACCCTCGCCCGCAGCGCCATGCCGCCCTGCCCGCCCCGGCTCCCGGCCTGCTGCTACTCCACGCAGTCGATGACCCCAGCGCGGCGAAAAAGGGTTGCATGGAGGCTCCGGCAGGGCGGCGGCCTCCGGGGCGGGCGGGGTCTTTGGCCGGGGCGGGGCCCGGGGACGGGGATACGGGGGCGTCGTGCGTCGGCAAGGTGCACTGCACGTGTGCGTGCGCCGTGCGCCTCGCGCCCGCCCCGCGAACCCTTTTGCCGCCGCGCCTCCCCCTTATTTGGCCGGATAAGGGCGGGCGGGGGAGGTCAGCAGAGGTCGTCGGCGGGCCGGGGGCACTGCACTTGCAGCAGTATAATATGAATAGATATATAGAAGTCGCCGCGCCGGAGCGACAGCTTTTATTGTTATATTACACGGATTTTCTTATCATTGTTCTCCTTGCGATCCCGCCGCGCGGGTGAAACTCGAAAAAAAAAGGTTGCCGACGACGACCACGGCTTTGCGGCGCGGAATCAAAAGTTCTCCGAAATCACCGCGCTCATTCCGTCATCGACAAACGTTTCATAGAGAAAGAGGGAAAGGGTGCGGGCCGAATGATGCGATAAAAATTATACACCACCGCGCGGCAGCAGCGGCAGGTGAACGCTCCGTAAAAACGTGGAAGTGAGAAATCCGAGAAAAGTGAGCGCCAATAACGTGGCGCGCGGTGCAGCGGCGGGGCGGCGGCCCAGGTAGAGCAGTGCGGGGCGGCCGCGCACAACTCCCGTGTCATCTTCCAGCACCACCACTTCCTTCGCCGTAATGGCGCCCGAGTGCTCCCGAGTAAAGACACACCACCTCGCGCGAGGCCTATCAAAATTGGTCTCGAACAACATGACCTTCCCCACCACCACCCCCACACTGATCCCAATCTCTCCGCAGCAGGACGCAGGGCCCATCACATCAGGAGGCGGGCGCAGCGGCTACCGGGAGGTGTGACGCAGCCAAGTGTCGAAGAGTTTCCAGTCTGGAAAATTGTGATGAAAATTTCGGAAAAAAAATAGAATTTTTCAGATTTTTTTTTTAAATTACAAAAAATTATCTGTTTTTTTTTTCGAAAATTCCCTTGAAATTTTCGGGACTAGGAACGCCACGCGCCTCGCACCACGTCCGGGGCACTTACGATCTCACCGCGTTCGCCGCTCCGCCGCTCCGCCGCACGGCCGGCTGCCCCGCGGACGGCCCGGCCCCGGCCCCCCATTCATCAATACCTCCGATCGGCCCCCGTCCCGCCCCGTCCCGACTCGGCTACCTACTAATCCTCGCCCGCTCCTGCTCCTCGGCGGCGCCCCGATCCGATAGCCGACGGCATCTCGGGCGGAGTAAATCTTTTGGCAGCTCCACGACGAGGCTCGGGCTCAGGGGGGCCCCGGCAGCAGCGCTCCTCTCGGGGCCCCGCCGCGGCCGGCGGCGACCGCTTGAGCCGCAAGGGGGCTCCGCGGCGGCCTCACCTCCCCGGAGCGGGTGTCCTCGTCCCGGCGCGGCCCTCGCCAACCCCCGCCGTGCCTCCACTGGCGGGGCGGGGCGGGGCTCCTCCCTCGCACAGCACGGCAGTAGCAGCAGCATTAGTACCCGGCGTTATCTCGGCCCGGGATCGGAGCCCCGCTGCCGCCGCCGCCGCCACCGCGCTGTGATGTCAGACAGGAAGGCATCTTTTATCGATGCTGCCGCCCGCTGTACCCTTTTGATGGAGATAAGTCGCCTTCTTGCACTTACGCCCCGCGTGGCCGGGGGGCTGCAGGCGCCGACCATCTCTCTGTCAATCAGGCCACGACCGCCTCAGTCCGCGCCGCCCGGCCGGCCATTCATACAGCGCCGGACTCCCCCCCCCCCTCTCTCTCTCTCTCTCTCTTAGCGTGCCTGTCTCTCACTCTCACGCGCGCGCGTACGCGTGTTTTTGTCGGGGTTAATCAGGACTGATGTGATGTGAGTCGCGCCGTGCCGGGAGCTGGGCCGCGGAGTACATACTTCGGGTCCCTCATCGAGGCCCCCGTCGTCATCGGGGGCCTTGAGAGCGCGCGCCCCGCTTCCATTAGTCCGGCCGGCCAGCCGTCATCAGGACGCGCGCGCCGCCCCGAGCGTCGTCCAGGGCGCGTCCGCTGGGCGAGGGTCCTGTCGGAAGAGGGGGACGTCCGCGAGGTACACGTCCTCGACGTCGTCTCCATGTCTTCTCGGTGTAGTCCCGCCGCCGGTACGGCAGCCCGCAGGGAGGCGCGCCGACGCTACCGCCGTGCCCGACACCACCACCGCCCCGCCCAGGACATGTGCTTCATTACGGGGCGGGCCGCCGGGGCAGCCGGGGCCGGCGCGGTGACGCGGCAAAGCTGCACTAAGTGGACGCACCGCGGTGCCGCTACCTGCGCCCGGGCCCCCTCACATGCACCGCGCCTCGCCGGCCACAGGAAGTGGGCACACGTCTTCGTCCCCCCGTCGTAGCGCCTCGCTCAAATTGCTCCGTCAATGACGGGTGTTGCTGCCGCGGCCGCGCGCGCCTTCGCTGCCCCGGCCCGTCGCCTCGGCCGTGCCGAGCCGCGTGCCGGCCACGCGGCGGCGCCGGGGCGGAAGCGGAGCCGACGCTCCGGCAGCACCCGATGACCCCCGTCGGCAGCCAGAGGGCCGGGGGGCTCACCGGCCACCCCGAACACCGCGCCGACCACACTTTCACTGCCGCCTGGCCGCCCGGCCGCCCGCCCGGCCGCCCGCCCCTCTGTTTGCTCTATCAAAAAGTTCGTTATCCCCCGATCACCTGCCTCCGGCCTCCGCGCCGCGCCGGGAGGGGCGCCGGGATCTCCACAAGTCCTCCGCCGCCATTCGTTCCGCACAATTTCGAATCTGGGTCGGTGAACGAACCCCGCGCCGTCGTCGTCGAGGGGGTGTTGTGTAGTCTCGGCAGGGAAAGGGGATGGCCGAGGGGGGGGGGGGGGGGGGGTTGTCGGCCGCCGGATGCGGGGCAGGTGCTGCCGGGCGCCCCTCGGCGTGGCCCCGAGGTCATGAGAACCCATGGGAACCAATGGGAACCTCTCGGGCGCTCGACAGCTGTGGCGGCCGGGCCGGGGCCCCCGGCTGCCCCCGGCGGGGCCGGGTAGTGACGCGACAGGGAGTGTGGCAGTGGTGAGTAGGGGGGGGGGGGGAGAAGGCGGGGTGTGGCGCGGGTCCCCGAGGGGTCCTAGACAGGGAAAGTGAGCGACGCAACTGTGCACACACGAGGGTTGACCCCGTCCGGCCCCAGCCACTCTGCTGCACTGAGGCCCCTGCCCAGGTGTGTGTGTGTGCCTGTGTGTATGTGTGTTGGGGGGGGGGGGGGAGTGCTGGTCCAAACAGAAGCGGCCCGTCAACACACTTGTGGAGGACACCCTGACCTCGCCAATCTAAAGCATTCTTATAGCTTAGCTCCTGTCCGTTTCTAAAAACACTTTTTAGAGACGGGCTAAAGAAAAATTCACGCGAAAATAAATCGCACCGCAAACTTGTCCGTTGGCGAGTTTTGTGGATTCTCCTCCAATCGCCGGTTTACAGCTTTCCCATACACAGTCATTTTCCAGGGGGTGTATCCTCCCCCAACCCCGCCCTTCCCTCCGGTTCCCTCCCTTCTTCTCCTCCTCCTCCCGCGCCTCACCATAACCTACCACACCCCATCCCACACACGACCGCAGCACGAGCCCGAGTGAGTGTGTGTGTGTGTTATGTAAAATCAATTCGAGAAAAATCGGAACCGCGTGCGTGGCGTTTATACCCCTGCTGCCGTGCCGCGCGCAACAGATGGCCCACAAAAAAAAGGGAAACAAAATAAAAAGAGACTTTCACTGTCGGGACAAAAACTTGAAGAAGCGTCGACTCGGGAAGGGTGGCTACGGCCGAGGGTGCCAAGCGAAGCCACGGAGGGAGGGAGGGCAGGCGGGCGGCGGGGCGGCGGCGGCGGCGGGCGCTTCTGGAGGCCGTGGCGGGGCGCATCGCGGCGCCGAACTCCTATCCCGTCCGATGAACAATGCCCCGAGCGTGAGCAGTGCGTGCTGCACTATTAGCCCACCGCAACGAGGAGGTGCTTAACATAACCGCCCCGGCCGGCCGGCTGCTGCCCTGTGCCCCCATGGCCCTCACATCCTAACCCTTATGTCTGCTGCTGGCTGCCCCCCCCCCCTCAAAAAAAAGCGAAAGGCCCGACTGAAAACGCCGCCGCTACGCATTTTGTGGCCCCGTGCCGCACGCCGGCACCGGGCTCTGTACACATCTGCTGCGCGGGGGGAATGATTCTTGTTCTGGGTTTCTCGTTAGGTTTTCCAGTCCCGAAATTATCAAATATATTTTCGAAAAAAAACGTGGAATTTTCTGAAATTATAAGGGCTTGTAAACCCAATATCTGATCCAGACACGCGGGTATTTTCCAGCAGTATGCCGTATAGGTAGTAACCACCAGCATCCCCCGCCCCCGGTCTCTCTCTCTCTCTCTCTCTCTCTCTCTCTCTCTCTCTCTCTCTCTCTCTCCAGGATTCTCTGTCTGTCTATCTCTCTTTCTCTCCAGAATCCTCTCTCCGCAGAGCGCCGCGCGCGAGAAGAAAACAAAGAGAGTGAAAAATAAAAATCCCAACAAGGAAATAAGGGATTACTACTTCACGAAAGGGCTTTCGCTTTGGACACGGTGGAGGTGCATTCATCTTCATCAGCCGGTCAAACAATGGGGCTCCCCGCGGGCCCCGCAGGCCCCGCAGGCCCCGCAGGCCGCCGGGCACCGCAGGCCGGCCGGGGCGGCGCTGTTCATTCAGATTGATATTCTTATTGCGGCCCCCACCCCTCGCCAAACCCCTTGCAGCAGCAGTGCCTTGTGGGTGGGCCTCTCCTAATGAGTCGGCGGGCGGCAGTCACGGACGCTTTTGCCAGCGCCGGGACGCGAACCCGCGACCTTCTGCGGACGGACAGGCTGACGGCCTGCCGCCGCCGCTGTGCTGGCTCCCCTCGAAAGAATAAGATCGCTTGATTAGCAACACGCGCACTGAACAACTGTATATACAGTATCGGCGGTTTATCTGCAGCAGCCTCGCCGATTGCTGCTGCTGCTGTGTGTGTGTGAGAGAGAGCGCGGGAGACGTGTACGACGTGCTCTGCTTTACTGCCTCCAGAGTTGACAGGCGCGCAGCTCTGCGCCTCCTAACCGCGATGTGATAACCCCCCCCCCCCCCCCCCCCGCCACTGCCAGATGGCCTCCTTCTCGCCCTCTCTACTTTAGCTTTGGTGTACTATGATGAAGCGTGGCTGCCTGTAAGGCCCGCCCTCCGACCCCACAGCCCAGAGGGCCTCTGCACACACACACACACACACACACACACACACGGGGCTGCCGCACGGAAGCACTCTTATTCTTATTATTAATTTCATTCTCGTAATGGCGAGCCGAGATCAGACGAGAGAGAGAGAGAGAGAGAGAGACGCGTGTTGGTGGGCGCGGTGTGGGTGTTTACACTGAGTTCATTACTGCCCCGTATGAGGTGAGGATGAAAAATTGAGGCGGCGGCTTGAGGCCTGTGGCGGCAAGTGGGTATGCGGCGCGATGAGCCGTGCCGGGCCAACTCTTTTCTCCCCTTTCTGCTGCTGTTGCATCGCTGTTGCATCGCCGGCGGTGCCAGAAGCAGCCGGCGCCCGGCCCGCCCGACGACACCGCAAAGGAGTCAAACAAGCTCCTGTGCTGTGCCGCCCTCATGCAGCCGCGCCACGCAGCGCCACGCCGCGCAGATGGCGCGTAAAGCCCTCTGCATGGTGCGGTGCCGCCTGGCTTCCCCTGTCGTGTCATCGCTGGCGCCACCACCGGCACTTTGCAGCGTGTCGTAGAGAGGGAGAGAGAGAGAGAGAGAGAGAGAGAGAGAGAGAGAGAGAGAGAGGGAGGGAGGGAGGGAGGGAGAGAGAGAGACAGAGAGAGGTGAGCTCGCTGTGCACGGCTGTGCTCGCGGCGGCGTAACCGCTAACAGGCTAACCTCTGTCTCTCTCCCTCTCGATGGCCACTGACCCGCGGCGCTGCCTCGCTGACCCTCGCGCTTGGCCGGCACGCGGGACGCCGCCGCCGCCGTCGCGGCCTGAAGGGGTTCACGAGAGGGTGCGGCAACAAGTGAGCGGCGGGTGCACCCCCCTCCCTCCGGCTCCCTTCGCCGCACCCCTCCGACACCCTTCTCTCGCCCCGGCCGCAGCACGGAGGTCAGAGTGCACGGGGTCAGCGCGTGTGCGCGCACCGGAGCGGCACGCACGCACGCACGCACGCACGCACACCCCTGCCGTGTCCTGCGGTGGTCAGCGCGGACCTCTCTCTATTCGATCCTCCTTTCGGGGCCGCCGGGCACGACGAGGACGGCGACGGGACGGACGGGTCTGAGGGAAAGGAGGCACGCGGGCTAGAGCTGCTAGAGCCGCTCCCCTCACGGACTCCCCTCACGGCCACCCCTCGGGGGCACCTGTCCGCGGGGTCAGCCGAGTCACCGCAGCAAAGGGGTGCGAGGCCGTGCAGTGCGATGCATCGCGATGCGAGTCCTAGAGCCGCACGCGCCCGTCCCGTCACTCAGCAGTATCCGGACACGACGTATCAAAAAGGCACGGTTTCTGATCTACTTATTTTTTTGAGGAAGGGACATTTTTTTTAATTGTAATTTTTTTTAAGGTTTCTAATTCTTGTTAGATTCTTATTTTCTTTGTCACAACGCACCTGCCCAATATTCACAAAAACGGCTCAGTAAACTCTGTACACACTAAACTCTCTCCCCCTCGCCCTCCCCCACACGAAGCGACGACGATCGCCTCCCTTCATAACCGATACGTATCGTGATAACGCGATGAGTTGAGCGATGCAGCGGAGGTGATACGAAGAATTCTCCGCGGGAAGAGAGGAAGCAGCGCGCAGCCATACGGGCCGGGGCCAGGGGCCCCCGGGGGCCGGGGCCGGGACTGCGGCTGGTCCTGCGGCTGGTCTTGCCGCCTCGCTCGTTGGTCGCGGTTGTGTCGGTTAGTGCTCGGCCCCTCGCCTCCGTTCGGTTCGGGGCCCAACTCCAAGGCGGTGGGGAGGAGGAAGGAGGCGAGGAGGAGCGGGGGGGGGGGGGCATTGATTGATTGTGGCATTCTGGGGAGCTGGCTGTTTTCCCAGAAGAGTTATGCTCGGCGCGACACCTCGGCTCCCATGTCTCTCTCTCGCACTGCGTTGCAGCGCCGGGGCCCGCCGGGGGCCGCCGGGCCGAGGCAGACACATCCCTGACCGCGGCGTCCGTGTCCGTGTCCCGGGGATGGGCTACACGCGCGGCCCGGTGTCGTACACGCGCCGCACCGCACCGCGCACCACGCGCTCAGACACCTTGTCGCTGCTGTGTGTATCCAGCAGCAGCGAAAGCAGGAGAAGAAAAGTGACCATCGGGGCGTCCAAGCAGCATCGACCTCTGCCCGACAGGCTGCAGTGCCACTCACTGCTGGTGATGCTCTGTGTATAATATGGCCCTGTAGCGCTTTGTAATACGCATGGAATATGCCTCGCACATCATAAGTTTTAAGTTCTGAAACACCACAAAAACGTAGAATTGAGATTTAATGATTTAAAAACTACATACGTTGATCCCGTCTAGCTGTACAGGCCAGTTCGCAGAGTCTCCTAACCCCTCTCTTGCACCTCCACCTGTGCTGTGTAAGTTTCGCTCCTATTTTTCACGGCAAGTCAGTAGCGGGGAGGCCCGCGCTAGTTACAGCTATATATAGCTATACATACAGTCAGGCTGAGCCGAGTGGTTTCCCACCCGCCCGCCTCGCCTTTCGAGCTCTGCTTTCGGTCATAACTCCACGGCCCCTCCCCTCCCCTCCCCTAGCCTCCCCTCCCCTCCCCTCCCCTCCCGACGGGACGGCCGAGACGGAATGCACATTTGGAGTAAATTTGGCGAGCCTGCCTGTCTGGATGTTGCGCGGCGGCGACGGCGGCGGCGGCGGCCGGTGCACAGGGGGGGGGGGGGGGGGGGCCGCCGCCGGGCCAGGGAGGGGGGAAGGCCGGCGGGGGAGGGTCGGCGCAGACGCAGAGGTCCCCCCCTCAGGTTCCCACGCGGCCCTCTGGGGCGGCGGGGGCGGCGGGGGGACGCGGCTCACCTAACAGCTGGGGATGCTGCTGCTGCCGTGTCTACCCCGACAACACACACAAACACCTGACACACTTTCCATCCTCAGTCACTTTTGCTCTCCGCCGGATGCGGCGGCCGCGCGGGGGGCGGCGTCTTCCCGTCTCCCCTCGCAATAGTATAAAACAATCAGGCCAGGCCCCCCGGCAGCAGGGCACCCCCGCACGGCCCGCCCCCGACCCCCGGACGTGCGTGCGAGCTGCGTGCGAGCTGCGTGCGCCGCCTACCTGCCTCTGCTGCCTCGGTGTGTCGCCGCTGTTGCGTCGGCCGGCGGATATCCGATAGATGATCCTCCGTCTCTAATGGGAGTAAAACTCCACAATAAGTGCGAGCACGTCACGCTATTGCGACAGCCTCCGAGGCCGAGAGAGGACATTTCCCACGCTGGACGTGGATTTGATGTGAAGAGATTGGACCATTTTCGTGCGTGATATACTCGTTGGCGAAAAAAAAGC
This sequence comes from Megalurothrips usitatus, assembly GCA_026979955.1. Lineage (NCBI taxonomy): Eukaryota > Metazoa > Arthropoda > Insecta > Thysanoptera > Thripidae > Megalurothrips > Megalurothrips usitatus. Next base: position 9,672,853 of record CM049602.1, read on the forward strand.
ACCCCGAAACTAAGAACCAAAAAAAAATTGAAGTTGCTTTCTTGTCCGGCGAAACAACAAACGGCGCAGACGGCGATACTCGACTGGACGCGAGCAGTCAGCAAACGGGGTCTTACTCACTTGCGCGGTGTAAAAGAAAAAAGCCGTCGCGGGCTGAAAGATTTATAACGTGACTGAGAAGCTGCGAAGGGCTGCTGGGGGTGGCTGCGTGGGCGGAGGAAGGGTGGACCGCAACTGGTTTCGACCAACGTCGTAGCACCACGTACAATGTGTACACTTTTTTTCCCTTCCCCAACGCATTTCCCTTTTTTTTCATTCTCTTTTCATCGAACGTGATTTCTACCAGGTCGCTCGCTATTCCACATGCTTTCCGCCGTAAGCGCGCGGACAATAACAAAACACCGTGGCGAAACCCGAATCATAGCGTCCGGTGTCCAGCGAGCGGGCGTCCACCGCCGCGGCCGCGTCCACCCCCGCGCCGCCGGGTCCGCCGGGTCCGGTCCCGGTCGGCGTGGCGCGGCGCGGGGGTGTCCGCGTCTACCTGCTCGCCGTGCGTGGGCGTCGAGGGGGAGGCTCCACTACCGCTGCTGCCGCTGCTGCCGCTGCTGCGGGGGTGGACGCGGCATGACACCGAGACGCCTAATTACATACGCATTGTTTTGCGCTCTCCCTGCCGCCCGTCCCTCCACCACCTCTCCACCCCCGCTCTATCCGCCCCCGCCGCCACCGCTGCTGCTGCTGCTGCTGCTGTTGTTGTTTTCCATACAGAGGCCGTTTCCTCCGCCGGACCCTGGGAACCTCTTGAGAAGAGCGGAGCGGAGCGGGAGATCCGGCGGGGGCGAGAGCGGGGCGGCAGCTGAGGGGCCGACGACGACCCCCCCCCCCCCCCTCACAGCCTCGCCGTCACCGCCGGCTCCCCGGATGTGACAAATTTCGGCAGCGCAAACACGGACAGGCGGTGAGCGGTGGCGGGGGCGGACGGGGCCTCACAGAGTCTATCTCCAGCCTTGCCACCCACGTTTCACGGACTTTGTGCCTAGTACGTGTGCGAGCCTCTAGCAACGTCACTGGCTGCAATAGATTCTTTGTGTAATAATTGAACTCACTAAGGTTTTCCGGAACCTACAAAACGAGGAAATTTCAAATAAAAAAAAAATAAAATCTGAAAGTTTAGGTAACTACATGGATTTTTTCATACCTTTTTATCATTTTTCATCATATTTTCGTGAAATTTTTGGAAAATTTCGTACAAAACCCCATACTATGTTGTTCGAGTGCTGCTCTGGTGGGTGCCATTTTAGTTTAACAAATAATTATTTTTTTACGTCCTGAACAGTCCTGAACGGACGCCGGGACGCGAGCGCACGGCCAACGAATTTTCCCTCGAAAAAAGCCGTTGGGACGGTGCGGCGCGGCGGGCGGAGGCGGGCGGGGCCGGGCGGGGCCGGGCGGGGGCGGCCCGATGAGGTGGTCAGTACCGGGCCCGGCCGCCACCCCCAGCGGACAGCGCGTATCTCGGTGTATCGGCGCGCGGCCGGCGGAAGCCTTTGCCATTTAAAACCAGTGCCGCCGCCCACACGGCCGCGCAGCACAACGGACGATTGGGACCGTTGGCAAACGCACCGCTCGCGTCCTTTTAAATCTGGACGGCGGGGGCGGCGGGGGTGGCGGCCGCTGGGACTCACAGCGACTCATCCCCGCGGGCCTCCGCCAATGGGAGCGCGATGCGGACGAGAGTGTGTCTGTACCAGTTTGGGAGGCGAGCGGGGGCGGCAGCGTGAGGCTTCCTCACGGCCTCATCCTCCTCCTCCTCCTCCTCCTCCTCCTCCTCCTCCTCCTCCTCTGTCCTCACGGTGAACCTGTTTGTATGGGAAGTGCGCGGAGCCGGCGCGGCGCGGAGGCGCGGGGGCGGCCCGGCGCGGACCCTGCCGGACCCCGCCGGACCCCGTCCGGAGACGCTGTTGCTGCGCGTGACCCCGTCCGGAGACGCTATTGCTACGCGTGACCCCGCCGGGCGACAGGAACAGGGGGACGCCGACCCCGCGGCCGCGGGCCGACAGGTTGCTCGGAGCGTCTTCACACTAAACTGCTATGCTGTTTGAAATCAATTTTTTTTTATTGTGGAGGGGAGTCGATAAAAAACCATCTTTCCAGATAAATGAATCCGCGCTTTGTACAGTGCGGATACTTATACTGAAATCCTGCTTCGCTGTCTAAATCGCTTTCCAAAAAAATAAAAAAAATAACAAAGTCGATCGAACAGGAAGGGCGACTGAAAAAGTATCGTTCTTTTTTTTTGCGACGTCATTTTAGCATAACCCTGTCCTGGTCCTCCGGTCCTGCCGTCCCCCTCGATACTGCTGGAGAGATGCGCTCCTAACGCTTCTTTCACTGCTCCACTGCTTTTTTTATTTTTAATTGTATTTTTCTACCCGTCATCTCGACGTTTTTTCTCAAGACGGCGAGGCGTCCGACTCGCCCCCGCACACAATAAGACGTAAGACAAGATAGCGGCGGCGGCGGTGGCATCCCGGGGTCCAGTTTGGGGTGGCTGCGGCCGGCCGGTGTCCACTCGGCCTGCGCCCGGCCCATCCCATCCCCCCCGCGAACCGGCCGGCCGGGGCGGGCGGAGCGGGCGGAGAGTGGGTGGTGATGCTGCGGAGGTGTGTGGGTGGACGGCGCGCGGAGCTCTCACCGTGAGAAAAATCTGTTCGGTGCGCACGGTGTGTGTGTGCGCGTGTGCGTGTGTGCGTGTGTGTGTCTCCGCGCCGCGCCGAACGCACTGCCACCCACCCACACCAAGACACTATCGCACTTTGCGGCCAACGCACTCACGCTCATTCCCATAAATTTTATACTCACTGATTTCGGGATCCGTAACTTCTTTTACTCTGTCGGTCGGATGAGCCATCGCCAAAGTCACATACACAAGAGAAATACAAACCTTATCTGTAATGCTGCGAGTCTCAAGAAATATGCCGTGGTACGTATTCAGCGCCGGAGCCGTCTGAAATTACCGTACACCATTATCTTGGCGTCTCTGTTATTCTGATAGGGGCGGTTATTGGCTCCGTCTTATCCGTCTCTCTCTCTTACTCCCGGCGCGTCTCTCTCTCTCTCTCTCTCTCTCTCTCTCGCACTACACACCTTAGCCCACCCTCTCTCGCTCGGCTGTGACCGTTGAAGATCTGCCTATGAATCTTATTCGTGCGGGGGTGGTGGTTTCGGAGTGAGAGAGCCGACGGCGCGCGAGGCCGAGCGAGAGAGACGGAGTAGCACATACAAAAGGGGTTCGCAGGGGGGCTAAGTCTCTCTCTCTCTCTCTCCCTCCCCACCCACGCACACACTCGGACCACAGCGCATCCATCCAGCGCGGCTCCTTTCATTCATACAGCAGGTTAATGAGAGAGCGAAAACCGCTCGCTCGCCGGCCGCATGTCCTCCCAATGTACTTTTTATATTTTTTTTTCCTCCGCCCTCCCTTTTTCGGTTATACGCGCGCGTCGTTTTGAACGGGCCGGGTTCGGCTGCCGCTGCCGCCGCCTGCACAAACAAGGAGCGCTTTCAAAGACGTCGCTGAACTAACGTACGAAATGCGAATGTGAAGGGGTGGCCGGCGGGGCAGACGGGGCTGGCGGGCCGCGAGTGAGAGGGCGGGGCGAGGTGAAAGGGGATCTTACACCGCACGTGTACATTACATAGTAAGGGTGCTCATTACCGATGAGTCGTAAATTGTCATGTGCAAAAAAAAGAAGCTTAAAATTATAATTTGTTTTTAAGACTGCGTATTATTTTTTTCCGGTTAATCAAACAATAAAATTGATTTTTTTCAATAGTTGCCTAGCCACATACTAACTCCGCAAGGTACTCGTAAATTTTCCGACTCGTTTGTTTTGACACACACACACGTCCACTACTTGTGTGCTGTTCTTTTCGCAGCGGCATGTAAAGTAGCCGTCCTCCTATAACGACGACAACAGCTATGATGATGAGTCGGATATGATCCTCCCCCCCCCCCCGCAGAAGGAGGTGAGGTGCTAATGGACCGGACATCGCGTTAGCCGAGTGTCAACGCTACGAAGACTCATACATTGTAATTTGCAGGTACGTTTTCTTTTTGGGAGGCGGTCAAAACGAAATCGAAAACACGAAACCCGATCAGGACAAGCGCGTATCGTCGTTCATCTTTTATGGAAAACCGAAAGTGCCAAAAGTCATTTGGACTGCTCCGTCGGGCGTGCTCCTCAGCGACTCGACCTGACACCGGGCCTGGGGCTTGGCCGCCGCAGGCCCCGCGGGCCGCGCGGGCCGACCTCCATTCTGCTCGGAGATATTACCCCTGCTCCGAATGTCTGCGGGACGCGGGCGGCGGCGCCGGGGCCGCGCGGCGCAGTGTAGGGGCTTTAAGGACGCAGTAAACCGAAGGCTGCGCGGCGTTCGCTGCCTCACTGCCACCACCGCCTCATTTCGCTCTGATTTTGGGCCGACACGTCAGAAAAGCAGGGCTGCAGGAAGGGACGGAGGGATTTTGTGTGCGAGTGTAGGGTTAGGTGGCGGCCGAAGTGTGTCTTGTGAGTGGGTCGAGGGCCGTGTGTGTGTGTGTGTGTCCGGCAGGATGCCGCAGCCGGACGCGCGAAGGCGACGCGAAAGCTCTGCGGAGGCACGCCATCGGCACGGAGGACCGTCGGAGACCGTCGGCGACCGTCGTCGGGGGCCAGACGATGGCGTTGCGCGCGCCTCTTAGTTTGATGGACGGCCGTGGGCTGGTGCTGCTGCTGCAGCGCCACGCGGCACAGCGCCACGGGCAGCGCCATGGGCGTAGGCATTTCGGAGTCATAAAACAGCTGTACACAACCGGTTGGGTCGGGTCACCGCGCGCACGGCACGGCGCGGCACCAGGCGGACAAACCTCCGCAGCCCGACCCGCAAACCCCGAAAAATAGCGGCGCGCACACGGCAACAACCACTGCACGTGTGTGTGCTGCCGTTGCGTCACCTGACCTGCGGCCGCCGCCGAGGGCCCCGCCGAGGGCCCCGCCGAGGCCCCGCCACCTGCACACCCCGAGCGCCGCTCATAAACAGTCAATCAACGGCGGGGATCCATCAGGCGGGGCCCTAAACGCATAAAACAGCAGCGAGCGCCCGGGCGCGTGCGGGACGCCGACGGGACGCCGACGGGACGCCGACGGGACGCCGACGGGACGCCGACGGGCTGCCAACTCCTGGACACCGCCGTGCCCTCCTCGTCACGGGCGGCACACACGCTCGGCAGCGTTTACACGCAGGAGCCGCCGCAAGTTATCCTCAAGGTCACGCGGCGTCTGAAGGTCACGGGAAGGGCGTCGGAAGGTCACACGCCACACAAGGCCGGCCGCTGCGATGACGAGCCCCTCATTGGCGGCCATCGTGCACAGCACCGTGTCTTCCTCTGCTGAGGGTCGGGTGATAACGTCTCAGGGACGCGACTGCATGCGTACCGGTGGACATACCGTAATGACTGCACGGCGGGCGGGGGCGGCGGTGGTACTCACACGGTCACACAATGCACCGGGGGGCCGCCGACACACGAGACGACAGCTCATGCACCCCCCACCCACCCTCCCTTCCCAGCATTTCTGGGCCGCTTTCGGGAAAATCGGCGGTGCAGCGGCGGCGGCAACCTGTAGGTGTTTGGGTGTAGGTGGGGGACGGGGGGCTGCGGGCCGTCGGGGGAGGGGATTTGCCTGGCCGGCTCTCCCACTCCACTGCACTATTCGATCCCGGCCTATTCTTCCCATTATCTGCACATCTCCATTTTTGCGCAATATGCGAAAGCATGCGTGGTACTACTGCATGCCTTGTGGTACACTGCCGAGCGCAGCCCGCCACTGCTCGTGCAGTAAACGCCAAATGCTGGCGGCCTTTGCGACCTCCCTCAACATACGTACCACAGTATCTCACGAAGTATCGGATGAAGTTTGTTGATTAATTAATACTAATATTAAAACTCATAGCCGTGCGTTATTTACAGCGGTCTCTGCCTGAACAGGAGGCGCACTTTCAGGCCTTTATCCAGCACGACATAGCAAGCTCCGTCTGTCTATCCTTCCTTCCCACACATCAACACGTAATAACGAGGCAAAAGCGGGGACCGACCGCCTGCACTTTTGATGCGATCTGTCGGGAATTCGTCGTCCTGGTGATGACGAGAAGAGAGAGAGAGAGAGATAGAGAGAGAGAGAGAGAGAGAGAGAGAGGGAGCGCGCGAAACAGGACACATACGACTCCGGTTTCGATACACGGCACAATATATCCGCACACGGCCTGGCCAGCCGGGCCGCCGGGCCGGGCGATCGCCGGCCGGGGAAATCTTTGTGGGCCGCTATTGTGGCGGAGACGTGGAGGGATCTGTCGGATCGCTCGCTAGTCCGATTCGCGCAGGTGGCGACCCCTAGAGGCCCGCGCCCCAAACATAACCTAACACGGCAGCCGCCGGGCCCGAGATGCGGCGGTCTGGACCCGACCAACCACCCCCGCCAACCCCTCCGTATATGCGTTGTGCAATAAAATTCGCGTGGGATACTAGCTGCATGCTGGACGCTGCACACACACACACACACACACACACACACACACACAGAGGCAGGGCCACTCGATATCAAGGGCGCAGCATGTGAAACCACATGTGATGTCCCACAAAAGGAACTTTACAGGACGGCGGCACGGCGCGCGGACAATGAGTGCGCGGCTGTTAGGTAAGGTCGGGAGGGCGCCCCTCGAGCGCTCCCAGTGGTGCTCCCATGAAGTGGGCCGGGACGAGCGAGGCATTGGGCGCCGCGGGACTTTGCGGCGATCCGGACAAGGACTCGGGAATCGCACCGCTGGCGGACCCGGTCTGGATGCGTGTCCTCCGCGAGTAATTGGGCGCTTACGGATGACTCATCCTCAGGTGGATAAGACAATCGGCCCGAGCGGTAGCGGCGGCCCGCGCAACAGCTTCAAGTCCCCGCTGGTGCTGGTCACCCGGCGGGAGGCGGCCCCCCGGCCTGCTTGTTTATTCAGGTAAACAAATGAACGCATCGCGGTGGCCGGACCGGCCCCTCTCCGTGTGTTCACGACGACGGGCAATTACGACCGGCAGGAACGATGCGCTCGACACGACATAAAATGCCACACCGACTTTATTGCGGAGGCACGCGCGCGCCCGGCCGACGCCTCGACTGCTTACGGAATTGAAAAATTGCCGATGAGCGCAAAACCAACACCTCGTATAAGAGTGATGATATTGTAATGAGGGCCGAGCGGGTGAAAGGGAGGGGGCCCGAGAGGGGGCGGCGGCCGCCGGCTGTACAGTACAGCCAAGGACTCGTCCGTTCCAGTTTTCCAGTTCTGCGCGGTGCTGCTGTGGGCGCTGGATGAGTTTGATGAGGCTGTTTTTGGAGACTGGCCAACTCTACATTTTGGATTTGAGCTCCGCGCGTTTGGTACTAAAAATGGGGTCAAGTTACTTTTTTTTTTGCCTCTGCGGTAGAAAACGCGGAAGATATGAGTTCGTGTGTCGACTGTGAAGCGGCGGTGACGGTTCGATTTCACGTCCCTGGATTTGAGGGGCTTAGCCACGCGCCGCAGCCGTCGCCACGCGCGCGCCGTACCCAACGGAGCAGCACGTATGCCCAGCGGAGCAGCTCCGTCTAAGTTATGCGGTGGCATAAACAGGGATAGACAGTTTTAGTGCGGCCAACAAAGTGCTTAGCGTATTTCAAGACAACGGCTGCCCGGCGCGGCCCGCCGCCGGCTCGCCTCCCATGACACCGCGCTTCTTGGATTACTCGATTCATCAGCTTCGATGAGTCGAACTAAGGCTCCAGCTGGGAGAGAACACCCAAACATAAATTCCCAAACGAACGGCGAAGTCGTTGCGCTTCATTAGTAATTTCTATGTGCTCGAAAAAAAAATCACAGAAATATCTACGTAACGTTGGGAATAGATTTTTCTTTTACATCGAAAGTAAAATAAAGCTAAGCAATACAAAGGGGTGAATGACCTGGCCACGGCACGGTGGCGGGGGGCCCACCAACAACGGTGAGCAGCCGGTGGCCCGGACGTCGCCTCATACGGTGTGATATGTTTAGTGCTCGCAGTCTAAGGTGCATTCACACGTTTGCCTATGCATTGGAGCCACAGGGGCTTGCAGGAGACCCCGAGGGGCCACACACAGCCGCAACGGCGGGAACACACGCTATAAAGAGACCGGCAAATGTGAAGATCAAATATAAAATAACCAGAGTTCTTAGTTAGCTCCGACTTATTATCCGTAACACTTTATGTCGCTAAGGCGGCGAGATAACGCTGGTCAGCGGGTCGTGCGAGCGCCGCGCTGCTCAACTCGTCGGCGGAAACCCGAACCGTTACTCATCTGTGCAGAGCGGAGCGGAGCCGCGGCCGCGCGGCGGTCCCCTAGCGAAAGCCGTCGGGACTCACCTGCAAAATAACAATAAGGAAAACATTAGCGACACACAAGGACTTGCCAAATCAGTGCGACGCTGCCGCTGCTGCCACTGCTGCCGCTGCGGACGCGCCAAACCGGTTCAAAATATTGTGCGCCCGTTTGGTTCGCGAGCAGCGCGGGACGGCGAGGACAGGACCAGCCGGACGACAGGCCGACAGGCCGGACTCTGCGGACACCGACGCAGTCCGCTGCCGCTCATTACACTTCACTCACACGAGACTCTTTTCGCGAGGCCAGAGGCTGATTGTGATTCAAGCCGCGAGCTCCTAGCGCTCTCAAGGGGTGCGCAGCGTCCACCCGCGCACTCACAAGCCCAGGCGGATGTGGCTAATCCCTTTTCGACTGCAGCAGCGCACAACCACCACCGCAACTTGGACGTCATTTTTTTTTTCACGCCCCGCTTTGCCCCCGCCCCCCTTACGCCTTTTCCCCCGCCGGCGGTGGTGGCGGCGGCGGCTGCAGTTTCAACATAGGGGTACGCGACGCTATACTATAACTTTCGCCCGCTGTCCTATTTAGCAGATAGGGAAGCGTGCGTATGAATAATGCAGACGCGCGGAAAAAAAGACAAGCGGGCTGTTTTGCAAGTAGATATACGAAAGGGTGCGCGACACGGCAATGCGACGCGCCCGCTGTGTGCCGCCGCTATTGCCATATCATGGCCGTGTGTTTAGCCAACAAGCCTTTTAGCATCAATGACATTACGGGGCGTCAAAACTCGGAACGGAATTATTGGCCGGACCTCTTCCCGCCGCTCTCTCTCTCTTTCTAACTCTCTCTCTCTCTCTCTCTCTCTCTCTCTGTATCCACACGTTATGGGTGTCGAGCCCCATTCGACCGTCGTTGGGTACTGGATGGCGTTGTGCACGGCACATCGACAGGTGTTGGGCGCGACGAGGGCCGAGAGGGGCGTGCGTCTCCCTCCTCAAGAGTATTTCCCTAAAAATCTAAAACCAACCACAGCAGAAAGCGGAGCGCGGGGAGGAAAAATAAAAAGGAGAAAATAGCGGCTTTAAAAATGCGTGAGCGAGGAGACGCCGCTGCTTACGATGCCACCGAAGATTAGGGAGAGAAGGGGTTCAGACACAACATGTGTGACATGGGGCACACATGCACACACATGTGGGGTGGAGGCGACTTGCTCGCTCACTCTGTCTCTCCCGCACTCCGGTGTCGTAGTCATAATTACGTGAGCCACACTCTGGTTTTAAAAATCACGGAAAACGTCAGAGACGTGTCTGAGAGGGCGACGCCGGTGAGATGCCTCGGGCGTAATGATGCGTCGGGGGGTCATCGAACTGAGAAAAGAATTTGAAATTTTGGCTGGAAGCAAGCAATGCGCTGCTGTACACATTTTGGACCGTCGGAAATTTCCTCGCTGCCATTCTGCGGAGCCTCGCCATAAAACAGCGCCTATAAGTCGCCAGATGGACACGTGGAGATGCAAGTCTGCGAAACGAAGCTGCCACGAAAGAGGGAGAAAAAATCTCAACATTTTGTCATGAGAGGAACATGGCTTTGCATAAAGTGCAAGTTTTCTGAGACCTGGGGCGTCGCTCGCACCCGCCCGTATAATGTACTCTCTGGCAGAATTCACTTCACACAGACACACAACCCTTTAGTTTGAACAATAAAACAGACGGGGGCGGGGGAAAAAAACTTGAAATGCCGAAAAAGGAGGAAAAAAAAATATATATCAGAGTTTCGGCTTTTCTCATGCGTTTTGTTTGCTGGTGTGACGTGAGTGATATGCAGAAACCTCACCGCGGCCCTACCCCTTCACTGTCGCGTTCCCAAGGCGCAAAAAAAGGAGAGCAACGCGCGCCTAGACAGACAATACACCACCAAATCCATAATGCCACTCCCCTTTACATGGCAGTGGGGCGGCCGGTATATGCAAATAGTGACGTGGGCGGCGGGAGGGCGGGCCGGGCGGGCCACCCCTTGTCGGAAATCTGCCACGCAGTTTTAGAAAACGAGCGTGAAAACACACCCACAAAACCCTCCGATAGTGCATACTGGCCACAAGTTTTGATTCCTCGCAGAAATGAATACTTGACGCGCTACAGGTGACGACGATTGCATTATTTGCCGATCGCGCAGCCCGGCGCAGCCACGACAGGCGGACGCTGTTCCCACGACACCCACGCACACACATGCATGCATAGGCCGCGGCCACCCCCTCGCCTAATGTATGCGCGGAGATCGGCATCAGGTAAATCAACTCAAAAAAAAAAAATCCGTGTATCGCCCGGAGATGAAAAATCTTAAACACAAACAAGCAGGGCGAGCAGCGCAGTGAGAGTGAGCGAGTGAGGGGAGGGGGTGGTCGGAAGGAAGGAAGAGGAGCGATAAGGAAAGTGAATAAAAAATGAAAATGAAGGCGCGGCCACCCCATTCACGCAGTGAACCCCTTTGGGCCCGGCCGGCCGGGCCGTAGCCTCGCGCCAGGTGTGTACGCGCCTCATCCCCCGCACCGGGCCCAGCGCCTGTGGCGGGTAATTCGAAAGAAAAAAAGGCCAACTCCATCGGCTGCCGGGGCGCATGCGCGCACTACATGCAGATGAGCGGGGCCTTTTGATGAGAATTTTTCAATTGAGCGTTCATTTCTTTTTTTTATTTTAAAAAGAACACCCGCCGTCCGCCACGCATCGGATTCATTGTACCTATAACGTGTTCGTTGGCATCTCCCGCTCCGCTCGCACTCGCCCCCACTCTGCTACATGCAAAGATAGTATAAAGTGGAGCGGCATGTTCTCACAATTCTTTCCATTTTATCCCCCTTTTCTTCTCATTTTTTTTCCGCCCTTTGCGGATTGCACGGATTATTTGGGTAAGTTTGCATGGCCGAGTGACCGCGCTCCCTGCGGGGGTGGGAGTCGCAACAGCCGCCTGACAGGTCCCGGCTGAATCGAATCCCTTCACAAAGGAGACTCGAGGAAAAAAACCTACATTGCAAGTGACTCGACCTTTCCCCCCTTTCCCTTTCATTTTGCATGGCGGTCAAAACTCCAATCAACACCAGCCGGATTCATAGCGAAGCAGAAGGAGAAAGTAAGGGGTGTTGTTACACTGCAAAAAATATGAACGTTTTTAAATGATTTGCAGTGCCACCGCACACCGCCATGGCGCCGTTCGTCTTCGCAGACCAGGCAAAGTCCCCCTTCTCTTCGCACGACTGGCGACTTTTTTTTCGTGCACTATTTTCTCCAAATAAAACAGAAACCTCGTGTGGCTTCTGTAAACACTGCTCTGACTACGAGGGGCCACGGGTTCAGGTGTGCACAGGCGGCGTCTCGCCTTCTAACTATCTCACTCTAACCCCCACTCCCCCTCCATCTCCTATCCCTCTCCGACTCCTCCCGTTACCACGAAAAACGTCCAGCAAAGATAATGAGTAGCACCCGTTGGGTTTTGAGTCCGACTGATTGACAGAAAGCTGTGCGGCGGAATCCGTGCGTTGAAAAGCCGGTCGAGCTTCCAGGGGAGAATTGGCGGGGCGCGGTCAAATGGGGAAGGGGGAGGGAGAGAGAGGAAGGGAGGGGGAAGGAGAGGGAGGGAGAACAGCGCGGCTCGCGTGGCTGTGCGGCGGCGATCAGGCTAATTCCGCCAAGTGCAGAAATGCGCTCATTTGCGTATAAAGGCGGTGTTTACAGTCATACCAATTTCTGGCACGGAGCGGGAGCGAATAAAAAAGGAAGAAAGAAAGCGCGGGGAGGAGACAACACACACGGCTAAGCGAGCAGAATGGCGACTCTATATTCGCCGCGCCGCCGCGTTCTCGTTGCAAAAGGTGCGCTTTATGAAATCAGCCGCCTTGCTTCCTATTAGAGCGATGCATTATGCATCGGCACAGTAGGCCAGTTAGTTAGCGCGAGTTATTCGCAGGCAGCGGCGAGTCGCACGGGAGGAAGTGGGCATTATTGGCAGACAGCTGAGCCGCCCCCCGCGGGGGAGGGGCGGGAGGCGGGCGGGACGGGCGCACAGCCGGGACTCGGTGACTCTTGACCCTTCCCTCCCCAGACACAGTTTCACCCATATGCGGCGGCAGCCGGCGTAGCGGGACACGTCAGTCGGCAATGTTGGGGGAAGAAGAAAAAAACTTGTGAATAGGGAAAAACCGCTGAAATCCCTACCTACAGACGCCGCCGGGGAGAAGACCGCAAAAAGACGAGAAGGAAGAAAGGTGTACAGCAAAAGAAATGTTGTCGGGCAATAAAATCATGGCACGCGACTTCGTGGTCTACTGTACCGAAAAAAGGAAGGAAAGAACTCCAAAAAGGTGAGGGGCGCAAAAAAAAAGTCGGAAAACGCGCAAAAAAAGGAGGAAAATATTTTGCGGTCGCCTCTTAAATAAATTGCAGTTAATTGGTTCGCCTGGTGAGTGTGCGGCTTTACCTATGTGCTGAGAGGGGAGGGATGTTTCCTTCCTTCTTTTTTTTTGCTCGACCGCAAGGATGCGGATTGAAACAAAGGAGTGTGGCGAGGACCGTTTGTTTTCGTCTACTGACACGGATCAATGCAGTGCGGCAAAAACTACTGCCAGAGTCCGCGGTCTACTTTTTTTTCTCGGCGCCCACAAAGAGATGGTGTAGCGGGATGCGCGCGCCGATACGCATTTTTTAAAGGCTCTTTTTGCTCTGCGTATTGAGCGCGAGGAGGTGCGCAGCTTTTAATAGCCATGTTGACCGTGAGGTGGGGTGTGATGATGACTTTGTTTCTGTGAAGTCAAGTGCATACACAGAAAATTAGAAATATAATTTGCATTGGGGTGCATTTAAAAATAAATAGTCATGGCTGGTTGTATTTTCCGTAAATTTGGCATTTGCGATCCGGGGCCGGTCTATATAATGTGACACGAACAAAGTCCTTGCACCGTAAAAAGTTTTCAACCGCCTCCGAACAAATTCTTCTATAAATTCATTTTTCTTGGTGTGACTTTTGGTTACTAGCTCGACACCTGGGTAATGCTGATTACAGGGACCCACACGCGCGCGTGCGGCGTGTGCGTTCCAATCAGGTTGGCTGCCGTGTCACGCGGCGCGCACGCCGCCCGGCCCCGCCCGGCCCCGCTATGTGGCGGCAAGGCTGCCGGCGCGCCGCCGCAGCAGCTGCTAGACCAGCCAGCATTCATTTCATTTCACGTTTTTTTCCGTTGGCCAAGTGTTAAGCCCGGCGCGCTTTTTCCCCCCGTTTTTCCGAAATTAGTTATAGGGTGCTCAGGGGACTCCCTGCGACGGGGGACCAGCCGCCGCCGCCACCGCGCCGCCGCGCCGCCGCTGGGGGGTTTTAGGAGGGGAAGGCGACATATTCTCGCGAAAGAATGACGGAATCACCTGAATTCTTTCAGGGGGTCAGAGTTTTACGCGTCAGCCGCGACCTTGGTGGGGCAGGGGGGGGGGGGGGGAAGAGGGGGAGTCGAACCCTCGTCACCGTATTTACGTATTTTTAGCGCTCCCCTCCCTCCCCGCATGTGTGTCTGTGTTGTTTCCAGAATCTGGGCAACCCCTCGGCGCGCCGCGGCTCCCCGCGCCGGATCTTTTCTCATTTTTGGGGAAGGAAGGAAGTTACCGTTTTTTGGGTGCATCATCATCATTATTGTGTTCGCTGCTGGGGGGGAGACAGATCGAGCAGGGGTCATCCAACACCGCTGCCGCCGCTGCCGCCGCCGCCAGCAACACCGGGCCTAGCCGGCCGCGAAGCCGCGCGGACCCCAAGCTGCGAAAATAAAAATACAAACACTCCTCCGAGGCATCCCTATCGCGCCCAATCTCTCCGGCTACCTGGTCTCCGGCCCCCATCATTCCGCCACTGCTGCTGCTTTTTTCCGTTTTTCGTCCCCAAAACAGCGCGCGGCGGCGCGGACCGGTCGGTGGGGGATTGTCCGCGCGCATGTGCCAAAAAAGGGGGAGGGGCGCGCCGCCGCCGCCGCCGCCGCGAGTGCGACGAGAGGGAACGGCAGTTGAGCACGCGCGATGCATCTGCGCGGACTTTTAACTATTTAAAAGTCTCCGCGAGTGACGGTGCGACGCGGCGCGCGGACGCCAGGTGCTTGCGTGCGGTCATCCCGCGCGCCGTTACACACCCCGCGTCTCCCGTACGTCACGTTTATGTCACACGCTAAAAGCAGACGAAGTGTTCGCCTTGTGCGCGCGTTGCGTCCGACTCTTGCGGGCGCGTAAAGATCGTGCATGAATGACATCGGCGAAGACGGGTTCGGACGACCGTCCTCGTTCACGGCCCTCCTCGCATTTTGCGAATTGTTTCTAAAGATTTGGATGAGAAATTGTTGGCCGTGACATTAGGGACGATAGGGAGAGCAGGACAGAGAAAGAGGGAGAGAGAGAGAGAGAGAGAGAGAGAGAGAGAGAGAGAGAGAGAGAGAGAGAAAGACCACTGTGGAAAGAAACAGAGAGAGAGAGAGAAGGGTACAGTGAAAGACCGGGCCTGACTGTACCCATCGAGAGAGAACACAGAGTGAGAGAGAGGACGGTAAGGGTACATTTGACTGCTCAGTCAAATGGACCTCCCTTCCTCTCTCTCGCACTCGCAGCCAGGCCGGGCCTGACGATCGCCGCCGTACCCATCGACGACTATTTCGCACGGCGCCCGTGTGAACCCCGCTGACAACCCCATCGCCCCGTCCGTACCTGTTGAAGTGGTGCGTCAGATTTGAATGCGTGCGGCAGCACAACCTATCTCTCGCCGGAGCACGCAAATCGCAAACGCAGCGAGCTCGGACAAGAGATTATTTTTCCGTGTCCGGAGAAGAAAGCTATTTAAGCGCAAAGTCGGAAAGCAACACACACACACACGGCCACGCACCTTTAACTCACTCGCGCTCCCGTATATGCTGTCTAGTTGTGTGCTCGGCCGAGTATGAAATTCCGAATGCACTCCCGTAGCACGGCGGCAGTCGATCGAGGCCCGGCGGCGGCAGTCGGACGGGCCTGCCTAGGAGCCCTCGAGGGCCTTGAGGGCCTTCGTGAAGAAAAGGGCGCGCCGCCGTCCTCTTTTTTTGGCGCACATTTGCATCCCCGTGTCGCGGTGCTGCGTGACCGTACTTTACAATAACCAAATAACCCTCGGTGCACCCGGAAGGAAAGTGCTATGCAAATTCCTCGATCGTCTTCGCGGACCGATTCTATTTATCGGCTCCCCCCTCTCCTCCCCCCCCCCCCCCCCCCCTTCGCGGTAGTTAAAGCTGTTCGGACGCGGCGAAGGGAAAAGAAAATAGGGGTGAGGTAGGAAGGCCTGAGGTACGGTCACGACGCGCCTCGCATAAACTTCACCCAAAATTCCCCTAAATACTTTTTTCCCTGCCTTTTGCATCTCGTGGGGGCAAAGCAGCACATGTGGAGCGAGCAGATATGCGCAAGCGATCGATCATGCGTCAATCTCGAGAGAAGCTGTTGAGAGATTTCCATTTTGATGGAGTTATATATATATATCGCGGGCACTGAGCGGCTGTCTGCTCTGCGGCGGCAGCGCTCCTGTTCTCCGCGGCGTTCAAGTCGCCACACAGGCACCACTGACAGCCGACGACGCAGAGTAGCAGACGACACAAAACTAGCAGACGACGTATAGGTAACGGTCACCTAGCAGACGACACCTAGCAGACGACACTCGACAGACGACACCCATGCAGAGATGACACGCAAAAGTAGCAGACGGCACACAAACGTGACACAAACGTGGCAGACGACGCAAAACGTAGCGGACGACATCCGTAGCAGACGACACGTCGATCACTTTCACTCCATGCTGATGCGCGTGACGTTATCGCATGCACAACGGCCGCGGCGCATGCGGCGCCATAAAGCCGCGCTTTACTGTCGCTGCAGCGCGTGTGGAAGCAGCGAAAGCGCGCACGGCACGCACAGGGCGGCAGTGAGGCAGTGCGGCAGTGCCGTGTCACTGCACTTGCGCGGCAGGCCGGCAGGCCGTCAGGCCGCGGAGCACAACCTGTTACCAAACGGCACGGAGGCGCGCGCCGCGGACCTGGGCTGCTCGCCGGGGACAACCGCGCAACTGCCACGAAAATCTTAGCGAGATGCGAGGGCGGGATGTGACCCCCCCCCCCCCTCCCCTGCGGGGGCCGCTGCTGCCTGTGTCAAGTCCAGGGATTCAGATCCAAGCGCTCAGCACTAATACAGTAGCAGCAGTAAAAATCCACGGAGCCGGTTTTGACACAAACGGAGTTGTCGTGACGTACACGTTAAATTTCCTTGCGCGACTGCAGCCGTAACATTATTAGTGGTTGTGTAATGTTTTAGTAGTACTACACACACACACACACACACACACGCACCTGTCCACTCAATTCCAGTGCCCCCCATAAGCCGAATTCACGTTAGTCTGGCTGGGTGGGTGACAGAGGACGAGAGAGAGAGAATGAGAGAGAGAGAGCACTGCGATCCAAAAGGAACGGTGGCAAGAGAGGCGCCACCGACGTCGGGGACACAATCGTCCACTTCCTTGCGTGCGACGAGGAGCGCGAGGGGCAGGATGGGGAGGAGAGGGAGTGGGAGAGAGAGGGAGAGAGGAGTGGACGCCACCTAAAATAATTGCTCCGATTCCCTCGCTTTGTCGCCTTCTCTGTAATGATTCTGTGTGATACGTACGCCGCGATAGCGGCCGCTTTGCGACGACACCTTCATGCCACGGGCGTTTGCGTGTGTGTGCGTGCGTGCGTGCGTGTGTACTGCTTGTGTTCGTGGAAAAGGAAAGACCATTACGGGGAGGCAAAAATGTAATTAGTCGCAATCTTCGATCGGCTGCAGAAAATTCAGTAACAAAGAGGTGTGTGTACGAAAATAACCTTCTTGAGTCCGGCGGCGTCCCTCAGCAGGCCATGAAGCTGGTCGCTTCCTGGGAGGCTTGCACATCCGATTCTACTGGACTTCTCTCTCTCTCTCTCTCTCTCTCTCTCTCTCTCTCCGCCAAGGACGCGCGGGGCGAGTGCGATAGAGACGGCGATACCGCTGGAAGGTCGACCTCTCGTCAGGGCGCGGCCAGCGCGGCTCAACTTGCGCCGGCCGGGACTGGTCAGTCAGGCGCCACGCGTGGCCACGCGCCGCCACGCGCCGCCACGCGCCGCCACCACAGACGGACGCACAGACTCACATTGTGTTTTAATTCCTCCGCGACAGCGGCGCACACTCGATGCACGTAATCCATGACGGTGCCGGGACAACGGTAACGCCAGAGAGCGCAGCAGTGCGAGAGGATAGAGGCGAGAGGATAGAGGCGAGAGGATAGAGGCGGAGAAACAGAGCCGCGCGCCGCGCCGTGGAAGCGCGTTGCTGGAGCGGCCCGCACTCGTGGAGTGGATGGGGAAAGAGTAACGCAACCGTGTGGACACGGTGACGAATGCCGGGCGTGGGCGGCGTCACCGAGCGCACGCGGCGCGGCCCGGCGCGTGGCGGCCGCGAGAGGCGCGTGCCGCGGCGGGGCACGCCGCCGGGAGAGACAAGCAGTGCCACCCGACCAGCCCCAGTTACCCAAAACGCGATACTCATAAACGCCTCCTAACCTTGACTTTCACCCACGACCCGGGATGGGGAATAATTCTGATGAAAAATTAATTCAGTGTTGTACAGAGGCTTTGCCCGTCTGAGCTTCAGCCGTACGGACCGGGCCGCCCCTTACATAACAAATGCCCCCACAATTACGGGCCCGTGATTTAATTAAATTCGCCAGCAAGGAGTGTGAGGGGTCCGGGCCGGGCCGGGCCGGGCGGGCCGTCGTCGCATGGTGATGAGGTGAGGCGCACCGCACGGCGGCGCACGGCTGAGTGATGTTTGTTTTGGGCGGGCGGCCGCGGCACGCCACACCGCGGACACCCACAGAGCCACGCAAGTCCGGGCCGAAGGACGCCCGCCGGCTGCCGGGCAAACGGCAACACAGAGCCGCCGGCCCCGCGGCCCCGCGGCTCGGCTCACCGCGTCGCCAGGGCAGCCCAGGCCAGCCTGACTATCACGCACTTCTCTTCTGCCGCCTACATTGACCTGCACCCGCGCACAATTATTCATTATCTCTTTTGTGTTTCATCGGCCCAACTCAACGCCTCGCGCCAAAAAAAAAATGAAATATAGAAATAAAATAAAAGCATGCCGCCGACGACACGCACGAGCGAGGGACAATTGAGAAATTCGGACACACCTCCCAACTCTCCCCATCAGCCGGTGTGGCCGCAGAGCGCGCGGCGGCCCCGGAAAATCGACAGGAGTCAAACGGGCAGTGGGGCCGCGCTCGCCAAAGTGGATCTCTGTCGATTTCTCGATGCGAAACAATTTATTGTCACAGCGAGACCGTTCCTGTTCCGTTTGTTTCTAGCCGCGAGCAGAATACGTGTCTTCTTCATTTTGGGCCGGTTCTATTCTTTGGCACCGCACAGTTTCTACCCAGTGCCTCCCTGGCAGGCGGCCAACGCTAGAGGACCGATGGACGGACCCCGTTGTCCACAAAGTAGCGAATCGCCGATCGACAATCCGGGAACACAGTTTCACAGTCACTCACAGGTTTCTATCCCGGAGAGAGAGAGAGAGAGAGAGAGAGAGAGAGAGAGAGAGAGTGAGAGAGAGAAAGAGGGGGGAGGGGGCGTATACCGGGAGGCAGCCTAATCAGGAATGCATTCGACATGTCCGGTCCACCCTCTCCCTCCCACACGCCCCCCCCCCCTTCCCTCCCTCTGGAATATCATCCCCAATTTGCGTGCACGAACACATACGGCCCTGCATCCAATCATAACATACACAATTAGATATAGCACGACGGCAACAAAAACCGATCTCCTGTGTGTGTGTTTTCATATACATACAACATTTTATTGTTCACTCTTTTTTTTTGTGCCTATCTGCAACGTTTACGCCCCCGGAAGATAGCCTCTGTGTGGGCCGCAGCAATGTTTACATATTCGCCAGAGATAGTACCCAGCGAGCGAGTGCTAGTGCTGCATACACACACACACACACAGGATTACTTTATGATTTTTTTACTAAATGCACAAAGTGCGCAGGGCAAGCCGCTGGATATGCAGGAGGAAACACTGTACTTGTGCACTGGGGACGGTCGCGCGGTACCGTTACATCCCGTTACATCGGTCACGTATATATTTGTGTTATTACATTTATTTTTGACGTGCGAACACCCCCTCGCCCCGCACTATACGGGGGCTTATCTGCACAGCGCATACGCCGCCATCATTTTTTTCCAAAGAGTCCCGCGAAAATAGAGAAAAAGGGTGGTGCATGCGCTGTGCCCGTTCTGTCCCATTCATAGATCCCCCCCCCCCCCCCCCCCCGTCCCTCACCCCGTGCGGGGCGTATCGCGCAAATGCAAAACGCATTGGTGGAGCGCGCCGCCGGTATAGAACAGGAGCGTCACTGCTAGATCCCGTTGAGTGCGGCGGGCTGAAACATTCAGAGCCGCGCGGCACTATACCGGGAGGCCGTGCCTGTCCGGCCGCGCTGTGTGGCGACCGCCTCATTTGACTGAGGCAGTGCAAGAGAGACGGGGGTCCCTCACAGTCACCGTCCGTCTCTCTCGCACTCAGCCGAGCGGCCGCGTGGCTCGACGAGCGCCTGCGAGAGCCGGGGCGGGCCGGCCCGCGCGACGCTCGTGTGCGATCCAGTCGCCGGTTGCCTACCAGGCACGGCGCGGACCGGGGGCAATTACGTGTCGGCCCCGGAGGAGTTCGAGGCTCGCACGCGTGCGTACATCTCCTTGCTAATACGATTCGGAGGGATCGGCGGCCTCGCGAGACGGTGGGGCGCTTATGAATGAGAATCATGGGAGACGGAACCAGCAGAGAGGACGGCGCGCGCCGCGTCGCGCGGGAACATACGATGCCGGGCGGGTGAAACAGTACACACACACACACACACACACACACACGGGCGCGCGCACACGCGAGTGGACACACAGGCTAGGCCCAAGGACGCCACAAAACCCATGCTAATGAGGACAGAAACCGGATCGCGGTGGCCGCGTGGCCCCACGCGCCGCACCGAAAGCGAGTCGACGGCCAAGCAGCCGTTCGCTGAAACTGGAGGAGGAGCAGCAGCGTGGACCAAGACTGCGTGTGAGCTCGCTGTCGCCGCTGTTCTGCCCGCCCGCCTGCAGTGCCATCAACAACATGACTTTTATTTGAGTTTTTATTATTTTTCTTTCATTCCTTCAGTTCCCGTCGCCGAAATACTCCCCGCGGGAGGGGAGCGGCGGCGGACCTCTTTGACACCACCGCCGCCGTCCGCGCCGTATACTAACTAAGGCGTCGATGTGCGCGCGGCGTGGCGGCGGCGGCGGCGGCGGCGTGGCGGCGGCGGCGTGGCGGCGGCGGCGTGGCGGCGGCGGCGGCGGTCAGCGCGGCCGGCACGGCGGCGGGTACCCCTTCCGGTCCACCTCCCTCTCCCTCTTCTTCGCGCTGGACGAGCCCTGCAGGGCCGCTTGCGTGGTCGAGCCGCCGCCACCGCCGCTGCCGCCGCCGTGCGGGAGTCGCCGAGCCGCCGAGCCGCCGCCGGCGAAGCTCAAAGGAACGCCTCACCTCACGTCAGGGCCATTAGATTTATCGTCATATTTTACATTTGGAGCATCGCGCGCCGTGCGCCTTCACTCTCCTGCCACTGTGTGTGTGTGTTGGAGCGTGTGTGTGTGTGTACACACACGCACGCACACACTCACACGCACAAACAGTGGCATGCAGCACGTTTCCTTTCGCCAATTACGAGCGCGCCATCGCGCTCTCGGCCGCGCGATGCGGTGTGTGTTCTGGCCGCGCCGCCGCCGCGCCGCCGCCGCCGCGCCTCCTCCCCGCCGCCACCATGACAGTCCTCATCGACGGTCCCACGACAAACTGATAGTGCGGTATCGACGGGGACGGCTGCAGGAAGGGCCCCGGGGGCAAAAGGCCCGGGGCGGCAGGGAGCGGGCCGGTGTCCTGTAGGACGGCGGCGGCGGCGGCGCTGCGGGAACTGGTTTTCGTGGCGGCCAAAAAGTCCGCGGCTGGTCCGGTCCGGTCCTCGCCGACAGAGGGACAGGCCGCGGCAGCCTCTCACATGTGGTCCTGGAGGATCCGCTCCGAGGATCCCGACGCGCGCCGCGCACTAGTGGATCCCCCGTGATCCACGTCGGCGAGTCTCGCCGCCCTCGGAGGCTGACGTAGGAGCGTTGCGCGGTCTGAGGATGACGCAGTGGAGGCTGCCTGCGGCGACCAAGTCCACACACGGGGGAGGAGGTGCACACGTAGGCCCGCGGGCCGCCAGCGGGCCGCCCGCTCGGAGGAAATGCAGATTAGCCTTGCATAGGAGCCGACGAGAGCCGGCTCGAGCCGGCGCGGTCACAGCCGCGGAACGACCCGGCATTAGTGGGTATATTTGGATGCCGGCGCTAAGAGATTGCGTGCGGCCTTTTTTCGGAGTTTCTACAATTTTTTTTTTGGCGAGGCAGAGCCTTCATTCTGCTGACGTCAACGTCAGAAACATTGGGGAAGGGCAAGAGGCTTTGGCTAGAATGGAATAATGGAACTATTGGGAGAAAATAGTTACTGGAAAATACGAATTTTTCGTGGGCCAGGAGGGTAGTCATTTTTCCTAGAGAAAGAAAAAACACAGGATCCGAAAATAGATACTGACCGATGGGCACATCTTGCAGGTGTACTTCCTGGCGACGCCCGTGCCGTTGGCGGTGGTGATGGTGGAGCTGCTGGTGGAGCTGCTCTGCATCTTGGAGACGTTGATGGGCTGCGGGACGATGAGCATGGCCTGGTGCTGCGGCAGCCCCGAGCCGGGGCCCACGCCCGGCAGGCCGCCGGCGCCCAGCGCGCCGACGCCGCCCCCGAGGACGGCCGCCCCGGGGGCGGGGGGCGAGGCCGACGACGAGGAGGATGCTGACCGGGGCGGCGCCGCGCCGTAGAGGCCCATGCCCTGGTCGTCCATGCCTGCCGACAGAGAAGACAGCACGTCATCGCGGGCCGCATTTCACCCAGATTTCTAGCCCGCTGCGCCCGCTGCGCACGGCGGCCCTCGGTCGGGGCGGACTCTGACCCGGCACCGCGCCTCGCCGCCTCGCGCTCCGCTGCGCTGTTCCACTCGCACCGCCGCGGCGCTCTCCTCTCCACTTCTGCGCCTTCAAAATGTCCGGTTTTCGCCCAATAGTTCTAAAGCCGGAAACCTGGAAGCGGCCGAGGCAGGCGGTGATTACAGACGTTAACGGGCTAACGAGGCCGCCTGGGTGCTTAAAGCCAATGCCAGAGAGGCCCGGCCGGGCGGGGCCGGGCGGTGCCCCGCTAGCGCCGGCTGTGGGGCCATCCGACGGTGTCCCCTGCCGCCCTGTCCGCTGTTAGGACCACGGCCGTCCTCGCGGAAATAAGGTTTTCGCCACCCGGCCACCCGTCCTGCGCCCTGATTCATTATACAAAAATGTTGCAAACGAGCGGCGATCTGCGCGAAATGTATTCGGAATACGACACCCGCGGGCCCCCTGCGGCCCCCTGCGTCCCCCTGCGGTCCCCTCGGGGATTGACAGCCTCGGTCGTTGGGTCTAGTCCGCTCCGGTAACCGGTCGCCCGGTCGCTCGGTGGGTCCTCTCGCCGGCAGCTTGGCTAAGGCCCCCGCGGCCCAGATGGACCTCGCCTGGCCGCGCGCGGGCTGCGTCCGGGCGGGCCGCGGAGTCGCGGAGCGGAACCCTCAGGGCCCGTGCAACTCTTTCCCGGGCCGGCGGCGTTTTCGGACGCCAGCCCGCCCTAGCCGGCCGGTTCATTCATTGTCGTCATATATATATACCCTATATATACATATATAGTGTGGCGGCGGCCGACCCAATAAAGAACGACCACATCGATCCCAGGCGGACGAGATGACATCACACGGCGGACTGCCCCGGAGCCCGACCCCGAGTGCACATCAAATGCGTCCAGGCGTGCCTAGCACTCGCTCCGTCTCTTTCTGTCCGGGCCGTAGACGCGAGGGAGAGAGAGCCAGAGAGAGAGAGAGAGATATGCGGTGCTGCCAGTTGCCTCGCGCGGACCTGCCTACACCTTAGGACACGTTGCTTTCGATACTACACGCCGTGCAGCTGTGAGAACAGTGACCGCCCCCGCGCTGCCGCCGCCGAACCGCAGAGCGGCGGTGCCGTCCTCAAAACCAAAGCAGAACTACTACGTGGCCGCAAGAGCTCCTCTCCCGCGTGGTCATCCAAATACTACTCCTACTATACTACTACTACGGTAGTGCAGCGACCGCAGAGCTGCACTGCCCCCCCCCCCTCTCTTTCCCCTGCTCTACACGGGATGGGATCGCCACCACAGCGCAGCAGCGGCACAGGCGCAATATGCGCGTCTGCAGCAAATAATAAAAGTATAACCAGGCAGCCGACGACGCTATATACGATCGAAAACGGCGCACAGCACAGTGCGCGCGGCGCTCGCCACCGCCGAGTATGTGGTCGTGCCGTGCGGCCGGGGTCGGCGTCGAGGGAAAACGCTGAGCGGAGGCCACGGACGCTTAAACTCATGCGGCGGTGTGCCGTTTTCTTCGCGCCTTGGTCCAAGCAGAGCGCAAAGAACTGTAAATAATAATAATGATGAAATCGAAATTTGCAAAGTAGACAAACTTTTCCCATAACTTCTGCCGTCTCGAATCTACTCTGCGCGTTACCCGAGGGGCGGTCGACTCGACTTGGCCACGGTGAAGTGTTGAACGTCAGGACGGATGTGTGGAGCGGAGGAGGAGGAGGAGGAGGAGGAGGAGGAGAAGCGGTGTTTATGAGGACAGCCGCAGGGAGGCCGGAGGATGGAGGATATCGACTCGGGGAACGGGGGCAGCGAGCAGAACAAGCGGCAGATAAGAAGAAGCAGATTTAGATTGTAATTGATGTGTCTAATAACGGGACGACGGAGGGAGCGACTCGTCAGTGAGCAGCAGCAGTAGCAGACCCGACCCACCCACGCGCTCCCGCACCGGCCCGGCGGCCCGGCGGTGCCCGACGGTCAGGGGAGAGGCGGGCGGGGGGCGTTGTGGAGCTGTCAGTCCTGGAGCCGGCGGCGATGCGGCCGGGCTCCAGCAGAGGCCGCAAGGCGCCAACCAAGGACCAGGGTAGTCTCCAGGGCAGGACTGTCGCCCAGGGCACAGTCCAGGACAGTATTGTCTCCAGTGCTGGACTATCTCCAGGGCTTTCTCCAGGACCTACAGGAATGTCTCCAGAGCCGTCTCCAGGACTGTGTCCAGGCCTCCGGTCTCGCTGACTCAGCGAGGTGCGGAGCCAGTCGCTCGCGTCCACCGAGAGGCACTGCCGTGGCCCGGCCCGGACCGCTTTCAAAGTTGGCAAATCCTTTTGGAATAAAGGCAGGGGAAAAAAAAGAAGAAAAGAAACCCGCTGTCATCGAACTATCTCGCCGACTCGCGACTTACGTGACTAGCGCCGGCCTGGGGCCGCTCTGATCCGCCCCGCGAGGCTCGGGTCCGAGGGGTGTGGTTCCGATGAGAATGGCAGCGCCATAAAACCGGGACGACACACACGCACCGGTCCTCCCCACCTCAGACCCACGCGGCCCGGGTGCCGTACCGCCGGCCCGGGCGCTACAGGCCACGGGGAAATGCCAAGAGAAACAAGTGGACCGTTTTGGGACAACCTTGCTCTGGACCCGCGATGATGAGCGCGTGGATCGGAGGCACGGTGACCCTTCTGCCGTCTCTCTCTCTCTCTCTCTCTCTCTCTCTCTCTCCCCTCTCCCTCTCACTTACTCACACACGTGTCTGGATCGCCATCATTCCGTCAGTCAGCTGATCGGGCGTGAAGGCAAATGTCAGGTGGAGGCGCGCGCTGCCAAAAGTTTATTATGTTGCGATACACACGAAGGCAGGGAGTGATAAAATGCGTTGAGGCGCTCGCTTCTCCAGCATCGCGGCAAGGTTCTGTAGAAAGAGGAGGAGGAGGAGGAGGAGGAGGAGGAGGAGGAGGAGGAGGAGGAGGAGGAGGAGGAGGAGGAGGAGGAGGATAGAGATAGAAAGAGAAGACATGCGGCATACGCGCGGGATAAATGTCGAAAGCTGATGTCCGGAACAATGCGATCGTCGTCCGCGCGTGGCGTCTCCGCACGGCCTTCCCTTTCCTTAGGAGACAGTCACACACCCCCGCCGGCACGCGCCAAATGTTATGCAACTGTGCAATGCGGTCCGTGTGCACCGCCTCACCGAGAGGCCACGCAAGCCGGGAAAAATGCGGCGCTGTGTGTGTGTGTGTGTGTGTGTGTGTGTCCACCACGATGCAAACAATGATCAGGGGACAACTGGTGCTGCAACGCAACGAGGATAGCGGTACTAAGGATAGTCAGGAATGCAGGGAGGTAGCTTCAGGGCCGGAAGAAGAGTGAAGCGAAAGAGAGAGAGAGAGAGAGAGAGAGAGAGAGAGAGAGTGAGAGAGAGAGAGAGAGAGAGAGAGAGAGAGAGAGCTCAGGCCGGTGTATAAGGGTTTCTAGTTCCGAAATTTTCAAATAAATTTTCAGAAAAATTATATGGATTTTTTGCCGAAAAATTTCTGGAGGTAAAACATGCACACCCAAGCGGCCAAAAAACTTTTACGAAAATTGGAACCTTTACATCGGACGTGGAAAACTGATTTCCTTTGAATCTGTTGGCCGATGTGTCGTTGTCCTGGCGGCCTCCTCCGGACCTCGGTGAGCGTGACGCCGCCGCACCTCCCTTTCCACGTGGATATAACCGCCACGGCTGAGTGCTTTTTGACGCAAGGTGTCCCGGTGTCCGGCGTCGCGGCGGCGTCGCGGGGGCGGGGCGTCTCCGCGGCCTCTCGGCGGGAGGCGCCTTCGTGACAGTGTGGCCACAACACAACGCGCCGAAACATCATCGTCGTCATCGACGCAGCGCCGCGGAGCCGCGGAGCCGCCAGGGGCACCAACCTCCGGCAGCGCGGCCACCGGGTGCAGCCCAGGCGTACACAGAGCAAGCGTCGTGGTGACACCGCGATTGCTTTTTAAAAAAAACTTGTTCAGTTTAGGCGTGTTTTATGCTTCCCTTTTGGGAGCAAATCTCATCAAATATTTCATGTGGATATCGACAAACCGTCCTACGCCATTGGTAATCCAGTTACGGCCCCACGAAAACTTTTCCTTTCTCGCCACTCGTGGTACACTTATGCCTGACTATGCCTCACTTTACCGTCAGGATTTAGCGGCAACAAAGAGAGCGGCTCACTAATACACCAGCCCGCAGTCAGGGGGGGGGGGGGGCGCAGCGGCAGACGCAAACGCAACTCAGCACTCTGCCTAACGACATCGTGCCCTACATGATCAGATAAACCCCCTTCCCACTCAGGTGAGAGAGAGAGAGAGAGAGAGAGAGAGAGAGAGAGAGAGAGAGAGAGAGAGAGAGACATCAGCCCGGTGACGGCGCGGGCAGTCGGACGCGCGGAGGAAGCAGCGGCCGGCCGCTGGTGAAAAAGTGCGCCCATGTGTCCTGCAGCAGCAGCAGCAGCAGCAGCGCTGTAGTGCCAGCCAGGCCGCGCGCCGCCGTGCACCGGCAGCGGCCCCCAGCGGCCCCCGAGCGGGTGGAAGGCGGATGATAATTACATGATTTCCGAAGATTACGGGAAAATAGAGGGGCCTCACGGCTCCGGGATGACGGTGAGGTGTCGGGACCCGAAAATGCGCACAGGTGGTCCCGGCTGCGGCGGGGGCGGGGCGGGGCGGCGGCGGGGCGGGGGCCGCGCGGGGACAACGTCTCCATCACGGCGCTCAGGCAGCCGGGGCCCGCAGCCTGACGGGTATAAATACACGTGGCTGAGCGCTGACGGAAGTGGAGAGTACAGGCCTAGTGGTGCACCGGCGGAGGCGCGAGCCCGGATAGCCGAGCCCGGAGCCGAGACCGGGGCCGACGGGCCAACGGGCCTCGGGCTTCCGATGGCATACATTATTTGGCGGACCACCGGCCATGATGTGGGCCGCGCGCACCCCCGGCACCCCCGCTGTAATTATATCACAAGCCCCCACCGACGTCCTTCTCTCTCTGTCTCTCTCTGACGTACACCGCAACGGCTGGCATCCCCGGTCAGGCGTCTCCCTTGCACTGCCGCAGTCAAATGCGGCGCCCCGTGTGGCCGCTGGCGGCGCGCACGGCCAGCGTCGCAGCTCCTCGCTGTGCAGGTCATCGGGTCCTCTGAATGGCAGCCCTTTGCTGACAGGCGGCCGGGCGGGGAGCATTGAGGACGCGGAGGACACCCGAGCCGAGGCCTAAGTCACGGCGTGTGGCGCGGCCGGCGCCGCCTGCCGCCGCTACCGACTCACCTCCCGATTCCTTTTCGGTGGGAAAACTAAAATATACACACAGAGAGTCGGCGGCGGCGCCGCGCGTCGCTTCCCTAAACAGTAAGTCGTGGGATATCCCTTGTGGCCCGCGGGCCCCGCCGCCGCGCCCTGCGGTCCTGCAGTCCTGCCGCCCCGCCGCGGCCCGCCGCTCAGCGGGCCCCTTTTAATGGCGATGTTATGCTAATGTCCTGCCCGGGCTCCGTTCCGTTCTGATCTGGTGGTCCCACTCGGGCCCATCCTCTCCTCTATCCGGCTCACATCAATTAGTGCGAGCGCGTCTTATACGGATTATGAGCCGGGCCGGGCCAGGCCGCCGCGGACCAAGCATTCACCATTTTCACTGCAAAAGCCACAATCCGTCGTCTGCCGCTGACGCCGCGGGCCTGGCCATGACTGTGAGGCCGGGGGGATCGGGAACAGGACGCGGGGAGAAGAGGGCCGGTGCCTGCAGGTGCCTGCACCGCGGGGTCATGCGGGTCAAACTGATAAAACGATTTTTTTTTTTGGGGGGGGGGGGTCTTGCTCCAAAAATTTCAAGAAAATCTTCTATTTAAAAAAAATTAGAATTTTTAACATTCTCAAAATTTTTGGAAGTTTTGAAATTTTCTGGAATTATATAGAAATTTTTGGGACTAGGTAAAATTAAACCGGACCTAAAAATTATTGCCTGTTGTCAATCCATTAATCGAGAAAATTTGATTCCTTTTCCTGTTTTCTGGCAGTGTGTTTGAACCGGTGTTTGAACCGGCGGCTCCGCCTGTCATCGCCTACCCGGCGCTAATGAGCGCACCACGCCGCGCCGCTTTTTGGCCGAAAATTATTTATTTCGGAATCAACGCACCGTGCATAAGCAAACACACACGCACGCACACACACGGCCACACTCTGTGCCCCGGCGGCC
This sequence comes from Megalurothrips usitatus, assembly GCA_026979955.1. Lineage (NCBI taxonomy): Eukaryota > Metazoa > Arthropoda > Insecta > Thysanoptera > Thripidae > Megalurothrips > Megalurothrips usitatus. Next base: position 9,701,561 of record CM049602.1, read on the forward strand.
GCTAAGTGCGTCAGCAGCGCAAGGAAACTCTCTGTTTTCGGGTAGACGCGGGGGTAATGCATTGCCCTTCCTATGCGCCGCGCCGCCGCGCTGCCGCGCTGAATAGCTGGCCGACATGCGATGTTTCCTCCCCAAAAACTGCTACACCGATATCAGATGCACACCGCTCTGCTGTGTAACACGACTGCGATGCACGCAGCCTGCGATTTTTCGACCGTGGCCGACTCCTAACCTAACCCGACCGGTACAGCAGCGGTACCGGGTCGGCGGGCGCCCGCGGCGGCGGCTGTACCGCCGGACCTTCTGCTATTCCTATTCATGTGATTTCTAATCACGGGCAACGCACACGGGAGCTGCGGCCGGCGGCGGCGGCAGCGGCATCTGATCATATCAAGGTGAAACAGCGCAGCAGCACCGGCTAACAGCGGCGCGGCCGGCGGAGAAGGCGAGGCGTTTTGAGGCAGGACCGGCTGTTTTCCTCAAGCACACTGGTTTATTTTCTCAAGGCCGGACACACAGCTGAGCGCTGCCGCCGCCGCCGCCGCCGCCGCCGCCGCCGCCGCCGCCGCCGCCGCCGCCGCCGCCGCCGCCGCCCGTCCCATCGGGCCGCCTGCGGCCCTGTGGGCCGAGTCCGAACACTGCCTGCTCTGTCTCTGTTGCACTCACAGGGTGCCCCATGCGAGAGCGAGAGAGAGGTCCGAGTGGACAGTGTTCGAACAGCCCGCTCCCGACCGGCCCCCCGTCGCCTGTCCGGCGCGGTGTCCAGCCCGCGACAAGACGGAATGGGACGGGATGGGGCCGTATCGGTTTGGGAAATCATATGTGTGAACACATTAGCGCGCCGGACTTAACATAACGGCTTAAATTATGCTAAATAAATTGTTAGTATTCGGCGAGACGAAAGAGATACCCCGCCTCCCCCTTCCTGTTCACACACACACAGAACAGAGGCGGGTGTGCTGTGCGCCCAAATTTGGCGATTTTTATGCGTCATTTGAGACCCATATGTCGGCAGGGATTTACGGCTCCCGACGACCCGGCGCTCGTCCGCCGGTAAATCCCGACGGGGAAATATCGGTCAGAGACATTTGTTGTCATCTTGATTCGCATGAGCATCGGCTATCCTGAAATACCAAAGATGTTTCCTGTAGTATCATCCGGCAGCGAGGCACGGACGGACCTCCATGTGTGTGTGTGTGCTTATCCTGAGCCGGCGCACACCCACGCAATATACACACCACCGATTCTCTTCCTCTCTCTCTCTCTACTTTGTTTCCTCTTTCCCTCACACACACGCACACACACATACACGCGATATACCTACTAAGAAGGATATAACAATGATAATAAAAAAAAGCCCACCAATTCTTCATATTTGCGCCGAATCCTCACACACACAGACACACACACGCACATACTGGCTTAGCGTGATAACGAGACTCCGTCGTCGTATCTAACCGGAGCGCCCATCCCGCGCGTAGTCCATATCAGCAGCAGCACGCGTTTAGGACTTGATAATTTGATAATTATTATTACCGATTCCCCGGGCGGCGGCGGTAGCGGCAGCAGTAGCTGCAGCAGCTGTAGCCGCTTACGCCGGCGCTACGTTGACCACCGCGGCTCCGGCCTTTTAGACGGCAAACCGGTTCCCGTGCCGCGGCGGCCCGGGCTGCCGGCCGGGCTGCCGAGCCCCTAGACCTACCTGGCCATCACAAGGCCTGCGGATACCCCCTGCTCTCCGCCTCACGCTGTCAGATCTGGCGCTGGTGATTGGACTCATTCCCTCAAATGTGTGTGTGTGTGTGTGCGTGTGCCCCTCTGCTCGGCCATGGCACGGCCTGACCTCTGACCCGTGTCATGACGCCGGCCCCGCACGCACGGCGCGTGCCATAAGCGTGCCATGAGCGAGCCGGCTGTGCCGTTGTTGCCGTGCACTGCTCACATTCTATTATACGAGGATTAGATCGTCAGGATCTTTTGGGATTTCTCGTTGATCTAGAGAGTTATTATTTTCGCTTTTTTATTTTTTTTGGAGGGGGGGGGGGGGAGCGCGGCTGTGGGCCCGGGTACGGTGGGACAGCGGTGTTGGCGCGCCTGTGAGAGCGGCCATAGGCAACCCGGTTCGCAGCCGAGGCCTGCGGGCCCGCCTCGGCCCCTCAGCCGGCTCACACGGTGCCGCCGTCCAGCGGTGCTCACCTTTATGCATGGGGACGTTGCCTTGGGGATCCACCGCGTTCATTTTTGCCTGCGGACAAAAGGGCATTCAGCGATCAGGCACGAGTGGCAATGTTGTGATATAAATTGTCCGTCGCGGCGCCTCATACCTCGTAGCCCTGCTTGTTGACGATGGGCTGCCGCGGCCACGAGTAGTCCATGTCCTTGCCATGAGGCCCGCATTGCTGTGGACACAAGGCGACAAAAAATTAGCAAAAGGTTCCCACGTCAGTGGCGATAACAAATAAAGTGAGAGGACTTGGCCACTGGAGTAAAGACGAGCATAAAAACACAGGCGGAACCCTGCAGAAAAAACAAGACCTTTCACACCTTCCCCTACGATGGAATCAGATCGAGGAATCAGATCATATCGCACCCTCTTGAGCACCGCTCGCTAAAGAAAAAAAAACCTCGACATATGTTTTCATTTCACTCCACCCCCGGCGCAAAAGATCAGCGATAAAAAAGAAATGGCACGATAAATCGACAAAACACCAAACAAACCGCTTCAAATGGAATTCCGAAAAAGGATGGGAGTGAGAGAAAAAAAAATTTGCATCACAAAAAAAACAAGCGAAAAAAAGGGAGTCAAGGAAAACACCAGGGCAAGACGCGTGGGGGAGGGGAAGGGCTGGCGCCGTGTCATGTGTGGGGGCGGCCAAGACCTACCCGAATAAAATAAAACCGGATAAAAACGACTTCATCTTTTTACGGCTACTAAAATACATCAAGCGAGAGCCCTCGCCGAATTCTACGGCGGGCAACGCGCGCCGCGCGGGCCGGCGAGAGGACGAAAGAAGAAAGAAAGAACGAGGGAGAAAGAGAGAAAGGGGGAGGAGGGGAGGTGGTGGGGAGGGTCGGGCGCGGGGAGGGAGGCGCGGGGAGGGTAGGGGGCAGACGCCGGCCAGGGGTGAGAGGCAGGGAGGCGGGGAGGGGTGGGCCGGGTAAAAAAATCAATAGATAGAAAAAATGCGATGTTTAAAGGGGGATAGGTTGGGGGAGGGGAGGCGTCGCGTCGCCCGCGCATGCTCAAAAATGAATGACAACATAAAAAACCCAAGCGAGGGAGGGGGGTGGGAGAGAGAGGGAGGGAGTGCGCGAGGCAAAGTCGCAGGCGCTAGAGCGAGATGAAGGAAGAAGGAGAGGAGGAGAGGAGAGGGCGAGGAAGAGTGGGAGGGAAGTGAGAGAGAGAGAGAGAGAGAGAGAGCGAGTGGCAGGGTGGGAGGTGGGAAGTGTATGTGTGTGGGAGTGAGAGAGAGAGAGAGAGAGAGAGGAAAAAGAGAGGGAGGAAGAGAGCTGCAGATTTGGGGGAGGCCTACGCGCAAAGCAGGGTGTGAGTGAGGGGAGGAAAAAGAAGTGCCAATACCCTGCAAAGGAAAACATCAGCCCTCCACATAAAAAAAAGGAAGGCCGATGCGTTTGGGAGCATTTGAGAGGCCAATTGGGCGTGAGCAGAGCGAATATACGCGTTGAACGGCAACGATTGTGTATCTTTTACACTGCTGTGGGAGGTGGGCCGGGGGGTGGGGGAGGGGTGCGGTGAAACCGCGGAGCCAAGTTGACTTCACACATACGCTATCTGTTACACTTCTTTTTTTTATTATTTTGCTTCAAACGGCGCGGCCCTGACCGCCCGACCTCTTCGGATGTTGATTTATGCGTGTTCCCACACGCGATTTTTTTTTCTCGATTCGCGATACAACAAAGTGGTCCACAAACACAGAGAGTGAGAGTGAGCATGCGGACCATGCGAGAGAGAGAGAGAGAGAGAGAGAGAGAGAGAGAGAGAGAGAGAGAGAGGGAGAGAGAAGGGACAGCCAGACTGACCGCCGGCGGGACAGAGGGGAAGAGACTGCGCTTTTCAAGTCTATGCGCCTCGTTGGCGGAAATCGGGGCGCGGAGACCAAAACTCAGTCAGCTCTCGAGACGAAAGTGACACCGTGCACCGGCATCGGGCTTAAAAGGAATAAAAGCAAAATATTTAAAATTTATTAAATTTCTCCCGAAAAATCTCGAAGTTTGGTAAACTTGTGGTAAAAAATTGTCACCTATTCGCTGTTGAGATACGGCCGGCGGCCCGGGAGGCCGCTGGCCGGCGGATCAGCTGGTTAGTCCCGGCCAGTGCTGCCGCCGCGCCGCCGGGCCGCCGGCCCCGGGCTCTCGCGGGGAAATTATTTCGGGGCGAGCGTGCGCTCAATTAGTGGGGGCCTCGCGTATTAGAATATCCTAGAGGATATCGCGTGATAAAATGTGGGGCGGCGGCGCGGCGCGCGCGGCCCGCGTAACTGGGCGGGGCCCGGGCGCGCAGATACGGCGGTCCCGGCCCGGCCGCACGGGAGCCGAGCCGAGCCGAGCCGAACCGCCGCCGACTAGAGCCGACGACGTGAAAACGTACTAATGCCCGTTGCACCATTTTTTGATTAACGACGCGCTAAGTGGTGGCTGGCCTGACGGGCGGGACACGCGGACGGGCCTGGCGGACTCGCTACACACACGGCTTGTGCAACCGGGCAGATCGCTTACTCCGAGCCGCTGGCAAAGCCGGACGCGCCGGGGTCCGCGAGGAGGTTTGAGGCGCGGCCCGGGGCGGCAGTGCAGCACAGCACAGCACAGCCCGCCGGCCGGTGACAAACCACGTGCGTCAGAGCGAGCGCGAAAAACAGAAACACTATCTCGGCACACGCGGAGACAAGAGACAGGAACACGCGAAAAAAAAACGAGGAAAAAAAAACATGCCGGATAGGTGGTAGCTACAGGACACTACTGCTGAGAGGACGCAGGACGCGTGCAGGAAAAAGGTTCCGAATCGGTAGAAATACGTCCCGAAGAAAAAAAATTGAAAGGATGAAAAAAAATTGGTGCAGAAAATGTCGTCGTGCATGCTGCGACTGCAGGCGGGTGGGTGCAGCCGCCGCCGCGCCGAATGCGTACGTTTCCGGTTTCTCCCAGCTTCCGCTTGGCTTCCGCTCCTTCGGGAAGCTTTTTGGCGCCGGGCCGCGCGGGGGAAGGGGAGGGGAAGTGGGGGGCGGGGAGGGGGGGGCAAATCGCAGGTGTGCACCGAGTGTGTCCGAGGGGGAATAGACGGTGGCGGGGCGCACAACGCGCGCCTGCTTGCCTCGGCGATTTCTCATAGCCCTGCCGCCGTATCTGAATTGGCTGTGAAGGGAGACGAAACGGCGTCAGCCAGCGCCCAGCGGGCCGGTGGTGCGGCACGCAGCCCTCTCCCCCGCCCCGCCGCCCTGCCGCCCTGCCCGGGGCACATCCATATGCCCGTACATCCCCGGGGTGTTTTGCGCACATTCGCTTGACCCCCTACGGGCTGGGAGAAGTGCGGTCCACCGAGATGACCCTCCCTCAAGCGAGAGAGAGAGAGAGAGAGAGAGAGAGAGAGAGAGAGAGAGAGAGAGAGAGCGGGGGCGGAGGGGGAGGCGAGGGAGGAGGCGAGCGGGGTCATCGTGGTGCCGAACGCTGAAGGGCAGGAACAGAGAACGATGCGGACAAACGGAACGAAAAAAAAATATTGCAGTTGCATTCATTTTCGGCACAGTATAGGGTCCAGTTGGGGGGAAAGCGGAATAGCCGGAGAGAGAGAGAGAGAAAACGAGAGAGGGAGAGGGAGAGAGAGGGAGGAGCGAACGTGCATCACGTGATTAGCGCTTCCACCCTCATCTTCGTGCTTTCTCCATCTCTCTCTCTCTCTCTCTCTCTCTCTCTCTCTCTCCTCTCTCTCTCTCTCTCATTCGATCTCCGGGTGCACATTACAATCGGTTATGTTCGATCGACGTTCGAATTCTAGTTCTAGGCGTGGTCCGCCGCTTAATTACAGGCTGCAGTCGGCCGCCGCGTTCGGCCCGAGGCGACAAGGAGATACTCCACATCCCAGAGGACACTACGGCCAAGCCTCGCGACGCTGGCCTCCGATAAAATAAAAAGAGAAAAAAAAATACCTCCGGCAGCTTTGTGCTGGCACCAGAAGCGGGGTACGGCGTGCTGCGCAGTGCAGCGCCCCCATGAGGTCTAAGGTTAGTTTTGGCGATGCGCTGTACGCTGTGCTAACACAATCACATGAAATTAACGATCTGTTTAATAAACCAGCTCGCACCGATGGTGGTCTTTGAAGGGACGCGCTTACAATGTTTTTTAAAAAATATACGAAAAAAAAGGCCCGTAAAACAAGGTTAGCACAGTGACAATCAAGCCAGTTACAATTTTTTTCGTTATTTTTTTTCCAACCCTTATAAAACACTTCCGCAGGAAAAACCGTCTGTTTCATTGAGGTCTTACACATGCCCGGGGCGATGCAAGGGGTGGGCCAGATGAAAAAGTGCACATCGCTTCGTTAGGACAGCGAGGCTGACGAAGAAAAAAAAGTCGTATTCAAATTAACGAATCATCCCCCCGCGTTTTTCTTCAAACTGCGTTCCCCATTAAAGAAAAACAATGCTCCCGCGACCGGAGGAAAGAATACGCGGGAAGACGTGGCCGCGGAGAGAGAGAGAGAGAAAGAAAAAAAAGGCGCGGAGAGTCTGTCCCCTGCGCTGTCCCTCTGATTCCATATCTTGTATTCGAAACAATTGCGACAGACAGTCACACGGCACGTAATAAGGGCGGCGATTCATCATCAGAAAAAGGGAAGATGATGCGAGAGAGAGAGAGAGAGAGAGAGAGAGAGAGAACAGAGTTTAATTATTTTTTTGTCTCCGAATACACCGCGCGGTGCTTCTTGGCGGATAAAAAACAAACACATGGGCTGGGCTGGGCCGGCCGCCGGGGTGAGGCGAGGGGCCCGCGGGGTCATCACCATACATCTCTACCTGATCTGAATGCTCGTCCTGAAGGACCTTCCGGGCCGCGGGCTAGTAACTGTGTGTCGCGCTATGGTCACACGACGGCTCCTCCGGCTCCTCCGGGTCCTCGCCCCGCGAAAAGGAAACGCATAACGAGGCTGTGTTCCTGGTACTGATAACAACGGTTCACCTTGAGGACCAAAACAGTGCCGGTGAACACAGGCCGCAGGGAAGTGTCTCTGATCCGTGGTGCAGACATTCATTTTTTCTTAAAATTCCTTACAATTATTGTTATTCCGGTGAATTCTCGGTTGGCACTTTAAAACGCAGGCTGTCACAAATTTTGAGCATTAAAAAAAAACTTTTATAAAATTTGTAAAAAAAAAATACTTGAAAAAAAATAGAGTGCAGCTCGATTCGACGCAGGCCTGGCCGTGATATCATTAGCCGCGGCGGAGATGAGCGACAACGGAGCGGAGCGGGCAGGCCTTATGTGCACCGCAGCATCCATTGTCTCACCTCTGAGCCCGCCGGCCGCCGGCCCCACCACCCCGCTGTCCGTGTATGCAAAGCAAGCCGCGCTTCCCCTTACAACCCCACACCGCGGCCACGGCATCGCTTTTTTCACAGGATAAAAAACAAGTTCGGGAGACGACTCTTTTTTTTTCCGTCAAGGTGCGCGCGCATTAGTCCTGCAGAGAGGAAGATGCTAAGGGCGCTGCTGGTGCTGCTGGGCGGGAAAGGCTGGAAAGGTGTACGCTACCGGCAGCTTTTTTTTTTGAGCCGCGGCATGCGTGGTTTTAGGCTCACCCTTCTAAACTTTTTTTAAATCTTAAACGGCAGTGGGGATTTTTTTCTAACGAAATGTGTACAGTTTTTTTTTCGAAAACAGGCTGGTTTTTATTTTAGGAATTATACATGCATCCGGCTGAAGGCAGCGATGCAAACGCCTCGACGCACCGGAACGCGTCCACTGACGTAGGGGTATTTCACGAAAAATTTCACACATTCCGCTAACCCCATCATGGTGGGCTCTGACGGGTGTAAAATGCAGCCCCGTGACCCGCATCACTATTTTTTAAATATTTTTTTTATCTGGTGCATTAGCTTCTTATCCTAGTTCAATTTTCCCACTACCTTCATTCGGTCATACGGCACACGATGCGGGACGCGTTCCCAGGACCATCCGCGCGCCGCGAGCGCGAAATCTTCCACCATCAGTTTTACACCGGAACAGGTATTAATATCCAAATTATACGTCTGCCGATGGACTTATTTCGATCATTAGCCGCGGGCGTGCATTTGCATGCGGCCCGCGCATCGCGGCGTCGGCACCTCAAGTGGAAGGGTTGAGGGACACGTCGCGCGCATATCATTGCCGAGTCACCTGCCCGGAAATATTTTGGTCATTAGTCTCCTTAAAACAGCTCAGTTTTCCCTTTCCTTCCCGCGGGACGCGGTGCGATCTGCATACGGGCGCACCGCGACGGCCGCTTCCTTGGCGCGGACCCAAGACGCGTCCTGCATTATGCACCATTTATTTACTGTCAATCACCGCAACCAGGGGATCATCATCATCGATGCAAAAATTTTCGAAAACGGAACGTCATATTAGACTGACAAATCATGTCGTCGCCGATCGGGTGGATGGATGGATGGATGGGAGCAGCCGCCGCCGGCCTCCAAAACACACAGACACATCGACGCGGCCGCAAGTTGTCTCAGCCTGAGGCTTCGGCTGTTCGGCTCGTAGAAGTGGCGGGTTCATCCCTTTCCTGGTGCCGTCAATAGGCATTTCCAAAGATGCTCTGCGCCGGAAGCCGGCTGCGGCTTTGAGATTGCCAAGTACGCTGAAACTTTTCATCCCGCGGACTGCTTTCCCTTTCGCCAGTATGCTAAAGTATACGAATGACTTCACGTATCACGTATCATCACCACCCTCACTCCTTTAAAGTTTCACTTAAACTCTTTGGCCGACGAAAAAAGAAACAGAAAAAAAACAGCAGTCATTGTGCCAAGCGGTGCATGTCCGGCCAATCAGAAGCATAGAGAGCTGTTATGCAAAACAGCCTCCATTCCGTTCAAAGCGAAATGTTACAACACAATTATGCAGATTAATCTGCAAAAGTTTTCGTTGCAAAGTGTCAAATTCCACCCGTGCACTCGCTGGTGTCTATTTATCCCCGGCACCATCTCGTACTATTATCGTCGCCAGTTTATCCCGTCTGCGCGGTCGCAAAAAAAAGGGAAAGAAAAAAGCGACAAGTCACTCTGGTCGTTGCTATTATTATTACTAGTCGTTCTCTCGCTTTGCATAGCGCCCGAAATCACTGCCGACATCACTTTGAAATTGCGCACGCGCGCTAAACTAGCCAATCACCGCGTCCCAAAAGGCACACGGGCATACGGCGTACACACACACACACACACACGACACAGGTGCCCATAGGCCACGACGCGGCCCTCGGCAGCGACATTCGTCACCTTGTCAACGAGCCGGCGTTTTATTTCGACCCCACATTACTCACACTTTGTCGCAGCCCGTGGGTGGGAGGGACAGTGGGACTGCGCACGGCCGCATCCGATTCACATTCACGCGCGGCCGTACCAACAAATGTCTTCATATTTGTACAACGGCAGTCACGCTGGCGGCGGATGTCCATGCATGTGAGCGAGAGAGAGACAGAGAGAGAGAGGAATGCTAACAAGGAAGAGCCCACGAGAGTCCTAAACGAAGAAAAAAGTTGTGTACGAGGGGAATCGAGAAAGGGGGAAGGAGAACCGCGCGGTCAAATGGGGCACGGCTAACCTACCTCACTGACCAGAGGGCGACACGGCACGCCGCCCAGCACGCCGCGCCACGCGACCAAACTAGTACAACTAGTAGTCAGGGTGCTATTCGCGTGGTCAGTCACCCCTTTTTCCCCTTTTCCTCGTCCCCTCCACTATAAAATAGGGTTGTAATGAATGGGAGGGAAGGACGAATACAGTCTGTCAAGGCCGGACGAGGGGTCTATATCAGAGGCGGCGAATAATTCGCACAATCCTCTGTGTGTGTGTGTCGCTGTGTTTAGTTTCTCTTCGCACTTTCTATTTGTCCTGCTTCTTCCCCCTCTTTTTTATCTGTGTCCTCCCATCAAAGTTTTGGATGTAATGAGGGTGACAGTAGGAGATCGTCTCCTTGTTTGCAAAAGTAAAGAGAGAACAAATGAGGCGCTCTATTGTCGCACAAAAAAGGTCATGCAGTATCAGAGCCCGCACTACAAACACGACGCTGGCAAAACTTTCGCACCCAATCAAAAATGCTGGGAAACTTCCGAGAAAAATAAAAAAGGGTGGGAGCCATTCATAAATCAGCGCCAATTTTTTTATACTAGTACTACTTTTTACCATCTGCACCGCAAAAAAAAAATTGAAAATGTATCCGGGGGCATGCTCCTAGCCTTATACCCTCCCCTACACAGCACCGCGATGGTTTTTATCAACCTGTTCCTGAGCCGTTGATGTTCAGCAAGTGCACCGCCGCTGAGCGCGGCCGCGAGCTTTTTGTACGCATTTTTTCGGCCGTTCGGCGCGGACCACCGCGACCTGCGCGGCCGCCGCGCCGACGGCAGGCGGCCGGCGGGAGGGGAGGTGTGCGGGCGCGGTGTCTGGCTGCTGAAGCGCCGATGTGCCGGGCCGCGGGCCATAACTGATGTTGACAAAGTGGGCGTAAGTGTATACATAATTTGTCTTGAAAGGGAAGACATATCGACAGGCAATACAGGCAACATTTTTCCCTTTCAGGGGTCCGCGCCGTGGAAATCAGTCACGAGTGCCAATGACGCCTTGTAATGGCCCCCGACGGCGGCGTCGTCCCCTTGTGATGCATACTCTAGATGGTACCGGTGTAATACGTCTTGTTCTTTTTTTTCTGTCGTGGCCTCGCGGTGAAAATCACGATACGATTTTAGACCGTGGGGTCCAAACATACATTAACCCTTGCCCGAAACGGACATGGGTTCTACTTACATACGTGACTTAGCCTGGCGAAACCTATGGAAAGTACTTGCAGACATCGCCGGGCTAAGTTGGTCTCGCGCTGAACTCTAGGCTCTGCGTGAGGTGCACAGTGACCAGTACAGTAGCCACGGGCCTCGGGCAGCCGAGAGGGCGTGAGACGCCGCGGCAGGCCCGCCCGTTCATCATTCACCTTCCGCCGTGTTCCTTTGCTCAGGGGCCCCCCATTGTGATCCCGAACGCCCTGCCTGACCCCTAGCCCCGCCCCCTCCAGCCTCTCTCCTCAGAGAAAAAAAATTAAATTAATTATTTAACATTTCTTTTGACTTGATAGCGAGGCGATGGTAACAAGAAAATGCAGTCCTAGTGCAATTCTATCAAATTTTTTAAAAAAAAGTCCATTGATGACTTTGTGGACGATGTGGCGGGCGAAGCGCTTCTCTCGCCGTCGGCGCATATGCCTGCGTATGCCGGTCTTAATCCTACTTATACAAGGACGAATGGTTTTCTGGCCGCCGCTGCAAATGAGACAACCGTCAACCCTCCCGATGATGTTCCGCGTCGCACTTACTCTGCCGGCGACTTCGCGGCCACAGATCCGAATTATGCAAATGCACGCCGCTCCTCTCTGTTCCTGGGGTCAAATCGGAGGAGGCTTCGTACAATCTCTAGCGATGCGCCGAGGAACTATGCGTTCCCAATGCCGAGGCACAAGTTTTATTTTGTGATTGTCCTAAGCTTTGGTTGTGCTCCAGTACGAAATTGTTGTCCCTCGTCATTTAGACTGTTAACACTCCCACAGCCGCTGCGGCATGTCGCTAACGGCCTGCCGAGGCCGCAGGGCACATCGCTCTCCACACGTCCGCACACCGACAATGCCGCGAGGAGTGTTGGCTCCCGGAACTCTGTGTATCGCTTCTCAAAGTCGCTTGCAACAAAGCGACTCTACGGCTGCAGCGAACATCGATAGGGTTCGAACTGCGACCTCCCTTCTCCTTTTGTATGGCCCCGGCGGAGAACGGGAAATGAAGCGGAAAAGTGCGAAAACACGGCGTGGCAGGCAGCGGCGGGAATGCCCTCGGGGCGCCGCCGCCGACACACGTCGGAGCGGAGCGCGGCGCGCAGTCGGCAGCGGCACATCCGCAGGCCGCGCGGCGACTTGAAGAGGCGTTTTGGCGCGGCAATACTCCACTCCTCATTTCATTTGCATGCACAAAAGGTGCGTGCGTGTGTGAGTATGAGAACCTCCGCCGCACGCCCCGGGGCCAAATCACTTTGCGATGCACATACCGGCGTGCAGTGCGACAACGATACCCCAGCAACACGCTAGGGCCATGTTCCCGACAAGCGATCGACGCTGCGGTGCCCGGATTCAAATCCGAGTCCGGGTGCGCGCGCTGCGGCGCTGCGGCGGCCCATTGGTCACAGTCGGCACACAGCCGCCCCGAGTGACCGGCCTCATCACGGCGTGCTTAATTTCTCATCCTGCCCTAATCACGGCCCGCAGCCGCCGCCGTGCCCAGCCGTGCCGCTGTGCGCGCGGCGCGCTTTGATGCGCCTCTGTCCGCCGCGCGCGGCTACTTTACTGCCGCACCCCCCCAACGGCAATCAAGGTGCCCTGCGCGCGCGCGGGTTCAAATACCGGACCGGCGATTAATAATTTTACACAGTGCGCAGCCGCCGCCGAGGTTTTTCAGCCGACGGGGTCGTCACTGATCAATATTTGTCCATACTTGATTGAGTTTATGAGGCACGACCCCGATGTTATGAGTCTTGCTCTACAATCCGGCTGCAATCTCAGCGTCGTGAAACGCCTTTTTTCGCGCGTCCGCTCAAAAAAATCTGCGAGACTCTTCACGCCCTCAGTCGCCCGCGGATTCGGCTCCGTGTTGTGGCATTCGACTGTTTACCATGCGACTCGCCGGCAGCCGCTTCCCACGCGGCCGCAGCGCCCGGCAGCAGCCCCTAACCTCATCAGCGATGGGAGAGGGAAATATCCGCAAACAGACTGACGCTGCCGATGAGGACATAACGGACACAAATCACGTCCGGAGTCATCTGCATCGGCAGCACAATGCGTAATGCGGTCATCCCGCCGCAGAGCACGTCTTGCTGACCCGGCGGCGGCGGCGCGGCGGCGCGGGGTTAGCGGCCATTAAGGCGCGCACCTCTCTTGTTTGCTCTCATTCCTCTCTAGAAGGGTTTGGGACCTGTCGACTCACCCCGCGCTGTAGTGCGGCGTGTGTGTGTGTGTGAAGCAGACTCCGCGGCCGCCGCGGCCGGATTTGCATAATCTGTCTGCACAAACTCTTGGCTTCCTGGTTCCCGCGCCGTACGGCCTCAGTATGAGAGCGCAGTTTCCTTGTCGCTGCATCCCTGGAGAATGTGAGCTGAATCCCAATAAACGTGCGCGTCTGCGGTCCTAAATGCTGGCAAACATGGCCGAAACAATTCCTTTTTAAAAAATTCACTTTGAAAAGGTGGGCAGCTGGGATTGCATGTGGGCCAAGGGAAGTCCCCATGGTACACGGAAAAGAAATGCAGTTACGGCTAAGAAAAAAATCTACCCTCTCTCTCTCTCTCTCTCTCTCTCTCTCTCTCTCTCTGTTCTCAACAGGAAACTGTTGGGGTCGTTCCCATTCTCTGGCCATTGTCTTACACATAATCTTTGGGCACCACACCTTCAACCCTTTCTGAGGAGAACCATCTTCTCTCTCTCTGTCTCTCTCTCTCTGTCTCTCTGCGACCCACACCGTTTTTTTTTTTTTTTGTCTTATCCCTCTTTGTCAGTGCGCATCGTAGTGATACGAATATCTGCATACTGTACGTGTCCCACACGTCTTAGAGGAAACTTTTTTTTCCCCATTTCAATCTACCTTCCTTCCCTTGTGACCCTTCCCTCTTTTTTTCTGGTCGAGTTCGTTTTTTTAGACACTTCCGTTTTTCTTCTTACGCAAGAAGAGATAAATTTGATGAGTAACGTCCCTCATATCTGTACGCGAGGCCCAGCAGCAGACACCGCGTACTAGTACTCAAGTGCGTTTGCTGTAGTAAGAAAGACATTACATGTACAAATGATAACTCGACCCATCATATTCTATTTTTTTGTTTTGGTGGGACACTACCGTTTTAATTTCCTCTTAATTCACTCTTCCTTTTCCCGTTGTGCTCAAGTTAGGCAACACCAGCCGCCGCCGACGAGGAGCCCGACGACGAGGGCAGCATACCCCGTCGGCCTCCTCGGCCCACTCGGCGTCACGGTCCTTGGGGAGCGGCACGACACGGTATGGATATCACGTCTCGCGGCCGCCCCCCGTCAGCAGCCCCTGCGCGAAAAGGGGCGAAAGGGGAGAGGGGCGCGGCGGGGTGGCGAAGCAAGGCGCAGCAAGGCGGAGCCACGTAAAGCAGCGCCGGTATGCAAACACGACACTCATATGTGGCGAATAACGCTCCGCTTTAATGGCAGCCAACATAAATACAGAACGGCGCGCCGACTGCGCCGAGACGCTCCACCCTTTTGTCTCTCTGCGGTACGTGTCCGCCGCGCGGACGCTCGCTCATCCCCCCCGCTTACCCCCAGACACTTTTTTTTTCATTCTCTACTAAAGTACGTCGTACAGCACCACCACCACAGCTCACCGTCTTCCTTCACCCCCCGGGAAAGAAGAGAGAGAGAGAGACAGAGGAAAAACCGTGAAGGTGCCGAGCGCGACCCTTTCCGTATGCAAAAGTACACGGCGGCCTCCGGCTGGCCGGCGGAGAGGAGAAGGCCCCCGGGTGACACCGTCGCCGACGTGCGTCCGGCGGACCGGTGGCGAGAGGCCGCCGCCGCCGCGGCCCGCGCGCCCTGCCCGCTGTGCGCGTCCCCCCCGCGGAGCTAGGTGGGTTAGGCGGCTTAATCATATGCACGCAGCACCGCGGTAAGACAGAGGGCCGGCCGGTGCGGCGGCGGCGGTGGCGGTGGGAACTTTTTCATTCGCTCCTCTCCTCCCTGTAGTGGTGTCTCCGGGAAGATGATGCGGCGGGGCTGCAGCAGCAGCGGCAGCAGGTGCGGCACGGCGGGCCGTCCCGGAGGAGACGCGCCTCGCATTCTAAAACTCAGACGCGCGCGCGCGCGCACACACACACCGCTGCTGCTGCAGTGTCATCGCCGCGTCTCTAGAATATCCGGAGCAGATCGCAGACCTATCTCAACAGATATCACCGATGTGACGACACACCTCCTGCTTGTAAAATAGCACCAATGATATTTTGCTTTTAATTTTTTTTTCTATTTTATTCCAAAAAGTGGTTAGTTTTGTCTGGAGTTGCTCCTTGTGCACCGCACCTCCGCGGCTCTGACCAGCGCTGCCTAGACGACATGCGTGTCCCGTTACGCCGCACAGCGCTTGGTAGCGCTTCAGTGAGGTTCCCATAGGTCCCGCGCACCTTTCTCCGCGACACCTTTTGTTTTAGCGACTCGCATCCGCAGCCACTTCTTACGCGGGACAAAAACCCCCCTCCGTTCGGCCGGACAAACCGGCACCAATGATATAAAAAAACGATAAAGAAAAGACGAAGACGGCAAGGAAAGAAGGGAATCTTAAAAAATAAAAAAACAAAAAAAAATTGTGAAGGTGAGCGTGGCGGCGAAAAAGCCCGCTCACTTCCTTTATCTCGGGAGGCATTAAAGGAAGAGGACGGGCCGGCCAGAGAAAGGGGTGAGCGAGTGAGTGTACCTGTGCCCGAGGGCGAAGCCAAGCGCGAGGCGCGGCCGAGCAGCGCAGCATCCCCTTGCATCTCCCTTTTTTTTTCCCTCTCCCCCCCCCCTTCCATTCCGTCCTTTGTCTTCCTTTGACCGCCAGGTCCTCGGAAAACACCTAATTTGCATGGCTAACCCTCTCGTCCTCGGGGTGCCCTTACCACTGCCGCCCGCCCCGCGCCCCCCTCGCCCGGAGCCCGGCGGGTCCCGGGGCCCGGGGCCCGCGTCACGCGCCTACGAGGCCCCGCGGCCGGCGCAGCCCCACCTCACCGTCTCGACCGAGTGGCCGCCCCGAGGAGGCCCGCACTGAGAGGCGTATGTGCGGCGCCCTGTCGCTGTGCAGCTCTTCGGAATCGCGATGGTCGGCCGGCTGTGCAAACGCGGAAGAAGAGGAAGCGGCAGGAGATGGTGCTCTGATTAGCATAGGCGGTGCGCTCCTCGGCTTTGTTTCAGCGGCCCGCTCTTTGTAAACACTGCGTTGTCTCCGGTGAAGCTCTCATTTGCATGTCGGGCAGGTAGCATATGTGTCATCATCCGTTTGTTTTCGACCGTATGTGTGTGTGTGTGTGTGTGTGCGGGGGGCATGGGAATTTTTTCACTCGCCGTCGCGAGAGACACTAATACCGCGCGAGTCGTTGGACGAGAGGAAAAAAAGCGGTGCCCTCACCCAGAGAAAGAGAGAGAGAGAGAGAGAGAGAGAGAGAGAGAGAGAGAGAGAGAGAGCAAGTCCGGTTACCGTGGACCGAAACGCGACCATCTTCATTTTTTTTTTTACATTCCATTTTTATTTTACAGACATGAATATAATTCGTTATCAACGTTTCGAAGGCCTACAGTAGACTTTGCGTACCGTATCAGTCAATGGTGCACGGAGCCCGCCACTTTGCAAACACAAACAGGGGTCAAACACACGCTGTCTGCATGGCCAAAACACTATCGGAGGGGTCAGCAAACTCCGCGCGGAGTCAAGAAACTTGTGGGAACCTTAGACTTATTTTCTTCTCCGTAATTAAAAAATACTGACAGCCGATATAAATGGATTATATGGATGGCCATGTGCTCCCGGTGAGTGCAGTGGCGTCAGCTGACTGTGACGTCATCACGGCACGCCCCTGACCGCGCGCAACAATCTCCTCCGCGAGTGAGGAAAAAGTCTCGTTCGCCCGCGCGCCGAGTTTTTGTGTGTGGGCTTTTTTTTCTTATCCGACTCCATAAAAACTAAACGCGAAGGTAAAAATCACTGCAGAACAAGTGGCGGCGCAAAGGGTGCGGGGCGCGCACAAGTTTTTACTTTTTTATGCGCCCCCTTTTTTTTGTACATTTTTTTGAAACTTTCGCGCGGTTTCCCCTTCAATCCCGGCACTGAGTCTCAATCCAAATCGCCTCTTATCCCCGCTTGAGGCCCGGCCCGCGCCTCGCCCGGCGCCCACGCTTCCCGATTCTCTTCGCGAGGAGCTTCGCAGAGTTCATCGGTCCCGGCCAAATCATATTACATCAGAAGCGTGTAACATCGGGTCCGTTGACCCTCGCACGCCTCGCACGGGCTGCACACCAATCTCTCCTCTTTTTTTAGCGCTGATACACCACATTGGGCCGCACTGTTATTTTTTTTTATATTTTTGTCGCTCAGGCCCCTCTTTGCCCTCGACCTCCTAACTACTATGTGTATTTTCCCGGTTTCTTGCCGGGTCCTGGCACTTTTTTTTTGGATCACAATTAAAGAAGAAAGTGGGCAAAAACAGAGCAAGGCCAGGCCGTTCATCCTTGCGAAGGGCGGCACGAGAACAACACATTTAAAATCCATTACAATATGAACTTTTTATACTGAAAATGTGTCTTGTACAGTGTGTCTTATTCTTGGCGCATTTCGGATTTTGGACAGCAACAGTGAGACAGCCCGCCGGCGTGTCTCGCTGACGTCTCCACGAGTGCCGTCGAGCTCTAGGCGGCCCCCTCGCACCAGCCTCCCTAATGCGAATCCATTACGTTACACGGCTCTGCGTGCGAATGATCTGCAAAAGCCCATAATGACCTGTCACAACTCCATCAGAGACAACGAGACGTACACAAACGACGCCGCTATGCACCCAGCAGAGCGAAATCATTTTCGCGTAGTGGTGACGCGGCGACGGCGGCAGCGACGGCAGCGGGGTGCGAAAGGGGTGCGCGGGAGCTGCGCGGCGGGGGGCGACAGGGAGCAAGGGCCGCTCGCTGCTTCCTTTTTTTTTCGGCGCCGAGATTGAAACCGTGCGGTTACATTTATTTACATTGCAATTTTCCATTACCCCAAAGCTTTGCGCAGCTACCTTCACCGTCCTTATGCACGCCGGAACGCTTGAACGGAACATCTAGCGGTGCCCGGGCAGCTCAAAACCCAGCGCCCCTGGTTGAAAGTCAAACCGCTTCCGGCCGGCGCTGCGGCGGAGCGAAACTGCAGAAAAATTCACACCGCCGGCCGGCCGACCCCAGCCTTCACTCCACTCCACTTGGGTGCCCTCGGCGGCATAATGGGGAAGGGTGACGGAAGACACACACTATGCAAAGCAGGGCTCATCAAAGGGCTAAAGGGGTCGATCGGAAGGGTTGCAGCGGCCAGCGCGCCCGCCATGCCAGGTTATAAAGGCGCTTTGACAAAAAGAGCCTGGGCACCCCCGGAGACAGCGAAAGAAGTCCCAGGTACGCCTCTTTTATTTGAGATGAGAAAAAAAGGAGGGGGTTGCCTCCTCGGAGGGGAAGGGTTCGCCGCCTCTCGCCCTCTCTGTCGCACTCCCGCCGGACGCCGTGCCTTACCTGCCGCTCCCTCTCGCTCGCTCTCTCCGAAATGGTCGGGCTTGACGCGCGGATCAAAATGTTTTCGTGTAATTACTTATTGAAGATGCTCATTGTGTATCGCCGATCAATAGGTGTGTGTTTTGTCGGCGGTGTGATATCGGCTTCGATCGAGTATCTGGCCTTTGTTGCCGCGCGCTGCGGTGTGTTTATGCAGTGTGCGGATGCGCCAAACACCGCACTGTCACGTGACTCTTTGTGCCACTTTATGTTCGCGATTACGTCTTATTGGAGCCTTGGCACATTTTATTGAGTCATAGATAAGGATGTTTAGTGCGACTCCAACTGTCTTTCATTACCATTACTCGCCGCCCTTTCGCGTTGCGACTCTCTTTAAAAAAAACCGCCAATGGCACACCGCCGCCGACGTGTCAACGTCTAAATCAGCGTGCTGGTAAGTTCGAGTCGGATTCCCACTCGAGCTGTTGTTGCTTCGCTGACACTCCCCGGGGTTTTTGCTTCCATCTCGCTGAGATTATGACACACGGCCCATTGTCTAGTGATAACACGTTCGCCAAACATGTCTGACTCTGTTGCTGCGATGCGGGATGGGAGATCCAAGAAGCAGACAACCACGGCAGTTCTCTACAGTGCACCACAGGACGTGAAAATAATCAGACCTGATGATCGTATTATAAAGTAAATTGAGTAAATTACTAAGCTTAAACATAAATAAGCTCGGCGGTGTTTCCGGAAATCTCCGTCTGAAACACTGTGGCCCACCTGACGCCTCGGGGCTACTCTGGACGCGGAAGGCGTGCATCTGCGTGTGAGGCCTGCCTGCACCTTCCATTATAGAGCCGATTGAATTGTGAATAGTGTGCTGGGAGCGGAGCCCGGGAGTCCAGCCCGGAACACAAACCCCCCGGGGTGCCCGGAGTGCCCCCAGGGGTGCCCCCGGGCCAACAGGGGCACATGGCGGCGCGTGGAGGGGGACCGCGATGCTGACGAAACTAGCTCCTTTTTGTTTTACACGCAGCGAGTCGCCATTGGGAAGCCTTCAGTAGTGGGTGTTACCTCATGGAACGAGCAACATGTCCAACGACTGAAGTTTGAAAACAAAGAAGAGAGAAAAATAAGAAAGGATAATAAACAATATAGCACAATGTATCTGGGTGGCATGTTATTTCAAATTGACGTTCTGCAATTATTATTTTTTTTTGCCGATGTGTACAGTAGTAGGGACGTCCTAGCCATTCCATAGAAACTCTCAAAGCCACGAGAAAACTCGTCGCAGCACTGCACTCGGGTCTCCAGTGCATCGGCGGGAGAGCGAGGTTTGACGCATAGCAAATCGCCACAATCCATCAAGTGTTGAAGAAGACGGTCGCCTCAGCATTGCAAAGGATCCGCGTCAAACTATCTCAGCAAGTCCCGCCTAGCTAATAGGCAGCTTTGTGAAATGAAGGTGCTACTTTGCTAAACACAATTTGCAGATGTAATGACACATCGAAATCAGCTACACGATCTGCATTTGATGCGGGTGGTGAACCGGACACGCTAAACTTGAACTTGATCTTTCTAAACCAATACTTAAATTGTTACTGTGGCGCCAAAACAGAGATGGAACATGAACAAGAGTGCTGCCTTCGGAAAGTGACGAAATTACCCCCTGTTGACGATGACCAGCCGCTGGGCATGGGCCAACAAGGGCCGACAGAGACCGCAGCGGGAGGTTAAGTTTCCACGACCTACATAATTGATGATTACGACCAATTTACGCATCGGGCCGGCTGCTTCCGAATTAGCATATCGACTCTGCGAGATACGTGGCTTACTCGTTCCACTTTTAATATCCCCCGCTTTGCATACGGGGGTAGAAGGAGACAGAGAGATCCCACAGAGATGCTGCTGTGCTGGCGGCCTGCGCGCCGTGCAGTGCAGGTACCGGCTATGCCGCTGTGATCGGCGGCATTGAAAACCGTCCCAAATTGACCAGTGATTAATAGATTGATGGATAATGACGGCGTAACCAAGGCGGGCATGCTAAGTAGGTGTGGGTTTAGAGGTCCGGATGCTGCTGCGCGCGGAGATCAATTTTCGCTCTAATTATGACAGCATCGGACCGTGGGAGCTCCCTGCGCTGCTGCGGCGGCGGGAGATGGATTATATTGTCTCTTCGACACATCTCCGAGGTGACGACAAAGTAACGGCAGCAGCGACATATGACAAATCTGGAAGTCACAAAGTCTGATGTTATCTGCTTCCGCACGCAGAATGTTCGGTCTGTTTCAAATCCATGTCCCTTTCAGTCGGCGACACGCGCACGCACAAACGGAGAGACGCCCACGCCGCCGTCACGCCCATCACCGCCGGCTGCTACTCCTTTGTGTCCCGTACACGCTTGCGCAACACTTTAATGCGTTCCGTCGCCGTCCCATTCACTTTCGGCGGCACACGGAGTCACCTCAAGGGTCTCATTTCCGAGTTTGTTTGCCGGCAGCGTCCGCGGCAGTCTCCGGCGCTAGGGGTAGTGACCGATTCGACACGAGGTCTGAAGCACACCCACAAACACACACACACGCATAGCAAACGGCGTCATGGAGTCACAACAACACGCATTTATTCGGTTTCCTGGCCATCCCCCCGTAAACAATACCTCCGGTACCGCCACAACGCACCCACCCACCCAGCTATCTTTTGACACCGCTCTGATTTACACGCTGCCCTGCTTTGCATAGGTGCGGGCCCACGACACATGCGCGTTCCAAGAAGTCTGAAAAAAAAAGTAAAGAGCAGGCCAGCAAATTCGGACGGTTGCAGTCCGCGGCCCTCGAGCACGGGGTACTGTCTAGGCTGCCGCGCGCACGCCCGCCAGTCGGGTCGTTGACGTTGACGGAGAAGATGAGCGGCGATTTATGGTGGGTGCCCCTGCGCGGACAGGTCTAGAGCATTCCTTTTCGTCAAAAAATTAT
The DNA here is from genome assembly GCA_026979955.1 of Megalurothrips usitatus. Lineage (NCBI taxonomy): Eukaryota > Metazoa > Arthropoda > Insecta > Thysanoptera > Thripidae > Megalurothrips > Megalurothrips usitatus. The sequence continues at coordinate 9,723,046 of CM049602.1, forward strand.
TTTAGTTTTATAATTTTTTTGAGGGGGGGGGGGATGCCGAAATAAAAATCAGAAGCAAATTGAGGCGGGACAGTTTTGGGTATCGTTCGTCGACCCCTTCGGACGGCGTGGCAGCCGGCAACCCTTACGGGTGCCCAATAGGGGCCCCCGAAGGCCGTTGACCTGCCCCAAGAAACCCATAAAACCGTCCCGCGGGCGCGTGCAGCCCCCCGGGGGCCCCGGAGGGCCCGCAGGTCCCGCAGGTCGGGCCCCACCCCCTCAGCCCCCGGCAGACCCCGCCGACCCGATAGAGGCGATGCCCCACAAAGGGAAAAACGACCATAAAAAGGGGTGTCTTTATACGCGCTAGTGACAAGTGCCGCAAAAGAGCAGCGGGAGGGTTAGGGGTTTGTTGCGTAACAGGTCCGCCTGCTCCGGAATGACCACAAAAAAGGCAAGAATTTTCGGGCTGTGGGTTCTTTGAGGGAGGAGTTCGTTGGCCTTGACAAGTCGTTGACCCCGGGCGGCGCGGGGCTTTCGCTCTCGTTTCTGATGGTCACCTACGATAAACCCATCGGAAGAAATCGAAGGCGCCGCATTTCCGCGGGTCGCCGAGAAGTTATCTCTCGGCCGCCACGCGCTCCCTGACCTCTCGTTTCGGGCCGCAGCGTGTTATCAGCAGCCCGTGCTCTCTTATCAGTGGAGACCAATGCGGAAGCGGGGCGGGCCGCGGACGCGTGCGTATCGATTTCAATCGGATCCTAATCAATGCGACCTATTAATCCAGCACCAGACGTGTGTTAAAAATTCTCATCTTAAAAAAACATCAACAGTGAAAATCATTTGCTTGAACTGTTTACGTCGAGGAAATATTCCTGGGATACCACGAAAACCTTCGCAAAAACAAAAAAAAAAAACTGTGAGGAATACCGACAAAACTCGCCATGAGGAGAGACTCACCTCCACGGCACCGTTCCACATGTAGTGCACGCCGTCGTGGTGCGGGTTTCCGCCCGCCGAGTTCATGTGCTCGGCCATGACGGACATCCAGTGGACCAGCCCCGGGCCGCCGCCGCCCGGACCGCCGCCGCCGCCCTTGCCACCGGGGCCGGAGCCGGGGTGGGCCGGCGTCTGCTGGCCACCATCGCTCTGCGACGGCGACCACACGAACGCCTTCTGGAACACACCAAGTTACGCACGGTTAGGACCCGAACCGAATCTGCTAGTGCTGTCCGCGCGCGGGCCTGAACTGGAACGTCGTTTAGGGATCACGGAGAAACAACCCTTACAGTGAGAACAAAGGAAGAACGGGATTATTACCTCACTTCAGAAAAAAAAACGGAGGATGAAAGCCTCATTACTCGAACACAAATGAATTTCTCATACACAGTTTGGTTTGCACCCCGCTGCATCATTAGTCACGTGCAGCAGGTTGCTGTTGTGTTCTCCGCTGCGTTTTTGCCGCAGTCCGTCGGCAGGAAGGCGCTGCTTTTTTTGTCGACTTTCGCTTTTTTCCGTACGCGACTCCCGCGACTCGTGCGCGCGCACGCGCGTGTGTATCTTTCTGATCGCCGTCAGTTCTCCCGAAAGTCATCACGGTTGGGGGTTAAACAAAAAACCGACAAACTAACCCATACATAGACTTGTTGAGCTCAGGTGCGAAACGTCACGGCTGCACTGCTGTTGTTGTGTCGGGGGATGACCGGTTCGTGTCCACTGTCACGTCTACGGCGCAAAAAAAGGAACCCCCCCCCCCTCCCTCTTCCTCTTTCTTGTGTTGTTTTGTGTACAGACTGATCAGCATTTTGTTTTACGTTCAAAAATTCATGGAGGCGGGAAGTTTGGCAACAACCACGCGGCGGGTATGCTGTGCACTAGACAATGCAAGAGTCTGTGCACTTCGAGCAGGAGCGGAAAAAAAAACGGCCAATAACAGCGTGTCGGTTTCGAAGTACACGGAGAGCGGTGAAGGCACTTTCAAGTTCAAGTTCAAGTTGAGCGCGCCGCGCGCGATACCCGCCGTTTCTTTTGGACTTGGCTGCACCGAGCCAAACTCTGGCCCCCGTTCCTGTCCTGCTCAATCAGTCGTGAAGCAGCGGTGGCAGGGGGCTGCAGGGGGCTGCACTTGACGGCCAGGGCCGCGGGCGCTGCTATCCGCCGCCGCCCTGCTCCGGTCGTCGCGCCGTGCCGGGATGACACAGCTGCTTCTTGTGCGTCACGTCTCGCGGGCCGCGTTATAAGAAGGGGGCGACGCGCGGAGGGCGGCGGCTGGGAGAGAACCGAAAAAGAAGAGGTGCGCGCGGCCGATGAGGAAAATGGAGTCCGATTCTAGAGCGGCCGCCGCCCCGGCCCAGAGCCCGGCCCCGGAATGAAGGCGCGCGGAGGGACGGCCGGACTCCCATTTCATGGCGATTTCGGTCCGCCTCGTCATAGCGAGCGTCCGGGCCGCGGCGGCCCCCGCTGCTGCCCTGCCGCCGCTGCCGGACTTGCATGCCTTTCCCCTCCCCACCGCCGCCGCCGCCGCGGTGCTGGGACATTTCACTGCCAACTTTATTGGATTGAGCGCCGCGAAGCTCGCGACAAAAACCCGACTGCCATCCCTACTGGGATGGTAGCCACACTAGGATTTCTAGTCCCAAAACTTTCAAAAAATCCATATTTTTTAAGAAAAAAAAAAATCAAATTTTTTCGGAAAATTTGAGGAATTTTCTGAAATTATTTCCTCTAAATTTGCAGGACCAGAAACCTTAGATCTGTTTAGGAGCCGCACGTCTAGGACGTCAGCGGCGGCTGAGGCGAGTGGAGGTCAGACGCGGCGTGGGGCGCGGCCGGCAGCAGGAAGCGAACGCAAACACCCCCTCGCCGAGGTATACGAGCACTTCATGGAGTCGTGTTGTTGTAGAGAGGGGGGGGGGGGGGAGCAAAGCGCAGCTAGTGTGCGGCCCGCCTTGGCCTTTTATAAGCTAATTACACATCGGGCCAATAAAGGATCGATTTCGTTTTTGTGGTACGGCCGATAACCTGTCAATAAGTGGATACAGTTTACACACCCTTTCGGGCGCCCTGCCAGTAGCGGTGACGCAGTCCGCTCCCCTATATCGCGCGGCACACCCACCGCTTTAAATAACAAAGCTTCAAAAAATAGGCAATCGGGCATTTCGGGAATAAGGAGGGGGTGCGAACAATGGAAAGGCACGTCGCGGCCCCGCGGCTCCGCGGCGCTGCTCTCTACGAAGCTGCGCATGTGTGCTGCCGAGTCGCGCCAACACGTTACAAAGGCGACCCTCTCATTTTTGTGCTCAAATCCTGTACACAACGTGAACGTTCCGCGGACCGGTGTTTGCGTCGGCATGCAGGTACGGAGGTTCAGGAACACGCCACACAGCGGCGCTGCCGGCGGTGGTGCCCCCCCCCCCCCCTTCCAGACAGGAAACCGGGCCAAACCACCGCAGAAAGAGAAATATATAAATCTTTTACGCCCTATAATAGGAGGTGGGGGGGGGGGCAAGGAGGAAAACTGGCCACAAGAAAAGGCGGGTGAAAATCGGGGTGAGGGGAGGGAGAGAGAGAGAGAGAGAGAGAGGGGGGGGGGGGGGGGGGGGGGTCAGGCGGAGGGCTGAAGGGAGCGAATGGGCGGGAAAAGCAGGCAAAGGGGCTACAAGACGAGGAAAAAAGCCAGGAACAAGAGAGAGGAGAGAGAGAGAGAGAGAGAGAGAGAGAGAGAGAGGGAGACGAGGGAGGTATGGGGGGCACTACGACTGCCCTTCCCTCTCGCTCCGGAGAATCAATAAAGTTGTATTGTATATGTCGTTGTCTCTCTCTCTCTCTCTCTCTCTCTCTCGCTGTATCTCTCACTCACACGCTTTTGCACCTCATCACTCTTTCTCTGTTGTCGCACCCGGTATTATCTGGGTGTGATTCCCTTCGCAGATAATGGGGGCCAGGCCTACTACAGCAGGGCCTTGTAAGCAAAAGGGTCGTGTGTGCGTGTGTGCGTGTGTGTCGCCAGGTCACCGCATCTGCACAGGCGGCCCCGCCTTAATTGGCAAAAAAGGGGGTTCGCGTCGATTTCGGCGGCCGGGTTGCCTCGGCGGCAGCCCCCCGGTGCATTGTGGTCCGGGACGATTAGCAGCTCGGAGATGACGGCCGGCTGATAACACACCGAGCGACACGCGTCCCATTCTGTCGGAGAGCTTGCGCCCCGCGCCGCGGAGTATCGCATTCACAACCCCTTCGGTGATTGGGATCGGGGACCGGCCTGGGTGTGCAGCGCAGAGGTCAGCTGTGGCGGCGGCCGGCGGCCGGCGTGTGGGGGGCCGGCCGGGCTGGCGGAGTCCCCAGACGCCCTCTCTCTCCCCCTCCTTCCCCCGCCTCCATTCAAACTCGTAGCCTCCTCCCCCCTCCGCCGACCCCCCACCCCCCTCCACGGTCATACCTCATCGGGTGGCGAGGGCGGGCCGTGCGCCCCGTGGGCCCCGTGGCCCATGTGGTGGTGGTGGTGCAGTGCCCGGCTGAGGGCGATGCTGCCGGGGAAGGCCGGCGCGGACGGCGGCATGTCCTCGTCGTCATCCTCGTCGTCGCCGTCCTGGCCGTGGTCGTTGTCCGACGGCGAGTACGATCCCAGCTTCTCGGTCCGGCCGAGGACGGCGTTGGTCAGCAGGTGCTTGTACACCTCGGCGGGCAGCAGGAACTGCTTGCCGTTCTTGTGCTTGCTGTGGTGGTGGTTGTTGTTGTTGGACGAGGAGGCCGTGGAGGACGCGGACGAGTTGTCGTCGTGCTCCGGGGACGGGGCGGGCGTGGCGACGTGGCGCCGCAGCTTGCCGTCGTCCTCGTCCTCGTGGATGTGAACCTCCGGCGCCGCGATGTCATCGCCCTCGTCGTCCTCGTCGTCATCCTCGTCGTCCTCCTCCTCGCGACGGCTCCGGTGGTCGTCGTCGCGGTCCTCGTCCTGGTCCGACTCGCTGGTCCGGTGGTCGCGGTGGCCGTGGCCGCGCCCGTGGCGGTGAGGGCCCCGGGGGCAGGCCGCGGTCGCCGACGACATCCTCCCCCTCAGGCTGACATAACCTCAACGCGGCGCTGCGCGGCCGGCATAACCTCGAAGCGAGTCCGCGGCGGCGGCGGCGAGGGGGCCGTGCCGAGGGCCGTGGCCGCCGTGGCGCCGTGCCCCCGCGGCGCGCGCTCGCTCCTCCGCCTGCGCCCTCGCGCCCCGCGGCCCCAGCAGGGGTCTGGCGCGGGCCTCGGCGGCCGGGGCGCGATCGAACCTACTACTGCTGGCACCGGCCCCCGCTGGCGGCCAGCTGAGAGCGCGCAATTCCGTGGGAAAAAATCGTTTGGCCGCGACGACGCTCGGTTCGCCGGCGGCGGCGTGCGGGCCGTGCGGCAGCCGTGCGGCAGCCGTGCGGCGGGCGCCTGCTCCTCGGCGGGGGCCTCGCAGGCCGCGCGGCCTCACCCCATCCCCTGCGAGGGCCGCGGGGGCCGCGGGGGCGGGCCGGCGACAGGCGAGGTAATTAGTACCCGCCCCGGGTGGAGAGGGGGGGGGGGGCAACGGGGCCGCGGGGGCGGTGGGCAGCGGCCGCCCCCCGCCGTGCGGAAGGTCAGCACGCAGCCGCCGGCGCCGCGAGATTAGCGCGCTGCCTCCCACGTGACCACGCGAGACGCGACGTGACAGCGACGGGGCGTGACGTCACCGCGCGGGACGTGACCGAGCGTGACACGAGCGTGAGGACGTGACGACGCGCCGACGGCGGGGCTGCGGCGGGGGCGTGGCCCGTCAGCGGGGTCCCGCGCTACGCCGCTACGCCGCTGCGCCGCTGCGCACCACCCTACCACACCACACCCGCCCAGCCTTCCGCCCTGCTCGACGAGAACTAAGACATCGGCCCCGGCCATGCCCCGGCCATGCCCCGGCAGTACGCTGCAGCCAGCACCGCCAAGGAAAAAAAAATACGTCCACAGAAAAAAAGGAGAAGAAATAAAAAATGGAATAAAAGAGGTGGAGAGAAGATAGAGAAACAGAAAGGGAGAGAGAAAGCCGATTCCAGGCGGGCGAGTGTGGACGCGAGAGGGAGCAAGCGAGCGAGCGCGCGCGCCAGAGAGAGAGGGAGGAAGGGAGAAAGAGAGAGGGGCGCACGCGTGTGTAGTGCATCGGAGAGGGAGAGAGCGCGGAGTAGAACGGGGAGGCACAGCGGGCACAGCCCCGCCAGGCCCAGCCCTGGGGGAGGGGGGTGGGGCGGCAGGGGTATATAAAGGTATATATACAGACTTGGATGTCTGGTGAAGGGGAAGCGGGGCCCCGGGGGGCGGCGGCGGCGAGGGGAACGATCGTAGACGCCAGTGGAAGGGGTGGCGAAAGGAGAGAGGAAGAAAAAGAAAGCGCGGGGAGAGAGAGAGAAGGGGGCGGGGGGCGAGAGGGCGAAAGAGCGAGAAAGCGAGAGGGAAGAGGAGGAGAGAGTGAGGGCGCGGCAGTGTAGCGCCCTAGGAGAGCGCGGAAGAGAAAGAGGGGCGCTGGGGGAGCGCGGGCTGAGTCGGGGGTGGGAGAGAGAGAGAGAGAGAGAGAGAGAGAGAGAGAGAGAGAGAGAGAGGAGGAGGAGGAGAAGTAGTATTGGGGAAGGAATGTGGGGGAGGGGCTGTATGGCGGGAATAAGGAAGACGGCCAAGAAAACACTGTAGGAGGAAAACCCGACCGAATGCGAAGGAGGAAATATACGTATGTGTGCGCGAGCCGGGGGGCGGGCTGGCGGCGGCTGGACTGTAAGAGCCCAGGAGAAGACGCGAGCTGCGGGAGAGAGAGAGACAGAGAGAGGAGGACGACTCGGACACCTAACGCAACGTTACATTGATCTGGAAATAAGCCCGCACAGCAGCCGACGCGCCGCCAGGCACCACCTCCGCTAGATTGTTGTTTTTCCATCCCGTCCGCTTTTCTCGTCTCTCTCTCTCTCTTTCTGTTTTTCCCGACGCTTTTCCCGCCCGGTCGCGCGCGCGCCTTACTGCATGCTCCTTTCTGCGAGCTCCCCCCCCCCCTCCCCGGACCCCCTTTCCGCCGGTCGATGTGTTATTTTGTTTCTTTACGGCCATAAAGAAAAACTTTTTGATAGAAAAAATAAATAAACGATAAAAGAAAACAGCGTGCGAGGGAGACGGGGCGCGTGGTGTGGGAGGGGGTGGGGGATGGGGGTGGGGGGTTGGGGGTGGGGGCGCGCGAAGACGCGCAGGGGGGTGGCGGCCGCAGACGGGGGGGGGGGGGGGGGGACTCCCGGAGTTTGCGAAAACACACATTTCATCCTTATTTTCTTTATACTGGTCCTGTCGCGAATGTGTCTGTGTAAGTAAGCGCGCGCACGTGTGTGCGTGTGTGTTTTTCTTCCCGTATTTTTCTTCGGGATTCCGTCGGCGGTGCGGAGCGCGCGATGTGCTCCAGTTTGAGAGATTCGTCCAGTGCCAGCAAAATGGTACAGCGGACACGCGCACACACACACACACACACAGTAGGCGGCCGTTCCGACTGAATTTGCCGTGTTGTGCGCCGACCAATGAAATTCATCCAAGGATGAATTCATGAATTCGCAAGGTTCCGAAAACAACCCGCCCTTCTCCCCCCCAGTAGCCGCAGCCGCAGCGCCCTCACAGCAGGATGTTGCGGTGTGGCAGGTGGTGCGGTCGGCCTGACAAGTGTCACACCTCAGCAGCGGTAGCGGCAGCGCCGTGTGGGAGCCCCGCTGGGCCCCGCTAGGCCCCGCTAGGGGGCGGCCCCCCCGCGGAGACGGTCGTGCCGGCCGTGCGCCTCGTCAGCCACCTGTTGGAGTTGTGTAGTCCTGCTGCCCCCGACGACCTGCCGTCTCATTCCGAACGCTCGGACCTCCACCCCTCCCCCTTCTCTCTCTCTCTCTCTCTCTCTCTCTCTCTCTCTCTCTCTCTCTCTTGGGGGTTGGGGGTTGGGGGTTGGGGGTTGTCTATACGGTTTCTAATCCGGAAAATTTCATGGAATTTTTTTTTTAAATCCTTATAGATTCAGAATTTTTTTTAGAATTTTGGCTTTCCTTTGAAAGTTTTATGATTTTTTTAAAAAAATTCGGGACCAAAAACCCTAGTTGTTTACTTCAGACTGGAACGTATTCCTCTCGCAAAAAAAAAAAAATTAAGAGGGTCGCAAGAGGAAAGAATATTGTTTCGTAGCAAGTATAAAATGAGTGCGGCTATCCTGTCCGATGGTGCACACAGTGTAGCGGTGCGAAGGTGTCGTGCCCTGCGCACTCGCTGGAGGTGAGGCGGCAGCGGCTGCATCCGTGCCGCCGCCGCCGCCGCCGCCACATCCCGATGCAGCCGGAGGGCCGTACGGACACGGCAGAGAAATGCTCCGGGGCAGAAGCGCGCGTAATGGCTTCCTATACATTAAATTTTATGTGTCTGCTGCTCCTCCTCTTGGCGTTCTGGACCGCGTGCCTCCTCCCCCCACCCCTCTCCCCTCCGCCGTCAGCAAAGGGCCTCCTTCACGTCCTTCCCCTGTCACCCCCCGCGACCAGGCGGTCGGTCGCTGGCGGCACACAGCCGCCCGTACGAGCCTCCAAACGACCGTTTTGAAAAGGTTCAGATTGAACATCACGAGCGAAAGGCTCAGCTACATAATTTTGCGCGCCAGGATTCCGCAGAAAACACGGGCTGAAATGGTCACAGAAAACGGCTCTTGTTCGAGTCGCTTCCCCGGGTCTATACGGAAGCCAATGCGGTGCGCCGTTGCTGCCTCCAGGTTTGAAACGCAGAGCGCAGTTTTCGGAAGAGCCCCTGCCCTGCCCCGCAGGCCGCCCTCATCGGGCATCGTGACTCGTTGATTCTCAGAGTGGCACTGACGCCCCCCCCCCCCCCCCCGTGGGGCCCCCCGCCCCCCGGCCCCGCTCTGGTTGCTGCCGCACCGCGCCCGCCGATGCTCACCCTTCGCGGCGCGAAAGGCGAAAAGGGTGCACCGTGACTCGGCGGCAGCGCGCTAGGCGGCGCTGCTGGGTGCCGCAGGGAGCCACCCGCGTCGCCCTCTCCTTGTCTATCTTGCTGCCCGGGATGCGAGTCGCGGCGGGCACGGAGACAGAGACAGCGTCAGAGGGGGCTCCGCCGCCGCTCCGCAGGGCTCCGCAGGGCTCCGCAGGGCTCCGCTGGCCAGCGGCCTGTTCCGGTGAGCACGAAAAGGCGAAACGTATAATGGGATTCCGAGTCGGCAGAGCGGCGCGAGCGGCGCGCGCGATCAGCCGTGACAGTGAGGGCGAAGCGGGCCGAGTGTTGGTCATTTAGGACCCGATGTCCCAGCCCTTCCAACCCTCCGCCTCTCTCTCTCTCTCTCTCTCTCGCTCTCTGTCTCTCTCTCTCTCTCTCTCTCTCTCTCTCTCTCTCTCTCTCTCTATCTATCTCTCTATCTCTCCCACCCACTCTGCTTGCCCTGACTACTTCTTCATGCAGAAAGCAGAGATCGGACAAGAGAGTTGAGCCGCCCCCGAGACTGGGGTGCACGTTGACTGCGTCCACCGCCGCCTGTTGCGTCCGAGCCTCACTTACACACACACGCGCGCACTCACACATGTGCAGCCGATCACCTTTCCATTTCATGAAGATTACGTCGGGGTGGAAAAAAAAAGCGTGTATATACATGTATACATGGAAAGCATTAAAAAGTAATACCGGATGGTGTGACGGATAGGCGAGGCCCGCAGGGTGCATCCCGCCCGACAGAAGGGGAAAGGGATCAGCCATACAGCAAGACGACAAGGAGAGGAGGGGGCGAGGAAACCACAGAAGGAGCGCATGCACATATGGCAGACGGCCCGCCCAGTGCCAGCAGCCGGCGGACGGCCCTGGCGCCCTAATGCGGTCGGCGTCTGCCCTGATTTGATTCGGCTCACACGCGGCGTGGGGCGTCGGACCGGCTCATGCGGCCCACCCCAGGATACCTTTCGGTCTGATTTTTCGTCACTTTCGTTTTCTGCGCAGGTTCTCCTCCGAACCTAATCAACAGTCGCAGGCATGAAATCTTGAGCAGGAGCTGCTGTTGCAGTGAAGATTTCCTTTCGGCCCATTGCTGCCCGACCCTCCCTCACATCCAACAACGGTCCGCGACTGCAATCAGAAAAGGGCGCCAAACCTCTCGCGCGTTAAAAAAATCGGGACGCGTCCGAGGCGCGCTCTTGCCCTCTCGCGCCCCCCCGCGAACGTCTCCCCGGCACAGCAGCGCGGACCAGCGAGCGCCTATTAATCACTATCTGTCACGATAGTCTCCCGGGCCCCGCAGCCCCCCTCGTGAGAGAGTCATCGATGCGTTGTCGGCCGAGTCCAAGGCCTGCAGCCGCGGCCAAGTTCATGCCTCCTGCTGCAAAACTCGTGGAGAACACGTGGAAAATGTTGAGACGCAAACAAAAAAATTATCAAAGAAGACTCTACGGTATTTAAGAAAAATCACAAATTCTTAAGAGAGAATTAGACTGAAGCAAAAAGTTTGTTCTAAAAATAAATGTTGCAAGAATACTTTCTGTATCAAAACAAAATTTAGATTCACAATTCCTAAAAAAAAATGGAGAATTGAAAAAAAAATATAAAGGTGTTGTTGTTGCCGTTACCATAAGCTGAATGGCGCGGGAGTCGCTTATTTCTCAATGTCCAAGCAGCCCGCCCGGCGGCGGCGGCCCCGCCTGCCGGCCTGCACACCGCCACACCTCAACCCTTGCCGCGCTTCCTCTTGCTAAACATATGGCCAATTTCCTATGATATATTGTTTTGGCAACGAGGGGGGCGGAAGCCAGAGGCGGCCAGAGGCCGCCAGCGGCGCAGCCCGGCGCAGCTCCGTGGCGCGGACAAAAGAACAACAAACACACCGCCGCCACCGCCGCTCTACCTGCGCTGCCGCCGCACACCGCCGCACACCTCAGACGCCCAATCTTATTATTTCGCAGTTATATTATTTTTTTTATGCATGCGCGCGCCGGGGACCGCCGGGGACCCGCCAATCCTTTGTGCCCCTCCCCACACTACAACACTTCTTTCTCTCGCGTATGTCCCTCCTCTCCTCGGGCTGTTCCCCCCCTTCTCGTTCTCCTTCGTCTTGGTGGATAGCGAGTGCCGACGTTTGGGGTGCGCGCGGAGTTTCTTTTACTCCATACTTCATAACGTGGATACGAGAAGCGGCCGCGGTGGCCGCGGCGGCGGCAGGGCGAGGAGCCCCTGGCTGGGTAGGCAGCGTGGGCGCACCAGCGCGGGCGGCCGGCCTACCCGTCAGTCCGCGGGGGGAGCGATGCAAACACGCCCAGGACAAGCACTGTTGGAAACTTTCTTAGGCAACTGCCAACTGTTATTCGGGAAATCTGGCTCAATAGATTTTGAAAAAAAAATAATGAAATCCATCAGCGATCCTTGCGGGAGGAGAAGCACCTCCGGATAGAGCCGCGGGGCGTTTCGACACACACACACACACACACACACACGCGCGAGCGGCCGTCAGCTGCCCGCGACACTTCCGCTCCAGTTCTCCAGAAGCGAGCCCGTCGCCCGGCACCGCCTCCAGAAGCCATCACGGACACTTCATATTCAGATCTCCGCGGGCCGGCGTCGTCAGATCGGCTCCCACGCTCTTGTCAATGTAATGGTTGGAAAGTGAAGGGGAGAGCCGAGTAGGCGGTGTAGCAAGGTGTCCCCGAAATTTTCGAAGAAATGTTCGCATAAAAATTCAGAAATTTTCAAAAATTTATGAAAAAAAAAATTCTAAAATTGTATGCACTTGTGTGGACCTGGCGACACTCTTGGAGGTTTCGGTTTCGAGGGCAAGGCGAGAGCAAGGCTCCACAACATAGGCGGCCGATCTCCACAACGGAGAGGCCAGCAGCCGCATAGGTGGGGCGCGATTTCGGCCGCGAGGTTGAAGATGATGCTCCTGCTGATGATGATGTTGCAGAGCTGCTGCTGCGGGCGCTGACGATGACGGAGGAACGGACGGGTGATGCGACGATCACGTGACGACACGGACATTTAGACGCCGCCGCCGCCGCTGCAGCAGATGACACTAATAAGCAGGTAGCGTCGCCCGTCATCTCTTTCCCACCACGCCCACCGAATTGGAGCCGTGGCGAAGCGGGGCTGAGCGGGGCGGCCGGGGGGCCCTAACCTCCCTGTGACAAGCCGACCGCGAGAGCATTATTAGCAGGGCGCGCCGCTGCGAATACTGCGAATAATGACCGTCCGTGGGAGAGGAGCCGCCGCCGCCGCCGCGGCCCACATGTGTGTGCAGCGCAGCGCGCGCGGCACGGGGAAGGGGTAAGGCTCACGGGCGACACAATGCACCAGCATAATCGATATAGCCATTGGGAGAGAGAGAGAGAGAGAGAGAGAGAGAGAGAGAGAGAGAGAGAGAGAGAGAAAAAAGCAAATTAGATAAAAAAAAATAGAAATTACAAAGCCGTTTGCGAAAAATAGAGAAACGAAACGCCATACTGCATGGTGGGGCAACGCGCGAGCGCAGAGAGGATGCCCCGATATGGTTGCAGGGCACACACGCACACACATGGAGGGACGGTCTCTATCTATCTGACGCAAAGGGCGGCGCTACCAAATTATCAAAGGCTTTCAGATATGTCCCAGCACGACTGCGAATATTTTTTTTATTGGACCGCAATAATAAGTGAAAGGGATTGCCAGTTGAACTAGGACTACACATATTTTTTTTCGCGTGTGTAAATATGTAAGGAACCCCGTGCAGACGGTCAGAAAGTCAAAACGTAGGCGGTATGTGAATATTTTCAGTTTCTCACACCTTCAAAAATGAGAAAAATGCATACACTGTCACACCCCTCCGCTGCACCTCTGTGTGCTGCAGTGGAGTGCCGCCTCCCCATCCCGTGCGGGCACTAGCGGCACACGGGCGTAGCAGCGTCGATGCGTCAGTCAGCCAAGCACGCTGTCGGTGCGTCCGCGGCGTCCGCTCGCCGGCGGCCAGGAGGGGGCGGCCGGCCCGCCATCAAACATTCACGGGGCGGCCGCGCGGCCGCGCCACGCCACACCCGAAAAGACAGCTAATTTTGCCGGCAGGCTTGGGGACCCGTCGGACCGGGCTGAGCGGAGGAGGACCCAAAGTTTTCGGGGTGTGCCCCTCCCACTCCCACTCCCACTCCCACTCCCCTCTCTCTTTCTCTCGCTGAATAAGTAAAGAGCCCTGTCATGTGGTGACTGCCCTCGCAAACCTTAGGGGCACTGGAAGAGTCCCCCAGCCCCCTCTGTTTCAGCATAGTATCTCATGAGACCACGGACACCCTGCAACGCACCACGTATTGGAACCCCCTTGGCGCCAAGCCTGGCCCATACGGAACTTCGAGTGTGGGTAAGCTACGTGCAGGCGTTACAAAGTGTTTCGTCAGGGACACTGTGTACTACAGGGTACTGCAGAAGTGACCCGCCCCTCTCGCTGCGGGCCGCAGGGCCCTGAGTGGCGCTCACAGCGTCCGCGAATCATTCCAATGGCAAATAATTATCCCGCCAAAATGGTCCCGCCGGGGGCCCCCACTAGCGCGCGGCTTTTGCAAAAGGCCGGCCACGCCACGCCACGCCACGCCACGCCACGCCACGCCACGCCACGCCACGCCAACCGCTGGTGACGGCGGGCGGCGCAGCGCCGGCCGGACACGATACGTATCGGGACCGCGATGATAAATATTTCGGCCAGCGGGCGTTTGGCAGGACGGCAGTAATTTTGGGAGCGGGCCGGCGAGTGGCCCATGCTCTGTGCGTGTGTGTGAGTGTGAGTGTGTGTGCGTGTGCATTCTCGCCATCGCAAAGCCCCGCCATGGGAATCTCATTCACGTCATGGCATGGCTGCATCAAAGTGCAATTAATTTGTTTATACATCGAAATAAATATGTCGTTCCGTGATGCATTGGCTATTTCCAACGGTCCGGTTCTCTCTCTGTCTCTCTCCCTCTCTCTCCATATGTCCAGCTTTTGTTTTTGTTTTTTCATCCCTCCAGTGCTGCCACCACAACACCACCACCGACGATATTCAATTCGTGTACCCGTCCCCTCCCCCACCCCCCATATGCAGCCCCCGGCAGTCCCAACACCAAACGCTTTTCATCGTCCCAATTTCTCATATATTCCATGCACGCTCATGCGTTTATCGCCTATGCTGCTGAAAATGTCGGGATTTTTGTGCCCTTACAATTACGACCTTTACATTTTCCCAATAAAGTCTCCAAACCACCACGATGTTTGAGAAACGAGGACATAAAAGCTACTGGAGAACCAATGAGCGTCGATATTTGTTGAGAAAGAGATAGAGAGAGAGAGAGAGAGAGAGAGAGAGAGAGAGAGAGAGAGAGAGAGAGAGAGAGAGAGAGAGAGAGAGAGAGAGAGAGAGAGGAGGAGAGGGAGAGAGAGAGACAGAGACAGAGACAGAGAGAAAGCATCAGGAGAGAGCAAATTAAAAAAAGAAAAAAAAAGAAAAAGAAGCAAACGGGGCGCGGGGCGCTGCGCGCGCGCGGGGGAAGGGTAAAGGAAAAAGGGGTGGGTGGAAAAATAATAAAGAAGGTGAAATCAGTTAGGGGGAGCCGCTGCGGGGTGCGCCGCGAGCGGCCCGCGATTTTTGGGGGAGGACCAGCAGGGCCAGCAGGGCCAGCAGGGCCAGCAGGGCCAGCAGGGCCAGCAGGGCCCAGCCCACGGGGCACGAGAGGGTGGCAGCGGAGCCCAGCGTACACCATGCAGGTCCGGCATGTGTGCCGGCATGTGTGTGCCGCGGTAAAGACCGATACGGGCTAATGGCATGATCAGAGAGAGAGAGAGAGAAAGTAAATGCTAGAACAGATACGTGCTGGAGATGACGTCGGTGAAACCGCAAAACCACCAATGAGGCGGCCGAATAGTGTTGAGTAAAGACGTGTGCAGCTATGTTTGCGAACAGTGGACAGAGCGGCGGTGGCAGCGGCCGCACGCCCCACCACGCCTAGCGCTGGCTAGCGTGTGCGGCTGCTAGTTCGGTAGGGTGGCGGCTAGTGGTCTAGTGTGCCGCCGGGCCTCTGTGATTGGCGAGATAGTGAGCGGGCCCCGCGTGATGGCCACAGCGATGGGGTCCGCACACATTCGCGGGCGCTGCGCTGCGCTGCGCTCGGGCGGCCGCCCCCGCCTGCCTGCCGCACTACACTAGTGGTGGGCGGGGACTGCCGGCCGGGGGCTCTAATAGTAGTTATTTGCACATCAAACTGCCGCGATGCGCCAACGCGAGGCCTATCGCCGCCGCGTGCCGCCAATGCGTTAGCGGCGGCGGCGAAAGGCGAGCGGGAAAAGGGGGGGGGGCATTCAAAATGGCGGCGGTGTGCTGAAACTATCGCCCAGCAGGGCGGCCACAGGGCGGACCCGTCATGGCGCCCGGCACAGTTGGCAGCGGGTCAGCCGCGGTAAATCACCGGGTCGATATAACCGCGACAGCGGTACCAGACCGACCACCCGCGGCGTGGCGGAACGCAGCAGCAAAGCGTGTGCGAAACTCGGAGCCATCGAGCGCGGGGCTGTTTGAAAAGCGTTCGCCGTTCGATTCAGCACAGACTCGCGCGGGAGTGCGGGGAACGAATAAGCATGGCAGCGAGCGGAAGAAGGGGACGGGGAGGAGAGCGCGCGGTAAAAAAGGACAAGGAAAGCCCTCCTCCCCCCCCCCCCCCCCCCGGCTCGCACACTAACAGTTTGCGCAGGAAAATTGCCATGTTTTCCTTTTCCTCTGCCGAAAATGAAAGGACAACACCACGAGCCGCACCGTGCCGTAGTACCGGCGGCGGACGGTGGTCTGGCCTGCGGAGCTGGGGCTGGAGCTGGAGCTGGAGCTGGAGCTGGAGCTGGAGCCCCCCCGCCAGTACGGCATCTCACCGCTGTACTACTCTCCCCCTCGGACGTGGACGGTTCAAACTGACGGCGCGTGCGGCGAGAAAAGTTTCGCGTCGCGATGAAATCCCCCCAGCATCCGCGGCCGCTTCTCTGCGCGACGCACGAGCTTTTCTGAAAAAAAGTTTTCCTGTCAAGCCAAAGTGGGGGGGGGGGGGGAGCTGTCCTCTAGCGGCGCTAGGGCCTTTCATGTGCACCGCACCGCGCGCGGCATCAACCCCTTCCGTGGCGGCGCCACCGCCAATTTTCGTCTCCTATGAACCTCATTAGACAAGGACGATAAAAAAAAAGAAGAAGGAAAGAAAAAGATTAAGGGTGTACCGGCTTACTTTTTTTTATTTCATAAATCGACAGTTTTGAATACGCTGATTCTAATGGTACGTGTCTGTCCCTCCTAGCCCGTCTAGTTTTTGCGGCGTCCAAACATCCGTTTTTTCCACTTTTTGAGCCAGTCAAACTCGGAATTTGAAATGGTATCATGACGAGACTTCCCAAAACATAGTACTTTACTTGGACTGTGTTTTGAAATATTTTTCGCGTCGCGATGAAATCCCCCCAGCATCCGCGGCCGCTTCTCTGCGCGACGCAAATTATATTCGAGCTTTTCTGAAAAAAAGTTTTCCTGTCAAGCCAAAGTTCCAGGCATGGGGGGGGTGGCGGGGTGAGGAGGTGCGTGGTGCGGGGGAGCTGTCCTCTAGCGGCGCTAGGGCCTTTCATGTGCACCGCACCGCGCGCGGCATCAACCCCTTCCGTGGTGGCGCCACCGCCAATTTTCGTCTCCTATGAACCTCATTAGACAAGGACGATACCCAAAAAAAAGCGTGAAAGAAAAAGATTAAGGGTGGGGGAAAAAGGGGTCGAAAACCCTCCAGGAAGGATGCGCGGATAGCGGCAAAAACCCTGAGGGGGGGGGGGGGGGGCTTCTCTCTAACGCTGGCCGAGCGACAGAGACGGAGAGAGGGACTTGAGTGAGAAAAGTAGGCGGGCAAGGAGGCGGCGGCAAAGTCGCCGCCGGGGACAAAGGGCTGCTCTAATTTTCGGGCGTGATGGCAAATTTAGAGGATCCGCCAACCCGGCCACTGCTTTGCAGTTTGGCGACAAAGACTCGAGCGCCAACAGTATGACATAATTGTAAAGATGAAATTTCTTTATTTAACAAGGTGATACAGTCAGATTCTGCAGCGGGCCCCGTCTTAGTGAAGAAGACTGCAGCGGCGCCCAGCGTCAAAAACTCTGCGTGCACTAAACGGACAGGGCGGCAGTGATCCCGCTAAATGCATCTGTGTCGCCCGCAGGGAGGGGAGGGACAGAGGGAGCGAGAGAGAGAGGGAGAGAGAAGAGAGGGAGAGAGAAGAGAGGGCAAGCGCGGGCGGGGGTGGGCGCAAAAAATAAAAAAAGAAAGAGGAGAGAGAGCGAGCGAGCGGGGGAGAGGACGGAAGTGACTGCGGGGGGAGGGGAAGTCATCTGCTGGCGAAAAAAATCCATACGTTGGACCAACGGGGAAGTGCTGGAGGCGGGCGGGAGGGGGAGGGTGGCCGGGGGCGTCGGGGGCGGCAGTGCGGGGGGTGGGGAGGCGGTGCGCCCACCGCAGCCCCAGGCTGGCCGCCCCCACCGCCCCCGCCGCCCCCCCGCCCCCGCCGCCCCCGACCGTCCAGGAGGGACGACGAGGACTGCGATCACTCTCGACCCAAAGCGGTGTCCCTCCGGCCCCGCCGGACCGCGGCCTCGCGGTGTCATGCCGTCAGGACACCCCGCGGACCCTTGCGGACCCTTGCGGACCCTTGCGGACCCTGGCGGACCCTGGCGGACCCTGGCGGACCCTGGCGGACCCTGGCGGACCCCTGGCGCCGTCCGGCCTAACCGCGACCGCCACTCCTTATGTCCGTGTAAAAGGGCCGGACTTTGGCCGGGCTTGAGCTCCTTGACCCTCATCCATCGCTTCCCGCGAAGCAGCACAGGGCGCCCCCGGAGTTAGTGTCACGTCCCGGAGGCCAGGCCAAGCAGCACGACTACTTTAACTAATTAAGCAGTTCAGGAGAAATAAAAGCATTGCTCATGACGATAATAACGTGAGCGTCGGAGGCGGCCTTGAGCCAGGAACGACACGCGGGGACCATCGCACCTCCAACCCCAAATACATTGCTCTTTTCGCTCGATCGCGGCGGCGGCGGCGGCGGTTTCAAACCCAACAAGTTGCAAGCAAAAAACGCGAAAGACATACGTGCAATTTTTTTTTCGCCTCTTTTCGTCCTTCTCTCGGGCCGGGCTCGGCACGACTCGACCCAGTGACGCGCGGCCGGGGCTCGGCTCGGCTCGGCTCGGCGCGGAGCACCCTTCCCGGCATATAAACACAACGACCGCGCGCAAAAAAGTCGGGATGGCGGCGGCGGCGGCGGCGGCGGCGGCGGCGGCGGCGGCGGCGGCGGCGGCGGGGCGCGCGGACCGCGAATCCAGCCGCAAAAACTCCTCTCCTGCAAGGCACGCGGGGGAGGCAGGGAGGGGGCGCCCTTAGGCCTCGGGGACCGCGGGGCAGGTCAGGCACGGGCGGCCAGCGCAGCCGGCACCCGCGGCACGGCGGCGGCGGCGCGGCGGAGCGGCGGCGCCACCCACGGCCAAGATCAAGATCACCTCGCGCGGCAGCCGCCCGGAGCGGCCAACGTGCGAACCAAGTCCTGCACGCAGACCCGCCCGTCCGGGTACGTCGTCAGGGCGTGCGTGCGCGTGCGTGCGTGTGTGTGTGCGTGTGCGGTGACGGGGAGGGGCAGAGGATAGCGGCGTGGAATAACGCTGGCTGGTGCATCAAATGAGCTCGGCCAAAATAGAATCGCCGATGCAAAAATGATGAAAACGTATAGAGATGCGGAGAGGGTGGGGGTTGCTGGTGCGCCGCCACGGAATAAAAAGGCGCACAGCAAATGACGCCGACCCGGTCAGAGTGTTCTGGAGCCCGGACCCGCCGCCAGAGCGCAGCACCGCGCGGAGCACACGCAGCGGCGGCAGCGGCGGCAGCGCAAGCCTCCCGTCCGCCCGTACCAATCGATACAAAAAAAATGCACACGCTTTTTTCCGCATCTCTCTCTCTCTCTCGCTCTTCCCGCGTGGCGCTTGGCTTCGCGGTCTCTCTCTCTCTCTCTCTCTCTCTCTCTCTCTCTCCCCCCTCTCCGCGGGGGATATCATCTGTCCTCTGTCCGCCACCCTCCGCCCCGCCGCCGCCGGTGGAGTAGCTGGCGCTACGCGCGGCCCGGCGGCGGCAGCGGCCCTCCAACGCGAATTACTGAGTCCACACACACACACACACACACACACACACACACACAAACAGCGGCATGCGGCGACAGCAGCGCGTCCACCTGCATCAGCCCCCGGCGGCAGCCCCGGCAGCAGCAGCAGCATCCGCAAATGCGTTTACAGCGCCCAAGTTGTTCTAAGCCTCGGATTACACGGCGTGGATGGGGTCACGGAGGCCGCCGTCGAAGCCGCCGCCGCCGCCGCCGCTGCCTTGTGCCCCCCGCGGTGACAGAAAGGGAGGTCGAGTGTTGTACGGACGGTACGCGATTGTAGCTCCAGTAAAATAGGCGCGCGCTTGCCGCCTTCTCCCCTTACAGGCCGCGGTGTTCGAGGCTCGGCTGATCCCCGCGCGGGTTCAAGCGCCGGAACAGCACACACCCACACAAACACGAGACAGTGTTGCGGGAGTACAGCAGCGGGCCCTGCGGCCCTTGCGCCTCGTCGCGTCGCCAATTCTCATCGCGCGGAGGGGAGCTGCGGGGACCGGGGGAGCTGCGAGGAGCGGGGAGCGGTGGGGCCCGCGGCCGGCGCGGCGGCAGCGGCGGCCAGATCTGGATGCTTGAGGCCGTATCGCCATATCAGGCAGTGACGGATGGACCCGTACGACAAACGACTGTGGACGGCGGCGACGGCGGCCAGGGGGCATTACCACTGTACCACACACGGCGTCCGTCTCTCCTCTCTCTCTCTCTCTCTCTCCCTCCGACTTGGCGCAGAGTCTAGACGTCTAGACACACGCGCCCGGAGATCTAGGGCCACTTGTGGCAGACTACTACTACATGTCAAGCCGGGGGACGAGCTACGTGGGCGAGCGTTCCTATATCCAGCCAGTAGCGTGACCCTACGAAATACTGCATAGTGACGGTCTCGTGAACCTTCAGCCGGCTCCAGCAGGCTCCAGCAGGCTCCAGCAGGCTCCAGCATACAGTGTCCTGGCCACCGGTACCGGCCGTCGGGGCGTCCTCGGCGGCGGCCTCTCGGCGTCGCCCTCCGCGGAGCCGTCTTCCTCCCCCGCAGCCCCGCAGCTCGCCGTCGTGGCGTGTGTCCGCGTCCATCCCCGTCGGATCGCACGATTAGCTCACGGCCGCGGCCAGATAAAGGGCGGCGGCGGCGGCGGCGGCGGCGGCGGCGGCGGCGGCGGCGGCCGCGGTGGAGGCGCATTACGCGGCCATTGCATGCAAGCCGAGCGCGCCGCCGCCGCCGCCTCAATTTGAAATAAAAAAGCGCGGCGCGGCCCCTCCGCGACGCCCTCTGCGCCTGACAGGATGCCGCGGCGTCGTCGGCGGCATCGTCGCCGGCGGCGGCAGCGCGTCGTCCTCGGCCGGAGGGACGGCCCCCGCCGGCCCCTCATCCCCCGGCCCGGCGCCGCGGCCTCCCTCATCCCCAGCAGCCTTGCTTCTAATCAGCTGCACCCATTACGGGCGCGCGGGATGGAAGGGAAGAAGGGGGGAAAAAAAGAGAAAAAGGAGAGGGGCGAGAGGAGAGGAGGAAAAGGAAAAGAATGAGTTTGAAGGAGGGTAGGCGCGTTAACTATGCACCGTGGCGTCCTCGACGGCGGCGCGGCGGCGGCGGCGTCTTCCCTTCGGCGGGGTCCCTCCGGGGCAGCACACCTCGCGCCCCCACCAGCCGGGTCCGCCGCCGCGCCGCCACCCCCAAGTCCATCAGGACCAGGACCGTCTCCTTGGCACTAAGTGGGTCCTACACCGTCACAAAGAGGATACCGCGGCGCATTCTTTTTTTTTTTTGCCGCGGTGGAAATCGTGTTATTTCGACTGCTCTAGTTCACTTGTTCTCTGCCGGTGACGGCCGAGTTCCGCGGGGATTTCTGTCCATGCGGGCGCACCCACCCCCTCCACCCACTCTCACCTCTGTCGCCCCTCACCTTTCAACCCTTCACCCCTATGAACCACCACCTTTTCAGCGAGAGAGAGAGAGAGAGAGAGAGAGAGAGAGAGAGAGCGACGACTGTCGAGAGAGCCAGAAGCCGGATCTAGGAACACCTTCGGTCGTCTTGCGCCGAGCTGCAAAAATATCCCCGCAGCGCCACGCTGCAGTCATCCCTTCAGGGCCAAGGGCAGCAGGCTGCGGGCCCGAGGGATGTCACGGAGGGAGGGAGAGGGACAGAGAGGGCGGCAGGGAGAGGGAGGGAGAGGGTGACCCGCTGGGCGCGTCTTGTTTCCGACCTAAAACACTTTCCCCTCACTAACAATAATTATGAAGTTATTTTTCTTTTCTCCTTCTTTCGCCCTGCTCTAATCCCCGCCCGCCCGCGCGCAGCTTACTCCCTCCCTCCCTCCCCCCCCCCCCCCCTGCCGGACGGGATATAGTCTTGAAAGGGGCGAACGCGGAGGCCTCAGATAAGGGAAATTGCGCCAGAGTGGCAGGGCGGGCGGCCAGGAGGCGGCCAGGAGGCGGCCAGGAGGCGGCCCAGGAGGCGGGCCGGCCGGCCTGATAGCGCGGGCGGCGCTGATAACTAATGAAGCTGATTAACACTCATGACGGTGGGCCCGGGCCGTGCATCCGTGCGCAGAGAAACGATTCGCGAAACAAAGAAAGACAACAACGCAACGGGGGCACGCGGAGCTCGCTGCCTGAGAGCGGGAGGGACAGCACGCCGCGTTTGACCACGTGGTACAGTCCGTCCGGCAGACGCGCGGCGCGCGGGAACTTTTGAATGTCACAAGCGGCTCAGTGGAGAAGCCGCGCGGTCATCCGACAACGACTACAACAATTTTCCGGAAATCACAGTCATGGCTTCGGGACGGCCGCCGTCGTCATTTCTTGAGGGGCACAAATAAAATGATTGCTGTCATTACGGCGCGATAGACAGCGGAGGGTGGTGTTCATAGTGGGGGGCGCTGCTGGGGGCGGGGCCCCACGGGGAACCACGGGGCCCCACGCGACAGACAGCACACGCTCACTATCCACACACACACACACATGATTTGATTTGATTAAAGGTAAAAACACGTACGGCACGGGCCGGTAATCAAGCATCAACGTGTCAATTTGAGAGCAGGCGGGCGAGAGGAGCCCATTCCACCGCCACCATCATCATCTTCACCTTCACTGAGGGAGTGCGCCACGCTGAGGGGCCGTTCGGGAACCGCGTGCGCGGCGCGTGAGCGTCGCGCCAGCTGTCGGGCACTAGCACGGGGGTATCTCCCGGGAACAATTGTAGTGTGGAATTGAATTATTTTATGGACGGCCCCCGTAGGCCTTGTCCCCCTTCGCGCCTTCGGGGGCCGCCCCCCCGCGGATCCCCACACGCCTCGCCGCCGCCGCCGCCGCCGCCGCCGCCGCCGCCGCCGCCGCCGCCGCCGCCGCCGCCGCCGCCGCCGCCCCGCCCCCGGCCGCGTCTCTATTGTTCCAGGGTGGATATGAATTGTAGATGGCGCCAGCAGCGAGCGGCGAGGCAACGCTACAGCCTCGGCAACAACAAAAACACCGCTCACGGCGACCAAGACGTTATGAATGAATTGGTTAGCAATGAATGGCCGTGTTGTGTGCGTGTGTGAGTGCGCGTACACACGATAGGGAGGTAGTACCGACGGCGGGGGGGATCGCGGAGGTGTCAGAGGTCAACCGGCCACGTCCTCCTGCAGCTGCACCGGAAGATGTCGTCACCGTCATCAAGTGCGTGACCCCGTTGAGGTCTCCCACCGGGTGGAGTACGTGCGCGAGGTACATGATGTGGGCGCCGGCCGAATGATTCGGGCCCGCGTGTCGGCGGGCCGGCCTACCCCGGCGCCCGCAGGCGGCGCGTCGAACATTGATTCACAGTTTCAGGTGGCGTCAGCAGGAAGTCGGACGTCCAAGGCGGATGTATTTTTCATGCGCGTTTTCCACTGGCCGGGTCGACGACAGCCGTGCGACGCCCACAAGTGCCACAAGCCGCCGCCATCACCACCACCGCCACAACCCGCCGGTCACACGGACGCACCCCCTGACAGCGGGACAGTTGCTGTCTGGTTGGTTGATCACAACAGAAAAAGGTTTCAAGCGCAGAGAGAGAGAGAGAGAGAGAGAGAGAGAGAGAGAGAGAAAGTGAAAAATAAAAAGAAACTAACATTAGCGAGAGAGAGATAGAAAAAAACAAACGCGGTGCGAGGGCTTTAATGAAAATCGACACGGCGTAGATTGACAGAGACACGGCACTGCCCTAGACAGAATGAATGAGACTGGTCAACGTGTCTGTCGGCGTGAGGGAGAGAGAGAGAGAGGGGGGGGGGGGGGGTCAGTGCGAATAGTACGTGTGTGCCTCAGTGCAAACCGTGATGCTCTGTGACAGCGCGCTTTGCGTGCACTTGGTGACACAATATTTGTTTTATGTTCTCCGGAACAATAAATAACGTGGTTGGGGGCGGTACGACCCAGACGTCGCCAGCAGAGGTTAGGTTAGCACATCTGATCGCGTGGCTGCCGCCGGGTCTCTGCCGGGTTCACAGGGGCTGTTTCCAGCTTCCCGCGGGCCGAGTTGCTCCTGCCGCCGCCCGCCGCCCGCCGCCACCGCTGCGCTAGCGACACCCCAGACCGTAGCGCCCCCTCTCGGAGGGCGGGTGAACTACATCCGCGCGGCGGCGGCGGTGCGCGGCGATACCGCGCGCGCCGAGGGTGGCTAGCGAGCCGCACCACCCCTGCAGGGGTAGCGCCGCGCCGCGCCGCGCGGAGCGAAGCCGCAGGGAGGGGTTGTGAGGCGCGGGGTATCGCCGGCCCGCCCGGCTCCGGGAGAGGAGGTGGGCGCCGGGGGGTTGGCAGCGCGCCGGCCGGTATAGCACGTCCGCAGCGCGCGCGCGGAGACGAGAGGGTCGCCGCCGCCTCCGTCGCCGTCATCGTCCTCTAGAGACCACCGGAAGTCGCAAGGCCGCGGGAGGGACAGGGAGGAGCCGAGGCGGCGGGCGCCGGAGTGCGTGCGGCGTGCGCCTCGGCACAAATCGCGTTTAAATTGACATGCGTCGTCCCGCCGCCGGGCCCCTCGCGGCCCCGCCCGCGCCTCGGCGGCTACCCGGCCAGCAGCGGGGTACCCGGGGCGGCTACCTGCCTCTCTCATTTGTCCGCCGGCTGCCGCCGCCGCCGGCCTTCGGCCCGCCCGCGCCTCCTCCGTGCTTCCCTATTCCCTTCGCTCGGCGCGGGCGTTAAAAAAGGAAAGTTGGAAAAGTTCATTTCCCTCCGCCTCCCCGCGCCGCCGCTCCGCCCCCCACTTCCCTTTGGAAGGGAATGAATAAGCAATAAGAGGCCGATAAGCTTGCAGTCGGTCCCTTTTTCTTTTGCACGCGAAACGCAATGGGCACCGCTCACGCGAACACCCATGCAAGCGGCTGCGTCCGAGGCGGCCGGGCCCAGGTGGGGCGCCGCGCCGCCGGCCGCCGCGGGCTTCTCGACCCTTCGGACGCCTCCGTTATGCCGGCCACTTGGGATTTCCAAGGGCCCCGGCCCGCAGGCCCGCCGCGCCGCCGCCCCGGCCCCGCGGCCCGGACTGCAGACACGTCCGGACGATGGCGGACTACTAATAGGGTCTGTCCAATTAAATGTTTATTGGAATATGGGAGCGCCGTCACGACGTCTGCGTGTGTGTATTTTTTTCTCCCCCGCCGCGCCTTCCTGTGGGTTCCCTCCCTGGACGCATGCATGAATGTAGTATGCATGCACCACGTCTGGCGCGTGTGTTGATATGGCTGGGGAAGTGTGACTATGAGGTAATTCGCAGGGCGACTACCGTACTTACAGCACCGGGAAGTAAGTAACCGCGACAGCTTACCTGGAAACAAAAATAAAACGAGCCGTTAGCGATGCACCATTTTTCCTACGGCAACATCCGCGGGGTGCCTTAGTGCTTCCAGCCAGTGAACACCGTCCGGAACAGTCACTCTCCAGTCAAAGTCCAGTCAATTTCCAGTCGTACTCAAAACAAAACACCCCCGCGGGGCCGCGTCATGCTGAGAAGCCGTGCTTGTTCGCGGCTGCAGGGCTGGCTGGAGCGGCTACAGTACGGGGAGCGTACGCTTGTCTACACCCAAGCTCGGTAGCCGCGTGGTTAGCGAGTCCAGCTGACGGGCGGCTGGTCGGAGGTTCAACTCTTTGCCGATCCGTGCAGTTTTTCTGTCGGCTCAGCTAAGACGACGGTGTGTAAAGTACTGGGGACGCTCTGCGGCACCCATCGCGGCTCTGTGGTCGCATCGGTAGGGTGGCTGGCCGGCGACCGAGAGGTCGTTGGTTCGTCACTTGCCAGTTCTAAAATTTTTCTTGTATCTACGCTCAGAAGACAGTGGGTAAAATATACTTTCGAACGTGGCGTCGGTATGGCTGTCTGAACGGCCGTGCGCGCTGCGTCACTGAGAGATGTAAGCGTTGGGTTTCAACTTGAAGATTCCCGCAGCACGGTCGGGCTTACCCCCGTTCCCGGGTCCGAGGTTCTCTCGGTCGCCCGGGGTTTCCGGCGGGGGGGCTCTGTGTCTACCAAGGAAACTTGGTTCGGAGACTCGGGTGTATGCTACGGGGGTACCTAGGGTTCGGTACCTTCGTTTTCGCTCCCTGTGAATCTGGCAGACGAGGACACGCCGTCGCGACTAGGGTTCGTCGTGAAGTACAGCAGCTTCGGCTGTGTACGATATAGGAAAGCCTACCTCCCCCCCAGTCCGCTCGGGAGTGGCCGCAGTGCCACAGACCAACCAGCCAGTCGAAGGGAGTTGATTCCGGAAATCTGGCTGGCGGAGGGGGCTACATTGACCGTTGCGGAAGCGTGCCCCTGAAAAAGGCCGCTGCGTTGTGCCCGTGTCTTAGCGGCGGTCGATACCTGGTACACCGGTTCCCATTCGAACACCGAAGTTAAGCAGGAGGGTTCCAGGCGGAGGCCTGGGACGAGGTAGTGCCCACCCATTTTTGCAATTTTTTTTCAAGGGCATGCACGGGTGCCCAATAATACACACATACATTATTTTTGCATTTTATGAAAGTTTTGATTTTATGTCAAGATCGGCGGCCCTTGCGCCACTCCCACAGTAGTCATACTCCGCAGGTCCGTCTGACTGAGCGGGCTCGGGGCCCCGGAGCCCCGGCTGAAGCCACGGCCTAAGCGCGGTCGTTGGCTGGTCATCTTATTCCGTCCCCGCCGCCGCCGCCGACCGCACGGGGCTGCCGGGCCGCTGCTAAGCCCCTGAGAGGCACAGCACAGCACTGGAGTCGGTGTCGCCTAAAGACGGCCACAACAGCCCAGGAAGGGATCAGGAAAGCAGCTGCGTGTTGCAAAGGCGCGTGTATGTCTTTCGGGCTGGCCTACCCTGGCGCTCGGCGTCACCCCTTCGCTGCCCCCCCCCCCCCCCCCCCCCCTACTCATCTCCCTCGCTGCTCGCTTTTCGCGAGGACATCGCGATGGTAATTGTGGGAATACAACAAGACGCCCCCCGCCAGCAGCAGCAGCAGGCCGCGGTCACCACACGCCACCGCGGGCCGCCGTCCGGGTGTCGGCTGCCGCTCTTTCTCTTTTGAATAATGCATTTACCCGCCCGCTCTCCCCCGAAAATGCCCCGAATTTCGCGCGCCGTTAGGAATTATACACCAAGACAGTGCAAACAAACCCGCACCCCCCCCCCCCCCCCCCACAGGCAGTGATGGCCGCGATGAAAAACGGCCGCTTCGACATCCCGTGCATTAACATGAAGTGCATTTCTGCAGTCAGCGGTGAGCCAAACATCTTTACTGCGCGGGTCGCGAACAGACAACACCGTGTGCCCCGGCGTGTGGCGGCGGCCTCTCCTCCCTCACCCCCGCCGTGGCCGACGACGGCGAGGCGCCCCGGCGGCGGCCTCCTGCCCCGCCGCCCCCGCCGCCCCCGCCGCCCCCGCCGCCCCCGCGCGCCGATGGTGCGGAACTTGTCGCCTGCAGAGGCGGCCTGCTCCTGGGGCGCGGGGCGTGGCCGGGCAGATTAGCATATCGGGCACCGTGCGTCATGTCTGCGCCAAGCCCGCGGCCCCCGCACCGCCCTCTCCCCCACGGCGGCCGAGAGGGTGCACGCCGGCGGCGGCGAGGGTCAGGACTGTGTCACCGCCGCTGCCGCCGCCCGCCCAGGAGGGGCTCGCAGAATAAAGTGTATCACCCGCTGCTGTGTCTCCTCCTCCTCCTCGCAAGGAGTCGCCGCTGGCAGCGCTGGCCGCCTCCATGCCGGCTCACTTCCTGGAGGAGTCACCCCCGGCCGGGCCGGCGCCGCGCCCCGCCTGACCGGAAGGCCCCGGAAGCCGTCCGATCTGTCTGTCGTCGCTATCCGGGGCGCGGCCGGCGGGGTGGCCGGCGTGCTGTTGCGACGGTCAGTTTTTCCTTTATGCGAAGGCATCTGTCTTCTTCCCCCGCTGTCTGTCTGTCCGTCCGCCCGCCGGCCCTTTGTGCCCGACAATTCGTCGCACGCTTTGCCGGCTCAGTGCGCCCCCTGCACTGCTCGCCGCCGCACTCCTTGAGCACCCCGCGGTCGCTCTGTGGGGGGAAGGCCGGCAGGGCGGCCGGCAGGGCGGCTCGCGGTCCCGCTAATGTGAGGCGCCGCGCCGACCGCAGCCAAAGTCCCCCAGATCCTGGTGACGACCCCCGGCGGCCCCGCGCCACATGCAAGGCATCCGACTTACAAACTTCCGTGGAGGAGCGACTTACGTGAAGCGTTACGTTTCGTGGTGTACACAGAGTGGTCCGTCAAGTCCTAGCCCGCATACTAGTCGTCCGCCAGGACACAAGGGAGAGAGAGAGAGAGAGAGAGAGAGAGAGAGAGAGAGAGAGGCCGACACAGAGGAGTCATCGGGGCTGCGTCTGTCGTCGGGGGCGTGGCGAGGAGAGGGAGACAGAGAGAGAGAGAGAGAGAGAGAGAGAGAGAGAGAGAGGGAGAGAGAGAGCGGGGGGAGAGAGTTCGGAAAGACAGCATCAGTGACAGGTCCTGTGGAGGCCGTCGTGGGAGGCGTGTCCACGACTGTCGATTAATCACAACGTCACTTACCAGCTCGCAATCCTACGACTTCCTCCCCCCTCCCCTCTCCCTACGTCTTCCTTCCGTTTCACCCCACCCCCTCCCAAGCCCATTCCCTACCCCCTAACCCCCCTCTCGAATCCCAGCCCCTAAATACACCTTGCCCCCTCCCCCACCCCCCTCGCTCACCCTTTCCTTTCACACGGACCGTGTAACAGTGTCAGTGCGTTACTATAAGGTCGTTATGGTAGACCCGCCGCGCTGCGACATTGTCTACAGTCTTTGTCTCCGGACACACACACACACACACACACACAGAGGAACATTATTAATCGCGTCCCCCGTGGCAGATGCACTGCACTGCCGCTGGTGTCGTTGAGTCGCGTCGTCTGCGAGAATAAATGGTCACCAGCTCAGCCCGGCGCCACCGCACCGCCGCCGCCGAATAAGACGAGAAGTAAATTGAATATGTCGAATCGAATTAAGGCGAGCGTAGTGTCGCTGTGCCACTACTAACTATTATATACAGTAGCTACTACAGTATAGTGATTATTTTCGGAAAATTTTGAGCATCTCCAGGCAGTCGTTTTTCAATTGATTTTTTTCTAAAATAATTTCCAAAAACACATCAGCCCTGGAAATACTTCTCCGGTAGCGGCGCCCAAAGTATTCTCGAAACATTTCGTGGACGTGTAGGGGGGGTGTTACGTCATACGTGGACGAGCCTTAAGTTTGGCTCGCGCAGTGGGGCCTATTGTCTCGCCGTCGTCTGCGGCGACTCTGTCGATGTGTGAACGCGGTGGTCGGCGGGGGCGGACAACGGCGCGCATGCCGCCCACGGCGCCGCCCCTGGCCGCCCCCTGCCGCCCGCCGCCAGATCCGAGGGTCAGACCGCCACCGCCGCCGCCACCCCCCTCCCCGGCTGCCCCAGGCGGACCCCGGCGGCCCCCGGCGGCCCCCGGCAGCCCCGCTTCTTACATGTGCACAGTCACTGTGGGACAACTTCCAAAAAGTGTTGGAAAACCGAACCGCACCGCCCAAGCTGTTTGTTGTGGAGACGCGTCGCCAGAGCCGTCCGGGCCGGGGCCGGGCGTTAGGCCCTGCGCTGGGCCGATTGCCAGAGATTTATGGCGCCGGAGGACGGCAGCGACGCCCGCCCGCCCGGCTGCCTCCTCGGTCCGCCCGCCTGTCGGGCATGTCGTGCCCGTGTATGCAGAAGGGAGTGCGAATAAAGAACTAGACGGTTTTTGGCACGTCGGGAAAGTGGAGGGTAAAAACGCGTTCGCCGCGCCGCGGACAAGACGCCCCCCCGGACAGCCAGCAGGAGGGAGTTGATGAAGACGTCGCAGAAGCCCGGCGGAGCGGCGGCAGCAGCACCAGAGAGAGTGTGCGACCCGAAGGGTAGCCAGGGCTGCGGGCTAGACGCGCTGGATGCTGTGGGGACTCCTTGCTGGGCCATAAGAGTGTGCGTGTGTGTGTGAGTGTGTGTGTGTGTGTGTGTGTGTGTGTGTGTGTGAGTGTGGTGGAGGGCACGGAGTCGGCGATCCGATCCGAGTCACTTCTCGCCCGCTTTTATGGCAGTCTGATAGCGCTGGGAATCCGGGACATGCGACAGAGAACGGGACGTAAGGGCCCCCGGAAGAAAGAGAGCGCGAGAGAGACAGGCAGAGAGAGAGAGAGAGAGAGAGAGAGAGAGAGAGAGAGAGAGATGTATATCGCAATGCCCCTCTGGTGCCCCTAAACTGCTTTCGCCCTATCCAGAGGCGTGCGGAGCGGCGTACGACACACCACAGAATGGTTTTGCTTCTTGGCGCTAGGCCGGCCGCCGCGAAACTCACACTCAACGCGTTGCGGGGGGGAAATTCCTTTTCGAACGTCGCCAAGTAAAGTTATTAAAAGCGTGGACGACGGGCTGATAAAATTGCACGGGGATTTATTTTCGGAAAGTGTTCCCGTAATGTAGTTTGCCGCCGTGACAGAGGCGGCCCACATCCTATACATGGGGAACAGGCCGTGCCGGGCGTCTGAGCGCAGCAGAGGCTGTCTCCCCGAGTACATAATGATGATGACTTTGATTAGGGGGGGGGGGCACTGTGCAGGGCACTGCAGGGTACTTGCAGCAGGGCCCCGCCGCCGCCGCTGGTGCATCGTGTTCCGCAATCGCGCCCGTTCACCAATTATTTACCAGCCACTCCATCTCTCCGGGCGCCACGCGTGCCCCGCAGGGGGGCTCCACAGGGGGCTCCGCAGGGGGGTCCGCGGGGGGTCCGCGGAGGGTCCGCGGGGGGTCCGTGGCGCCCGCACGAATATCCTCACCTCTCCCGCAGCCGGGCAGGGTAGGCAGTCGAAGCACTGCAGAGCGTCGGCGGTGCCTACCTACCAGGCGCTCGCTACGAACATTCTCCCCGTCTCTCTCTCTCTCACTCTCCCCCCCCCCCTCTCTCTCTCTCTCAGCTGCCCTCACGCCGCGCGTTCACCTCCGCGTGCACTCGCACCACTCGACTGCGTCACATTTTTTTTCTCCGCGCTCTCTCCCTCCTCCCTCCCTTCTCCCGCTGTACTCCAAATGGAAAAGGAGAGAGGAGAGAGAGAGAGATAGAGAGAGAGAGAGTGAGAGAGAGAGAAGAGGAGGAGGAGGAGGAGGAGGAGGGGGAGTGGACTCTGTCATTTCCTCTGCCACCCTTCCCCTCCGGACCCCTTCAATCTACCGGCTCAAATCAGAAATGACCGGCACTGAATAAACAGAGCCACGCGTAAGGCGGTAGTCTGGGATGGGACGGGCGGGCGGGCGGGACGGTCTGGTCCAGGAGCGTGATTACGACGCCGTCCTGCCGCGGCCCGGTGCTAATGGTGAATGGAAAAGGGCGAAGTGGTCTCGTGGCGCGGCGGTCGCGTGTTCAGGGCTGCGCCGCTGCGCCGCTGCGGCCGGTGCGGTGCGGCCCGCGGTGCTCCACGCAGGCGCCACGGCGGCGGGCCCAGAGCCGCTGTCTGCTGGGGGGGTCGTCTGCGGAGGCTCGGGGTGGGTCGTACTATGAAACGCCTCAAGGGGGCTCGGAAATTTGTGGATTAAATTTGGAAATATAGTGCATCTGAAAATTTCGAGACTTTTAAGATCTTCGGGGAAAGCTTTCAAACCGTTTCAGAAATTTGTAGAAAACCCCCATCGAGTGATTTTGGAAAATTCTGATTTTTTTTTCCCACCAGCTTCATCAAAATAGTCCCAATAAATTGCTAACGTACTACAGGAATGGGTCTTTCTTGGTTGCGGTTCCAGCGAACGAATGGCAACACCCGCTCCCCCCGCCTTTCTCATGGCATGACATTCAATAACACTTCCACTCGCTCGCGGCACACAGGCAATTACCCGGCAGCGCCTTCCCGCCCCTGCTGCCACCCTTTTTTCAAATGAATGGACCCCGCGTGTCCGCCCGCCCGCCCGCCTCCCGCCCGCTCGCCTGGCCGTGTTTATATGATGATGATTTTCGAGCACCGCGCTTCCTGTATTTGCTGCACCTCGACAATCATGTTGACCCAAGACAATGGCCCCGTGTGGCGCGTCGGGCGAGAACAACAAACACAACGAGACGCCCCTCGGGCTGCCGGGGGGCTCGGGGGCCTCGGGGGGGCCTCGGGGGGCTCCCGGGTGCCGGCGCGAATCAATTCCAAGGAGCATTCCTCTCCATCTCCCACACAGCCCGCACAGCGTCCCACGAGAAAGAGGTGGCCGCGACGCCGGGACACTGCGTGTCGACGCGCCAGGAAATTGGTTAATTTCGTGGCGTGTATAACGCTGCTGACCGGCAACCGATACCTGTTGTGTGGGAATATTTGTTTAATATACAACAGGCTACCAACTTCCACACCCTCGGAGCCAAATGTTGAATATTGACCGACGGTACAAACTCACTGCTGTTCTTCACCCATTTTAACCCCCACAATGCGCTCTACAACGGTGCCCCCCCCCCCTCTCTCTCTCTCTCTCTCTCTCTCTCTTTCATGAGTAGGAACGAGAGCAAAAAAAAAAATAATCCTACAATCATCATCTATGCGTCATTAGGTGAAGTCAACGACTGACTGCTGCTGGCGACTTTGTAGTACAGGAGGATGAGGTAGTGGGGGGGGGGGCGTACCGCGGCTGGCCGCCCGGTGTTCTCCTACTACTGGTCCTTTGCTTCGGCGGTCATCACACAGTCGTATAATGATAGGAAGACTACACTTGGTCGGTCGTCAGCACGGAGCGGACAGTGAGCGAGATAGAGGGGCGAGAGAGACAGTCGGCACACCTCGGTGGACGTGTGGCGCTTGAGGGAGAGAGAGAGAGAGAATCTCATCTGGAAAGCCGGTTAGATTTGGGTGCATTTCTGTGGCTCTCATTGATCGGATTTCACGAAATGCCGATAGCCGTGCGCGGTCAGAACTCCCGGTCCGGGGGCACGGGACTGAATGAATGGGCGCGTGTGGATGAATGACTGTCGGCGCCCCGCCTGGCCGCGCCCCGCCGCGCCTCGCGCCGAGTCATCGCTCCCATTCACGCAGCGGGCGCACTCGCGGTATTAATAAGACCCCCCCCCCCCCCCCCCCCCGTTCGATGATCACGGCCACGATGATGATCATGGTTCCTGATGGTTATAATGATGCTTTCACTACGGAGTCCGTGCGCAGCCCGCATGCACTCGTGGTCTGTAATGCACTTATATAACTACTGAGATGGGCGATTCTCTACGAAAACGTCCCAGCGTTGCTTTTCCAGGCCACTCTTGATTCTGACTCCCCGGTATCATAATCTGCCGCCGCTGCAAAAATGCTTACTGAGAGTTTCCCGAAAATTCTGAAACCATTTCCCCGACATTGGTTTCGTTTCGTCGGCCAAAGGCCGCGCTGTCACTAATGTCAGTTGCTTCCCCGCAGCAACGGCAGGAGAGGATTCGGGGGGATCCGGGGGGATCCACTTGAGGGATCCCCTCCATTACGGCTGCGGTGCCCCCCACTTACGGCCGGACTACCCTCGTTAACCCGTTAGACCCGCGCGGCCGTCCACCACGTGTAACGCTCCGCCGCCCAGGTGCTGTTACGTTATTTACGGACGAGGTCACGTGACGGGCGCCGGCCCGTGTAATTCGGTGGCTTTGGTGCGTGCCGCCGGCACGGGGGATCGAACCCGCGGCCCCGACACGGGCCACCGCGCCGCCACAACGCCGCCGAATATAACGCCGACACGGGCGGTGCGAGCGTCCCGCCACGCCACCGGCCCAGTGGCGGCAGTCGGGTGCGCGAGAGGAGGGACGCCGCATTTGACGGCCGGCCGGAGGTGCGCGGCTGGGCGTCTCTCTCTCTCTCTCTCTCTCTCTCTCTCTCTCTGCGGCAGTCAAATCCAACCCCGAGCTTCGGCACGTGCCGTGGACCGTGCGTGGCTCCGTCAGACCGAGTGCAGCCTCACCACTGCCCCCTTGCCCCCCCCCCCCCCCCCCCCCCCCTCTCGCTCCTTGCCACGCCGCGCCACGCAATGCGAGCTCGGAGGCGCGTCCGTCCGCCGCCGCTTTAAATCGCGAATCATTGGCCGGCTTTTAAGTGCACAATTAAATGCGTTCGGTGCTGGAATGCGCGCGGCCCATGCCCATACCGCTCCACGCCAAGAATGCTCCCCTCCCTCTCCCTCTCCTCTGTCTTCCTCTCCTCCTTCCCCTCTCCCCCTCATTCTCCTCTAGTCATTTTCGCTCCGCCAGAGATTTTGCCGTCCGTCTCTCGCCCTCTTTCCTCCCATGTCATCTCCGTCTGATTTCACCCCCCCTCTCTCTCTCTCTCTTCCTCTCTCTAACTCTCCGTGCCCCCTGTCCCTCCTCCCTCCCTTCCTCCCTCTCTCTTACTCCTTCTCCTCCGCTGCCGTCGCCCCCTCTCTCCCTTGCTTCGCACGAGTCCTATCATCAGCCGCTTCATGCCCATCATTTTGCTGCCCGTGAACACAGGTGTATTTTGGTGTGCGAAAATAAACGGAACATCTTAATTTGTGAGTGTGGTAGACGTATGCCTGCGTAGAGTACACGGTCACAAAAAATTCAATTTTCTTTACAAACTACAAGCAAGACAAAAATAAAATAAAAATTTGATTAAAAACAATGAGCGTGTAGATTCTTCCATTTTTTTTATTTCACAAAAACTTTTAGTTTCCGAAAACCGGGTTGAGCGCCTTGGGTTCGAATACCGGCGGGGACGGCGACGTTTTGTCAACAAAGGACACCGGAGGGCACTGCCTCGGCACTGCCTTGCGACACTGCAGCCGGGCCCTGCGCCGCCCTTTGAGTTATGATCGCGCCAGCCATAATGGGCATACCTCGCAAAACGTATGGAATGCGGGTCGGCCGGCAGAGGTCCGGCAGAGGCCGGCAGAGGCCGGCAGAGGCAGGCCACGGCCGGCCACGGCTGTCAAAATATTGATCATTCCAAAGCGTCGGGGTTATTTCCCCTTATTTCACGCCGCAAAACCAAAGCCGACGCCGACGGGTGACGGCCTCGACAGACGCCGCCGCCGCCGCAGCCGCCGCCTCCAGACACGCCCCTCTGGGCCCAGTTCTCAAAAGGAGCGCCGAGAGGCTACAAACTTCACAAACTAGGGCAATAATATTCAATCTCAGAAAAGTTTTGTCATGTCGACTTGACAAGAATTTTCTGAGGCTCGACAGTGGGTACACTGCGGACTTAACACCTACATCCCGCCGGCCGGCCGGCCCACATGCTGACCGGCACACACGCACACTCACACATTGGCGGCGTTGTAATGGAAACGCTGGCCAAACTTCATTTCCCCCGCTGCCTTTAAAGGTCAGTGAGCCCCGGGGGCTTGCAGGCGTCGGCTCGCTGCTGCAGGAGGACGCTCATAAAGGCCGGCCGGACCTCCCTGCCAATCAGCAGGCAGCGTCGACGCGCCGGAACAGAGGCTCCGGGGGCTCCGGGGGCTGCGGGGGCCCCGGAGGCGTCCGGCCGGCGCAAGGGCGGTGCCGATCAAAGCCCGCCACGCCGCCACCCAATTACAATTTTCAAAACGCAGACACGCAAAGAATCCACCCCCGTTCCCCCCCCCCCTTTCTATATCTGTCTGTCTGCGCCCCGTCTGTCCGTGTCTGTCTGTCCGTGTGAGTCTTAGCGGTGCTCTTGCGCCCCGCTAGAACAGAGCAGACCGCCCGATCCACTTTAGCTCCAAAAAAATTTAAAAACACATTTAAAAAAATATAAAAATTCTCAAATTCCGTCCGGTCCGGGTGCGCCTCGTTTCCCACCCCGCACAGTGTGACAGGCGCTCCGCCGCGACGAATGCTGAGCAGTGCGGGCGGCGGCGGCGGCGGCGGCGGCGGCGGCATCAGCCAGGTCGCTTACCGCGGCGCCGCCGTGCTCCGGGGGCTTCCGGCGGAGCTCCGGGCTTCCGGCGGCCGGCCGGGGGAGAGAGCATCTTCGACGGCGTGTCCATCCAGGAGGGGCGGGGGACCCCGTCATCTCTCGTCCGTCCGCCGCCGCCGGTGCCGCGGCCCCGGACTTACGGGGGTGTGACGGCGTGACAGTGTGACAGTGCGGCTGGGGGAGCAAGTCAAGCGGACAAACTCTCTGGGTGACCGAGCCAAGGCGGGCCGGAGGCGCGGGGGGCCGCGGGGGCAGAGGGGGCGCCAACACTTCACCAATACTTGTGGGCCGCTTCAAACGGGGCGCCGCCGAACGTCACGGTGGCCGGCGCCACCGGAACCCGCGAGGAACGGGGAGCAGCGCCCCGCGGCGCCCCGTACAGGAAGCCCAGGAGCAGCAGCAGCAGCAGCAGCGGGCCCGGGACACGTTCACAGAAGAATTAGCCTAATGTCAGGAATCGCCGGCTGCTTTGTGCAGAAGTCGCGCGCGCCGGCCGGGGAAGCAGCAAGCAGACGGCTGCACGGCCACCGCCGCTCGTCAGGAATGAAAAGCGAAAACGGGCGGGAAGAGAGGGAAGGGGAGATAAAAACAATAAGAAAGGGCGCACGGTGCGGTAGCTGCGGCGGCGGCGGCGGCAGCGCAGCACACGGCCAGGGCACGCCGTGCCAAGAGCCGTGCCGCGAGGGGCAAAAAGTGGTGCGCGGGCCGCGCTGCGGAGGCAGCCGGGGGCAGCGGGGGGCACCCGGACCCGACCGGCAGACCGGCGGACATTCAGCGCGCAGGGCGCGAAGCCGTGCCCGAGCTGGAAAACACGGTGATGCAGGACTGTGCGGAGGGACGCACGGGCCCGGACCTCTTGCACATATTAATGGCGGCGGGCAGGTGTCACCTCCGGGTGCCTGCGGGCCGGCCGGCGGCAGCGCCAGGGGGGCTCCACTCCGCCTCGGACGGGCACTTGATGGGGGCGACGAGGTGATGAAGCCGTGATTTACGCCCCGCTGCCCCGGCAACGCATTTCCGTGGCTGACCGACTGCTGAGCCGCGAGGAGACGGATGACCCCGTCCGCCTGCTCGGCTTTTCCCCCTAATATAAAGTCTCAGAAATTTTTTAAAAAAAATATTAACAATTTTTGAGATTAATTTTTTTTTGTGACAGTTTGCGAAACTTGTTACAAAGTTATATAGTTTCATTTTTTTTTATTTCCTCGAAGCTTTCGGGACTAGAAACCCTTGTGAAGCCCGGCCGGCCCGGCCGGGACTCGAACCCGCGCCGCCCGTCCCGCCGTCCCGACACGCGAGATGGTATCAGTGCGGCCGTGACACCCGGTGACACCGCGCTCTCCTGCACGGGTATCACGACAGGTGTTTGTTCACACCTCCCGCTGCACATGCAGCTGCGTGCGTCTCACTCGCACCCGCACGGCCGCGCCTGCAATGTGTGTACGCAGAACAAGGAGAGAGAGAGAGAGAGAGGGGGGGGAGGGGGGGGGGAGGGGGGGGCCTGTTATCTCGCCTCCTTGTCTTCCCGCGTCGGTAATTACATATGCCGGCACGCAACGTGATGCGTTTGAGGAAAACAATTGCGCCCGTTTTGTCTCTCTTTCACCCTCATTAACTGGGCCGAAGCGGCAGTGTGGTTGTGGAGGGGCCGGCGGCGGGGGAGGAGGCGGAGGCGCAGGGCGATTAAAGGCGAAGGGAAAAGCGGCCTTACATTCTGGAAGAAATCTGGCGACAATTTTACCGTGTGTGACGTGCGGCGTGTGACGTGCGGCGTGTGACGTGCGGCGTGTGACGTGCGCGAGTTGTGCAGCCAGCCGGAAGGCACGCGGCACCACACATCACCGCATAAGCAGGTCCCCTCTGAATTACAGTAATGCGCCCCGAGTGAGACATTACCCATGCAAAGGCGGCGGCCGTGCAAATACAAGAGGGGCGTCCTGGACCACACACGCTCACACACACACGCTCACACGCACACGCACGGTTTCGCGTGCTGTGCGGGTTTTGAAAGCCTTGAAGGAGAATGTGGGTGTCACGAAAAAAAAAGCTGCTACCCCATCGGGGCTCGAACCCTTGACCGCGGGCACCACCACCACCTGTTGCATGGCTGCTTTATCTGTCGCGCCGTGTCGATCCCCGTGCGCCTCGTGGAGCCCCGAGCGGAATGCCCATTCCGCGTCACAGTAAATCTTTGAGCCCTTTGATGTCCGCGGCATCACATTTCGTCAAACTCTTTTATGCCTCTCCTTCCTTTTTTCGTTGCTCTCTCTCTCTCTCTCTCTCTCTCTCTCTCTCTCTCTCTCCCGCGCGCCCAACCTCAACGAGGTCCCTGCGCTGCCGCAGAGCTAATGACATCCACAAAGCTTCTGCGAGGCCTCTCACGTCCAGATCTCCAGCGGCCTGCTCAGCCCGGCCCCAGTCGCGGCTGGAGCCACTGGAGCCACTGGAGCCACTGGAGAGTCGGTGTCGGTCCGGGTGGGCCCCACGCCCTGAGCCCCGCTGCTCCGTCCCGCCAGACGGTCCGGAGACATTTGCCACCCCCTCCGCACAATTACGGCATTATTATGACAACGACAGCCGCAGCGCAGCAACACGGAAAAGAAGGAGGCGGATTGTATCGGAAAGGACGTAAATGAGGATAAACTGTCGTAATGGTCAGAGAGCGCCGGCCGGGCTGCAGGGCCCGCCGCCCGCCTCTTCTGTGTCTACACGCAGCGCGGCGCAGCGCGGCGCAGAGCTCCCGGCTGCGGCGCGGGAAGATCATTTCAAAGACATTAGTCCGTGAGAGGAGGAGGTCCTAGGCGAGGCAAAAGGGCCACCACCGGGGGCCCCCACAAACGAGACCGCAATGAGATGGATGACAGGAGGGGGAGAGAGAGAGAGAGAGAGAGAGAGAGAGAGAGAGAGAGAGAGAGAGAGAGGAGATGACACACCGCGAGCCGTTTTGTAACGAAACCATCAAGACCGCCAGCTACTACACTGCGCGTTTCCGAGGAAATGATTTCCTCCGCGAGAGAGTGGAGAGAAGGGGGAGGGGCCGAAGGACTGGGGACGGGACGGGGGGTCATTTATTTCCATAGCAAAAGAGTTGCGTTTGCTTGTGACAAATCTTTTGTGTGATGCATCGTCGTCCGACAAACGAGGCAAGACAGCCTGCCCCCTCCCTCCCCTCCCTCGCTCACTTTCCTCCGTCTGCACGAATTCAACAGTCTGCCTTTTAACGTCTCCATCACGTACCAATCATTGCATTCTGATTTCTACGGATAATCTAATTTTCTTAAATTTTCCAAGTCGTGCTCACAAATCTACTCTTGAGCGCCCAAAAGTCCAAGTCTCTTCGTCGCTCTTGTCCGTGTTTAGGACCCCGCCGGCCACGCCCGGTGCGGAGGGGCCCGGCTCTCAGGCGACAGGTCCGGGCGGCGGCGGCAGCAGCGGTGGTAGCGGTAGCTGCCTAATGACGACGTAATGAAGGGTTGACACCTGTGTGGAGAGCGGAGCGGAACGGAGATAACGATCCGCGTCACCGCAGTGTTTGCTTCCTTTCCCTCTCCCCCACCTCTCTCTCTCTCTCTCTCTCTCTCTCTCTCTCTCTCTCTCTCTCTCTCTCTCTCTCTCTCTCTCTCTCTCTCTCTCTCTCTCTCTCTCTCCCTCTCCCCCACCTC
This sequence comes from Megalurothrips usitatus, assembly GCA_026979955.1. Taxonomy (NCBI): domain Eukaryota; kingdom Metazoa; phylum Arthropoda; class Insecta; order Thysanoptera; family Thripidae; genus Megalurothrips; species Megalurothrips usitatus. The sequence goes on from CM049602.1 coordinate 9,762,190, forward strand.
TCTCTCTCTCTCTCTCTCTCTCTCTCTCTCTCTCTCTCTCTCTCTAGTCTCCGCAGTGTCCGCCGCGCGGGCCGGGCACCCTGGCAGCTAGGCCAGCCCGCCGAGCCCGCCGGCTGGGCGGGCTGCCTATGCTTCGCCGGTTAGGCGCTGATAGCACGCCTGCGGCGGCTCCGCGCCGCGCACCGCCGCTATGGTCGTTGGTCGTCATATTTCCCGTGGTATTCCGCGATACTCTACGCAATAAACAATAGAATAATAAACAATAAAAAAATATGTCCGCGACAAAAATCACACACCCCGCCCCCCCAAAAGATGTTCGCTTTACTCCTGAATGAGCCCGATCATTTATTTTTTTTGGTTACCTCCCAGTGAGATGTGCATTTACGTGGCCTGCACTTGGCCGGCCGTGTTCCCGCCGCCGCCGTGCCGTGTACCACAGGACCGACCAGGACGTCCCCCCCCCCCCCCCCCCCCCCCCCCGGGGATCGCTCATCGACTCGAATGGAAGTCGGCCGGGCACGAGTCGCCTGCTCGCCGCCGCTACCACGTCTTGATTCTGGTAATCACCCGTTTAGTAAGTACTCGTGTCTGGGCTGTTGGCTGGCGCTGGAGAGAGGAGGAAGAGAGGGGGAGGAGGGGAGGAGGAGGGGAGGAGGAGGAGGAGGGAGCGGGGAGGCGGTCGTCAGTCAGCTTGTCTTGTCCAGATCAGACATGCGCATTTTTAATTGAGTCTGTGTGTGTGTGCGCGCGCGCGTTCACCGGCGCTCCGCCGTCGCGCTCCGTCCGTCGACGCAACAGGAGCCGCCGCCGCCGCCGCCGCCGCAGCAGCAGCAGCAGCAGCGGCAGCAGCGCCTGCAGGAGACCCCTTGCATTTGCAGCGAGCACAATGATGGCGGTCGATGATGTTGGATTGCATCCCGAAGCGAATTTAAGTCGCGGGCAGTTCCGTTTCACTCCGTGCCTAAAAATCTGACTGCCCACAAACGCAAACGTACGAGGAGAGAAATTTTATCTCCACCTCCACCTCTCTGTGTCTCTCTCCCCCTCTCTCTCAGTCAGTCTCCATCTCTCTTTGTCACCACACAGTAATTCGGAAACGGGGTCGCGCCGCGCGGTGCCGGAACTGGCTTCTTTACATTGAAAGGCAGGATGCCTCACATCGCCGATCACCCCATCGTGCCCCGTACAACAAATACGGCACGCACCACAAAGTACCACGTGCGACACCCTCATTACCGGGCTCCTTTACATGGGGGAGCGGCGAATGTACACGTGCGCGCTCACGCATTATGGGGAATTACTTTATACGATGCGACGAGCGAAAGCGAGCAACGCCCTGCGCTGCTCGCGACGGTAACTCAGGGGGGGAAGCCGCGCAGTCTCGCATTCTCCTCCTCAAGCCAATTGACTACTACTACAACTACGACTACGGTACACTGTGCGAATCTACCGCCGAGTGCGTTCGGCTATTTGTAAAACAACAGTAAAAGCATTGAGCTGTTAACCACGCGCGTTGACAAGAGCAGGAAATGCGGCGCTGTAAGTGTTCAATCGTAAAGCAACAGCAGACGAAAAGGCAAAAATACACGACAAACTGCGAAAAGCTGGATCACAAAACACAAAAAAAGCTACACACAAACACAACACAACGCGAAAAAACACACCTTGTCCAACATCCCCATGGTGCCGTCGGAGTAGATCTGGAATCAAAATCACAAAAGGTATCAGTCTCGGCCGAAATGGGGCGGACAGAGCTGCGTGCGTGGGCAAATGACAGCGGAGGGGTGGGGGGGGGGGGCGTCCAGCAGTAGGCCAGCGTAGCGCCAGCGGGCAGAGGGAGGCCTCTGGGTGGGTGGGGCAGCGCTCTCTATCTCTGTCCCTCCCGCTGGACCTCTGGCCCGCTCCTCTCTGTCGCACACAGAGACGAGGGTCGCTGCGCGCTGCCGCCGCCGCCCCTAATGGGGTAAGTGGGGACTTCCCACCGGGACGAGTGTCATAAGGGCATGAGTAACGGTGTCGATAAGGCAAACGGTGCGGCGCCGCGCGGAATGGTTAACCAGCCCGGGCCCCGCTGTGCGGACACCTAGCCTGCCAGCCCCTACGGCACCAGTAAAACGGAGTGAGAGAATTAATGAAAAGGACAAACCGTGTCAGTTCGTTTTACTTGGTTGTTAAAAGCCGTGCGTGCATAACCAATTCCGGTCAGATTTAACGGGCTGATTCGAAGCCATGCGATGAAGAGTAAATCTTTTTCCCGACCGAGTTTCATATGCTCGCGACACAAAATAAATGTGTGCGAGTCGTGCGGTGGAGACAAAAGCAAAACGTGCAACGCAGCTCCGGGCCCCCAGGTCGTCACACTGCTTCCGGGGGGGGGGGGGGGGGGGGGGGCAGCGGCAGCGCGAGGGCGACGCCAGCAGGCCGCGGCTGCCCCACCGGGGCCCCGTCAGGGCCGGGCAGCTCGGCCTCGGCGGCAGCGCCAAGTAGAGGCGATCTCCGCCGTCCGTCTGGACTTGGCCGAGGGGGCGGGCGGGGACGCGGGGCCGCCGCTGATACATCAGTGCCATGACCGGTCCGTGGGGGGGTGGGGGGGGGGCGGACCTCCCCATGCTGCTATTTGTACTGATTGCCCGCCCTTATCGCCCGGGGTGTCCCGGGTGTCCCGGCCGCCCTCCCCGTCCGTCCCGGCGCCAACCCCCCGCCACGACGCCTCGCGACAAAAGTGTCCCGCGGCGCGTTGCAGACGCACAGATTCAGCTCTCCAAGGGCCGCGCGCGAGGGGTACCCCACAGCTTCCAGTCAGTGTACGCCTTCCAGTCCAGTCACTCTCCAGTCAGACTCCAGTCAATTTCCAGTCGGACACGTCGTGCGGCTACAGTACCGGGAGCGCACGGCCGCCCCACACCGACGCACGGTAGCCGCGTGGTTAGCGAGTCCGGCCGGCGAGTGGCTGGTCGGATGTTCAACTCTTTGCCGGTCCGTGCGTTTTTTCTGTCGGCTCAGCTAAGGCGACGGTGTGTAAAGGACCGGGGGCGCGCTGCCGCAACCATCGCGGCTCTGTGGCCGTATGGGTAGGATGGCTCATCAGTGGCCGAAAGGTCGTGGGTTCGAGTCTGGCTACTTCTTCAAAATTTTTCTTGTGTCTGCGCTTGAAAGACAGAGGGTAAAATATACTTTCGAACGTGGCGTCGGTATGGCTGTCTGAACGGCCGTGCGCGCTGCGTCACTGAGAGATGTAAGCGTTGGGTTTCAACTTGAAGATTCCCGCAGCACGGTCGGGCTTACCCCCGTTCCCGGGTCCGAGGTTCTCTCGGTCGCCCGGGGTTTCCGGCGGGGGGGCTCTGTGTCTACCAAGGAAACTTGGTTCGGAGACTCGGGTGTATGCTACGGGGGTACCTAGGGTTCGGTACCTTCGTTTTCGCTCCCTGTGAATCTGGCAGACGAGGACACGCCGTCGCGACTAGGGTTCGTCGTGAAGTACAGCAGCTTCGGCTGTGTACGATATAGGAAAGCCTACCTCCCCCCCAGTCCGCTCGGGAGTGGCCGCAGTGCCACAGACCAACCAGCCAGTCGAAGGGAGTTGATTCCGGAAATCTGGCTGGCGGAGGGGGCTACATTGACCGTTGCGGAAGCGTGCCCCTGAAAAAGGCCGCTGCGTCGTGCCTGTGTCTTAGCGGCGGTCGATACCTGGTACACCGGTTCCCATTCGAACACCGAAGTTAAGCAGGAGGGTTCCAGGCGGAGGCCTGGGACGAGGTAGTGCCCACCCATTTTTGCAATTTTTTTTCATAAGCATCCACATGTTTCTGAGCGAAACAAAAATATTTTCGTTTTGAGTTTTGGTCACAGTGGGAATGACTTCTTAACCTACTTTGGGGTGGGTAGCAGCTCAGAACACAGAAACCATAAATGATCGCAAAATTTTCATTCCAGTCAATGGAAATGTCCGGTCCAGTCACCAGTCAGTGTACACCCGTCCGCGAACTGAGGCCCCCCTCGGCCGCGCGGCTCTGCTGCCGCCAACCCCAGCGGCCTTCTAATGATCGCGGTCCGACCCACGGATGTTTCACAACATTACCATAAATTTTTATAAAACATTTCAATTTTTTTCCTTTAAAAAAATAATTCTGGATTCCTATAGTAGATTTTTTCTACATTTCGGGACTAGAAACCCTAGGCCGCACAGCGCGCACATCAGACTGCAGCGGCATGTGGCCAGAGCATCCGCAGGCGGCAGTCCAGGCGCGCTCTGCTCGGCGCACACGGCGGCGATTGTCTGTCTGCTTCTGCCGACTGGAATGTAGTTGGCGGAGAGCAATTCTATAATTTCTCCATTTTCACACCCCGATAGCGGCAGAGCGGCGGGGCCGCGCCGCCACTGCTGCAGCCACAACCGCCGTGCCTTCCGCCCTCCCTCCCCCCCCTCCCCACCGCTGTCAGTACTGCCGCCTCACTCTCTCCCTCTCCCTCCCTCTCTCCCTCTCGCTCGCTCCCCGTCTCACGCCGTTTTTCTCTCCATTTCGGAATTCGACGACGCGGGCCTCGCGGTCCCCGACGGCGTTATGGCCCCCCGGTCATAAGCGGCCGCTCTTAATTGCCAAAACGGCGCGAAATTGAGACATGAAGAGCAAACGTTTTCTGGGGCCTCAATCATCGCCAATAAAGTGTTTAGTGGGGACGCTGCCGCGAGGGAAAAGGCGCTCCCAACGACGCGGCCGCGGCGCTCCGGTGAAGTAGTGCAGCCCGCTACACGGTACCCATCCCATGCCTGCTGCAGTGCAGACAGACACCCGGCGCAGTCATAAAGAGCGAGAGAGAGCGAGCGAGGCTGACAGCAGAGTAGACAGGCCGACAGACAGACTGACGAGAGCGAGAGAGCAAGAGAAAGGGAGAGAGAGAGAGAGAGAGAGAGAGAGAGAGAGAGAGAGACGGTAGACGACACGAAAATTTTTGAAGTTTTTAGTGAAAAATACAGTGCGTCCACCTTCGCACAGATACAGTAGGCAGGTGGGGGCACACACAACGCCCCGCCGGTCCGCGCCGCGCGGCAGCGGTGCCTCCCGGGGCCTCTCGGAGCGTCGGTCAGAAGCGGCGGAGCGGCCAGGCCCAAGTGTCTGCGTGCCTTTACAAAACCTGTTGCGGCAAAATGCCGGTCAAACGCAATGCGCGAGCCGAGCGCGCGCGCGCGCACACACACACACACACACACACACACACACATAATGCGCCGCCCGGACTCACCACAGGCTAAGGAGTTCATATATGTGTTTGCGGCGCACGATGGACCTTCCAAAATGACGGCTGTTATTTTTGTGATAGTTTTTCAAGCTTTCTACAGTACATGGCAATTTTTAAAAATTAATTTGCTGTTTTTTTGTTGTTTTTTTTTGTCATGTGTTACTATATAAATATTTTTCCTGTACTTGGATGTGGGTCGAGATATAGTGTGTGTGTGTGTGTGGGGGGGGGAGAGAGAGAGAGAGAGAGAGAGAGAGAGAAAACGCACGGTTATCCCCCGCTGCAGGTGCAGCCCTCCCTCCCGCTGGCGAGCCCAAGACCATCAATGACGACGACGACATCCCGGGAGCGCCTCTCTCGTTTGCAGCGGAGTGTGGCGGCGGCGGCTGGCGGCTCCCTCGAGCACAATGATGGTATTTCTCGGCGCCCGTGCAGCGCCGCGGAGTCGGGAGTTGTGCGGGGCGTGGCGGGGCGCGGCGCGGCGGTCAGCGCAGACATCGCGGCGGCGAAGTAAAACTCTGCCCGCGAGACACACAGGAAGTTGGAGGAATGTCCGGAGGAACGCGCGCAACTACGCCGGGCAGACAGCGGCGGCGGCGGCGGCAGGCAGGCGGCGGCGGTGCCTTCCCTCACTCCCTCTCCGCCCCCGCCACGCCTCGCCAGACCGCGTCTCGCGGCCACGCTGCGGCCGGCCGCTGCACGGCGGGGGTCTCCTGCCGGCTCATGCCGGCCGAGTGAGACATTACATTACAGGAGCAATTAATGGGGCAACAGTCGTCGCCGCGGTCCAGGAAGGGTCGAGTCCGATAGCACTACCTAGGTTTCTTAGTTCCTAAAATTTAAAGAAAATTTATTAATAAAAAATCCATGTTAAAAAAAATCACAAATTTTCGATTTTTTTCCCCTGAAAATATGAAAATATCTGGACTTTTTCAAAAAATTCTTTGAGAACTTCGGGACTAGAAATTGAGCGCTGGCACTACCTCTCCGCGGGCCGCCCCGGCGTCCCCCCGCCCACGCGCGCACCCGCCGCGGGCCGCCGAACACTATCCTGGCCGCTCTGCAAACACGCTCAGCACACGGCCGGCGAAGGCCGGTGGTGCTCGGGGCTCGGGCCTCATGGAACCGTAAAGAGAGGGGCCAGCCAGCCCCAGCCGGCCCCGGCAAACGGAAGAAAAAACAAGCCACGAATTTGAATTCCGCGCGCGGCGGCGGCGCGGCGGCCGACGGCGGCGCAGCACCCCGTCCGCCTGCACTCCCCCAACGGCTAGCACAGCGCCGGCCGACCGCGGCGAGCGCGGCCCGGCCAGTCACACCGTGTAAATTACCATTTTAGGTCTCTCCGCACCACACACACACACACACACACACACACACAGACTCACACAGAGGCGCGGCGCTGCTGGCCGGCCGGCCGTCCCCGCTGCGTTTCAGATTCGCTTTGATTTCATTTCCTCGTGCACAAGACCGCACCACGCCGAACACCACCCGGGACGCGGCGCTATTACAGTGACGTACCGCAGAATGTTTCAAAAGGCCCGCGGACGCCGCCGGTATTCGAACCCGGGACTCGGCGCGGCGGTCCGCCAGCCCAACTCTTTGCCCCGTCCGCATCTGGCGCAAACAAGCCGCGGACGCCCCTCCGGCCCTCAGTCACCCTTTTTCCGCCAGAGTGGCAGCGCGGCGCGGCACGGCGGGGCGGTGTCGGACCTAAAAAGACAAAAGATGTGACCGCGGCCCCGGCGCCCCGACTGTGCCCGCCCGCCCGGCCGGCTCCTGGCAGGCCGCCAGGCCACGCTAAACGCTCGCCGCTGCACCCCGCCCCGCCCTGTCCGTAGGACACGGAAATTAAGAACGACGAGTGCCGTTCCCTTGCTTGAGGGGGCCCAGAGGGAGAGGGTCCGGTAGTTAGCGCACTGTCTTCCGCCATGACTTTTATTGCGGAGCGCGGGTGCGCTCAGCGTGCCGCGGCTCGCACAAGGGCCCGTGGGAGCTACAGCAGCTGTAGTCTTGTGATTTACCAGAACTACACGGACCGTGAAGGAATCCAAAGCGGGTCGTGGAAGCTGTGTGGAAAACAAAGCTAGAAAAATTGGTCCCTCGGCGCTTCACGATATTTCCAAATATTTCAAATACATTTGACCTATTTTGCAGAGACAATACTTTTAAACGTGTGGCCATTCCCTACGGTCTCGGCGCCTTGGAGGTAGGCAGCGCGAACACGTCGGTGCGCCCGCACGCAGATGTTGCCTACCCCGTACGGCTGACGGGCCCCGACCGGCGGCCCTCCTCGCATGTCCGGCCCCCGCGGCCCGCGTCTGCTGATCCGTCGGGGCTTTTAGCTGATGGACTCGGGGGACGTCTGGGAGCGCGATAGCCTCCTCCTCCCCCATATCTCAGTGACACCAGCAGCGAAAGGATGGATAGTGCCATCAGCAGACACCACCGAGACACCGCCGCCGCACAGCAGCGCTACCAGTCACAGCGAGCGGCGGCGGCGGCGGCGGCGGCGGCGTGGCGGTCGTGGAGTAGTCATCGTGACAAGCAGAGGGCCGCCGCCGGCCGCCGCGGCACAGGAAACGAGAGGGGGGAAAAAACACGGCCCTAATGACGGCGGTGACCGCGCGCGGGAAGGTGTCGCCAATGCGAGCTGGAAAAGCAGGCTGGAGAAAAAAAAATAACTCATGGAAAGAGCGGAGCAATCTAACGCGGCGAACCCGGAGAAAGAGAGAGAGAGAGAGAGAGAGAGAGAGAGAGAGAGAGACAGAGACAGAGAGAGAGAGAGAGAGAGAGGGGGGGGGTTGAGATTTTCGATCCGCGTCGGTTGTGTCGCTCGGATGATGTGTGCGACAGAGAGAGACTCTTAGTGACGATTCAGCTTCGAACGCGGTGACCGGAGTTAGCGGTGTGCTGCTGACCCGCCGAGGACCCCCGCGAAGCAAGAAGCGGCGGACAGCTGATCGCGGCGGCCCGGCGGCGGGGCTCCAGACGGGGCTCCAGCCATGCTCCAGCCAGGCTCCAGCCACGCTCCAGCCAGGGCTCCAGCGCGTCCCTTCCTCCTATTTTTTACATACATGACGGGGGCGAATCGATGGCGCCGTTAGAGCGAGAGAGACGGCCAGATACGGCGGCGGCGCGCGGCCCGCCGTAGAGGTCTCCGTGTGGGAGGCGGCGGGGTGGCGGAGGCGGAGGAGGAGGAGGACAGGGAGGGCACACACACAAAAAAAGATTGTGCTGAGGTCGCCCCGCTTTGCAAGAAATGCCCCGCGCCCCCGACTCGACTTTCAAGGCCGCCGCCGCCGCGTCTGGCCTATATTCGGGGGCGTTTCCCTGTCCGGGCCGGGAGGGGAGTGGCGGCGGCCCCGGACACTGACCCAGTGCGTCCTGGTCACCCACGGATGGGGTGGGATGCCAGGCACTACTAGCAGGGGCGGAGTGATGAGTTTGTTGCCGAGGGGTCGGCCTCGTCGTCAAGAACCCTCGGAGGGTCAGCCTAGCCCAGGGTAAAATAAAAAGAAATTTAGCTTTGTCTTACAAATTTATAAGAAATTGCAAGTTTCGTGATTCGGTCAGGAAAATTTAGAAACATTGGTTACATATAAACTCTTCCGAAATTTTGCACGCGCTGCGGATATTGCTGCAACACCACCACCCAGTGCGTGCGGCCGGCAGCAGCCCTTGGGGAGGTCTTGTTGGGACGCAGCGACGGACCGCGGCCGACGTACGCGGACCGATCGAACACGTTCACCGTGGTAATCCTCACTACAGAGTAGCCCCGTCCCGTCTGTCACTCCAGTCGACTGGCCGCTACCGCAGCGCCGCTACCGCAGCGCCGCTACCGCCTCGGTGCTGCCTCTCCACTTCTCGGAATACGACAGCAACTTCTGGTGCTGCGCTGCTGTTGGGCAGGGGAGAAGGGGGGGGGGGGGGACGCGTCTGTTGTGAGGTGACTCCGCGAGCGCCACTGAAAAGTAATAAACAATCAAATGAATTATAGAGGGGAGAGGGGGGGGGGGGGCTGAAGAGAGCCGCGCGCGGTGCCGCTTGCGTTACAGACTACCGACTTGGACTGAAGAAAGCGCACCCCCATCCTACAATGTATACGTGTGGGGCGGCCTGAAGGAACGTTTTTCGAGAGAGTACACAACAACTCGTTTGTGATTCGATTAGCAGACGGCAATAATCGATTCGGAAACGTTTGTTTTCGTCTCGTCGCCGAGCCGACGACACACCCCTTCCGCCGTCCCTTCCGCGAAAACGGCCAATGAAGGGAAGCGGATTAATTTAGTCATTTAAATTCATAAGCGGCGCTCCGCCGGCTCCGCGGCCTCCGCAGCGGCAGGCCCGGCAGGCCCGGCAGCACCTGTCGTGTTTTTGCGACAAAAGTCGTCCGGCGGGCGCGCGCGCGGCCCCCTTTATTCCGTGCGTTTATTTGTTTAATAATGCAGGAGGGGCTTTCGGCTTTTGACTCTTCTGATGATGCAGCCAGCGGTCCGATCCGCAAACGGTTATGGCAGGGGAATCCTCCGCCTCCTCCCCTCGTCCTTAAAATTCGTCTCAATCCTGTTCTTATTTTAACTTTTCATTTTTTTTCGGTTTTGTTTTGATAAAGAGAGCAACGAAATGATCCACGTGTGCGTGTGTGGACAGACGACATTTCGTTTCACTTCTCAGGGCCCCTCCGTGATTGACGCTGGCGCCATCCCCGTCTGCTCCCATGCCGTCCGCCTCATGCGTATAAATATTGATAAATACATTTCGCAACACGGTCAATTCCTTTATTATTGCCGTAGCTCATTATTTTCCTGTGTTTTTTTTTTCATCGCTGTCTGTAGAAACTGCAGGGAGGGAGTTGATGATGGGAAGAAATCGCATCACTCTTCCAGCGAGAGGTTTATCGCAGAGCGGGTTTTCGGCGGCGAACGAGAACATATCTATGCACGACACGCCGCTGTACGAACCCTTCCGTTGCGGGGCGCAGAGGTTGCAGGTGCGGTGGCCGATTCGAGACTGTTTTGACAGCCGTGATGGAGCGGGCGGCCGCGCCACGCGTTGACCCCCGTCCCGCGGCCCCATATAACACCCCGGACCCTGGCCACGAGATCCCCCACACACCGCTCCCCGCTGGCCCCGCTCCAATCGGCACCGTACATGGACTACAAACTCCTAAAGGGCGGGGTGTAACAAACGCTTTGGGAAGAGCTGTACAGGGGCGGGAAAAAAAACGTGGAAGGAGGGAGAGCGAACGAGAGAGAGAGAGAGAGAGAGAGAGAGAGAGAGAGAGCTGACGTATAGTCTCGCGGGCTGACCGGGCCGCATGGCATTAGGTTCCGATCAGGTCCGTTTCGGATGTATTGCATTGCGTAGCTCACGCATGTTATTCCGACCTGGGCTCCATCAATCAGACCAATGTGAGGGACCCTCGCGGCCCGCGGCCCGGCCGGATCACCTCCGAGTGAATTACTGCGTGGTGATCGATCGGCGGGCCGCGCCGCTCGGGCATCGCGGCGTAACAGAAATGGGGCAGGACCGTAAGGAAATGCCACCTATGACAAGACGAGTGTTAGGCGTGCAGAGAAAGAAAGGCACGCTCTAAGGTCTGCCGAATTACCTGAATACCGCCATCAAAACAACGTAACGCCATACCGGAGATCATCCCTATACTCCTACATTATCAACACGGAGTTCCCGAATCTTTCATCCAACGCCTAATTCAATCTACCTGCCGCATCGGCACGAAACGGGGACATCTTACCATAGCGACGCACCACTCTCCCCCCCCCCTCCCCTCCTACCCTCAACACAATAAAAAAAATAAACTGTGAACATAGAGGTGAAGTGGACAAAACGCTTGACGTAGAAAAAAAAATTACAACGTCTGAAAGGCACGCAAACATACGCTAGAGAGAACATGGGCGGTGACAGCCGCGCCTCGCGTCGTCTCGCGTCGCCTCGCGGGGTCATAGTCAAGCCGGCCGTCTGTGAATATGGCGCGCCGATCCCATTACTGTCAGCTCTCGGCGACGTGCTCGGGTGACGACGCCGCCATCGCGGCGACAGCCAGCCCGGGGCAAAGGTCAAAGTCGAAACTCGACAACAAGTTATGGACATTAACACGCGCGGCTGGAAACGCGAGAATTTGTTTTCTTACTGCCCTCCTGTCGGAAGGGTCTCCATCCTGGTACACGTCCTCTCTCGGAAGCGCAGACCCTTGGAAACATTGTCGCCCCGTTCACCTTCCCCTCGTGATCTGACAACACAATTCCTCAAAATCACTCCGAAATGTAGGACTAAAAACATGGCGCTCTGGTTGAGTTCACGCGGATATGCTACGCCTTCCTCACCGTTCCCCACCACCACGCACGGCCGCCCTTGCCGGCGCGCGCATTTCGGGGCGTCCGACAGCCATGTCCATCGCCCCATTAGCAGGTAGGACGGCCACGCCGGCTGACCATCACGAACCGTCTCCCATCACAGGTCAATCACAGCCGATGTATATTGATCAAATAACACGCACACACACACGCACACACACGCGCGCACGCGGAGGAATCAAACGGTGGCACGTTCCCGTCGCACGTCAGTGCGTCGCGTTCGAATACCACCCACTCCTTTTCTTTTTTCCATTCCCCTCCGGGTCCTCGCGGCCGATGTGCATACGAGCTGGGCGTGTGGGAGTGAGAGGGAGTGCTCGCACGCGACCTCCACTCTCTCTCTCTCTCTCTCTCTCTCTCTCTCTCTCGGTCAGGGCCCGGGCGGGCCTCTGATGGCTTGTTTCGATGTGTTTGGAATTGAGTGCCTTCTGGCCTCCGCCACCACCGGCCAGCCTGCCTGTTGATGCTCTGACCGGACAGATGTGGGGAATGAATGAACGAATGAATGGACCCGGAGCCGTTGACCTCTCATGCCACACTACGTCCGTGAGCACGGCTGCGCTTCTAGCGGGCCGAAATAGGGTATTCCGAGGAAGGACGGAGTGGAACGACTGCCGAAATGCCAGGTCGACGTGCGGTCGTGTTTCTGTTCACACTGCGCTCAAATCGTCTGTCAGGTGAGAAGGCGAAGGGCCCCTGGGTGCCCCTGGGCGTCCGCGCGTCCGCTCGGTGAGGTGAACGCACTGCCGAGTTACTACCGTCCCGCCGCGACACGGGCCCCTGGGAACGGGGACTCTAATGTCGTCAACCCCGGCAGCGGCAGGCCCGCAGGCCCGCAGATGTAGCGTGCCCCGCTAATGTCATCGCGCGGCTTCGGAGGCGAGTTTCGCACGAAGCTGCGAGATAACTTCTGCTATCGGCGTGGTCTGAAGAGGAGCGAGTGACAACGCCGCAGTGTGGTGCATACTAGAACACGGGTAGACTGGGTGGCAGAGCGGCGGAGCGGGCCGCCGGAGGTCCGGAGGTCGGAGCCGCGGCTAGCCGGGCCGGGGTCCGTGAGGAAGGTGCTTAGAACAGAGCCGGAAAGCAGCGATTACGTTCAGCAAATGAGGAATGGTTCCGGCCGGCTCCGGCCTCTCTAGCCGCCGGCCGGGCTCCGGGGGCTCCGGGGCCGCCAGGGCCGCCGGTGCCGCCGGGGCCCTACGTGGGTCTGCCGGCGGCCGGCCGCGGCCGTCCCTCAGACCGCCGCCAGAGCCCCGCCTTTTGCCTCTCACAAGACGTCTGTGAATCGCGAGTCACGACGGCCATCTTGTTCTAAGAGGTCACCGCCTCCAAGCAGCCAGTCGGTCGCCGCTCCGCCGCCGCCTCGCGGACTCCGGGCTGAGACCGCGGCGGCCGCGCTGAGCCCCAAAGCCCCCCCGCAGACAGGAGGCTTGACGCTGCGCAGAGCTGGTCACATTCTGTGGGTAGTGGGTCTGATAAGAGCGTTGCCTCTGGCCTCAGTCACAAGAAACATCGTCGCGGCGGGGGGTCCTAAGCGCCACTTGACGCGGCCTCCTGTTCACCACCAGCGACATGGTGGTTATCCGGCCCCGATACAGTCTCGCGACCCCGAAAGGTCTCACTGACCATTTTGCATTCTGCCGAAAAGGTTGCGCGCCACTTTTCAATCAACGTCAGACGTGTCGGGTGAGAAGGGGCGTTCGATTTGTTTCCGGATCTTCCGCGCCCGCCTCTCCTCGTCTTCTGCTGTGTTTTTGCGTCGCTGCTAAGGCTGTTGAGAGCGCGAAAACATTTTCGGTCGAACGGCGCGCCGGTTTGGTTTTCCGTCAGAGATACCTTGATATCATCTCTCCAAAACAATTTTTTTTATCTCTCAAAGTCGAATAAAATTAAGTAGGCGTTGACATTCTTAATCACGACGATGACTGTATAACAACGCCCCGCCCGGAGGGGAGAGGGAGGGGGGGGGGGGGGGGGCCTGCCGCGGCGTGAAGAGTTGTACCAAAACCACAACACGATCCTCGAAACACAGATCTATCGGATATCGCGGCTATCACCGCGCTTTGCAATAACTCTCGGGACCACATCACAGTCGAGGCTCCGCTCACTCGCCGACGGCGCCCGGGGCTGCTTTTATTCAATGAACCGGATGCACGCGCGCGCGGCCCCTGCCGGCCCCTGCCCGGCCCCTGCCCGGCCTCGCACCGGCTCAACCCGATGTTCGGGAAGATTGAGTACTCTATTTCGGCTAGGACCCCTCCGGTCGACTCGTCGCGGTCACCCACGCGAACCACGCCCCGCCAAAACGTCAGTGTGATTGAAAAAGTCATGATGATGTTATTGAGCACATTTTCGCGACGGAGTTCTAAATATTTGGTTTGCGTGATCTTTCCATGTCCAAATGCTGAGGTACTCCCCATCGTGTCCACGGCTACCCCAACGCACATCTTCGTGCCTTTTCGTGGGGAAGGATGCTAATTACAGGACATGCGTTCAAAATGTGATTGGCAAATGAGTAAGAACTGACAAAAGGGCACAGCAATAATGCTGCGAAAAAAGCGCATCATATTGCTGGTTACTTCTTTGGTCGAATGGTGGATAATTAATTAATTATTCGGACTGCGCGGATGGGAAGCCGGGCCGCCGCCTGGCCGCCTGGCTTGTAGCCGCCGCACAGCACGGCACCTTGTTCCCCGTGAGACGTGACCGCGCATGCCAAACGCCTCGCCTCGCCGCGCCGTATGGCCGGTGGCATACGGCTGTGGCCGCTGCGCCGAACACCTCACCACCGCCTCAGAGCTACGGCCGGCCACCACCGCTGCCGTTGTCACCGCCCGCTACCAACGGAGGAAAAATGATTCGGGACGCGGAGGCGGCGGTGGTGTATTTTTGGCGCGAAAACATTCCCCGCGCTTCATATGGAAAGCGTCCAGACACACGGGGTACCTATTTGGGAGCGCTCCGATTCTCTCGTCGGCTAGGCGAGATAAGAACGAGGGTTCTGGGTCCGTGTGGATGAAAATTATAATCGTGTATGTGTGGGGCGTGAAAAGAGGTTAGGAGGGCGAACGCCACCCTCCCGTACTGCCTTCCCGCCCCCTCCTACGCGGCCGTTTACCGCCGGGGTCAGCAGTATTCGCAGCCATGCTTCATCGATATGCGAATTTTATTCCCCTTTCCGGGAGGAGCGCGGTGGCTCTGTGGGGGGGAGCGGCGACCACGTGGTGCGCCAGGCCGACGTCAACACGACGGCCGACGAGATATCGGCACAGGGCGGCCGAGGGTGCGGGACAGGACAGCGCTGCCGTCACGGGCGCTCGGGACTGTTTCCGGGTGGCCGGGGCCCGTGCGTGCCTCACCTTGCTCTGCGAGCCGTAATCCAGGGCCAGCATGCAGTCGTTGTAGCCCCCAGTCTCGGTCTTGATGGTGGTGGGCAGCGGGTTGCCAAACTGCCCCATCGGACCCAGCTGGCTGACCGAGTCCCGGTACCAGGGGTACATCCTGTAGGCCTCCTCCTCCACGGTGCCGGCTTCCAGGTCCCCCGAGAGGCGTCTTCCGGCGGGACCGGAAGAGGCACTTGGGGTGGGCGGGGAGGGACACGGAATGGTTGTGCGTATCACACTCGCACTCCACACACTTGACACTTATCACAGATAGAACTCAACACAGCACTGATGCACAGACACACAGGAGCAGGAACAGAATCGTCTTGCGCTGCGACGTCCTCCGGCCCGGGGACGTGGCGGCGAAGAGAATTGTATGCCTGCCGCTTGCTGCCTCAGGACCACGACGACGGCGACGAGGAGCGCTTCATGGCGCGGCGGGGGGCTTCATGGCGGCCGGGAGGACGTGGTCGGCGACGCGCTGCTGCGTCCTGGACACGGGGTCTGCCATGCCGGGCAGGTCCTCAGGGCCGCGGCTGCCGCGGCGCGGCGTCCGCCGGGTCGTCCTCGGGCCTGGGGACGTCCGGGGCCAGGGGGGCGTCGTCGGCCACCTCGTCGGGCGTGCACCCCGGCGTCGTCATGGCGACCACATGGTCTGCCGGCACACCCACTAGCACTGCACTGCACTGCACTGCACTCACACACCGCTGCACACCGAGGTGAGGTTAGGTCGACTATCCGCACAGGACACGCGCTGACACGGGCTGACACGGGCTGACACGCGGTGCACGCGCGCGCACACACACTCCACGGCGGCTGGACTCGCGCGCGTCCAGCCGGCGGTCGCGGCGGCGTCGTTCGCGAAAGCCGCGGGCTGGCGGTGCCCTGCAGGGCTTCACTTGGCGCGCCGCGGTTCGGCTCGGCTCGGCTCGGCACTCGCTGCAAGGCGCGCGCGCGGTCGGCTCGGAGACGCCACGCCGGTCCGTACGGTCCGCGTCCTGTCGGGAGTGCGGCGCGGAGCGGCGCAGCGCGGAGCGGGCGGCGCGGAGGAGCGGTGAGAGGCGCGGCAGCACCACTCCCCCTCGGGAGGGCGGCGGCGGCGCGGGGAGCGGCGCGGGGGGCGGCGCGGGGGGCGCGGCGGACCGACAGCCAACCAGGACGAGGGACGGGCCGGGGAGGGGCCGCGCCGGCCGCGCCGGGTAGGGGCCACGGAGCGGCCGGCCCGGCACTGCTGGCCGCGCCGGCTCATAGCCGGGCCTTAACCGGGCCTTAAGCGGGCCTTAACCGGGCCTTAACCGGGCCTTAAGCGGGCCTTAAGCGGGCCTTAACCGGGCCTTAACCGGGCCTTAACCGGGCCTTAGCCGGACCGTAGGTGGACCTTAGACGGACGTTAACCTGGCCTTGGTCGGCTCTCCGATACCACCCGCTCTTTTCCCGTCGTTAAGGCATACACATCGCTTACCTCCCGATCTTGTATAGGGTACATGATACAAGGGTGATGAATTTCGAGAACGCACCCTTCGCCCTCGGGAGGCCCAGCAACGCGCTGTCATATGGTCGAGCGATCTCGCTGCGTCAGTCCAAAGTGTGGCAAACCTTTTGCCTGTTGAATCATTGGGATGCGACGTGTGAGGCTGAAGGCAGTTGTGTTTGCAAGACAGGTGGCACGATGATCCGCGCATCCAAGTGTTGCGTTGCCCGGGTCCCCTTCCTCATCCTCTTCCTGCCCATGACATCGACATCCCTTTCCTTGGCCCTCCCCGTCTTCCGCGGCACACACAGCCCACCATCCATCTATAATTGTGCGAACACTTGGCGCCCATACGCCCAGAGAGCTCACCCAGTATGTCGTCACATGTCATAAGCCGACACAAAAAGAATAAATACTCTTCTTACGGCCGCACAGCTGCTTTACATTTCTGTACGCCGCTCCGCTGTTGTGGCGGAGCGGCGGTGCTGGTTTTTTCTACCCACCATCGCGCGCACACACACACGGACTCACACACACACACACACGCACGGCTCTGACTTGATCTTGCGTGAGCAGCGGCGAGCCGCGGCGGCGGCGGGGTGACGGTTCGGTTCCGTATGGAAACAAGTGTCATGTGTGGAGTGTCTTCGGCTCAGTCTATCTCAGTCTATCCCAGAGGCTACTGTGTACCCTCACTACTTCTTGCCCTGTCGTCGCCTCGATACGAAAGCGTTTGTCGCGATTTGTCGTATCACATGTCGCCACGCCCCGGCAACAACAAAGATGGCGAATAGCCGTGGCGGCGGCGCGGCGTATCTCTCTCTCTCTCTCTCTCTCTCTCTCTCTCTCAGCATCACACGTGAAGCGAATTAATTATTGCTCATTTGCCGGCGGCCGGCACGTGTGAGCGGACAGTCGTCGCCGTGGTGTTTTGTCGCGCGGTGCTAATCACGGAGAGCACGAGGCTGGAATCCCGCTCTAATTCCCCGCGCTGCAGCGCCGCGGCGCCGCCAACCTAACCTAGCTCACCTACCGCGCGACGAGTGCCGCGTGCAGTGTCGCCAACGGCAAAAAAAAAGGGCACGTAGGTGTCAACATTCTGCCTACCTACACACCCGCTAATCAGGTAAACACTGAGAACGAATGGAAGGTACGCCAAGGGTTTCTTGTCCCGAAAATTTCGATGAAAGTTTCGAAAAAAAAATCGTACTCTACTTTTTTTTAAATCCTAAGCTTTCAGGTTTATTTTTGGAAAAACTCTTGACGTCATCCGAAAATTTATTTGAAAATTTTGGGACTAGTACACCCTAGATACTGCATGCAAGTTGAGAGCACCACGGTAAGACCTACAACCCTCAAATTTTTCTTTTTTAAATAAAAATTCAAGAACATTTCTGAAGTTCTGCCGCCAATTCACGAAAAAAATGTAAACATAGAACAGCTCATCTCAGAGGACCAGAGCGCCACTGTGCGTTCGCCGCCTCGCGCTTCTTGTCTTGGGCTGGAATTTCCTTCTGTTTGGCGTTCACGACTTTCGTTAATAACTTTTCTAAAAGCGAACAAGGGCGATGGTGGAAGGGCAGGGGGTGTACAGCAACAACGGGACAAGAAAAAAACGCTGCATTTATACGAGCGTACCACCACACGTTTATGAGCGTGCAAAGGCAGGAGGGGGATGGGGGGCATGCCCGGCCGTGCCCGGCTATGCCCTCTGTGCGGGATGGGACCCGATGGGATCATCAGCAACCGCCGTGAAAACACCACCCGTTCCGCAGTCGGCAATTACCCGGCGGACGGGCGTAAGGGAAATTACGTTAGCGGGTAATTATGTGCTAATTAGATTATTTGGGCGCCCCAATGTCCTTCACTTTCGCACCGCCGCGCGGAGGGGGCAGCAGGACCGAAGACACATATCACACACACACGAACGCTTCCGGCACCACACACACACACGTGTGTGCTGTGGCGCACACCTCCGCGGGTGACTACGCCGCCGCGGCCTCGCCGTTTGTGTGTGTGTGTGTGTGTGTGTGTGTGTGTGTGTGTGTGTGTACTTATCGGACGCCTCGAGTGCGAGTCGAGGGGAGAAGGGGATTTAGAAAAAAGTAATTTGTAAATCAAAGTTGGTCGCGCGCATGAATATACCGAGTGACAGAGGGGAGGTGTACGCCGCGGCATACACTCTGCCGCGTCAGAGAGCGGCGGGCGCCGGTGGAAGTTTCTGTCAGGTGTGAACAGACCCGGCCGTGTCTATGGACCGGCGCGCTCGCGTGAAAGTGGGCGCGCCACGTGCTGCGGCGCGCCACTCGTCGCCACGAACAGTCAAATGGCGCTCCGCGGCGCCGAACAGTCAAATGGCGCGCCGCAGCCCCAAAGGGTTTCCCGCGTCTTCGCGGCTTCCCAGCGCAGCGGCGCGGCGGCGGGCCGCTCCAGGCCCCGCTCCGGGTGCCGCCCGCGGGGTTCCCTTTTGCTCCAGTCGACGCCGTGCAACACGTACGCCGGTAGCTTCCCCGGGAGCCCCGCCGGGTCTCCTACAGGGTCCCTGAGGCAGCTCTACCCCCCATCCAAGCCATTTCTCTTTTACGGTCAGCTACGCTTATGCAGTGCCCCCCTCTCCTCTCTCTCTCTCACTCTCTCCCTCTCTCCTTCTCTCTCCTGCTCTCTCGCATCCCGCTCGCCCGCTCTCCTGCCCCACCGGACGGTCGGGCATGCCCCGGCGGTGGCCGTTTTTTGGTCGTTAAGTGTCTGTTGCGTGGATATCGCCGCTGCCGCCGAGCTTGGCGTGCGAGCATCGAGATCTGCTGCCGCTGCGGCCGCTCCACCGGGCTTTTGCACTCGGCGAGAACAACGAGACTAATGCGAAAATTAATGGAGAAAAAAAAAGAGTTGTGCGGAAAATAGATTAATTAAAACGGGACTTTGAGGAGCGCATGCGCGCCTTGGCAGCAGCGATTTGTGAGTCATGTACACGCAGGAAATTAACAACAAATTAACGAATCGATGTCGGTGAGAGGCCGATAAGGTGTTCTGCGGCAGTGTTTACTGCTGCAGGCTCCCGTGCGGCAGCGCCCGACGAGCCCCTGCTCTCTGTCTTGTAACGATGAATTCGCACCTCGCCGTCGTCGCAACGCGGCACATCACGGCCGACGAGGGCCCCACGGCGACATACACTCCTCGCATACACACTGCATACACCCCCGTACGTATATATGTGACACATTCTGGAATATCTGCACGAGGCATGCGAGGCCCGCTGCCACCCCCCGAGGCCGCCTCCCTCACCTGCACTCCCGCCGTGCACGCTGCCCCACAGCGGCGGCCAGGATGTTATCGGCCTAATTGCGGGCGTGTAAATGGCCTACGGGTGAGGCGGCCTCCTGCAGGCCCCCCGCAGCCCCCCCCCCCCCCCCCGCTGGGCCCGGGGCTGCCCGGGGCGTCACACCGAGATAGCGGGCCGCATTGTGTGGCGATAACTGCAAACTGCAAGGTGCAACAATGATGAATGCATGTCATCTGCAATAATGCAGCCAGACTTCGTCGCCTCGCCCCATCTAACTGCCAGCGCCGCCGCCACCGCAAGCCGCGGGGGATCTGAGAGAAGAGGGGGGGGGGGGGGCAGCAGGCCGCCGCCACACGCGCACGCCCTCCGCCCAGCTCTTTGACGGGGAGCTCCGGACGCTCCCGAGCTGCCCTAAGTATATTCCGTAACACCCAGCGGAGTTGGCGGCCCGACGACAGCCGCCTAATGTTCCCACACATCAGCCGCCTCACCCACTGTCCACATGTTATGCATCCGTCCCTATACGGTGCTCACGCATTAATTCACACACAACGGCATATGAACGTCGTAAAAAAAAAAAACAACGATATGTGGAGTGTGACACACGGAGCCCGCCGTCATTACGGGAACCCCCAGGTGATCCACAGAGCCGGGGCGCCGTTCCAGTGCATGTCCGGCCCGGCTCGGCCTGAAACTAATGCAGAAAGTAGGCAGACGGTGTCGGACTGGCGCTGTCCAAACAGCCAATAGCGCCTCGTCAGCTTCATTTAATTTTCACTTAATTTTGGTGTCGCTGTGCGGGGCGCCATCTGCCGGCAGGCGGGCACAACAAGCGCCTCCCCGCGCGCGCACTTCTTCAGACCGGCTAAACCGCTTTTGATGATTTTGATATGCCTTCCCTTTCCCCCCCCCCTTCCGCTCCCGCCGACTCTTTCCCTCCGTCATTCTCTTGCCGAACTGGATGAATGAGAGGCGGAGCGCCAGCAGTCACGACATCTGCATAACACGGGGCATCAGCGAGAGAGGGAGAGAGAAAGAGAGAGGGCAAGGGGGCGGGGCCGCGGGCGGTCGCGGCTGTGGGAAAGAGAAAGACAGCTTTCATCGCATTCGCTCAAATCGCGCGCTCGCAAAAACACAACTCACTCGATCACGAATGGACGCGGAGGAGGTGGAGGTAGGAGGGGAAGGAGGAAGGAGGTGTAAAGCGACGAGACGGCAATAAGGGGGCGTTTGACTATTTCTCTCAGGTGTGTGAGGCGCTGGAATGCGGCAGGAACCGCCGAGGATGTCCTGCCAAGTCCTGCACCCTGACGCGGCGACGCCCGCGCGGGTCTAATCAACGCTAGAGAGAGAGGGGGGGACAGAAAGAGAGAGAGAGAGAGAGAGAGAGAGAGAGAGAGAGAGAGAGAGAGAGAGAGGCGTTGGGACGTGGGCCGCCGCGCAGTGCGAGTCAGCGAGAGGGAGAGAGAAAGGCGACGGCGGCAGTGGAGGGGGGCGTGACGGGCCGCTGCCAATGGGAGCGGCGAGGGGGCGGTGCCGAGCGGCCGCGCCGGCCAGGTCTACCCCTTCCAGGCCGCCGGCGGCGGGCGCAACGCCGCAGTGAGAGGGGGGAAGGGACCAGAAGGGACCGGAGGGGACCGGAGGGGGCGGGGCCTGCACGGGCTCTCGGGCCTTGCTCTCTCGCTCGCTCTCCCTCCCTCGCTCTCCTCTGTCTCTCCCGAGGACTTTCTCTGTCTCCTTCTGGCTCCGTCTCTCTCTCTCTCTCCTCGCCGTCTCTCCTGTCACTGCTACTGTTGCTACTGGTCTTGCGGCAGCCGCTGCCGGGGCCCCCTCCTCCGCCCCCCACCCCTCCCCCGTGTTCCCATCAGCGTCCCCCTTGATTCTCTCTACACTCATAGAAATTGAAGGCCCCAGCGAGAGAGAGGGAGAGAGACAGAGGGAGGTGGAGGGGGCAGAGAAAGACAGAGAGGGAGATGGAGGGGCAAATGTTTTTAGGCCCTCGCGCTGTTGCTTCTCCGCGCCTGGGATTCAGCACTTCGCGACATCCCTGTATCGTCACTCATTGCGTAATTCCTTTACATGAAAACATACGTACAATTTAATTTACGAAACCGCTGGGATGTATGTACAATTAAAACTTAACGAACGGACACACGAAACCAAAGCACTCGCTGAAGATGCGAAGCGGACCCCACGTACAAGAGGGAGTGAGAGGAAACGAATCCGCCATAAACGGTGCATTCCTTTTTTTTTACAATGTTGGTATCGTCGCGGGCGGCGGCAGCGGCGGCCGAGGTGTGAACGCCTGGGAGGTCGCCACTGCATACGCCACGCCGGCCGCAGGGCATCTAAGAGCCGACTTCCGTCACGGCCACAATCGTATATCACAAAAAGAAAACCTGGTCTATTTTCAGGAATCACCATATCGCCAGCAGGCCTATCCGTTCGCTCCTACGTGCGAGCGCAACCGCAATAGGGCTCTGCAGGGATCGTAACCACCCGCGGCAATATCAATATGAATCTGCAATGGAAATCAGACGGAATATAAACAAAGCGCATAAACAATCAATCGGATGCGATACGCTTGCAGTGCCGGAGCAGCGACGCAAGGCCGTCACCGTCGTAGGGGGGCCCACAGCGACGACGCCGTGGTCCGTGCGGTCCAACGCCAGGATTATCGAGGCGGGAACTGGCAGAATCCCTGGTAAAACGCTTTACCCCCGGAATACACCATAATATTTTCCTGGATAGATTCTCCTCTCATCGTACCCCGAATCACTCGCACCGACATCGCGGGAAAAGTTCGGGACAAAGCCGAAATTCTAGTGACACGGGAACGAAATGGAGTCGTCCCCGCGTTAATTCACGGGCGGGCCGGCGGCTCTCATTCTCGCCCTCGTTGGCTCGACCGGCCGATCGCCGCGGGTCGGCGACGCAATTAGAAACCAGCGACTTAATCCGGGCGCTACCGAACCGGGCAGCGGGCGCCTGGCCGGGTCCGGGCCGCGCCGCGCAGGCCCTGACGCTCGGGACAGATTCGGGACCTGGCTGTGCCTGTCTGCGGCCGGGCCGCTGCCGCTGCCTCTGCCGCCCGGCCTCCAGCTGGCTGACGGGAGGGTAGGCACGCCCGCCGAGCAGGGGCGCGCTGCGGGACGGCCTATGCGCCCGAGGCACGGCGCGCTGCCGGAGGGGACGGCAGCAAAAAGCGGCGGCGAGGAGGGCGAGGCCCGCCGCCCACCCCCTTCTGTGGCGTTGTCTCTGGAGCTGGAGCTGGAGCTGGAGCTGGAGGGTGTTGAGAGTACCGCGCCCGGCCCGGGTGATCCGCTGCGGCCGAGCTCCTCTCCGCTGTGCCGGCCTGCCTCAGAATAAAACGGAAGGAGGGTACTGGGGCGTAACGCAGGGAAGAGTGTGGAGTGCTTGGTGAGGCCTTGGTGAGGCTTTCAATTATCCGAGAACACCAGAAGCTGGGCATCATCTGCCGGGGCCGCCGGGGCCGCCGGGGCCGGCGCAGCGAGCGGCGCGGCGGGGAAAGGGAGAGACGGAAAAAAAATCGAGAAGGAGAACGATGGGCACAGGAAAGGAAACTAAGAAAGAAAGGAAATTAAACTGCGAGGGTCGAAGTGAAATAAGAAACGAAAGGAGATGTGAAGGAGGGGACGGGAGACGATGTGGTAATGGGATATGACCATGTCACCTCTCGCCGTATGCATGAGGCGGTGCCCAGCCAGAGTGATATGGGCCGCATAGGGCATGGCCATGCGGGCCATGGGGCGGGGGCCATGGGCTGGGGCCTCACGCCGGAGGCGACACACGGAGGCGCCTCGCGACGTTTTGATTGGCTGCTGTCAAACAGAAGCTAGCAGACAGTTCATCGAGTCGCAGGATTGATGCTTTGTATACTCGGTACGGGAGGCAGGCAGACGTCGGTCGCGGTCATTGTTCGTGCTGTGCCGCGGTGCGTGATAGATGATAGCTTCATCTCCATTCATAAGGCGCCAGATCTGAGAATTCTGTTGGCGCTACACACACACACACACTCACTGTGATTTTTCTCCTATTTTTTTTCTACGGTTTGGTTTTTACATTTTTACAGTTCGCTCCCTGTTTGCTGGAGTAGTAAGAAAAAAACTCTAGAATACAATCCGGGCGCCGAAATGAATGAATGAGGTTGACGTCCCCACCTTGTCTCGTAGCCGTGTCCGTGGGAAATGTGCTGGGTTCGGCGAGTGAATAGCGCGTGCATCGTCATCGCCGCCTAGGGCCCGTCCGTAAAGTAGGGCAGTCACAAGGAGGTGCAACGCACTGCGATTTTCTTCACTCGCTCCTTCCCTTCACGCTACTCTCGCACGGGCCCGCGCAGCAGGCGCCTGTAGGGTAGGCAGCTCCGGTACGCGCCGGCACGTGTGGCGTGCGGGCTGGCCTACCCTGGCGGTCGCAGGCGCTCGGGGCTGTGAGGGTAGCGTCACCTCACAGAGTACCGCCGGCGGGCGGCTGGAGGCCCGGCTGGAGGCCCGGCTGGAGGCCCGGCTGGAGGCCCCGCTGGAGGCCCCGGCTCCAGCCGCGGCTGCTGGTGGCGTGCGGCGCGCTGGCGTGCCCTATCTCCCGCAGCACCGTGTCGCACGGTGGCTTTCATAGGACGCATATAACACACGGCTGAAAAACACTATTAAGAGCCCTTTACGGCCTCGCACGGCGCGCGGCGCGGCAAGCCGGGGACCTTTCCGTTTCAGGTCAGCATGCGATGTGCGCCGCGCTGTTCACTGGCACGGGGGACACCGATCGCTGACTGCCTGCCGCTGCCTCTGCACTCCGTCCCCCCGCGCACTGTAAGTGCTCCGATGCGCCGAGTTTTACCCACTCACCCCCTCACATCACGGCACCCCCGCCCTCCTCCTCACACTGGCAAGACTTGCTGCACGTTTGCCACACCCCGTCTTCGTCATCAGCCTGTCCACCGCGGCGGGCAAAACACGAGAGAGGATGCATTAAGGGAGCGAGAGGAAGCTCGGCGTAATAAAGCGCTGGCCGCCGCTGTTGCAGCGCCACCGACCCCCCCGAGCGTCACTCTGTGTAATAGGATACCCCCGCGCACTCGCGAAAAAGAGGCGTGCGCGCCGCCTGTGTACACGAATAAAGCACATGCACGCATCTGAAACACTTCCAGCAGCCATGCGCCTTCAGCCGCGCGTGAAAGTCTCCCCAATTTTTTTTTTCATGGTTTGTATATAAAATGTTGGCGAAGTGTTTGGCGAAAATGAGAGACGAAGTGCCTTTTCTAATATCCAGTGCGGTGCTCCGCGGCGGGGCCCGCTGGGCCGCGTCCGGGTCACGCTCAGGCGCGCCGGGCCCTCAGATGACCTGGTCTAATGCCAAAGCGCCGGAGCGCAAAAACATGATGAGGTAGCAGACGACGCCGCCGCCGCCGCCGCCGCCGCCGCTGGAGCTCATGAGAGGCGGAGCGAGAGGTTCGAGGACCCGCGGCGCTCGATCGCAGCCGCGGCCAGGCGACACTATGATTCAATTAGAGCCACGATGAAATAATCGTTATACGAAAAGGTAAATCGAAAACAGAATCGTCGCGTCATGGCATCGTAAAAGCCCTTGCAGGAGCGGTGCGGCCAGTGGGCCGGCTGCGACGCTGTGGCCAGCCAGCAGCGCCGGCCCGGGTACCCGGGTATCACCGGCAGCTAAATGGCCAGTTTGTAATTAGCTGCCGGCTGATGCCCCTCTTTTTTCTGCGAGCGCGCCCGCGCTGCTTTTCACGGCCTCCCCGATGCAGCGGCGGCAAAAGAGGTCCGTGCATTCTGACCAACTGCGCTGCGCGCGCGGTTAGCCGTGAGGCGGGGAAGAGTATGGGGCAGCGGCGAGGGGCACTCGTGACCCGCGTGACCCCGCGTGACCCCCAGCGCCATCACGATGGTCACGCGGTCAGTGGTCTGGCAGTCAGTGGTCTGCAGCCAGTGTGCGTGTGACAGAGAGAGAGAGAGAGAGAGGGAAAAGGGGGAGGCAGTCGGCGAGAGATGATCGGAACGCGCTCACCGGCAGGATTGGGTGGCTGGCGCAGGACCCGCCGGCTCGGATCACACGGAGCGCCTCCGGACTGCGCCTCACGTAGGGACATTTATTACCTATCTGTCCGCCGGGGTCCGAGCGCCGCGCCGCCAAAGGCGGCCTCCTCTTTTCGGGCCCGCTGATCCCGGCGAATCGCCAAACAATGACAAAATCTCGTCAAACAGCCAGAAGAAACGGGCGCGGTGCGGAGGCCGGCGGCTGGAGGCGGCTGGAGGCGGCTGGAGGCGGCTGGAGGCTCCAGCGTCCAGGCGGCCGAGGAAGACGGCCGAGGCAAGCAGGAGCGCCATTCAATTTAGCAGCCCCCCCCCCCCCTCCTCACGCCCTGATCACATAATCGTCACCTGCCCAGCCCGGAAACTGGGACGGATCACTGTTTTATTGCAAAAACGGGATCGCCCTACCGAACAGGAGATTTGGTTGGACAGGGATTATGAAGTTTCAGTTGAATGCCCCGCGTCCCTCATCCCCTCCCAAAATTGGTGTCAGGACGAATTCTTTTGTATTTTTTTTTAAAATACTTTGTTTCCCGCGCCAGGAAACAGAGTACACCGGGCACACAAGGCATGGGGCGGGGGAGCCACGGAAAGACGGAGAAAAAAATCACCCGCACCGAGGTACTTTGCATCGTACACGTGTGGCATTATACTAACGTCGGCACTCATTATCCGGGCCGCATCGCGTTGCGATCGGAGGGGCGGACGGAGGAGGGAGGGAGAGAGAGAGAGGGGGCACAGCAGCGATGGCCTCTCACTCGCACCGCCATATTGCGCTGCTCGCTTTATTTCAGAAAAATGGCGACCCACCCCTGATTGGGGGGGATTGTGTTATATGGAACGGGGTGGCGCCGTGGCGCCCCGCTATGGCGCCCCCATGGCAGGACGGCCGCACAGCTGGGCGGGGCTGGTAATCTCTATTCGCACGCGATCTGTAGTATTATTTACAGCGATTCCGATACGCCCGTCGGCCAACTGCGATTATACCTTTTTGAAATGTTAGATTTTTTCGAAAAGCTCCTTGCACCGCAAGTCGACTCTATGGCTGCCCGCTCTCTCTCCCTCTCCGAGTAGACTCTCTCCCGTGCCGAAATCAGACCCGGCGCGGCCGGCGCGGGTCTACAGCAAGAGACGCGGGGCGGCGGCGGGGCGGCGGCGGGGCGGCGGCGGGGCGGCTGCACCTCTTCTGCCATTTATATTTTAGCTAATTTACGACATCGTAAACGTCCGGTCAGTTATTGTTTTCTGCATCGGCTCGGGTAATGAGACTTCCTCTCCTCGCGTCACGGCGGCGGCAGCGGCAGAGCGACCGACGCACGGCGATGCAGCGGCCGGCGTCTCGTTCATTTCGCATTCTGCGTCTCTCTCTATCTCTCTCTCTCTCTCTCTCTCTCAGCCCTCTGCTGCTTTGCACACTCATCAGTTATTGGCACTTTTCAGCCGTGCAGCAGCATCTGGCTGTATATAACTTCCCTCGCACCAATTCACAGTGGGGCGGGCGGCGAATGGGGGATCTCGGCGACCAATTCGCGTCCGAGAGTGCGGCGCTCACCTCCGCGGCCGCGCCTCCACCCCTATCCTGCTCTCTCCTCCCGTCTCCTGCTCTCTCTCTCTCTCTCTCTCTCTCATGCTCTCTCCTCCCCTCTCCTGCTCTCTCCTCCCCTCACCGGCTCTGCCCCTCGATGACAGGCTGGGCGGCATAGGCGGGGGCGGGGGTTGCCGCTTTCGCACCTGAGAGCTGTGCGAAGAGGGGGCAGGGCCGGAGGGCGGGGGCGGGGGGCTCGGGGCGGGGCGTGCTCTATCGACCCGGGGACCCCCCGCGGGGCCCTGTGGGGTTCTGTGGGGCCTGTGGGGCCTGTGGGGCCGCAGGGGGCTCAATGAGAGGGGATGATTGGTGCTGCCGGCAACGCCCCGCGCCATGCTGCTCCTGCCGCTGCTGCAGAGAGAGAGAGAGAGAGAGAGAGAGAGAGAGAGAGAGAGAGAGAGAGAGAGAGAGACGGAGAGAGTTTAGGGTCCGGCGCGCGTGCAGAGGTCGCATCAATCTAATTTATTAATAGACGTATCCGCCGTACATCACACTCGGGGCCGGCAGCCGCGCCGGGCAGCCGCCGGGCCCTTCGCCCTCGCTGCGGCGTTTCGGACTGATTATGGAGGCGAAAGCGGGCGAAATTAATGGGCAAGGCCGCGGCAGGAGAAGCTAACCTAACCTAACGGCGCGGCCCGTAATGGGGGTGGCTCCTGCAGCCCTCCGCGGTCCCTCTCTGCGGCCCGAACGTGTTCACAGTCACGTGACCTAATCTGCCGGGGTTGTTGACCCGCGGGGGGTCCTCACGGCACACACGCCGCTGGCCTACCGTCATACCGGCAACGACCCGTAGTCAAAGCGCTTGCGTCTCTTCGAGAGCGGTTCTCGTCAGAATGAGAGGCCAAGCCCGGCCGACCAGGCATGACCACCTCTGAGTCGCGGGCACCTCGCACTCTTTATCTCTCTCTCTCTCTCTCTCTCTCTCTCTCTCTCTCTCTCTCTCTCTTTCTCTCTCTCCCCGCGCGTTCTTGCGCTTGTTGGCCCCTCGGCTGCCTCGCGGCATGATATATGGAGGCGGGCCGCCGCAGATTTATCGGCGCTTCCGTTGACCATTTCATTGAGAGGCGGCCGTGGAAACTGCTAACCTAAGGATGCGTTATGATGCAGCGGGGCCGTGGCGGCGGTGAAGCCGGCGAAGCTCTCCGTTATCGCGTATCCGCGACGATAAGGAATTTTCTTGGCGTTCATTTATCCGCTGTCTGTGTGAAACGGCAATGTCACAGCAGCTTTTAACGCTACGATGCTGCTCTACCTCGTGTGTGCGAAAAGCGGCGGAATTACGAAAAATATTGTATCTGCATTTTCTTGGCCACGGCCCTTTTTTTTTTCGCACGTTCTCCTTCTGTTTTCGCGGCCCGCTCCCGCCGAGGGACCCGCGCTGCCGAGTTTTCATGAATGAGCCGGGCTGCTGGCCGAGGCGGCGCCCAGTGTGGGGCCCCGCGGGGGGCCGCGGGGGCCACGACGACAGGACGAGGCGAGCCCCGCGCGGGGGCCTCCTGCCGCGCGAGAGGCCGAGAGTCGCGTCGTCTGCTATGATTTACCGGGCCTGGTGGCTGGCTAGGGCCGGGGCCCGGCACTGCGGGGCCGCCGGCCTCTGGCCCGGAGTGGGGGAATTTGTCAGGGAGTTTGAGCCGGACAGAGAGCCCGCACAGAGGGGGACCGTCGGCGACGCTCAACACGACCGACTATTAATTCGTGTCGGAGGGGACACCGCCGCCGCAGCCGCCGCAGCCGCCGCAGCCGCCGCAGCCACTGGCAGAAGTGTGTGCGCGGAGCCCCGGCAGGGAAGTCCAGGGCGCCCCGGCCCGCCCACCACCGCGGGCGTGGAACAGAGCTCGCGGGGCCCGGGTGAAAAGGGTGGTCGTACACCGATTACATGGGTCCGTATGTAATCTGTACACACATTGTATAGCGTTTGTAAAGGTGAATCTGCCTGCGGCTGCATCTATATACAATACGCGCTGTGAACTGGATGAACACCGTGAGGCGGCCGACGACTCGGTCCACGGTCTGCGTGCTGCAGTCCGCGGGGGTCAGTCTCTTCGCGGCGCAGTCTAGACGGTGGCCAGACTCCGCCAGGACGGCGCCGAGGGGACAATGAGGCACCGCGACCGCGCCGCCGCCACGGAACAAAGGGGGGCGCAGGTCAGACTTGAACCGTTTTGTTGACCCTCCCAGGCGGACTCTCTGTGAATTTTAACGTTTTGCGCAGGAAACATGAGAGGAAATAAGGTGACAGTATTACGGGGGCGAGCACCCACTCGGTGCGGGCTGTCGGGGAGAAAGGCGCCGCGCCCCACGTCGCGGGGTAGCGAAGGACAGCCGTCTCGCAATTCGTTCCATTTTCTGCGAGCCTGCCGGGCCCGAGGCGCCCAAGGCGACGAGGGCCAGTCAGCCCGGCCCCGGTCACCTCACACAGAGCCGGCCGCAGCGCGACCCGCGCCGTCCAGGCCAGGCGAGACGGGGCGAGGCGCTCTGCTGTCTGGCCAAATTGCTATCCGTTGATACGTTCTGGCTTCTGTCTTGTCATATCAGATATGAGGGATGGGATGGCCCCGCTGCCGCCGCCGCTGCCGCCGCCGCGGCGCTCCGGCCGTGCCCCCCAGCCCTCCCGGCCCCGGCCCTCCCGCCACGGCCCGACGCCGCCTCCGCCGCGCTCTCCTTAGATAAATTGCCAATAATTGTCGGACTCGCTATGGCCAGCGCGGCAGACAGCAGACGGGCTGATTTCCGGGAAGCGGGCCGCCGCCGGGATGCCGCCGAGATGCGCTTGTAAAAACGGCCACCGTCTGACCGCCGCCGCCGCCGCCGCTGTGCCTAGGATAGTCCATTCAAAATAGGGTAAATAAGCCGTCTATGAATAGATAAGTGCGCGGACGGTCCGGCGGGGGGCCTGGAAGGTACCCCCCGCGAGCGGAGGCGGGGGGGAGGAGGCACCAGTTTTTTCCCGACCGTCTGCGACGTGGCGCGGCGTGGCGTCCGCGGGTCGTGGCGGCGGCGGCGGCGGCCAAGGGGGATGGCCGATCCGACACGCGGAGGCGCGCGGGCGTCATAGACTTATGGCGCTACAGATGACGCGCCGCTGCGGCCGCCGCGGGCCTTCTCGGCGTCACTGCACGTGTGTGTGTGTGTATTTGCAATGAATTTGTCTTAAAGGCGGTTTTTGAGCCCCAAAATTTTCAATGAAATTTTTGACAAAAAAAAAACCGAGAAGGTTTTAGGAAGTAGAAGTCCGAAATTTTCGTCCGGCAAAAAAAAACGTAATTATTTTAAAATGCCGTTCACAATTTTCTAACATCTCTAATCCGCTCGTATGGTGGTGCTGAATTCCTCGTGGGCTCGCATTACGGTCTCGTGAGGGCTGCAGAAGCCCGAGTGCGTTGCGCTATGCGCGTCGCTGCCGGGTGTGCGGGCGGCGGGTGCCGCTGCTGTTGTTGCTGCTGTCGGACACCCATTGGACTCATTGCCCCCAATTAACGGACTTGATTACCTATCTCGCTCTGATCGCCGTCCTGATGGCCGCCACGGCCTGTCGCGTGCGTGCCGAGCACGGGGCCCCCAACAGACGGCACGGCGTTCACATACTACGTAACGTTACAGCCTCTCTCTCTCTCATGTGATACACGGACGGGCCCTCACATCCCTGCACCGGGCCTCTGAGTCTGGCCGTGTTGCTCCTCCCGGAGTGATGGGCCACTTGCGGAACCATTTCCAGCCGGACCCGACGCCCTTCCCCCGCGCCCTTCCCCTTCACCTCCCCTCTGCTGCGCTAGGCCTAGGCCAGGCCCAGGCTAGGCCCTGCTATGCGGCTGCTGTGCCCCCGTGCCCTGGGCTAGGCCGCTAGCAGGGGAGTCCCTCCCACAACTTGTTCGCCAATTTTTTCTTCCCTTCATCTCCTCCACCCCCTTCGTCTTTCTCCCTCCACGGTTTTTTCCTCTCGCCGTCTCTCTCCCTCCCTCCCAGTGGGGGCGTCCCCCATCGGGATGCGCTGCCCTGGCCATGATGGATCGGCACGGGCCGGAGTTGCCGACAGTCCGCCTTGTCTGTCGGTCTGTCGGCCTGCATCCGTCCGCTCGTCTCCCCGTGTGCCCGCCTGGCGGCGCCTTATGACCCGTATTAGCGCCACGCCCGCGATGTGGGCCACTAACACCCCGCCAGCGCTGCCGATAGCGGCTACCGGCTTTATACCCCCTCCCGGCCGCCGCACGCGGCCACCAAGGCCTTCTATATCCACAAGCTCCCTCAACAAACCCCCGCACCGCCTAACCGCCACATCTCCGAGGGCAAATAAAGGACCCGCGGGCGCACACACACGCACACACACCACGGGACTGGCGCGGCAAATAAAAGTCCAGGCCATGAGCGTGTCCAGCCGGGGTCCGTGCCGGGGGCCGTCTGACAGGAGAATCACTCATTAACAAAACGGACTTGATTTCGTCAGCGAGCGTCGTACAATGGCACGCTGGGAGGGGAAGGGTCGGGGGGCTACGTGTGCATGCTGCTGATGACAAGAGTGCGGCTGACCCTGGGACCTCGCAGCCGGCAGCCCAGACATACGTGGATTTTGTGATTTCGTCGCATTTATCAAACAAAATTACAACACGTAATTTAAATTTTACAAATTTTAAAAAAAAATTTAAAAAAAAATTCCCAAAAATATCTTTGAAAAATTCCGGGCCTTGAAACCTGATCCTGGTCCCCGGTGTTTGATCAACATTCCAGACATGCTCCTCGGCACTTTACAGAGCCGTAATATGTCCCGGGTTCGAGCCCCGCCCGCTTCTCGCGGGGCTCTCATGCCCAGGCAGGGTGGTGGCCGCCGCCATGCGCATGTCAGCCTCCCCCTCCTCCCCTCCTCCCCTCCGACCCCCCGGGGTCCCCTCATACCCCCCCAGCGCCCTACGCCAACAACGACCCAGGACAGCGGCGCGCGGCGCACGGCCGGCGAAATGTGGCGTTTTTGCGGCGGCATTTAGGACGGCGCGCGGCACGGTGCCTCATTCGGAATTCATAACCGTACGTGTACACACTGCTGTCCGCCGCCGCCGCCGCCGCCGCACTGTGGCATGAGGCGGCCTCCCCCGCCCCCGCGGCGTCTGACCACCTTGTACCCACCACTGCCATAACCACCAACACACCGGCACACACACACCTTCCCCCTTCCCAATCAAATAATCCGACTGCAAATGCAATCTCCCCCTCCGGACTCAGGCAGGAGGCCGCGCGACCACTCGTGTGGCCACACACACACACACACACACACACACACACACACACACACACACACACACACGACTATCGGCCACAGCCGAATAACACCCACGCGTCGGACCCTTGCAGAGAGGTACACCTGTGCCCCCAGTCAGTGTACGCCTTCCAGTCCAGTCACTCTCCGGTCAAAGTCCAGCCAATTTCCAGTCGGACACGTCGTGCGGCTACAGTACCGGGAGCGCATGGCCCCGGGCCGCATGGCATCGGGGCTCGGCAGCCGCGTGGATATCGAGTCCGGCCGGCGAACAGTCGGTCGGAGGTTCGATTCTTTGCCGATCCGTGCAATTTTTCTGTCGGCTCAGCTAAGACGACGGTGTGTAAAGTACCGAGGACGCTTTACGGCACCCATCGGCGGCTCTGTGGTCGCATCGGTTGGGTGGCTGGCCGGCGACCGAAAGGTCGTAGGTTCGCTGCTTGCCTGTTCTTAAATTTTTCTTGTGTCTACGCTCAGAAGACAGAGGGTAAAATATACTTCCGAACGTGGCGTCGGTATGGCTGTCTGAACGGCCGTGCGCGCTGCGTCACTGAGAGATGTAAGCGTTGGGTTTCAACTTGAAGATTCCCGCAGCACGGTCGGGCTTACCCCCGTTCCCGGGTCCGAGGTTCTCTCGGTCGCCCGGGGTTTCCGGCGGGGGGGCTCTGTGTCTACCAAGGAAACTTGGTTCGGAGACTCGGGTGTATGCTACGGGGGTACCTAGGGTTCGGTACCTTCGTTTTCGCTCCCTGTGAATCTGGCAGACGAGGACACGCCGTCGCGACTAGGGTTCGTCGTGAAGTACAGCAGCTTCGGCTGTGTACGATATAGGAAAGCCTACCTCCCCCCCAGTCCGCTCGGGAGTGGCCGCAGTGCCACAGACCAACCAGCCAGTCGAAGGGAGTTGATTCCGGAAATCTGGCTGGCGGAGGGGGCTACATTGACCGTTGCGGAAGCGTGCCCCTGAAAAAGGCCGCTGCGTCGTGCCTGTGTCTTAGCGGCGGTCGATACCTGGTACACCGGTTCCCATTCGAACACCGAAGTTAAGCAGGAGGGTTCCAGGCGGAGGCCTGGGACGAGGTAGTGCCCACCCATTTTTGCAATTTTTTTTCAAAAGCGTCCAAATATTATAGGGGAAAAAAGTTATTTCTGTATGTCATTAAAGTTTTGAGTTTCGGTCTCGGTAGGCATGGTCGACCGCTGACTTGACTTTTTAACCACTTTTGGGCCGGGCCCTCACGACTTCTGAGCATAATTCGTGCACCAACGCCACTGTTACACCGGTGCGAAATAACGCCGATGGGAAAGTCGGGGAGGTGCACAGAGCTCAGGGATGCCTGGAGACGTCTCCAGCCACGCGCCCACGACACACCCACACACACACACACGCCTCGCTCCAGCCTGCAGCTCGAGCCGTGCTCCAGCGCCACTCCAGCCCCATTTTAATATGGTGTCAGCGCCAGGACGGGGGAACCAAGACAAATGAGGTCGCCCGCTCGCACCCTCCCCTCCCCCGCCCACCCCTTTCCAACCGCACCCTTCCCTTCCTGTGTCGCTGGAGAACCTGGAGAAGACGCGGCCGGCGGCGGCGCGCGCACCCCCCGCACACACACACACACACACACACACTGGCTCCAGCGGCTCCAGCAGGACCCTCCGCCTCCTGTGGGCTCCCGAGAAGGTCAGGGTCCCGCTGCAAAACTCACTCACACACACGCACACATGCACGTTATTCACAGAGTCCCGCGGCGCGGGGCGCATTGTGACAAATCGGCTGTGACAAGAGTGAGGGAGAGAGACGGAGAGGGAGAGAGAGAGAGAGACAGAGAGGGAGAGAGAGAGAGAGAGAGAGAGAGAGAGAGAGAGAGAGACAGAGAGGTGGAAGAGGAATCGAGGTGGCCGGGAGGCCGGCCCGCTGTCAGCAGAGAGGTCCTGCAAGAGGACGTCCTCGGCTATTAATCCCCGACCGGCACACGCCTCTGGAGGCAGGCGATGAGGCGCTGCCGCTGGAGCCGCTGGAGCCGCTGGAGCCGCTGGAGCCGGCACATCCTCCGGGGCGCCGGCCCGCGGGGCTCTCCAAGCCTCTCGCAGACACACCGTGGGAGGCCGCTGGTCTGCCGCTGCTGTCCCGCGCGGCGCGGACCCCCGCTCCCAGCGTGTCCTTCCCCCTGCACACGCGCTCATGCTCCCAATCACAGCGGGGCTGCGGCAGCGCGCCCACATGCGGCACCGTGCCCCACGGCCCCGCGGCCCTGTGCCCCACATTATCGGCCCGCTATCGGGGGCATATGTGCCGTATGAGTGTGGTCTGCAGCAATCATGGGCCGACGGTCATGTGTCGTAACGTCAAGTAGGCTGCCGCTCGAAAAAAAAATGCATGATTTTTTTCCCGAAAATGTCTTTGAAAATTTCGGGACCTTCCAACTCCTGGAGAGATTCCTTCGGCCTTCCCACATCCAGCGTGCCTGTCTCTGGTGGTCGTGGGCCACCCGACCCTGCCCTGTATGTATGGCAACACGCCCGGGGCGAGCAGCGGGGGTGCAGCGGAGAATCAATCTCACATAAAAGCGAGAGGGAGAGAGAGAGAAAGATAATAAGTGTATAGTGGACACGACCTTCATATGGGGGCGACGTCAGATGGCGCCGGCGGCCCCCGGACGTGACCGGGCGCTGGAGGCTCCAGTTGGGGCCGCGGCGGGGCGGGGCGGGGGCCCAGAGGGCGACGCGGCACCGGCGGGGCGAAAACCGTCGCATCGGGCCGCGCCAAGTTGGCCCCGGTTGGGCCGCCGAGAGAGAGAGAGAGAGAGAGAGAGAGAGAGAGAGAGAGAGAGAGAGAGAGAGAGATCCTCCGCGGAGTTGTACGTTGTCTCCGCGTCGTGTCCCGTGCTCAGTGTGATCAATACTGTGCCGAGGGGACACTTCGGCAGGGGGTCGGTGCGTATGTGTGTGTGCGTGTGTGTGTGTGTGTGTGTGTGTGTGTGTGTGTCAAGTATCAGGTGTCATGAACAGGACAGCCGGAGAGCCTTCTTAATGGCCAGCACTTATTCAAAGGATCCGTATGGGTCTATTTGTCCAGCCCGCACTGCGTTGTATGGAATTCCCCATGGAAAACAGATTTAGAGATTTCCGAGGCCCATGGCCATTTTTTGAAAAAAAAATAATTAAACTCTTTTAATTTTTGAATTTTTTTGTGAAAAATGAAGTAGTAAACATAAAACTTTAGTTCTGCACACTACGAACGAGTCCACCCCAGAAAGCAAAGGTATTTTCTAGGAGTCTTGATTGGTTTCGCGAGATGGCAAGCGTGAATTCGGTATTGGAAAAGGAAAGCGCAGGAGGTAAGAAGCAGGGGAAAACCCGGGGAAGCGTGTCGCTGGCGGCGAGTCGGTCTCCCCGCGCCCCAGAAATAGGACTCATCAGAGTTGATTCGTTTTGTTAATCCAGCGAGAAACAGTCGTCGCGGGGGGAGAGGAGAGGAGGGGCGGGCACGTCCCGTAAAGTGACAAATGAAAACAGCTCTCTTAACAAGAGAGTTAATTCGATTTCGGGGCCCCGCGCCCCTCCCCGCGCGAGGGGAGACCTCTGGTCTGCTGTGTGTCCAACGCCAGTTGACTTTACGAACAGGCCCGCGTGCCCCCACGGCGGGCCCTCACAAGGAGTCATTTGTCGCTACTCCGTGCTCGTAGGCATTCCCTATGCTTTGGCCGTGGGCGGGAATTTCAAACCGGAACCGCAGAACGCGGAACAGGGAGCATCTACACCGCAACGTCGCGGCTTTCGAGACAATGTTTTCCAAAAAATTGGTCTTCTATTACACTCGTATTCATTATGATATCCGTACGAAGGCGGGCGTGCGGTGCCCATCCCCGCCTGAGGTTTTAGTTTCATCATCAGAACGTTGTTGGTTTGGTTTTTGTCGCTGCGCGCCGCACACGCTAACCCCCCATCAGGGCGCGCTGCCCGGCGCTGCCCGGCGCGGCCCGCTGCCGAGAACCATCTCAGCCACACACCGCGCGTCAAATCGGAGCTTCCTCCCCCGGACAGGGCGGCTCCAGCCGGGCTCCAGCCGGGCTCCAGCACAGCACACTGTCGTGTGACCTGCCCCCACCTCTCCACATAATCCCCATGTAGCGACACATACAAGTAGGTACCGTAGGTCCTTCCTTATGCCAAAGTTTTTTTTTTTTTTAACTGTCGTAGACTTGAGTCTACTTCAAGTCCTAGACGTGGATTCCGCGGGCGGAAACAACTTTGTAATATCCCCATGTACCGTAAACTGTTTATACTTTCAGTGTTTTGTGTAAATTGTCTGGACATTTCATGAGTTGGTTGTTTAGGCAGTAATCCAAGAAAAGATTGTAATCTGGTTGAAACGATTTATTCAAAATACCTAAAATTGCTTTACAAAACCGGGAACATATAGAGGTAATTCTTGAGCTGAAAATTTGTCACCATACTTTAACAAAGACGATAAAGAACAGTATATCTAAATGTGTGCAAATCACATAAAAAACAGCAATTGAATTGGACAATCTTCATCTGACCACAGGTTCAAAACATGTTAAACAAAAAAAAAACATGTCATTTCCTGCATAACATTGAATATCTCACAATTGACTAAGTATAGAAATAAAATGATTGCTACAGATCAACGTTTTCACAGTATGATTTTAACATTCAAAACGAGAAGAAAAAAAAAGATTTCTTAATAATTGACTCGTACGAAAATACAGCAATAACCCAGTGTCTCAAAATAAACAACAACAAGTAAAATAAATATCTGCCCTGGGGCGTGAACTACTCCTTTCCCTTATAGTAACTAAAATCAGCAATAGGTATCATAGAAACGTACTGGAGGGAGAAGACGCTGTCGTTACAATACAATATAATACAGTCCACCTACAAACACATTGTGCGAACATTTGCTAACCGGACACGCACATCGGTCCTCTAAACACAGCTAGAATGTCTTATCCACACAGAGTCTCGCATGGAGAGTTTCGGTATCACAATCACACTGGCTTTTTTCCTCATCTTTCGCCGTGCGTATTTTGGCCGAAGCCATCGAGAGGGCTTTCAGATTCGCATCGTCCTCTCTCTCACACACACACACATACACGCACACACACGCGCGCACGGCGACGCTCAGGGAAGATATTGGCAATTCGGCGACAGCTGCTGCGGCAGGGGGCCGGAAGCGGGCAGCGGTCACTGGGTGGTCGCACAGGCGGCGCGTGGCGGCGCGTGGCGAGCGCGTGGCGGGCGGCTGCAGTCGGCGGTGGGACCCTACCTCGACAGCAGACCAGTGCCTGGAATCAGAAACAGCGAAGAATTACTTGACGAAAATAAACACACACAAAGTGGGGTCAGTGCAGGTAAAAAAAAAAAACTCGCGTTGTTGCATATGTTTGACCCTAGTCGAGCCGCGGTCTGGTCCTGGTCAGGGCCTTGAGGCCGCCCCGCCCCATGCCGCCGATACGTCCCACGCTACCGTGCAGAAAACCCACGCACACACACGCACATTACCGTCGTATCGTAATCGGCATCGCCAATACGTCGCCTCATTGCTAACCTAACCACTGACCTTTATCGGCCCGCCCCCTGCCGACGCCCGCGGCGAGGCCCCACTGCGGGCCCCACTGGGGGCCCCACCCCACAAAAGGCCGCGCGGCACCCACCATCACCTGCCCCCCCCCCCCCCCCACCCCCCCCAATCGGCCCATCGAGGTGCAGCTGTATGCGTCGTGGGAGAAGACTGTCTTAAGTAGTCCGTTTTTTTAAATCACTTTTTTTTTCTTCCATCCATTTCTTTTTCAATGTGTTTGGAGAATTTCAGGCTCATATTAGGTACGTCTAATCGACATCAATTCCCACTTTTTATTTCAGTAAAAAGAAGAAAAACAAGAAATTTTTTTAACAAAACGCTCATAAAAAGAAAAGCCATCGTGAGTCCTTTTTTTCCCCAATCTGATATTTTTGACCTACGAGAGCCTCCGTCCGGCGCGAGAAGCGGATTGACCCGGTTGGTACGGAGGGGCAGTAGTGGGGGTGGAGGGGGGGGGGGGGGGGGGGGGGGTGTCCGGAGGGGGCGTGTCACAGCGGCAGCGTCCACATAACTTTTCACTTTCGATCGGCGATAACCACGCCTCGCCTCGCGCCGCGTATCCCCCAGCGGCGGTGCGAGGGGGCCCGGCCATAAATCTGTTTGCCGTAATCGATCGATCTGCCTAATCGGCACCGCCAATGGGCGCAGCACGGCGCAGCCAGCCGCCACGCTCTCATGGCGCGCGGTGCACACACAACAGCTTCGGCCTCCCTCCCTCCCTCCCTCCCTCCCTCCCTCCCTCCCTCCCTCCCTCCCTCCCTCCCTCCCTCCCTCGCTCCCTCCCTCCCTCCCTCCCGCCGCCTTCAAGGAAGCAGGACAACAAGATGACCGCCTCGCCTCCGCACAACCACCTCGCAAATGTTTATTCAGTCCCAAACACAGCAGCGCCGCAGGGGTCAACTGCTGAGCGGCAGCGGGGGTGAGGTGTCTGGCACACTTACACCGTGAGCCGCCGCCGCCGCCGCCGCCGCCACCCACAGCCAACCCCTTCACTGGGAGGCCCACGGCACGGGAGGCCGCCGCGAAGAAGCTTCTTGCGCACACCGCACCGCACCGCTCTGCGGAGCGAGGGCCGAGAGCCCTTGATGAAAGACAAACTGGGTCGGTCTTAATCTCCCCTCCTCCTCGCCCCCACGGCCCCTACGCAGCACACACCGCGGCCGCGACAAGCTTGGGTCACACCAGCCTTGACCGGCCCCTCTGGCGCCACCAGTACACTGCACCCCGCCCAGGGGCCCTCCTACACCTCCGGCGCTACAAGTGCCGTAAGAAAATATAGTCTTTCTCTCATCATCGTTCGACTCCCATGGCAAACGGTTCGGGAACCTGTTGAATGCGCTGCCTTACCCTTGAAGCCCTCCTCGGGGGCGGAGCTCTTGATGTAGTCGTCCATGATGGCGGCGTCTTCCGTCGGTTCATCGGCCTGCAACACGGAGACGAAAAAAAAAGGTAATTAAAATCACATCCAGGAAAAGAAAAAAATAATTAACGGCTCAATTCGCAATAGGAGGGCGCCAGCAGCCAGCCACACGACGTGGTGTGATATAATAGGTGCTACACAACACCGCGCGGGACGGCGGCCTAGAGAGACCAGACCAGAGGGAGTCTCTCTAAGCGGGCTCTCAGCTGCCGTCTCATCTCCATCCCTGCTGGCCCACATCCACCTGAAGGAGTCGTCGTGGCCCATCACATCTCGGGTGGGGGGGGGGGGGGGGGGGGGGTGCCCCCGCCGCTGCTGCCGCCGCCGCTTGCGCCCCCAGCACGGCACATTAACTCTGCACACATCTCCAGTTTATGGCCGGTCCGCTCGTGGCGACATGCCAATTTCGTACGCCCGCACCCCGCCTTTCCCGTATCATCGTGTAATGCTGCCGCTGTTGCTGCCGCCGCCGCCGCCGCTGCTGCTGCACCAACGGGGCGACAAGGGCAACAAAAATCTCCAAAACTGGAGGGCGGTGCACACGGCACGTGTGTAAGACAGAGGCAGACGACGCGGGGGGAGGAGGCGGTGGTGGTGGTGGTGGTGGTGGCAGCGGCCGGTGCACCAGGGCGCCACGCCCTCCCCTCCCTTTTCCCACCACCACCAACTTTCCGAAAACTTTCAACTATTCGCGAGTACAGCGAAGCCGATGACGGGGTGGGTGCGGCAGGGGTGGCGGGGGTGGCGCGGACGCGACGAATAGTTTGGTGGCGGCCGCACACGGGGCGGGCGAAGACACCTCATTACGGTTATGAAAATGTGAGCGGAGCAGAGCAACGGGTCGGAGCATCTCTCAAAGTCCGGGCGACGGACGCAGGCACGCACACACGCACACACTCACACGGACGTGCGTGCCGACCGGCCGTGGGGCACACGTGACTTAAGGGCGGGGTGTTTTAATGCTCAACTATTTAATCCCGGTGCGTCCGACACACTTTCAAATTCACAACTAGCCCCCCCTGCCTGCCTCGCCTTTACTCTCACACGACTCACAGTGGCAGTCCAGACCGCAGCCCTTAGTCCACCCCCACCCCTTTCCACCCGCACGCACACACACACACACACGATGCGGCCTTTATTGCGAAAGCTCTTGTCTCAAATTATTTATCGTCCTCTCGCTGCCGTGCATGTGTGCGTGTGTGTGTGTGTGTGTGTGTGTGTGTGTGTTGGTGTGTGTTGGTGTGTGTTGGTGTGTGTTGGTGTGTGTTGGTGTGCGCGTGTGCCCGCGCGCGTCGTCCTCCAAGAGCCGGCAGGCAGACGTTCTGCGGGAGGAGCGGCGGCAGCAGCAGTTCACACGGATAGGAAGGGCGCGGCAGGACACGGCAGGACACGGCAGAGAAGGAAGGACCTACCAGCGCAAGACGCGAAGAATGCGCTACAACACAGCCAACCGTTCCGCCGCCCCCCCCCCCCCGCCCCCGCCCCCGCCCTCCCCGCTGTGGCGGCGGAGCTGCAGACAGGGGCACCGCCGCCGCCGCCACCGCCGCTACCGCCGCCCCCAAGGGCCGCCAGGGGCGTCGTCGTCGTCGTCGTTCAAGCGATGCGCGACTCCATCCCGCACCACAATTCGCAAGTAATTATACGACTTTGTGCCTTCCCTCTCCCCCCTCCTCCTCCTCCTCCTCCTCCTCCTCCTCCTCCTCCTCCTCCTCCTCCTCCTCCTCCTCCTCCTCCTCCTCCTCCTCCTCCTCCTCCTCCTCCTCCTTTTCCACCGAAGACCAATAATTTCACACTTCCTTATTCCCTCCCCCTAACCCATACTAGTGCGTATGACGACACTTTCAATATTATTTTGTTTCGACATCTTGGTCGTGTTTAGAGTGTCTAGTCCAAGAAATTTCAAAGAAATTTTCGGGGGAAAATCCATATAATTTCAGATTTTAAAAAATTGCAAAATTTGGATCTTGTTAAAAAAAATGTAATTGAAAATTCCGTGACTGGAAACCGTATTCGTGTTGTTTCGCGTGCCTCTCTCGTCTTTTCCCGGGGCGAGGTCAGGTCAGGTCCGGGTGGAGCAGCGCCCCACCTGCCGGGTCCCGCCCCGCTCCACTCCACACTACACAAGGCGGCACGCCCGGGTGCCTCTGGATATTCATATTTTACTTTTCCATCAGCGCCAGAATTAGGTTTTACGAGTGGC
This sequence comes from Megalurothrips usitatus, assembly GCA_026979955.1. Lineage (NCBI taxonomy): Eukaryota > Metazoa > Arthropoda > Insecta > Thysanoptera > Thripidae > Megalurothrips > Megalurothrips usitatus. The sequence goes on from CM049602.1 coordinate 9,804,059, forward strand.
ACTCCGCCCCCGAATGCCTGCCTTGTGCCTGACCGGGACGCCGCCGGCTCCGGCTCCCTCCCCGCGCGACAAACCGCTCCCGTTTTCACGTTTTACTGTTTCCCTCTCCGAGGAGGCGCCCTTATCTCCCCGGGGCGGCCGGCGGCGGCGGTGCGAGGACTTGAGGTGAGCTGCTGGCTGAGCCCGCAAGTTCCGATGGAAACAATTTTTGACACCACGGAGCGGAGGAGCCCAGGCCTGGCCATCACCGCCGCCCGCTCCCATTTGCTCTGCAAACGACTAAAGGTGAGAACAAAGGGAGGAATTGAATATAAGGCGGCAGAGATGAGACAGGCACCGGGAGGGGCGCGTAGAGCGTTACGCCCGACGCAGCGCCCTCGGTCAGCCGGTCGGTGAACCGAGACCGCAACAGCGGCCGCGCGCCTTTCGCACGGCTTTGCTCCGAGTCCAACCGTGAGGCCTGCCGGCGCGGCACGACGTCTTCCTCAGCCCAGCCCGTCCTCCCCGACCGCACTCCTCCACCACTCGCCACAGCCGGACAGACTCGTCATTCTCGGTCATGTTTGGGGAGAATTCCGCACCCGAATTTTCGAACCTCGCGGCCGAAATTTTGGAGAGGCCATACCTCCCCCGCTGTGTGATGTGCATGCGACACACATGCATGATGCAGAATCTTTGTCCGCGGCGACCCGATTGGCTGGGGGCCGGGGGCGGGGCCGGGGCGGGGCCGGGGCGCCGTGAGATCATAAAGTGGGCGCGCAGTGGTAATGAGTCCCGGGCGGCGGCGGCGGAGGCAGTAGCGGCCGGCCACCAGCCCGGTAGCGGGTAATTAGCTCCGCTGGACCGGGCCGGACCGTCCAGGGATGCTGCTGCGGCTGCTGCGGCCGCGGCCGGGGGGCCTCGGGCAGGACCCCGGGGGTCATTAGGGCAGCGCCGCCGCCGCCGCCGCCGCCGGCCCAGCAGCGGGGCCAGGACGGCGCACCCGCACCCAACCAGGGCCGGCCGGCCCAAATTGAAATAGTTGCTTCTACATGACCATTGCGCCGCCGCAAGAACACGCGGCACGGTGGGGGGATGGTGTAGGCCGCGAGTGTCGTCCCGTGTTGTGTCCGCTGGCCGCGCCCGGGGGAGGTTCCGGAAACTCCTTTACATTTTCGAAAACTCTGGATTTTCTTTAAAGAAAATTATGTATTTCGGGGGCGGGGGCGGGGAGCCGCACGGGGGCGGCGGAGAGGTTACGGCAGCCGTGCCATGCAACATTCATTACACACACACGCGCGCGGCGCGGCGCAGGGATAGAGCGAGAGAGCGCGTGAGGGAGAGAAAGAGAAGGACTTTTGAAGAAGACGAATCGCTTTCCGGCTTTTTATGAGCAGACTCCGGCTCATAACATAGTAAAGCAGCCGGCGCCGGTCCGGGGCGGCGGGCGGCGGCAGGCGGCGGCGCGGAGCTGTGCAGAGAGGAGCGGCGCGGCGTCGTCCGGTTGCCTCCGGTTGCCTCCGGTTGCCTCCGGTTGCCTCCGGTGCGGCGTGCGCCGGCGGGGCGTCGCCCTGCAGCGGCGGAGGGGGCGGGGATCGGGGCACGCCAGGTCAGCGAAGCCACGCCGGGGAATCCAAAATTTCGAAGGAACAAATCCATACGACTTCAGAAAACTCAACAAATTTTCCGAATTTTTTTTTTTTGAAAATTTTGGTACCTTCCCGCCCCTTAAAAAAAAAAATTACGAGACCCCAAGACAGCCCCCCCTCACAGCGAGGCTGCCGAACGGCAGCCGACGCGCCTCCTCTGCGATTGTGATCGGGGCCCCAGGCGGGGTCCGGCCGCCGCGCCGCCGCCGCCCCCGCGCGCGCCGCCTGCACCTGCACGTCCCCAGCGGGGGCACGGGAGGGGGTGTGGTCGCGGGGCCCGCGGGAGCAGCGAAGAGAGAGAGAGAGAGAGAGAGAGAGAGAGAGAGAGAGAGAGAGAGAGAGAGAGAGAGAGAGAGAGAGAGAGAGATATGCCGACAGCGCCATAAATCATACCTCCCGGCCAATATGCGCATACTTGAACGCTCGACCACTGGCGCCTGGCGCCACCACTGACCACTCCCGTGTGTGTGCACTCCCTTCCTCCTTCCTCCACCCCCTCTCCCCAGAGCAGCAGCCGCAGGCGGATAGGCGGCGGCGCAGATGCCACAGCAGGGCAGCGCGCTTGCCGTTCAAAGTTGGCAAAACTGACACGGAGGAGGCGGATACTCGTGCACCCCGCGGGCACCGCGAGTCCCCCGCCCCGCCGTGCCGCGCCGCGTACTACGGGAGCGTGGCGGCGCGTGGCGGCGCGTGGCGGCGCGTGGCGCGACGTGCACTAGGAAACAATGGGAGGGGCCATAAAAGTGCGTACGGCACCCGGTGGTGGTAGGGGCGGGGGGGGGGGGGGGGCGTACTGACGCAGGATCACAGCGCTTGTGCGTGTGTGTGTGTGTTGTGTGCATGTCACACCACACACACACATGCAGTGGCGCCGGGCCGCCGCCGCCGCCAAACCGCCAAAACGGAGCCAAATTGGCGCGGAATTCAAAATTTATCGGCGCGTAATGAGCGCTGGCACATGTGCCCTCGGCCAGCGCCGCCCTCCTCCCACTTAGGGCTGCCCGCTGCAACAATGGCTTCATTACCCATGTGGCTGCAGGCTGCAGCGGCTGCAGCGGCGGCGCCCCCCTGGGCTGCACTGGGCTGCACTGGGCTGCACTGGGCCTGCCGGGCCGCAGGGCTCCCTCTCATTGTACGCCACTCACTGGCAGGTCGCCCCAGGTGTAGCCCCCCCCCCCTCCCCTCCCTCTCTTCATTACGACGCGGAAAGTCGTCGATAAACATGAAAAATCTTTTGCATCCATAATATGTTGTACATGCGCCTAGAAGAGAAAGGGCAATTTTTCCGAAGAAGAGGACGCCATGAGAGGGGCAAAAGGAGTAGGAGGAGGAGGAGGAGGAGGAGGAGGAGGAGGAGGAGGAGGAGGAGGAGGAGGAGGATAGGCGAAAAAAAAAGAGACAACGACGCCTGCTTGGTGCGGCCTTGGGAGCTCGGTAACGGGTCCACAAAGTAAAGTCGGGAGCGTCAGGCCGGGCGGGGCCGGGCGGGGCCCAGCGGCCCAGCGCTGCAGCGGCGGTCACCGGCGGCCAGTCAGAACCGCACCGAGCCGCGCCCCAAGACACGCTGCTGGGGGTGGCGGAGCAGCGGCGCCCGTGTGCGTGTCCCTCTGAGGACGACAGAGTTATCAGCGCCTGCCTCTCCTGCCGAGGGCCTCCTCCTCTAACCTCTCGGGCAGCCCGGCAAGGTCCGGCCGCCGCGGCCGCCGCCCGGACGCGTCCGGCCCAACGAAATGGGTGAGCGGGAAAAGGAGCGCGGCAAAAAAAAAAAGAGAAATAATGGCCGAAACGGCCAATGGCTACGGTGGACGCGCCGCGCCGCGCCGCGGTCTTATGAATGAACGGGACGAGACGGCCACTAGCCTCTCTCTACGCATCAATGAGCACGGCGCTCCGGGGGCCCCGGGCCGGGCCGCGTGGGTCCGGAGCCTCCAGCACTCGCTCCAGCACCTCCAGCGCGGGTGCCGCGTTCCCGTCGCCGCGTAGCAGCATAGCCGCGTAGCACGGGCCGCCGGGTACATAATCAAATATTCCGTCACGGGCTCACCGCTACCGAACCCCTCCGCGCTCCCCGCCTCCACCGAGCGGAATCCCGCACGCCACGCTTTACAGAAAAAAAAAATTCAGAAATTTTCCGAAAAATTGTGACATTTCATACAATTATACGGATTTTTTTTCCCCAAAATTAACTTGAAATTTTCGGGTCACCCTAAAGTCGCGTCCGACCCGGCGAGTCAGTGAACCCGCGCGGTGGCCGGAGAGGCAGCTAGCGCGGGACGCGGGCGCCCAAGCCGCGCGGGGCTGCGGGGCTCCCATGGGCTCCCATGGGCTCCCATGGCGGCGCGATTTGATTCGATCCCCGGGCCGATTGCCATGACGCCATGACGGCGCACTATCTGAGTGCGTGGCGGGCCGTCGCCGTCGCGCTCCTCCCGACCCGAGAGGGGCCGCCCGTAAGCAGGGTTTCCAGCCCCCGAAATTTTCCTCGAAATTTCCGTAAAACATCTTCACATAATTTTGGAGAGAAATTTAATAAAAATTCTGATTATTTTTTTAATGATAATTTAGATTTTTTTTAACTGAAAATTTTCGGTGTGCGCGGGGCGAGTCCCTTGCCTCACAGGAGCATCGCCCCGCCCCCCAACCTCTCCCGGGCGGGCGCCGTGTGACAACGCGTGCTGGAATCCCAGGCGACCAGCCCTGGGCAGCCCACGCCGCGGGACAGGAGAGTCACCGAACCGCACAAATTGGGAATGCCGCTGCCGCCGCATCGACACCGTCTCGGTGGTCAGCGGCCTGGCCGAGCCCCGCCGGGCCCCGCCGGGCCCCGCTCCGAGGCGGCAAAAGGCCGGCGACGCGCCCACCGAACACCGTTTTCGTGTAAAACAATGAACCGTTTTCGGGGGGGGGGGGGGGGGGGGGCGAGACCTCGCAAAGACCCGCGCGCCGGCACGCGAAATAAGAGGGGCCGTGTGAGCATCGCGGGAGCAAGGGAGGGAGGGACAGAGAGGGAGGGGGTTAGTAAGGGGGGGAAGAGAGAGAGACAGAGCGAGAGAGCGATGGAGAGAAAAAGTTGAGGGCAGGCAAGATAGGGAATGGGGAGCGCAGCAGGGGAAAAAAACCCGGAGGCGATGAAACAGCACAGCACTGCAGTGCACAGCGGCAGGAACAGCCGCAGCAGCAGCAGCGGCGGCGGCTGCGCAGACGCAGGCCGACAACGCCCCCGAGGCGGCCGGGCCGTGTCGTGCACGTGTCGCGTCCCGCCCTCCGGGTAGGCGGCCGGCGGGCCGCCGCGCGCGCGGGTCGTGCGGGCGGCCTACCCCGGCGCTCGCGGGCGCCCCTCCGGCCTCCGCCCCTCCGGCCTCCGGCCCTTCGGCCTCCGGCCCTTCGGCCTCCGGCCCTTCGGCCTCCGGCCCTCCGGCCCGCGGCCCTCCGTCACGGCACTCACCCGCAGCATGAGGATGGACTTGGGGTACACGTTGAGCGCGCCCAGCGTGTTCTCGGGGCCCTCGAGCGGCCGGCCGTCCAGGCTGAGGTGCTGGTCGTAGGGCGCCACCTGGAAGTGCCGGTAGATCTGCAACACGTCAGGAGAAAAATAGGGTCAGCAATTACATGGCTCCGGTTGGCAGTACACGCATCGGAAAGATCTCCGTCTTAGGGTTTCAAGTCCCCGGAAATTCCGAGGAAATTTTCGGAGAGGAAACCCGCATAATTTTCTGAAAATTCGGCGCCAGAAGCCCAACTCGGCGGCTCCACAGCACGCGGCGCGCCGCCGCGACCCTTATCACACGTCCACTCCCTTATCGCCTCTAATGCTGCCCAGTCGCCTATGATTGCATAGATTCAATTAGTTCATGCCTAGCCGGCGGGGACCGCGGCGCGCGCAGCGTATTAATAATTAACCAGAGTGGTCCGATCCGCTCGCCGTCCCCCCCGACCCCGCCGCTGGCCAGTGTCCAGCCCGGGTCCAACCGGGGTGTGTATCCACTACATACTCGTTGGCTATCTTGACCGGCTTCTTATCGATACACACCGCGGCGCTCCCCCATGATAAATGGCGCCCTCTCGCCGCGTATAAAGTTTTCGGGTTGCCGGACCGCCGGACCAGCAACGTGCTTCCCTCAAGGCCCTCCCCGAGAGCGAGGAGAGAGAGAGAGAGAGAGAGAGAGAGAGAGAGAGAGAGAGAGAGAGAGAGAGAGAGAGAGAGAGAGAGAGCAGTCAGTGTGCGGCGCTCGTGCGGGAAAACCCAGGGTTCAGGCGCATACACCACCCAGAAAAAAACGTAGACTTTAAAAAAATACTTTTAAAAATTTTTGCCATCATCGTGCCAACTTTCGGGTTTTGTTTCGGAAGACCTAATTATCAGACTGAACTACTCCCGCGCACCGCACCAAACGTCCGAGTCGAAAATGAAGACGCGGGGGAAGAGTGAGAAAAGGGTGGCGGCACGCAGCGGCGGGCGGGGGGAGCGGCACTACCGCAGGGGGAGGGGAGGCCAAAGGGTGGGATTACGTCCGGGACATTTACCACGCTCCAAGAAAGGGTGGCCGCCCAGTCGCACGGGTCAAGGTGGGGTCAAGCGGACGGGGCCGGGGGCCGGACCGGACCGGACTGGACACTATCATCAGGGGCGGCCCGCGCGACTCGGCACTAAACACACACTTTTAAACATTATTCCGTTCCCCTAAAAAAAGGGAGAGGGCGCGCGTGGCGCCAGAGGGAGCGAGTGAGAAAGAGGAACGCGCGCGCGCGAGAGAGAAGGAGACCGAAAAAAACAACAGAGACAAAGTTAGTAATAATTTTCTGAAAATAAACAGCATCCGCCCAAATTTCGGATCTCCATTTCATCTGGCCCCACCACTACTACACTACAACCCCTTTACCAAAGGGATGTGGGGAGTCGTGGGGGTGAGAAGGGAAGAGAGCGTAGAGGCGAGAAGAGCGGCAGTGGGAGCGAGACAGACGGAGGGGCCACAGACGGGCGAGAGGCCGGCGGGCCATTTGCATACAATAACTAATAGTGGCCGTTAATCAGCGCGCCGGGCTGGGGTCGGGTCCTGGAGCTGGAGCCTGCGGGTCCAGCGGGTCCAGCGCGGCCAGCATCCGTCGCAAACACTTGCCGTGATTGGGCATTTTGGCCGGCCGGACCATGAGACTTCAAGAAGGGGTTGGGGCTGCAGTAGTGAGGGGCGGGGTAGGGAGAGACTGTGAGAGAGATAGGAGAGGGAAAGAGGGAGGGAGAGAGAGAGCAGAGCAAGGCAGGCGTCAGGCTTGCGCGCGGGAGCTCCACCCCACCCCTCAATAAAACGGAACGAGGCCAAAACTATCGCGGGCGAGCCACCAATAAATCCCTTTCTCTCTACAACGCCCCGGCCCAAACTTTCAAAAACGTCCTGCCGATTTGTTCGTCGCTCTAAAGCGGGCAAGGCGCGGCGGAGAGGGGGGGGGGGGGGGCGTTGCTGGAAGCGGCTTGGACCTATATATGCGGTGCATCAGCGAGAGAGAGAGCGAGAGAGAGACCGTTTCCTTTCGCACCTGTGTGATTTTGCACGGGCACGTGCCGACTGAGCATGCCGTCTCTGTCTCGCACACACACACACACACACACACACACACACGGCCCTAAACTGCGGGAAACGAAGCGAGTACACGCGTTCCGAGAACAGCACGAGGCAACAACTTCATCTTTGACTCTCTCTCTCTCTCTCTCTCTCTCTCTCTCTCTCTCTCTCTCTCTCACTCGCACACTTATTCCCTGCCGCCAATCGCTCTGCGGTGTTTCGCTGAAAGGGATCGGACACAAACAACTAGCTGCCCCCTGAACACCGCGTTCCCACGGCCACCGCGCGGCCAGCACACACGCCGCTCGGCTCTATACGAGCATTGTCGTAGACGCCTCTGTACTGCGGGGCCCTAGGCGGGGCCCTAGGCGGGGCCCTAGGCGGGGCCCACACCCCCCCGGCGGCACTTCTAGGGCACACACACACACACACACACACGGCTGCTGCTGCCGCCTCTCTGCCCTGGTTGTAATACTCTTACTATTGGTGCTCTCGTACGACTATCTACGCAGTCATTTTGTAGCACTCACTTTTTTAAAAAAAAATCTCCCCAGTCAACTATGCGATTTTTTTTAGATAACCCACGTTTCATATCAATTTACACAGGCCATGTTTAACTAGACATGGTAAAGAAATTTTGTAAAATCTGATACGGAGCAAATTACAAGGAATTTAGTAATTTTTAAATCGTAATACCACAACAGAATTTTAAAATGTGATTGGAGTCGTAAACTTAAATAAAATAAAACCGTCTGTCTCTCTCTCTCTCTCTGACACACGCACACACACACACACACTCAGAATCAGCTGGTAGGACAGTGCAAGCGCCGCCGCCGCTCTAAACACACACCCCGCCGGCCCCGACACACACACATACACACACATACACACACACACACACACACACACACACACAAGGCCCTCCTGGCGGCCGCTCTGGCTGCGTCACTGGCCGCGCCGGCCACTATTGTGTGCAACATTCAATGACTGACTATACGACCTAAAAGGAGAGGGTTGGCTGCCCGGGGCCCTTCTCCCATCCGCATCGGCCATCAGTGCCAATTTGCAGCGAAGGCGTCGGGCCGGGACGAGACGGGCGGACGGCACGGTGCTGAGGCCGCCGCCAGCACTCCCCGCCGCTCTTCCCACGACCGGCCGGCGGGGTTCAAAATTCAATAATACGCGTTATAAAGCCGAAAACAAAAACAGCTTGAAGCAAGAAAAGCGCAGCAAGTTGTGGCGCGGGGACTCCGCGACGCTGCCCTTCCTCTCCCCTCTGGCCACGCTCCTGACCCACCCCAACACCCCCCCTGTCCAGTCCCAGCAGCACAAGTCCCCTGCCGCGCGGTTTCTTATTTATTTTTTTCGATTGAGCAGCGCGAGTCAACAGCGAAACAAGTGCGCTCACTACTCCAGGCCAGCGCTATGCGGGCGCCGTAATGGGTGGGGCGGTGCGGCCCGGTCCGGCCGGTACGCAGCGAGCTACCAGCGGCTACATTGGCGCTCGAGCGACGCCTTCGCCTGCCCCCGCCAGCCTCGCCTCGCCTCGCCTCGCCTCGCCTCCCGCCCCAGCCCCTAGGACGGCCACCTCAGCTGCGGGCCGGGCCGCCCCCCGAGCGTCAACTGCAAGCGGCTAGTAGTGGCAGTAGCCGCTGCCGCTGCCGCCGCTGGGCCCGGCCGGCTTGGCAGCTGCTTTGGCCATTACCCACTTTGCCGCTACGTTTAACGATGCCCTAACGACGCCGCGTGGCCCCGCGTGGCACCGCGGCGCCGGCACTGCGAGCGGGGCGCGGCGGGGGCGCGGTATAAACTCACCCCCAGCGCGGCTAACCCGTCTCCAGGAGGCCCCCGCCCGCGTCAGGCGGACCAGCGCGGCGGCCCCCGGAGCCAGCGTGATTACACTGCCAGGCCGCGGCTAGGGTTTCTGGTCCACAAATTTTCAGAGAAATTTTCCAGAATTTTTTAAAAATTGAATAATCGAATTTTCAGAAAAAAGAAAAGAATCTAAATTTTCGGGAAACTCTTGCTATGCATTACATTCTTAAGGACATTTTTCCGCGCCGGTTTCCGCATATCGTCCACCGCAAAGGCCGGGCGGCGGTCCTCCACCACCACCAGCAGCAGAGGCGGCGGCAGACACAGCGGCTGCCAGAGGCGATACAACAGCGATACACAAGACCCCGAATTAAGTCCGTGGCCGTGGCCGCAGCCACCCGCCCGTCTGTCTGTCTGTCCGTATTGATGGCCGTGCCGCTGGTGGGAGAGGATGTAAATCTAGCACCACATAACACACGCGGCTCGACACCCCGAACGCCTGCCTAGAGCCCGACAATTAAGACAACACCTCCCCGCTGCCTCGGCCGCGCTCCGCTCACCGCTGTCGGCGGCCTCCAGAGCCCGATCCCGACTTCTGCGGACGCCTCGGCCTCCTCCTGGCCGGGTCAGACCGTCGTCAGACTCCGGGGGCAGCGGGGGCTCCGGGGGCAGCGGGGGCACCGGCGCTAACAACGTAATTGGGCCAACTATACAAACACTTCACCCCGCAGGGAGGGCCGTCCCGGCGCCGCCGGGACACACCCCCGCGCCCCTCCCCGCGGCAGCAGCGGCAGGGGCGGCGAAAAGTATGAGAAAATTAGAGTGCGCGCTCACCGCTACTCATAAACGAGCCCCTATCGATCCACTCCACCGCGACAGTCCAGCACAGGCGGTGCCCCCGCGGTCCTCAGGCGGAAGCGCAGGTCCCAGGTCCTCTCCGTACTCACTCACCTCCACCTTGAGGTCGAGCAGCGTCTGGTCGGAGGACACGGTCAGCTCCTTGTCGCCGCGCGGCTTCCTGGAGCGGGCGCTGCGGCGGATGGCGTCGCTGCCCGGCGTCAGCGAGGACGAGGCAGGACCCGTCAACTGCAAAACACGAGCGGAAACACAAGAATTAAGGTGAGTGTGCTAAAGGTGGAATGAAGAGCATTTAACACAGGCGCTGCACCTCTTACAATTGGACAGAACAAAAATTGACAATTCCAAAAACTAAAAAAAAAAAAAAAAAAAATTGTTGAAATTTACGAATTGGCGGGGCGCGGTCGACATCTCTGGCCGCTTGCTGCATGAGTGTTATGGGGCGTGCACGGCACCGGCTCCTGACACGGGCCTATTACACTGCCCCGTTAATAAGCATGCACACGCCCCGCCAGGGCCCCGCCAGGGCCCCGCCAAGGCCCCGCCAGGGCCCCGCCGCGGTCCCACCGAGGCCCCGCCGGGGCCCCGCCGAGGGTCCGATCCGATTCGGGCCGTTCGATTGCGCGAGGAGCGACGTGCCGCATCATTTGGTGCGATAAATCAGAGTGGCGGATCAGGAGCGCAGCGCCGCCGGCCCCGCCCCGCCAGGACCCCGCCAGGACCCCGCCAGGACCCCGCCAGGACCCCGCCGATTGCTAATCGCTCCTTCATCGTCGCACCGCCACAACGCCACGCCCCCTGCAGGAGGGAGGGGAGGCGCCAAGAGGGGGCGGGGGCCCGGGGCCAAGGGTCCCCGGGGGGCAGTGCGCGGCGCGCCCCGCACAACACACGAAATACAATCACAATCGTCGTCCATATTTCGGGATGACATTGAAGACTGGACCATACAAAAATAATAAATTTAAATATTTGAGGAAATTTAGATTTTTTTTCATGAAAAATTCTAGATTTTTTTTTCCGAAAATTTCGGGACGAGAGACCTTACGGACCCACGACCCCGCTACTTGCGCGTGCTTCCGATCTGGAAAGGACTTGGCAATCCTACAGGGCGGGGGCCTTACGGCACCACAAGAAGGGCACGGGGACTTCGCTTCGCCGGGGTTTCGACGGCTCGGCTCAGCAGAAGGGTAATAATTGGGCGCCGGTCCCCCGGCCACACTTCACTCCGGCAGACAGGTCCGGTGGCCCGGGCCGGGCGGTGTGTATCGGCGCGGCACATCGGCGCACCGGAATGTAAATATGATGTGTGCGGCAGCGGTCACCGCTGGCCACGCCCCGAGCCGACCCGCCCCGGGCCGTGCCGTATTTACTGTGTGCAACTCTTGACGCCGCCAACGGCGGGGCGGCGCGGCGGCTGTGCGGCAGTGCGGCGCCGTGTGCATGCAGTCCGCGTGGGAAACAAGGGCGCGCAGCTAAAGAAATCTCATCTCCCCCCGAGGGGGCGGCAGCAGCGGCAGCAGCAGTGATTCAAGATGCTACCAGTGAGATGGCGCAGCACGCACGCACACACATGCGCACACACACAGCAGCCATATGCCGCGCCCTACACGGCCATACGCACGGCACCCAAAGAGCGACAGACGCGCCTTACAGATGGAAACTAGGAACAAACACCCAGCGGGCCGAACACTGGACCTTCCTATATATACATAGCGTACATTATGTTTTTAAAAATTCCGGGATTTTGGTACACAAGACTTCAACAAGTTTAAAATTCGCGCCCATTTTCTTTCACACCCGCTGTGGCCCTCTGTGTAGCAGTGCACGTTAAGGTGCCGACTTACCTACCCGCGCCCGCCCCCGTCTCGCCACGCCCCTGCACCGCCTGCACCGCCTGCACCGCCACCACCACCGCCGCCCGAGGGGCCTGTTGGTCACTGTTCGGCGGCCGCAGGACAGGTGAACGCTACCGACGGCCTCCGCCACAAATCAACACCCACCGATGAGGCGGCAGCCAACGCAGCCACCGCGGCCTTCTGGATACGGTGCCCTGATAAGGCGGAGACAGTCACATCACTCATCGCAGGCGGTAATGCCAAGGCAGCGGCGCGGCCGGACACCGAGAGGGAGAGAGAGGGAGAGAGAGAGAGAGGGAGAGAGAGAGAGAGGGAGAGAGAATCAGCCCGCTGCGCACTCGGGTGCGCGCACACACACACACACACGCGCGGAGCCCCAGGCAAGTCGAGGCGGCACGTCACACGCCAGGTGAGTCCCACACAACGGCCGGAACAAAATAAAAGGAGATGAAGCAGCTCGTCGGGAAGACTCCACAGACGGCGTCCGGCGGGTAGGCAACGCCGCTGCCTGCGTGCACGCGCGCCCTGCGGGCCGGCCTACCCTCACAGGCGCCTCTCCCCGCCGCCGCACGTGCGGGTCCCTGTGTGCGTACAACGCCTGTCAATTTTCACTTAGGCCCTTTGGGGGGCTCGGCGGGGCCCCGGGGAGCGCCGTGGGGCGCGGCAGGAAGGGCCGTAGGCAGGACCGCAGGCCCCGCTGAGTACCGGTCCGAGGCCCCCGCAGCCCCCCGCCGCCCCCGCCGGGCCCCAGAACAATGCGCGCCACGATTACTGTTATTAGCCGATATGTACTTTCCTGAAGGAGGAGAGGGAGTCCTCCGAGAAGCAAGGCGAGGGGAGGAGGAGGAGGGTAGCTGGCAGGGAGGGGGGGGGGGGGGAGGGGGGGGGGAGGGAGGGAGGGAGGGAGGGAGGGAGGGAGGGACCGAGCGGCAGAGCGCCGCGCTGCTGCCGGAATACTCGACAGAGGCGAACGGGCCGAACTTTAACGCGTGGCCGAGAGCGACCGACACCGCTGCACGTCCAGCTCCCCACGGCAGCGGCCGGGGGCTCCGCCGGCTCCGGCCACCCCGCTGCACCACCGCCATGGCCATGGTCATCAGCCTCACCTCCGTGACGACACCACAGCGAGCGATCAGCAGAGCCAGACGACCAGAACCCCGACTCCGTGCCGCTCGCTTATACCCGCCGTCACTTCGGTGCAGCGAGCAAGCACCTCTCGAAGCCTACCCCCGCACGGGTACCCGCCGGGCCTCGGGCACACCGCCGGGGCCTTAACGCGGAATGATTAAGAGCCAAGTACAGGTCGCTCACCACACCACGCCCGGCCCAAACCCCGGCCGGCCCCGCTACCCCCAGCAGGGCCGCCGCCGGCCGCCGCGCCGCTGCAGGCCGCCGCATGGTCCAGGCCACTCAAACAAGGCAGGCCAGGCCGTATCCACCGCGGCAACCTATCATTGCAATTCCTTTGTTCCCGCAAAAATGACTTCATAAACGGCGTCGGCCGAGAGGAGGGAGAGAGAGAGAGAGACATGACGGAGTGAGAGAGAGAGAGCGGGGGTAGGGGATAGAGAGGAAGGGGCGGGGGAACATCTTTTAACGACGCAGCGCTAACAACTCAATCCGGAGCGTCGGAGTGGTCAGTTCAAGCGCCCTGATCGGCTGGTCAAGCGCTGCCCGGGCTGAAGGCTCGCCGCCGCGCCTCTCTCTCTCTCTCTCTCTCTCTCTCTCTCTCTCTGCCCCTTCCGCACCGTCACCTCTCTCTTTCTCCTTCCCAGTTCCCAGGCTGCAGGTCGGCGCGTTCAAACCTAAACCCCGGCCCGGCCCGGGTCAGGCACCTCCCCCGGCTTCCGCCGGCTTCCGCCCCCGCCCTTCCCCGTCGGCGGCCGCGTAAACGCACAGCACGGCACGCTCGCAAACGTCGCCGTTCGCGCCGTAATAGACAACAGCCAAAGCAACGACGGCAAACAATTGCAGTCGTTCGGTCGTCGTCTGCGTTTCTGCGTTTTTACAATCCGGTAGCCGCGGCTCGCGGAGAGCAGAGCGACTCTCGTAGTGCCAATAGCGCCCGGACCACTAACCGCAGAAACTCATTTGTTTTTTCTTCTCTGAAATTTGCGGGGCATTTTGGTAGTAAACTTGCCTTCGCCACAACATTTGGACCCCCCCGTCACCGAGCGCGGCTCACCTGGAACTCGACGTCGGCGTAGTCCATGTAGGTCTGAGCGGCGTCCGCCTTGGCGTCGTCCGCCACCCGCCGCACGAAGATCTTGGCGCGCTTGTAGGTGCAGAGCTCCTCCTGCAGCGCCTGCCGCCGGGACTTCTGGCACTCCTCGCACACCACTGCAACACAGGGAGACACGCCGGCTTTCTTTAATTCGTGCACAAAAATGTAAAAATATCCCGGAAGTGGTCCGGGAGGTGATCCGGCCGCCGCCGCCGCTGCGCTGTCACCCAGATCTGACGCGACAAATGACGCGGGGGCAAACAGCAGGAGCGGACCAGCGCCATGCCTCGTCCGAGAAAAGTACAAATCTGGGACAGCCACCCTCCCCTCCGTCTCCCTCCCTCCCTCCCCTTCTACGTCTCGTCCTCTCTGTCACACACACACACACGCAACTCACACTCACAGGGAACAAGTCCACGACGCCTGCAGCGGCCCGGGCGCCACGCGCTCGCCAAATAACGCGTCCATCCCGTGCCGTGCCGTCATGTTCCGGCCGGCCAAAGTGTCCGTCCGCCGCCGCTGCCGAGGCCCCCACCCCGCCGCCGTACATCACCGGCTCAAAAATCAGATATTTCCTTGCGGGGCGGCGGCGGTGGCGGCGGCGGCGTGAGGGATGCGCGGCCATTTGTCGGACCACTAACAAGCCGCCGCCGCCGCCGCCGCCGGGGGATTTAAAGGCCCCCGCACAGGGCCACTTTTATACACGGGTCGCGCCCCGCGCCGCGTTGCTCGCTTTTGCAAAAGAGATGGAGGCGGGCTGTTTTGTTTTTCCGCCGCGCGGGCAGCAGATGCTGCGGGGCCACGCCCCCCTCCGGGCACCGGAGAGTTGTGTGCCGTGACCGCGCGACAACAACTTGCTCTGTTTTTACATTAAAAAAAAGGGGGGGGGGGAAACACGAGATGCTTCAGAACGTTAATTTAGATAAGGAAAATAAAATCAAGTCTACGTTATTTTCTTTAAATTTGTCATAGAATATTGCCCGCTAGGCAGAAAACCCTTTTAAACCCTCTTCGAAAAAAAAAGCTAATGATTTCGTTTTCTTAAACACTGTCCAGCATGCCAATTACAGTGCACCCTGATCTCTTTCAATCACACAAAATCTTCCTGCGCGAACGCCCGTCAGCTACTAACGTTCCGACTCCCCAAAACGCCCCTCGCGGGGGGTGTTTAAACAAACGCCTCGTTCATTCGTCTGCTCTCTAATAAAATCGAACCCCGAGTGGTAAAAGCCCACCAGAAAAAAAAAAGAAGAAGTGTCCCGACGCGCAGTAAATGAAGGCCACTGCAGGAGTGGAAATAAAAACCTCACCGACTTGAGCGAGCTAGGCAGCGGCGGGCCCGGCCCGGCCCGTCCCGGCCCGTCCCGACGTTGTCGCCCAGACCTTCCAGCAGGTGCGTCAATCAAAGTCGCCCGGTCGGCACGGCAGGGAGACGAGAGTAAAAACGTCCTCGTTCCAATTGGCAAAGACTCTTTCGGATTGGGGGCCGGGCGCTGAAGGCGGGCCGGAGCTAAGGGCCGTCCGATCCGCGCCGACTCAATCAATCAGCAAGAAGGGGTTGCCGCCGCGGCCCCTGCGGCCCCTGCGGCCCCTCCCTCCCTCGACCTGACCTGCAGGGAGGAGGCCAGGAGCGGCGCGGAGCAGGGCGCACCGCAGCAGCACACACGGCCGGCGGCAGGCAGGCCCTGACGGATGAATAGTTTGGTCGACGCGTCGTTCGATTGGCGCTCTCTCTCTCTCTCCTCGTGGAATTACGGGGAGGATAGAGAGACTAGCTCTCTCTTTTCTCTCTCTCTCTCTCTCTCTGTCTATCTCTCCTTCCTCCTCGCCCGCCCCCCCCCCTCCCCCCCCCCCCCCATAGAGCGACGCATTTCCGGGAGCAATATGGCTAACCTCTTCTCCTCAAACGGAGCGAGCGCGTGGTGAATGCGAGTGTGCGAGGGTGGGAGGGAGCGAGAGAGAGAGACGGGAGGCGAGAGAGCGAGAGAAAGAGAGACGAGGACGGCGATATCAGCCGCACGAAGCGGGCCCCGCTGCCTCGCCCCGCTCTCGCAGCAGTAAGAGGTGCCAAGCGAAATATGTCCGCGATCAATCCTGCTTAGCGCCGTCTCTCTCTCTCACATGACCGAAGGGGCGCGAGGCCGGACAGACAAAGCCCCCTCCGCACTTGACGACCCTCCGGCTGCCCTTGCGGCGTCGGCCGCGTCGGGATGTCGCCTCTAAGTGGGCCGGTTTACCGCCCGCTCCGCACTGCACTGCATACTGCCCGGCTGACAGGAGCCGTGACACGGCCACGCCACGCTGCGACACGCCGTGACACGACGTGACACGACGTGACCCCGTCACCTGGAGACGCGTGGCGGCGCACTCGCCACGCCGCTTTGCCTCCCTCATCACCACCGGCACATCGCCTTGCTAATCCACACACAACAATCGCGATTTTTATTTTTACGATTCCCTCCGCCGCGAGAGTCTCTTCTCTTTCTCTCTCATTTTTTTTTTTTGGTTCGTGCTTTTCTTTTCGCCTTCCAAAACCATTTTCACATTTTTTTTCCTTCTCCAATCTTTGACTATGACTGTCTGTCTCTCTCCGTTTCGACACTACTACCTGCATGCGGGAATAGTCATGAGGCGCGCGCCCTGTTCACACCGCGTCGCGAGGATAAGCCTAAGCCGAGAGAGAGAGAGAGAGAGAGAGAGAGAGAGAGAGAGAGAGAGAGAGAGAGACGGAAACGCCTCATCTGACAACGGCAGTGCGACGGAGAGCGAGAGATGCTCCGGGATCCCCCGACCGTGCATCTCTCTCTCCCTCACTGCCGTACACAAATGAGGTGTTAGGTCTCTCTCGCACTCACAGCCACTGCCGCAGGGACAATAAAACCCGCAGGAGAGGGGGAGGGGGGCATGACGGGTGACGCGACGCCGGCAGGGGGATATAATGTTTTTAACAGTGCAATATCTTGCAGACGTGACCTCTGCTGCGCTCACACAAAAATAAAATCAGAGGAATACGAATCGCCTCCGATGCCAAGTCGCGACTCCAAGTCCGACATTTTCAATTTAAAAATGTTAAATAGTCTCTTCAGCACATTTCCGAAACTTTTGAAAAAATTGTGAAATTTTTCTGAAACCCTATGGGTTTTTTTTCCGATAATTTCCTCGAAGTTCTCTGGACTGGAAACCCTAAGTACAAGCAAGGAGAGCGGTCGCCGCCGCTGCCAGTCAGAGCCCCGTCGATCAAGACATCAGCCCTCCCTCCCTCCCTCCCTCCCTCCCTCCCTCCCTCCCTCCCTCCCTCCCTCCCTCCCTCCCTCCCTCCCTCCCCTCCGGTCCGCGGCACCGCGTGCGCGTGTGATTGCCGCGGCGGCGGCGCGTCGTTTCTGACCCCCGGCCGCGCCGCCGCCGCCGCCGCCGCCGCCGCCGCCGACGTCCAGGTGATCGTTAGCGCCCCGCGGCCGTCAGCCCACCTGTGCTGCCGCCCGCCGCCGCCGCCGCCGCCGCCGCCGCCGCCAGCGCTCCGAGGCCCCCTCGGGGAGTGCCGCGCCCTGCACACCGCCCCCGGCGGGGCCCCCCTGGGCCCTCCCTGTGCCGCCACCGCCGAAGGCTACGCGCTACTAGGCCACGCCACACTTCTTACACCGGTCATTATTGGCGTCTGCACGGCGGCGGCGGCGGCGGCGGCGGCGGCGGCGCGCGGGGGTGCTAATGTCCTTTTCGCCTCAATTCATTAGACTCCGTGGACGACATGGCGAGAGGCGGGCGGGCGGGCGGGGGAGAGAAAGGACTGCGGGAAAAAGTTGTACGGACGATATATACTGCAAAGCGAATGCAACGTACACCCCCGCCGCCCGCGCAGGTGCACGGAGAAAACCCCTGGGGCCCGAGGAGCGTCCTCCCGCGGTACACTGACCGAGTCGAGAGTCGTGCACGGCCCCCGGCCTCGGGCGGACCCCGGGGCCCCGGGGCCGGGCGGGGCGGGGCGCCGCGACCCCAGCCTTATTAATCGCGCTCGTTAATCACTGCCCACCGGGCTGCTGGCCGCTGCTGGCCGCTGCTGGCCGCCGCTGGCCGCCGCTGGCCGCCGCTGGCCGCCGCTGGCCGCCGCTGGCCGCCGCTGGCCGCCGCTGGCCGCCGCTGGCCGCCGCGAGGTACAGGAGGCTGGACACGTCCAGCAGCGACAGACAGAATCACGACCCCACGCGAGCCGTGATCACACGACTGCGTCAATAACAGTAGAAAGTTAATTCCGACAAACCCTGTTCGCGTCTAAACGAGAAACCGCACAGCGCGGGGCCCCGGCCCGGCAGCCCCGCCCTCCTCGCTTGCTGGACAAGTGCTGTGGGTGGTCACTGGAGCCCCTGGACAAGCTCCTGGACAACGTCCCCGGGCGGGCGGGGTCGCGTGCCCACGCGTCCACGCCCGTCCCCTCGTAATGAAATCAGAGCTCCGCCCTCCGGTGTCGTGTGCGGCGGGGCCAAGGAGCGCCCATCGTACAAGACAGGGCCGGCGAGAGAGAGAGAGAGAGAGAGAGAGAGAGAGAGAGAGAGAGAGAGAGAGAGGGAGGAGGCAGGCATCTGCAGGGGGCGCGTCGCCGGTCAACATTCGGACGCGGCGAAAGTATGAGAAATCGCAGCAGGGGGGGGGGGGGGGAGGAGGACCACTTGGCTACAACCGAACGCATTATGGAATAAACTATAAATCTTGGGGAGCAAGGGGTCAGCCAGCCCCGGCCCGGTCCGCCGGCCCCATGATGAAGGGCGCGGACTCAAGGCGAAGGGGAGAGAGAGAGAGAGAGAGAGAGGGGGGGGGGAGGGGGAAGGAGGCGGGGTACGGCAAACTTGTCGGTGCGAACAAGCGCGGGAGAGGGGTGGCGGCGCCTCGGCAGGGCGTCAACAGCAGCACCACACGCACGCACACGCACGCACACGCACACACACACACACACACCGCCCTGCGGCGGCGATCTCTGTAATTAGGAGGAATAGCCAGGCGGGCCGGCCGGCCGGCCGGTCGCCTCGCGTACAGGGCGCGAGCGCGTTTTGATTAATTCACACCGAGAGCGTCCGGAATTTGATTATCAATTTATTACTGTTAGCATAGTGGTATGTGAGTGAGAGAGAGACGGTCAGGGTCGTCGCCGAGGAGGGTACAGTGTGGGTGAGAGAGACGGACAGAGCTTGCCGCCGTCGAGGAAGCAGGGTGCCCGATTTCGGAATATTGGTGGCGAAATAAATGACAACGAGGACTACGGTGTCCTGACGCCGCAGGGTCGCAGTCTCCCACTGCCAGGCCCCGCCAGCCGCCCCTCGGCCAGGCCGCCAGGCCCCGCGCCAGGCCCAGCGCTGGGCCCCAGCCAGGCCAGGCCCCCGCTTGACGACGGTCGCAGGAATGCAAACTTAATTACAGTAACTTGACTTGCAATCTCCCAGGCGCGGCGGCGGCGGCGGCGGCGCTGCGGGAGCGGGAACATGTGTATCGCACTATCTAGGAGCCATTACAAGGGCCTCGGAGTAGCGCCATTCCCGGACCGTATACCACGGGCGGCGGCGGCGGCGGCGGCGGCGGCGGCGGCGGCAGCGGCAGCGGCGGCAGTAGCGGCGGCGGCAGCCGTGCCCACAGTCCCAGTCAACTAAAACGACGGCACTCAAAAAAAAAATCAAAAAATTCCAGCAGATTTTTTTTTTGGTGCGTTGAGGATTTTATCCACGTCATTGCCCGATCAGAGCAGAATATCAGCCTACAAAATCTGCAGCAGCAGCGTTTGGCAAGCAGATGATGATAATGGTTGTGGCGGTGGTGGTGAGAGAACGTGCAGTGCGAGGCATGGGGCCGTGCCAAACCTGAAAACTGCCACGGCTGCGCTCGCAATCGTGACGGAAGTCGCCACTATAAACTACAAGCCGTGCGTGCCGTGCCGTGGCCCGCCCCCGGCCCGCCCCCGGCCCGCCACGCCATGCACCCCCACCCCCACCCCCGCCTCCGCCACCATGGCGACGTCTTCGCGCGACGTTCTGCGCAAGACAATCGCCGGGACAATAATTTACAGTGCTTAATAAACCAGGGGGCGGCGCGGCACTGCTCTCTCACACACACATGGAGATAAAACACGGGGCAACAATGCGGCCAGTCTCTCTCTCTCTCACACACACACATGTCAGTGCGTGCCGTGCGCGCATTGGTAAGGAGAAATTCGTCTCATTTCCTCAGTGTCTCTGTCTTTCTCCCTCCCTCTGAGGCAAGCGTCTTGTCCTCCCCGGACCAAACGCAGTGAGAGAGAGAGAGAGAGAGAGAGAGAGAGAGAGAGAGAGAGAGAGAGAGAGAGAGAGACGGGACGACGTCGGTAAGTAAGCCACGCTAGGAATGCGCTCCGTTGATGTAGCACCCCGCACATGCGTTACTGCTCCCTCTAACCGGGACACAACACACACACACACACACACACACACACACACGCGCGCGAATCGGAAAGATGTGGAAAGCGAAAGTCAGTCTCACACACACAGACGCACATCTACAAGTACAGTAAATTACGGCAGAATTAAACAACGTCTGCGACTGCCGCTGCCCCTACTACGCCATACCACAGTGAATGGGAGGGGTGGGAAGTGCGCGGATTTCAAGAAAACTACAAAACTTTGATTTACGACCGTTTACAGTACGCGTACGACGAGTCGGCCGAGGCGGCGCTCCCTTCATTCGCGGCTTGAACAACGTAGGCGAGGGTCGCGGATCAGTCAGAAGCGTGTGGTCTGAGTCGGTCAGCGACACATGCATTACCACCTATCGCAAACCTGCGACCAGTGATCCAGTCAGAGACCGGCCCCACACGGCCCCAGGACTCGGCGGCTATCCTCTGCGAGGTGCTCCTGCCAACCCCCCCCCCCCCCCCCCCGCCCGGGCCCCTGCCCCGGAGGCGGCGCTCGGCAGGAGGGGTAGGGGGGGGGGGGGGGGGGGGACGGGGGCCATCGCCTCGTACACGCGCTTCTGATGAACAGCACGGCCGCGCTTCTTGCTGGCGGCGCTGGCGGCCTCCGTCCCCGCCGCCTACGACGACCCTCCTCACAGCCCCACGGGGCGGCGGCGGCAGACGACGCAACGCCCCTACAGATTAATCCCAGATTGAAATCCGTCGTTTGCCGGGCGCCGCCGCCTCCTCCACGCGCACGCGGCCTGCCCGCCTATCGGGCCATCGGGATCTCGCAAGGTGATGGGAGCCCGGCCGTGTGTTTTTGGGTGTGTGTCCGAGGGGCGGCGGCGCCAGGCGGCGCGCTTGTGTATGCAGGACGGGCCTCACCCCCGACGGCTTACGCGCCTGTTGCGTACTCCGTCCGTCCGTGCTCTCGCCCTCTTATCAGCGAGAGCGAGCCGGGGGAGCTGGGGGCCCCGGAGGACCCGCAGGGCCAAAGCCAAGACAAGCAAGGCATGATACCCGCACCCAAAGGCCCCGGCCGCCCCGCGACAAATTGCAGACCGGAGCCATTGTGCAAACGAGCGCGAACCAACGCTCTCCCTCTCCTGCTCTCTCTAGCACGTGCTCTCTCTCTCTCCCTCTCTCACTTGCTTGCTCCGTGTACCACCCCACATCTCTCTTTTTCTATCGCGAGTCCTCGACTACACTTTTCCATCCGTTTTCCAAGTCCATATTCACCATGTGTGTGTTTTTATTTGGACGACCATTTTTGAGCAGAGGCAGAATGGCGACCGGCCCTGCAGAGCCCTCCCCGCCCCGTGCCGTGTTATTGCAGGGTGCGGGGCGCACAGCGCACAGTTCCGCTCCGCTCCGCCCGGCTTGGCACGGCGCTGTCGACCCATGTAAATCTGGCTGTAATCGTCGTGCTCGCGGCGCTGACCCGGCACTGGCTGCGTACGGACACGGAGCCACTGCCGCCGCCGCCGCCGCCGCCCCGTATGTGAACGCGCCGGCGTGCAGCCCCATCGGGGGCCCCCGCAGCGGGGTCGCCGCCGTCGTCTTGGCTCTGGCGGGGGCGGGACACTTACTTGGCCGCGCTCCTCCGCGGGGGGTCCCCGCCGGTCCCCGACGGCGGTCCTCTGCGGCGCCCTGGCCGCCGCCGCCGCCTCTCCCTCTTGCCTTCCGCGGTCCACTCCACTCCATTAAGCACAATCAAGACGCTGGCCATAATTCATACAAGTCCGTCCCCACGGGTCCCCCACGGGTCCCCGGCCTCGGCCTCATAATTGTTTGTGGATTGCGGCCTGCGTTTTCGGCGGCAAACGAATGCAGATTGAATGGACGACGGGCGCATCCCCATGCCGGGGCTGGCGGGGCTGACGGGGTCCCGGCCGCCACGAAGGCCCTCCCCCCGACAACAAACGGACCCACGACCCGTTCAGCGGCCCGCCGCCGGCCCCTGCGTCCTCTGCGGGCCGCTGTCGGCAGGGGGGCGGGCGCATCGTCCACACATCGCGCGTGGCGGGAGGCTCGGCGGCGGCCAAGTGCCAGCCCAGCAGATTCCAGTGGGAGATGCGCCGCTTGCTCGGGGAGGCCGCCGCCCCGGCTGTTTCAACATTTTTCATACCCGCATTTCTCATAGTCACCCTCGAGTAACCAGGGCGCGCCTCGCCTCCACGGCGGCCGCCGCGCAGACGGCCTACGCCTCCCCGCCTCCCTCTCCCTCTCTGAGGTCGAACTAAGTTTATATCGGCGACGCGCTGCTTGCCACCGCCGCTGCCGCCGCCGCCGCTGCTTTGTGGCCCGGGGACTCCCTTCCCTTCCGGTGGCGCGCGCCTTTGGAGCCCTGCCATGGGCGCCCCATGGGCTCCCCATGGCCGGCTCCCCGCCGTGCACGCCCCCGTCAGCAGGCTGCCGCCGTCCCCGCACAGATCCGATACGAGGCCAGCAGAGGCCGGCCGGGCGGCGCAGCCTGTGCGGCGGCACGGCGCCGCGCCATCAAACATTCATGACGCGTGAACACGTGACCACCTCGCTAAACTTTGATAAGTTGACCGCATGTGTGGCGTCGGGGGGAGGAGGGAGGAGTGGAGAGGGGCCCGGAGGGGTGAGGGGCGCGGCCGGGTCGGCGACACAGCCCCACAGCCCCGCGAGGTGGCCGGCCCCCGCCCCGCTCCGAGCGCCGCGCCGCCAGACGAGCGGCCGCGATTCCCCTTCCAATTTGTTTATAACCCGGCAACAGCCAAGTTGGATGGCGCGAGGACGGCTCTTGAGGGCGTCGTTCGCTCTCCTTTTATTGTGCGGCGAGCTGATACGGCAGCGGCAGAGCGAAGGGAGGCAAGGGCAAGAGGAAGGCCGGGCCTGAGTCTGGTCTGGTCTGGTCGCCTCGGCCGCCGCGGCCCACCGGGAGCCTCTGGGCGGGCGGGGCGGCGGGGGCGCAACGGCCGCGCCGCGACCCCCCGCAGCCCCGCGACAGCAGCACCGCGGCACTGCGGGGACAACCGTCTCCCCGGCGGTCCATCCACCCGGCCCGCGGGGCTCGGCGGCCACGCCTCCGCTCCGCCGATTAGAAACGGATTTAGCTGCGTGTGCGGGCAGCGGGCGGATGGGCGAGGACGCCGAGGACGGCGGCGAGGAGTGCGTGCCGCCGCCGTCTGATGAGGCATTAACGGGGAGGCCGCCGCCGGGGGACGCCGCCAGGGGGCGCCACCACACCGAAAGGCAAACACGGGCGCCGCCGGCCACACCGCCGCATGCAAATTCAATTAATTCGAAATGCAGCGGCGCGGGCGGCGAGGAGCAGGCCCGGGCGATCATGCCGAGTGAGAGAGAGAGAGAGTAAGAGAGAGGGAGGGAGGGAGAGACAGCTACTGAGCCACCACTGACACCGTGTGGCGCGAGCGGGGGCGGGTTGGTTTTTGCACCGACCGCGACGCGCGACCGGCGAAGCGAATTCGCAAAACGCGGAGCGGCGAGGGAGAAGAGAGGCAGCGGGAGAGGCAACGGAGCGGAGGCTGTGGGGGGTGGGGGGGGGGGGGCGTGCACGGCAGTCAGCTGTGCGCCGCGCGGCCCGCTCCCCCACCCGCGGCCCCAACACCACAATAACCCCCGCGCCGATCAACACGTGTTTTTCCCCTCTTTATTATCGCCATCATCGAGGAGCGCCGGCCGATTGATCGGTAATCGGCAAACACAAACACAAACACGGACTGCGGGTCGGGGGGAGAGGACAGGACAGGACAGGTCCCAGTGTGTGCGGCCGGCGTGTCCGACAGGAAGCGAGCGGGGGTGTGCACGGCAAACAAGGCCAATGAATGGCTAAACCCGCGCCAGTCCCAAACCGTGTCTATACGGCAATGTCTCGCCGCAGAGGACCACACTCACAAAATTTTTAAAAAGTTTCGAAATTTTTTCTGAAAAATTTCGTTGAAAATTTTGGGACTATAAACCCCGGCTACGAGAGAGTTGCCAGTTTCGACAGTCTTTACAAACGGGCTAAACACGCCGTCTCTAACGTGCTGTTTAAATACATTTGCGTGATTTAAGACAGTAGTTTGCACTACTCACCGGGGCTGAAGGTGGCCTCCCCCGTGTACAGGTCGCGGCTGCCCTGGAGCTCCACGTCCACGGAGTAGAACGACTGCAGCGCCTCCCACTCGTGCGGCCACACCAGCACCAGCCTGTGGAGGAACAGGAACAGGGGGGGCACAAGGGTCAGCAGGAGCACCAAATACCAAACACTTCAAACTGTGCAAGAAACCAAAAAAAATCTGAAATGATATGGAACAGCTTATAAAACGGCGCATGAAACTCGTCAAATCCGATTCTGAACGCGCGGAAGATGGGAAGCGCTCGCGCGCTGCGGCGTTGGGGGTGGGAAGGTGCGGGGGGAGCAGGGCGGGCGGGGGCGGGGAGGCCGCCGGCTCTAATTGTCGCCCGGCGCCGCACCGCACCGCGCCACGCCGCCAACGACACCACAAATTGATGGCGAAATGATGACGACAATCGCGGCCTTCTTATTTCCATCCCCCCCCCCCCCCCCCGTGTGTCGTCCGCCCGCCAGCTGCGGTATGCAAATCCTGGCGTTAATCTGTTATTAAATGTCAAAACACACTTCACTCGGGCGGGCCGCCGCCACCGCTCACATGACGGGGGCGGGGGGCGGCCGCAGCCCGGGCAGGCACCGCAGCCACCGCCGCCACCACCGCCGCCACAGCGCTAGTTCCGAAACGCTATGCGAATTTATTACCATAAAAGCAGCGAGGGATCTCTCTGGCCGTGCCGCCCCGCCCCGCCCCGCGCGCGAGCGATATGACAAGATACATATACAACAAGAAGAGGGGCGTCATTGTCTGTACAAACAAAGCTATACTTCCACCCTTTTTTCTTCCCCCTTTACAAAATCCTTCTGTTTTCTCTCCTAGTGCCTAACCTAACCTTCTAGTGTTTTTTTACTAGCAGGGCAGAGGCCTGGGCTGACCCACATCGTAGGCGGACACGAAGACGGCGGAACACAAAAGCTGCTAATTCCCTGCTCATCCTTTTCATCCCCTGCTAAGCGATATCTAAAGAGGTCCGAGAGGAGAGGCGGAGGGAAAGAGGGAAATACCGAGCCATTAGCAGCTCTGCTGGTGCACGTCACCGCAGACAACGAGCCAATGAGAGCGTGCGGGGAGACGGGCCCACGTGGTGCGGGAGAGGAACCGGAAGTAGCGGCGCCCCTTTTAAAAACCATTCCGCAACCCCGCCGAACCATCGGCTTACCCGGGGCCTGCGCGACGGAGAAAGAGGGAGACAGAGAGAGGCGGAGAAAGCGAGAGAGAGAGAGAGAGAGAGAGAGAGAGAGAGAGAGAGAGAGAGAGGAGAGGGGGGGGGGAATGGGGAGTGGGCAGAGGGAGAGGCACGGACAGAGAGAGAAACAGAGAAGGGAGAGGAAGGGGGAGATAAAAAAAAATAAGGCGTTGCAAAGCTAGCAAGGAAAGGGCCCCCTCTGCCGGCCGGCCGGTTATTTAGACAGCGAGTGCCAGACATATTTGCATAAAGGAAAGAGCTGCTCAGTGTCACAAAGCAATCAAGCCCCCCCCCCCCCCCCCCACGGACGATGGGGAGGGGAGGAGGGGAGGGGAGGAGGGGAGGGGAGGGGAGGGGCCGCCGGCCTGCGTTTCTTTCTCCGGCCCCGCCCCGCCCGGCCCGGCCCGCGCTGTCCCTCTATGTCACGGTGAGCCCCCACTGCCGGCCCTCCCTGATGCACGCCACGCTGCTGCTGCTGCTGTGCCCGTTCCCCTACAGCACCCTCTAGTTGGAGGGGGGGGGGGGGAGAGGTTACTGTACGCCGTTCCAAAAAATTTTCGTCCGCGTAGGAAAACAAACGCATTTTGCGACAGTTTTCCTGCCGTGCGAAGTGGAGGAGGAGGAGGAGGAGGAGACGCCCACACTTGACACTACGATGCGAATGCTGCCTGGAGGCGGGCGTTGGGTGCGGCAGCGGCAGCGGCGGCGGGGGGCGTTCGCTAAGCGGCCCGGCCTGCAGAGCGTGCTCTGGCCACACGGACAAGCAGAAGAGCCGAGCCTCCCGTCGGCTCGGGCGCCCAACGAAAGTCAATTTAGAGTATATCGACGATCGTTGCGCGGCCAGTCGTTAAACTCGGTTAAGTGGCAAATTCCTTCCACGCTGCCGCTGCTGCTGCCGCCGCCGCTACCGCCGCACCACGCCCCCCCGCCCTGTTCGGCCCCGCGCTGCTGCATCAGACGCCGACGCTCGCGGGGGAGGAGGAGGAGGAGGAAAGTCCTCCAGAAACTGGACACGACACACGCTGGACGCTTGCAGCAGCTTCCTCTCTGGGCCACCTCTCTGGCGCTAGGCGCCTTCCCCATCTACCGCGTGTCTTCTAGCCCTCAAGAACCGCGGGGACTTATTCTCCACCAGCAAAGCTGGGTCACACAGAAAGAGAGAGAAGAGAGAGAGAGAGAGAGAGAGAGAGAGAGAGAGAGAGAGAGAGAGAGAGAGAGAGAGAGGGGGGGGATAGAGAGAAGGAGAGAGAGGAGGTCACGGCACGTTAATCAGCAAACAATGTATTGGCCGCTGGGGCTAATTAAGGCTAGATGAATGGCACTCTAATCAATTTAACTCATTTTAAAGTTAAATGAGCAGCCCCTCTCACCACCACTCACCTCTTGACGCAGTCCTCGGGGTTGGTCGGGTCGTACAGCAGCCGCTGGTGCGGGCACAGCAGCGGCTCGTTCTGCAGCCCCAGCGGAGGTTCCGAGCGCCGCCTGCGAACAACAACAACAACAACAAGAGCGTGAGCAACGCGTGAGGCTGCGGCAGGCTCCGGCCACACCGTGACTCGGCAGCACAAAACTACACGCAAACTACTGCCGCCCGTGCCGAGGGTGATTGATGACGTCAGACACGCACACGGACACACACACACACACGCACATCACGGGCAAGTGCGTCCAAAGACTTGCCCCCACCCCGCTACGGAGACGCAGGCAGCAGTAGTACTACAAACTACAGTAGTGGCCACAGCGACAAGACAGGTGTGTATGTGTGTGTGTGTGTGTGTGAAACACTCGGTGAATCACAATAGAACTTCAATTTTTTTTTTTAATATTTTAAACGGTTATAGCTGTTTTTTTTTGTCTGAGCACGTTAACAAAGATGTTCAAACCCATGCAATTTTTTCTTATAAATCCGCAACCGAAAAGTGCGGAGCCCCACGCACACACACACACACAGACGCAGAGAACACAGGCACACAGTGAGTCAGCTGTCCATGTTGACAGTCCACCCCGACAGCACGCCGCTTTCACTGCGTGTCACCCCACACGCACACACACACACACACACACACACACGCGGGCGTCACCGGATAAGGCACTGGGGAGGGAAAGGGGGCAAGGAGGTGACGGGGAAGGCATTTTCCGTCGGGGGGGGGGGGGGGGATCATTAGTGTCGCCGCGAAAAGACGCGCGGAGCCGAATTTCCATCACAACGCCAAAGACAAGAGGGTCGAACATTAAGAAGAGGGTTTGAACAGAATGAAGGAGAAGTGCACGGAAAAAAATACGGTAAAAATCCCACCGTGCTGAGCTGTCACGGAGAGAGAGAGAGAGAGAGAGAGAGAGAGAGAGAGAGAGAGAGAGAGAGAGAGAGAGAGAGAGAAGAGGGAGAGAAACAGAGAGAACGAGAACCTGAGTGTACACCCTCCTAATCAGATCGGTGCTCATTCATCACGAAAGCCGTCGAACCCTCCGGAGGTGTCGCCGTGTAGAGCGTGGCGCGGGGCGGGGCGGGGCGGGGCGGGGCGGGGCGGGCGGAGGTAAGTCCTGGGCCCAGCCTCCGGCCGGACGCCCGGCTGGGTAGGCCACGCGCGGCGCCGCGACGCAGCCGCGTGCGGCGGGACTGCCTACCCACCCGGCGCTACGGCGCGGGACAGAGACGGAGGGCGTCCCGCACGGGGAGGGAGAGAGAGAGAAGGAGGAGGGCGGGAGGGAGGGAGGGTCCCCGGGGACAGCAGTGGGTCAGCGGCTTTAAGAATAAGGCCGCTGGAATGGCCGGGCCCCGCCCCGCCCCGGCCGGCCGCCTCCCCCAAGTGACCAGATTACCATGTCAGGAGGACCCCGGCCGCACCGCACACACGCACACACACGCACACACACACACATGCGGCAGAGAGCCGCGCGGACGTAGCACGACAGTTTTCTCAAGTTGGCGGCGCGCGGGCCGCGGTCCCCTCTAAGCCTTCCCTCCCCCTCCGCTGCCGCAAAGGTACACGCACACGCACACACACACACACATACACACCGTCGCCCGACCGGACCAAACTTCTCCCCGCACAGCGACGGGTATTAGACAAGGCAGCCTGCTTACGAGCGACTTCACAGAAGACATGGGGGGGGGGGGGCGGAGAGCGGGCTGCGGCAAGGCCGGACCAACAGCAGCGGCAGTGGGCAAAGCTCCCATTAGGAGGACAAACACGGAACATTGAAAATACTTCACTCCGCGAATAAAACGTACGTCATAATCAGTGTTGGTTTGGGACGAGGACGGGCGGCACGGAGCACCGGGCCAGAGCTACCCACCCACACACCCACACAGTCCGCCAGTGCCGCCGCCGGACCGCCGCAAAATAAAAGTCTCCCCCCCTTCTCTCTCGCTCTTTCTCTTTCACTTGCAACCTCACGTCCTTTTCACCACGTTAGATCCAATCCGCAGAGGGTCAGAGGGTCTCGGGTCCCCGGCCTGACCCGGGACTGCCAGCCAGCGGACGGCCACGACACCGCGGCCCGTGCCGCCCGCCGCCCGCCGCCCGCCGCCCGGCCCCGGCATCTCCAGGGACGGTCTTTCTTAATTGGACACGTTACAAACGACCGCAGCTGATTAATACGGTACAGGAGCCCCGGACGCCGCTGCCCCACTCCCGGCCCCGCCCACCCCGCAGCGCCGCAGCGCCGCATCCCTCCGCCAGGGCCGGGCACACGTAGGAGGACCCGCGCCACCTGCAGCCCGGGAGAGAGACAGAGAAAGGAAAGCAAAGAGAGAGAGAGAGAGGGACAGGGGGTATTTTTGAAGGTTTTTTTTTTTGCACGTTTTATTGAGGGGATTTTTTGAACGACAGAGAGAGAGAGAGGGATAGAGAGGGAGAAAGAAAGAGAGAACGAGAGCTGCTGAATGTGTGTCCTAAAGGCAATAGTCTGGCGGCATCTTCATTTTGCTCTACACACACACACACACACACACAGGGAGATCCATGCTCCGTGCCCTACGCGGTGCTGCTTCGGCACAGCATCCTCCCTCCCTCCCTCCCTCCCTCCCTCCCTCCCTCCCTCCCTCCCTCCCTCCCTCCCTCTCTCTCTCTCCCTCACATGTCGTTGGTCGTCGTCACACACGGCCCACAAAACTGGGCAATGACATTCTTTCCACACGTCCTAAACAACACACACACACACACAACACGTGAGGAGGGCCGGGCGCGCGCCCCTCTCGCCGCGGCGCCCGCAGCACCAACAGCAGCAGCCCTGCCCGGCCCGGCCCTGCTAATTTAGTCGGCACAGAGGTCATAGCACGGCGGCCGGGGGCACCGAAAAGGAATACACAATGTGCCGCGCACACGGCGTGCTGAATTAACAAGGTGGCCTCGCGCGCGGCGGCGGCGGCGGCGGCGGCGGCGGCGGCGGCGGCGGCGGCGGTAGCGTTCGCGACGGCGAGGACAAGGACGGCCAACGAGCAACACGGGGGTCATGCCGGGGGTGCGGAGCGCGGCGGAGCAGAGGGCCGCCGCCACCACCTGCATACGTGAAATATGATCAAGGCGGACGCCGCCGCAACGTCAACGCCGACCGCCACCATCACCGCGGCCACCAGGGACAACTAGCCTTAAATGCCCCGCCGTACGTGTGTGTGTGTGTGTGTGTGTGTGTGTGTGTGTGTGTGTGTGTGTGTGTGTGGCGTGTCGGGCGGCGTGTCGCGCGGGGAGGGGGGGGGGGGGGGGAGTCCTAATGGTTGCCGCGGAGGACGGGCTGATTGATGGACCGGCGGGGAGACGCGATCTGATCGCGCCTCTGGGACCCCACCGAGACCGAGACCCCCCTGGTCATGGTCCCGCCGCGCCGCCCCGAGCGAGACCCTTGGCCCTGCGGCGGCGGCGGCGGCGGCGTCCTCTGCGGTGCCCTGCGGTGCCCCGCGGCCCCAAACCCGCGCGATTAGCCCTCCTGGCCGCGCAGAGGGACACCTTTGTCCTCGCGGCGCGCGCTCGAAAAATCGAGGTTGACTATGAAATTTTCCAAGTCAAAAAATATGAGAGGCAGATGAGCGTCGGCGAGCGGGCGGTGCGCGATTCAAGAAACCGGCGTCCGAGCAAAAGAAAAGGAGGGCGACAAACGGCGGGAGGCGAGCGGAAAGGGGTGGTAAATGTGAAGGGAAGCGGGTGGGGGGAGTGAGAGAGAGAGAGAGAGAAGGAGAGAGGAGGGAGGAAATGATGAGGGAAATGAGGCGAAACATGAGGGACTGCACGCGGGGATGCGTCTCTGCCCGGCTGGCTCTGCTACACGGAGGAAGAGCGCGAAGAGGAGGAGGAGGAGGAGGAGGAGGAGGAGGAGGAGGAGGAGGAGGAGGAGGAGGAGGAGGAGGAGGAGGAGGAGGAGGAGGAGGAGGAGGAGGAGGAGGAGGAGGAGGAGGAGGAGGAGGAGGAGGAGGAGGAGGAGGAGGAGGAGGAGGAGGAGGAGGAGGAGGAGGAGGAGGAGGAGGAGGAGGAGGAGGAGGAGGAGGAGGAGGAGGAGGAGGAGGAGGAGGAGGAGGAGGAGGAGGAGGAGGAGGAGGAGGAGGAGGAGGAGGAGGAGGAGGAGGAGGAGGAGGAGGAGGAGGAGGAGGAGGAGGAGGAGGAGGAGGAGGAGGAGGAGGAGGAGGAGGAGGAGGAGGAGGAGGAGGAGGAGGAGGAGGAGGAGGAGGAGGAGGAGGAGGAGGAGGAGGAGGAGGAGGAGGAGGAGGAGGAGGAGGAGGAGGAGGAGGAGGAGGAGGAGGAGGAGGAGGAGGAGGAGGAGGAGGAGGAGGAGGAGGAGGAGGAGGAGGAGGAGGAGGAGGAGGAGGAGGAGGAGGAGGAGGAGGAGGAGGAGGAGGAGGAGGAGGAGGAGGAGGAGGAGGAGGAGGAGGAGGAGGAGGAGGAGGAGGAGGAGGAGGAGGAGGAGGAGGAGGAGGAGGAGGAGGAGGAGGAGGAGGAGGAGGAGGAGGAGGAGGAGGAGGAGGAGGAGGAGGAGGAGGAGGAGGAGGAGGAGGAGGAGGAGGAGGAGGAGGAGGAGGAGGAGGAGGAGGAGGAGGAGGAGGAGGAGGAGGAGGAGGAGGAGGAGGAGGAGGAGGAGGAGGAGGAGGAGGAGGAGGAGGAGGAGGAGGAGGAGGAGGAGGAGGAGGAGGAGGAGGAGGAGGAGGAGGAGGAGGAGGAGGAGGAGGAGGAGGAGGAGGAGGAGGAGGAGGAGGAGGAGGAGGAGGAGGAGGAGGAGGAGGAGGAGGAGGAGGAGGAGGAGGAGGAGGAGGAGGAGGAGGAGGAGGAGGAGGAGGAGGAGGAGGAGGAGGAGGAGGAGGAGGAGGAGGAGGAGGAGGAGGAGGAGGAGGAGGAGGAGGAGGAGGAGGAGGAGAGGGCAGAGGCACAGAGAGGGGGAATTGTGGAAAACGGGGAGAAAATGTTGATGATGCCTCTAATAGAGTGAGATGTCGGCCCTGTTAAACTCATCTGTCAATGCCAGTAACTGCACGGCCGCGTCCAGCCGTCCGGTTGGCCCGGTCCGGCCCGGCCCGCACCCTCAACGCGAGCCGCGCATCCCGCCAAGACAAGAGGAGACGGACGAGCAGGGGGCCGCGCCGGCAGCGCAGGGCGCAACGCCCACGGCGGACCCGCCATCGGATCGGATGCCGCGGCCGCTGCGCCCCTCGCCCTCCACGGGCGCGTGCTCGGCCACGAGTGCACCTGCGGGTGCAGCCCGGCGGCTGCTGCCCGGCAGGTGCCCCGCAGGTGCCCCGCAGGTGCCCGGCAGGTGCCGACGGCTGCCTTCTCGGCTCGGCTCTGCGGCGCAGCGCCGCCCCGGCCGGCCACCCCGCCGCCGGCGTCGCCGCCGAACGTCCGCGACGAAGACGCACGACGGCGTTGCAGCGCAGCGCGACTCGTAAAACTGTCACCACGTCAGCGTCAGCCTGCGTCAGGAGGGGGCCGAGTGCGCGAGCGGGGAGGAGGGGCGGCAGGTGCGGGGCCCCGCCGGCTGTCGTTTCAAAATTTCAGAAAATTTCTATTTTTTTTTTTTAATATTTCTGTTGTTTGTGTTTTTGATAATTTCTTTGGAAGGGGACTAGAAACCCTGGGGTCGACGACGGCGGGGGTAGACGACCACGACGGCCGCGGAGAGGCAGGTAGGAGAGGGCGCCGACAAGCGGCGGAGCGGCGCGGCCCGCCGCACCCTAAGTAGACGCCGGTCCTGCGGCTGGCACGGGGACTCGGGGGAGCTAATGACCAGCGGCGCAGCGGTGCGTCTGAGGGAGGCAAAAGGGGGCGCCACTATTTCTCATGTGCAAGTGGAGGTCACACGCACCGCACGGGCCGCACGGGCCGCGGTGATAAGGCATACTGCTATCTCTGTCCCGCGCACGGCGGCGGCGGCGGCGGCGACCGCGGGAGAGAGAGAGATAGAAGGGAGGGGAGGGGAAGGGGGGGGGGGCAGAGTGCTGAGCTGCAGTCCTCGACCATTAGCAAGGGTTGCAGAAAAGGGCAGACCAGGGCGGGCGGAGAGATGGGGCAGAAGGGAAGACGTTTGGGGCCCGGCCCCGCCCGCCCCGTACAGTACACACTTCTACACGGGGCCGCGACAGTCCCTCTTCTCCTCTCAGATTCGCTTTCGAGTCACGCAAAATAGAGCGAGACTATTGGGATGGGACCGAGATCAAGAGAGACGGAAGAAGTGCGTGGGGGCGGGGCCGCACTCCCACGCCGGCAATGGTATTAGTACCGCCGGCACACATAACTTACACGGCGCACAGCTACATGTCGCTACCCACGTCGGCCTCATTACAGCAGTCGTAAACGTCCACTTGGGGACGGGCTGCGGCGGGGGCCGGCTGGACGTAAGTGACCCCGGCCAGCGGCGGCCAGCGGCGGCCAGCGGCGGCCAGCGGCAGCGCAGCGCTCCCAGCTGGCCTACCCGACCGGCAGACAGACACAGAGAGGACCGGGACAAGACGGGCCTCTGGGGACACCCATGAATTAGTCCGAAACAACACACACACACAGCAGCACGCCGCCGCTCCGGTGGTGCCTATAAGGGGTAGAGGGAGGTACACGCAGCGCGAGCAGACGACGCTGGAGCCGCGGGGGCCGCATCATCGACATCCAAGTCAGTTGGGCGGCCCACCTCCCAGGGGGCGCCACCGCCACCGCTGCACTCCCAGGGGCGGGATGCCGACACAGGGACGGGTGCGGGCGGGAAAAAATATGCAGCGGCCGAGGAGGGCGCAGAGGTCAGAGCGAGATGGAAGTAGTGGCTGAGAGTGCGTGGGTGAGGGTGCGAGGGAGAAGAGAAGCCCTCCGGGCCCAGATGCCCCCGGCCGGCCAGGGCCGGGGCCGAGGCCGGGGCTGGAACACGCCCGCGCCGTCAGCCGCAACAACACCTGCTACCGTCTCGCTCTCTCTCTCTCTCTCTCTCTGTGCAAAATTTTTTGTTGATTTTTTCCTCTCTCTCTCTCTCTCTCTCTCTCCCTGCCTACAAAGACGGCAATAAGGTCCTGTGCAGCGGGTGCGCACATGGCAGCACATGGCAGCACATGGCACACGCGTGCCGCTGTGGACGCTGAGCTGGACTTCTCCGGCCGCCGCTTGAGCTCATGAGCGGCCACAACGCGGCGGTGCCGCGAGGTGACATGAACACGGCGGGGCGGGCCGGGGGCCGAGCTCACCCCAGCCGCGCTAAGCCGTGGGCCAGCGTGAGCCTTCTGGGCCCCACACATACATACACACACACAGAGACACGCGACACGAGTAATCGCGCGCCTCCATTCAACATGCAAAGAGTCCAGCCAAGCCGGCGGCGGCCGGTGCAGTAATTCCCTCCCCTTATCAGGACGCTATGGGAATAGCGGAGCATCCCTTAATCCCCGCGGCGGTGTGCTGGTGGTGCAGACGAGCCGCCGCCGCGGTGGGATAGGGGTGGGATCGGGTGGGATCGGGGTGGGATCGGGGTGGGATCGGGGTGGGATCGGGGTGGGATCGGATCGGAATGCTGTCGGCGCAAGACGAGGAGACCGCGTGCGGCCGCGGCTCATGAGGAAGACGAGATGGGGACATCGCACTCCTTTCCCTTCTCCCTCTCCCTCCCCCCACAGTGGAGCCGCCACCCCCCGCCAGCCGCACGCCCTCTCGCTCACTCACTCACTCCCATCGCCGCCGCCGCTGCCGCCGTCCGGACGAGGAAATGCGTCACATTTCGCCATAAAACACAAGCCAC
Source organism: Megalurothrips usitatus (assembly GCA_026979955.1). Classification (NCBI taxonomy): domain Eukaryota; kingdom Metazoa; phylum Arthropoda; class Insecta; order Thysanoptera; family Thripidae; genus Megalurothrips; species Megalurothrips usitatus. The sequence goes on from CM049602.1 coordinate 9,838,891, forward strand.
AAAAAGCTTTCATATGAGACACGGCTCGGGCGGCGACACTGAGGCTGCCCTGCAGGGCCCCGGGGCTGAGACCGAGGCAGGACCTAGCTGCCGCTGCCGCCGGCCGCCTGCAAGTCTGGAAGCTGCGCCAGGGAGGGACAGAGAGAGTGAGAGAGTGAGAGAGAGAGAGAGAGAGAGAGAGGAGACGCGCGTCCAGGAGAGAGATTCCGCGGGAGGAGCGGCGCAGGGCAGCGCGCCAATTGATTTATGTGGCGCGATCTCCACTCGGAATGGCGTTCAGGCTTTTAGGAGAGCAGCGGAGCGACTCATAACTCACGACATCGGACTCGCACTGCGTGTAGATTCCAGACACTGTCCCCTCGGACCTCTCTCCCTCTCTCTCTCTTACGGTGCACCCCACGAGTGCGACAAAGACAATGCCACGAGAGCAGTGTTCGGAATCAGCCGGCTGACTCCTACGGGGCGCCAGGTCCGAGGACGCGAACGTGTGACCGACCGGCGGAAGCGGCACCTGTGTGGCGACGAGGCCCGGCCCCGACACGGCCAAGGAGAGCACAGAGCAAGCCGGCGCTGTGGTCTGGCCCCGATTTCAGTAACAGTATCAGAGCAATTTAAAAAAAAAAATAAAACAAGCCCCAAGTGGATTTGTACACCGCTCCACTCACCCAATGAAGTTCTTCCACCTGTCCACGAACTCTTGAGCCACAATGAAGAAGTCCTCCTTCCCCTCCACAGGACATATCGTGCCGTTCACCGCTTTCGTCTTTCTCGACGCCGGGTCCAGATTCGGTCTGTTCTTCGACAAGTATAGGTCCCCAAGCCGCTCCTTTTGCTGCACAGCCACTTTGCGATGGGTGTCTTTCACAGCCTGGCCTTCATGTACTTTCTCCTAAGGGATGCAAGTCAAAAGTGCACTAGGAAAACGTTTAACAGAAAAGCCCACAAAAAATAATTTAAGCAGAACATACCTGACAGGCCTGGCACACTTGAGAGGTGCGAGAGAATTCCTTGGCAGCAGGAAAGTAACTTTGCAGGATAGACCAGATTCGTGGGGGCACCAGTCTCCTACTTGACTCGTCAACATTTAAATTCCCTAAAAGAGATAAGAAAGAATGAAAACATTGATATAGTCAATATCCAACAGTAAGCACCAGACTGAGGAGTAAAATAAAGACAATAACTACCATGAACACAAATGGCATCATCATTAAATCCTAGTGTTTGGGAGGCTTCTTCATATTCTTCTTCTTTCCTGTCATCCTTATTATCTTCAGCAGGGGACGCACTACCTTCCTCTTTAAAATCCTCTTGCTGATCATCCTTGGTCGTGGAGGAACAGACGTCAGCCTTACTGTCATCAGTGTCAGGTGGAATTCTCCTTTCTTCAGAATCAAATCCGTTTGATGAAGAAGAAATTTCATTTTCTTGAGAGCTTCCATTTTGAGATGAAGAATCAGGGAGGTGCAACCGTTTCAGAGGTGGAGTTCTACTGTGAGGCAATTTACCACGTTTTCTAAAATTGTGAGGTTTAGCTGTGTCCTCGTTCTCATATACATCCTCATCTTCAGAAGCTGCATCTTTCTGCCTTGTCGAAGTTGAGCAGCCATCATCATCTTTTCCTTTGACAGAAATTAATTTTAATGTCATCAGAAAGTTTAAACTTGATTTTCCATTAAACAACATTTTTCACTAATGCATATTTAATACAAACCTTCGATACCCGCAGGTGGTCTTAGTGTCCGTAAAACAATACTCTTCCAGCTTTTCAAAGTATTTTTTCCTACCCAATAACCAGGGTCAGTTCTAAGCAAAAAGGAAAACCAAATGACATTTAAGCAGGGAGTATGTAAAAATTATGAAAACTAGTTAACAAAATCCTGAGGCAACTTACTCATCCATACGGTATTTCAGTAAATTTGTTATTTCCTTTCCATCAGCTGTAATTTTGTTCCTTAACCGTAATTCATTGCATTTGCTTCTCACACATTCTGCACACAGGTCATCAGGATACAGTAATCTAGGTCCTCCTCGAAACCGTTTGTATAAAACATTTGCCTTTAAAAAAAAAAAAAAAATAGGGAAAAGTTAAAAGTCAAACTTTTAATGAACAACAATTCAAAAACGGAAAAGAAAATTAAAATATTTACTACTTACAGCTTCAACACTAATCATCTTTAAATAAGTGACCCTTGATGGATCAATATGACCATGTGGACAAAGTTCAGTGCTATTGTTTATAGGAGGTGCTTTGCTGTCATCCCCCATACCTTCATGGAGGCATTTGCTAAGCCAGTCAGTTGATATAAATTCAGAGGGTTCTCCCTCAGTTGGCACACATAATTTGTTGCAAAGCTCTAGCATCTCATTTCGGTGAAACTGTGTTTGCACTTTAAATGTTTCCTGCAAAGACAGGAGCCGCACAAAGTGAGCAACAACTACTATGATCACCTTCAAAGTCTGTGATACAATATTATAAATACATAGCATACCCTTTTGGTGTACTCCTCAGTTGTCCATTCTTCAAATTTTCGATTTTGTTCATTTACTTTCTCTACCAGGCGTTTGTTCAGACCCCACAATATCATTTCTGCCTCTAAAGAACTACTACTGACACTGTGCCTTTCAACACCATTCATCTTGGAAGGGTTTTGTGGAGTCTGGGCAGCAGACGAGACACAGGAATCTGTTGAATCATGCTTGCCTGATGCTAAGGTATAAACCAGCATGTATGCATTCTTAGAGCTCACAAATCCTTTTGCAAGTCTCTGTACACGGCTTTTTGCTTTAGGAGTTGGTGCAGCTACGCAAAGAAAAATCAAATCAAAATGTGGGCCATAAGTTGTTTAACAAATGGAGATGCGGCTGAGATATTTAGAAAACACTTACCTTCATTACCATCTTCTTCAGAACTTAGCGTAAGTTTCTTTCCCTCCATTCTTTCTACGCTCTCATCATTATACTTATGCCAGTTTCCAGTTGCACTATCTTTGATGTGAGCTGTAGAAAGACCAAACACAAGTCTCAGCAAAATTGGAAAATAAAAGCTTTAAGAAAACTATTGTAAAATGAGCCTTAATGAACTTTTACCAATGTAATGTCCACTATATGCACTGGAGCCCATGTGCAGAAGAACAGCACTGACATTATAGACTTTAGTGCCTGGTGGATATCCTGTGTATTCCGACATGTCAAGAGTTTCGGGAAACTGAATGACTGAATTTAATTTTTTCTTGTGTCCTTTACTCCTGAAATTTGAGTTGTAACCATTACAAAATAATAAGACACACTGTCAGAACTATATAAAAATGTGAGAGCCTTGTTAAAATAAGTTACCTGTCATAAACGAATCTAAGAAGTTGTAGGTGAAGCATTGGAGGAAGAGTTTTGAGGCGAATACATCTGGTAGCATCTTGTTTATCGCCACAAACAGCACAAAGATACTTATTGGCCCCTTCAAGCTTTTCTTCATGAAGGAATTCGGCTAAAGAATCACCTATTGTTCTATGACCCTGGATATTCAAATCTAGTTCATAAAAAGTTGATGGTCTCATTGACTCCCTTTGACACTTTGAACATTTAGTGACATAAGAATACTCCCCCTTGAAATTTTTACTTATCATATCATGAACTAAAGGCTTGGTCTGTGTTGTCAAGCGATCTTCCAGCATTGATATGAATAGTTTGGAAAATTCCTGAAATGAAGGAACAGACTTTCAAGAACATGGTCCGAGAGAAAATGTAATAAACAGTTAGTTGGCAATAAAAAATTTACCTGCGCATCTTGCTGCTGATTTGTATCCAGTCCAAGAGAATGAACAAAGTCTGATGGATCAATAAAGCGACGAACACTAAACTGCAGGTTTGCAAATAGAACTTGCAAGTGACCAACATGGGTAACAGGAAACTTAGACTCATCAACTTGAATACTATCTCTTTCCTCTGGGTCCTCCAAAGGATCCCATTCATAAATAGCCTTCCTACAACAGATTTACAAAGAATAAGGAACTGTTGAACGATGGATAAAGAATACAAGATGTAGATTACATATTAACAGATTAATTTTGTTGTTATCATTAATTGTCTTTTAAAGCAGATTCATTTAATATCATATAAAAACATTAAAACTACCTAAACTGTAAATTGTGGAACCAGAGCTGTAAGAGACTGTTGACGTAGCAGGTAGCACCAAGATTTTTAAGACCAATGAATGAACCAGAATCTCTTCTGTCAATATTTGGATCATCATTGTAGCTTGAACAATTGTCATCACTAGGTTCAGTCATCCATCTCTGCTCACCCAGGCCTGAAAGGCACCGTGGACTGCCTCGACAGTTACGTCTGGAAACAGAAAACAGATATCTTAATGGAGGCAAATAAATTAAGCCAGGGGACTTGATAAAATATCAGCAAGTGCTGACCTGCATGATCCTGGACGGCACTCTGGCAGGTGGATACGGTAGGCTTTTAAAACATGTTCTGAGGTAACTGATGAAGGTTCTGTGCTATCCACCCAAGCCCACGCTTGTTTGTCTAGAACATCTTTTCTCATAGGCCCCATGCTTCATTAAACCTGAAAATGTGTGATACATAATTATCAGATTAATCAGAATCTTACAACTCTACATTAAATAATTTGCTCTTTGCATTAGGGGAATGGAAATAAAATTCTACTGCTTGTGCAAATGTAAAACAAACATGATCAGCAGCATAATAATTAGATTTTGGAATGAGTTATTGGTAAATCTGTTACCCACTGATGTATTACATTATCTGGTTTAAATACAAATAATGCAAGATAATGGCATCTTCTGAGAATAGGAATCAAAATCAGGGACGGTATCTACATCGGTAGAAAAGTGATGAGAGTGTTTCTCGAGTGCGACTTGAGAAATGAGCAGGCAATGGCATCGTACCACCGCGCTATTCTCTACCACAATAACATAACCCCTCTCAAAATACAAACAAATCAGGAGGACGAGCAGTTATGTATTATGTCTACGAATATCTTACAAGTCTCACCTCAACGAAATTTTTGGATTTTTTTTCTGGAACCCAGGCAGACTTTACTGATAGTTAGTTTGCAACAGGAAGAGTAAACAACAGATGTGATTAACGCCGGGATAGCTGGGACGCAGAACATAACAAACATATTTGTAGGAAAGAAGGCGAGCACCAAGATGATAGGAACCCATTTCCAGACCCAGCAAAGATAAAAATTTAACGTTGATACTTGCCACAGTACTTTGACCACCTAAAATTTGAAGTTTCCCATAGAAGCTCTACCTTTTGACATCTGAGCCTCTGAAAATAAAATTCTTCGGAAAATGAGAGGGTAAGGGGCGTAAGGGGAGGGGAGGGCGCGTCGTTTCTCGCTTGTCTAGCCTCGCACAGTCCCCAGGCATTTGAACATGTGTTCTGCTAGGACTGCGATTATTTTGTGTTGCTTAACAACTTTTGCATAACGATGACAGCGTTCGGTATTTCTGGTTCTCTAAATTTCTTAGCCCTCAGTTAAGAATTATGAATTTAGTTCAACTGCGGTATACCTGCGCCTGGCTTCATTCCCTTAACCTACAAGCTCTATGGCGCTTATGTCAGAAAGGCTCATTAAGACACTTTAAGACACTTTTAAGACATGGGCAGGACTCGGCGTCAGAGATCTCGGACTCGTAAGGAGAAGACCAAGGCTCCTGTTAATCTCAGCTCAGACGACAGCTTCGTTCGGCTGACCCGCTGGATGAGCAGCAGAGGATGGAAACAACCTTCTAAACTTTGCCTTGCAAAATTTGAAAACACTGGAAGGGGCTTGATGGCACGACATCCCATTCAGTCGGGTACTTCTGGGACACTATCTTTATGTATTTTTATTTTTTTAACCCCTTGGGTTCCATTCTGACATTTGTATTCTCTTGTTTTGCAGGAGATGTATTAGTTAGCATACCCGCTTCTCTGCTCATTACAACAGCTACTGTCTGTAACTCAGCTGTAGGGCACATCCTCAAAACAAGCGCTACAAAAGCAGAGGTCTTTTTGTGTCAAGAGGTAAGAGTTTAATCTCTGATGATACTTAAACCCTTCTGTTTTGATTTTGATTCTTACTTTTCTGTTCAGATATTGGCGCTGTTTTTGCTGTGGGAGAGACATCTGGGAAATTCTTCAATATGGAAAAATTACATAGACACTCTTCCACTATCATTCACAACACCTCATGGGCTTCATGCGTATCATGTTAAAAACTTCCCTTGGTTTCTCCAGGAGAATGTCTGTAACTCTTTAGAGGTGACCCAAAACTGTTTTAAGCATTTATCATCTATTCTTCAGAAAATATCATGTGACCACTGCCAAATTGCTGCTCTGGATATTTTTACTTGGGACAGTTTTTTATGGGGCTGGTGCTGTGTTAATACTAGAGCTGTCTTTATTGAACCAGAGAATGTCCCACCTCATTCACTAGTTCTCAAAGATAGAAATTGTCTTGCATTGGCACCCTACCTTGATATGTTTAATCACAGTGATACTGCAAAAGTTAATGTTGACTTGAACCCAGCAAACAATTGTTATGAAATTGTAACACTACAGCCAGTATCGAAATTTAAAGAAGTTTTTATTAACTATGGACCACACTCAAACAGTAAACTGTTTCTAGAGTATGGATTTATTCTTCCGACAAATGTGCAAGATTCTGTTCCTGTGACGTTTGACCATATATTAGATGCTTGTAAATTATCTGGCTGTGTCATTCAGTATGAATACAATAAGGTTAAATTTTTGAAAAAGCACAATCTTATTTCTCAGTTATATGTTTCAGACACTGGTTTGTCTTGGAACTGCAGCACATTGCTAAAAATTTTGTTGACTACATCATGTGATGCTAAATTTTGGGAACAACTTTCATTTATGGGTAGTGATAGTGATTCAATGGTCTGTGATACTAGCTTTAACGATGTTGTACAATCTACAGTAAGAATTTTGAAAAATAACTTGGTTCATTGTAAAAATTTACTTCTTCAAGATTGTAACCAGGGATGTTGCGTCAGCTTTGAAGGAAGTAACAACCCTATTCTTGAAGTTTGCGGAGCTCTACTCCAAAATTTGATCTCAATTCTCGAAGCTGCAGACATTTTGACAGAAAAAAGTAGCTATAGCAGCTGTATCCTGTGATGTACTTCATAAATGTTAATTTTCTTCCATTATTCTCAACCACTACTCTCAAGCTGATGTTAATTTATCACATTACAATTTGGTATTCATTTGTTACTTGTTATTCAGAAATTTATTATCTTTGTCAATTTATAGTGTTGATATTTGTACAGTTTATATATTGTTGATGATTGTATATTGTTTATGATGAGTTTTTGAAGAGGGATCAGTAAAATAAAGTTGATGTTGTTTCAACAATACCATATTTATTATTTACTGGTAGGTACACTGGTTTCATGACATTCTCTTATCACATAACAAAGGCATTTCTTCAGCAATTATGCTTGTGATGAAAGAGCAACCTGGTTGAAAACCTATAGAAGCTATACCCCTTCAGCTTTTATGGAATACCCTGAAAACCCAGGCCCACATACTGGCACATAAACTTCATCTTTTAATTTTCAAAGAAAAACAAGACAACCTTCCTCCTATCCAACTATGTGTGGATCTAAATATGACTGACTTAGAAGTGAAAAGTTAATTTTTTAACGAATTTTGGCTAACAGAACATAAGATATTGCACTAAAAAAATATTAACACAATCTTTCGTTGTGAGTACAGAGCAAGTCTTACAAAGTATTAATAATTGAGCATACGAGGGCAGGTAGATCTGATTATGTACACTACATACAGAACAAAAAGATTTAACCAAGTTATATATTTCTATATATACTACATTTTATGTGTAAATTTATACATAAATAGCAATTCGATACATATTAACTATACAAACACTTTTAACAATTAAATATTACATTTGCTACACTATGCTGCTAGGCTCCGCGTTGGTTATGACTTATTGCTTTTACTTCACCACAGCGCTTCAAAATCTTGAAAATGCCTACCCTTTTTCAATCACGTAGTCTGCAACCAAAAAATCATTCCACTTCATCAGCAACAGTTTACCAGAGTTAGTCGCTACCACAAGGCAAAATAGCCAACGGATATGGAACGAGAGGAAGAGCACTTACCGGTCGAAGTTTGGTACGACCTCCAAAGTTGCGGATGGCATCTAGAAGCTGATCTCGAGGGTCCTGTACCCTGGCTGGCAGCGAGGAGGGCCGGGGCACCTTCTTGAGCACGGGCATGACTGGGGCAGGTGGGGGCGGGGGGGCGGCGGGAGCAGGAGCGGGGGCAGGAGCGGGGGTGCGGGTGGGGGTGGAGGTGGGGGCGGGGACGGAAACGGGAGCAGGGCTGGGAGCAGGGGCTGGGGGCGGAGGGGTGGCGGCAGGAGCAGACAGCTGACGGTTCACCACACCTTGAGCAAATTTAAAACCCTTGACAACGGGCATTGGCAGGGCTTTCTTTGGTTCGGAATGTGCGGCAAAGCCATTAACATGCACGCTGGGCCCGATGGGCTGCACGGTGGGCTGCCCCTCTGTGTTGCCATTTGCAGGTCTTTCATTAGTGGGGCCACTGATGTCGACAACCGATGTGAACTTCTTGATGGGTATCGTTGGTTTTGTCGAGGTGGTACCGTTCACGCTCACAGGTTTCGTGCTGGCCGACACTGAGCTAGTAGCAATAGGACCTGATGAGAAATACACAACACTGTTGTTGTTTGTGGCATTCTGTCTCTGCAAAGTTTTTCTTAAATCGGTGGTTACTGATGGTTTTTTGAGCTCAACTGCTCTAACAATGGGTACCCTCGAGGGATCATTTTTCGGAGTCACAGGAATTTCTACAGAGGTGGTCTCCAGAAGTGATGTTTGATGAGGCATGCCCTGGCATGTCTTCTCTATTTTATCCGGTAACTCTCCCGTTGATACAGAACTTACTAGCTTGGAAGTTCTAATTAATTCAGGTTCTTCTTCACTGGGAGCCTTCTCCTGTGTAATTTTGCCATTGGTGTGTTGCAGAGAATTAGTTTCAGGTGGCACAGGCTCTGCAGGACGCCTGAATCCTGAAGGAGTGGTGTGGACTATGTACTGCCTTGACAATCTCTTCACAGTGTCAGAAGAAGGAAGAGTCTTACTTTGTACTTCTGATGAAGATATAACGGTAGTGTGTCCATTCTGTTTCTCTGAGGGGAGAGTTCTTCTTCGGAATTCTGGGTCTTGCACAGTATTATGATCGTTCTGGCTGTCTGTAACGGTTTCCTCAATTTTAAGCTCTGCAGATTTCTCTCTGATGTGTTGAGTAGGCCTCAGAGCTGCTTTTCCAACTCCAATCCAGTAATCTCGATCACTCTTGATGCTGACTTGACGTTTTGGGCGCTCATTCCATGTAGACAGTTGAATTGATGGAGGCCCTCTAGGTACGTTCCGCTTCACAGGCTCTTCCACTTTGGGTGCAGCAATGGGATCAGGGACAGGCTCAGGGACTGGCTCAAGGACTGGCTCAGAGACAGGGATGGTGAAGGATGGCTTAGAAGATTCTATTTCTTTTTCTTGCTGGTTTGCAGGAACACTGCTTATTTTGGTGCCGCTTGAATTTTCTTTCCGATTCTCCGCCTTCCCACTAATATCATCTTGAGACTGACTAAGGATTGTACGGAGTAGCTGTAATGGAGATAATTAATTTTAGGGGGCTCACTTTTCTTTAATTAGGCAAGGACACATTTCTACAATACAATACCTGAGGTGACTGCAGCTCTTGAGTTGGGGCCATTTTTTGTTGCTTGTCCTTCTCTAATTGTTCCCTCTGCTTCTGCTGTCTCCATTCCATGAATTCCTTTAATAACTCGGGTTCTAAAGGAGTCATTGGTAAACCTAAAATGTGCAACAAAATTATCAATACTCTGTCAACAAAAGCAAGATATTGAAAGGTAAGTAAAATTCTATTAGGGTAGTATACCAACCTGCACACAGATTCATTTCACTCACTGCTCGTCCCATAGGTGGGGAATTTTGATGAACACCAGTGCCATTGTACTTTCTGCCACTTTCAGCAGACCCTAAATTTTCTACCGATTGGTTACAGTTGTTATTGCTAATATCACGTCTTCCTCCAACTAATGTGGCATGCGATGTTGTTCTCCTGACTCCTGTTCCCAAAGGTCTTGGTAAGGTACTGAGACTTCCATTGCTATTGCTGAAAGATGATCTTCTAGCTAAGACAAATGATGGTCGCACTTCAGTGGCAGCCATTCCTTCAGCAGAAGTTGGCCGTGAATAAACAGCCATTGAGAAATTTTCAATGGGAGCAGGCTCATGGACTGGCTGCAACGTTGATTCAGATTGACTCGAAACTGACAGTTGCGTTGTGAGATTGTTGGTACGCTGTTCCTTTAAGACCTTATTGAGTTCATCAAGAACGGCTGCCGGGCCCTCCAACTTTCTTCTTCCCTCGTTGCTTGGCACATCAGTTGATTTTATCACAGTTTCATTGGTAGGAGACTTCAGGGGCGAGTTTGAAGGGAGCTTCTCCTTGACTAACTCTTCTTTTTCAAGTGATTCCTGCTGATTTGATTTGGAATCAGGAATTAAGGGTGGGCTTTCCAGAATCTGTGAAGAAGCTACAGTTACATTCTCAGCCTCTGGTTCATGGCATATTGAGTTCTGTGGAGGTTCATCTTCCACTTCAGATAATTTAGGAGTTTTGTCCTCCCACACGGGTACACCAGTGGAAGTGCTCATGTTGGCTTCTGTCAGGTTCACTGAATTGTACTCTGTAACTGTGGGCGAATGAGAGCGGTCATCCCTAAAAGCACATGGTGGTGATGGCAACCTGTACTCCCATTCTTCCTCCACTGGCAGGTGTGACTGTGGAAGACCATCAGTAGCCACATTCTGAAAACAAAGTAAAATCAGATAGCTCTTTAAAAAAGAATAAAAATATATAGTACACAGAGGTCTTTTCAATTAACAAACCTGCTTTGAATCAGGTTCATCTTTAGATTTCTTTGATGAACATTCATTGTGTTCCAGTGCGATGACGGGTGGATGGGAGTTTTCTACAGATTGTTCTGTCCCTAGATTTTGACTTGTTTTCACATCACAAGTCTGTTCTAACGAGCTCTCATCATCATTAATCTCACTCCTAGGAGGAGACAATTCGTCAGTTCCTAAGTCACTGTCAGCTTCTGCAAATGCAAATAAAAACATTTTGGTTCAAAAAAATCGCAAAACTATCTGATCTAAGCAAAGTCATGTGCAATCAATTTAGAATATTAATTTTACTTGTAGATGCTACATTAAGTTAGACAAATTATACCAGCACCATAAGCTCAGGCAAATCATGCAAACCAACTGCCTCTGCATATCATAAAATCAAAGTTCCAACTCTACTGCTTAAGTTAGAGAATAGGAAAGTGCAATGTGAAAACTTGAAGAAAGCAAGTAGGGCAAGTTGGACAAGTGCACTGTGAAACATCGCTCCACAAAACCAGCATCCTTCAAGGCCAGTATTTGATCATGAGACTTCCAAACCACCATCATCTTTGCCTCAACCTTTGGAATTCCCAACATCAGATACAAGCCCGAAGGAGCACAATTTCCTTGCCCGCGTAAACTCCAATCAGAAAAAAATTCATTTTTCGAGATGTTTTTTTTACTGTAGAGTCAATGATAGCAAGATGAAGAAAGTAAATAAAGCACCTTCACCATTCTTAGTGTCGAGAGCCTGCGGTGCCTGGTCAGGGACCGTGGGGACGGCGCCGCGCTCAGGCTGCTCAGACTGCTCAGGCCCCGGCTGTGCTGAGACTTGGGTCTCGCGAGCACCTGCGGCCGACGAACCGGGCTCGACCCCGACTTGGACCTCGCCATGGAGGCCGTCAGCGCCGTCAGCGCCGGCAGCCGCCGCGTCCGCTGCGTCCGCCGCCTCCGGCGGACCCTGCTTGTCCAGCACTGGCGAGCCGGCATCCGACACGACGTCCGGGTCGGCGTCGGCGGGGGTCGCCGCCGACCGTGCGCGAACAGACGGAGGAGTGCCCAGGCCCAGGCCCAGGGTGGCCGAGGTGGGCGGCGCGGGCTGTGTCGGAGTCGTGGGGGGAGTCGGCGCGGCGGGCTTGCGGGGGCGGGGACGCGGCAGGGGCTGCGGCCTCGGTGCTGGAGAGGGGGGCGTGGCCGCGGGGGGCGTGGCCGCGGGGGACATGGGGCTGGTGGGCGAAGACGAAGGCGAAGGCGAGGGTGGAGGCGGAGGAGAATCGGTGGGCCGGAGCTGCAGGTTGGCGACTTTGCGGGGCAGCACCCGCACCCCTAGCGCTACCGGCGACGCTATTGGCACACGGGGAGCGGCCCGGGGAGCAACCGCGGGAGTGGTGGGAGGAGTAGGGGTGTCCTCTGGAGAGCCACAGCCAAAGAGAAAAAGAAAAAATACAACAAACGTGTCATGCAGAGAGTGACAGGGAAGGAGGCGAGCAAACATACCGAACCCACTACCAACTACTGGGACGTATGTACACAACAGGGGAGTGCAAAGCACCTATCCCACTTGTGGTTAATCCAATAATTATAGTGTTAAAAACTACTTAAACTATGCGATAGTAAAATGAAGGCAAACAAGTCCCCATCCCTCGTCCTGTTGTGCTGCTCCGTAGAACGTTCTGCAGCCAAGTTTAAAGAACAAGGTCACCGGATCCCCAATATTTACAACAGGTTGAAACGAAAAAAGTGAAAATAATAATACCCAACCACGCATGCTAGAAATCTTTTACAACAGTCCAGCCCGTCGCCCCACACCCGACCAAGGTCCTCGAACAAGCGCCAAACCGCGACTGCATTTCCCCTAAATGTCAGCCGCTTTGGCAGACGGCAGCCATAAAATCAGTGTTAGATAACTCTACTGCTCCTAGAGCACTACGTGCTACAGGGTGCATACAAAGCCTGGCTACGCTACGCTCTACGACGCCGCGGCAGCAGCGGCAGCAGTAGCAGCTTCACTGCCGAGCGGTACGGGACGGCAGCGCCCGCAGCACACGTCCCGGACTGAGCTACACGTACTCGCCGACTCTGTCTTGCAGAATGCGATTCAGCTCGACCAAGAAGTTGTGCCACGAGTCGCTCGACTCCCTCCTCGACACACTCATCACGTCTGGAGGGGGAGGCTCCAGGAGGCTGATCTGGGGCGGCGGCGACACGGCCGAGGCCGGCGCCGTGGCCCTGGAGGCCGCGCCCGTGCCCGGGCTAGCGCTCGAGCTGGGGCTGGCGTCGGACCCCTCGGCCTCGGGCGGAGACCGCGGCTCCCGGCCCTCGGCCCTGGCCTTGACGGCGTCCTTGACCCCGCCCCTCCCCCGGCGTCTCCCCAGCCCCAGGGCGGACGGGCGGACGATGCCGGCGCCGCCGTTGCTGCTGCTGTTCAGCTCGGCCACCATCTGCTTCATGAACCTCCCCCTGGCGGCCGAGATGTTGGGGCTGCCCATGCTACCGCCGCTGCTGCTGCTGCTACTACTGCTGCTGCCGCCGCAGGTGTCGCCGGGGGTGGCGGAGGGCTTACCTGACAGCTGGACCGACTGCTCGGAGGGGGTGGGGGTGGGGCAGCTGCTACTGGCGGCGGAGGCGGCGGAGGGAGGGGGGAAAGCGGTGGCGGTGCTGCAGGCGGGGAGCGTGCTGGACTTGGTCAGCCGCGCCCCCGGACTCTGGGGCGCCGCGTCGGCGGGGGACTCGGGGCCCGCGGCCGGCGCCCCCGTCGGCATCGTGCTCTGTCGCTCCAGCGACTGCGTCTTGAGGAAGGCGTCGGGGCCGGCGGACGCGGGCCGCACGGAGGGCTGCGCCGGCTTCGGGGCCTGGGCTGGCTGCGCCGGCGGCGGGGGCGGCGGGGGCGGCGGGGCCTTCTTCTTCCGCTGACCTGCACCAGGAAAGTCAACGCGGTCAATACCAGGGAGCCAAAATACGATATAAAAAAACTTGAACAAATTGAAAAATTTTAGCCTTAAAGTTCAAAGTTCCCCCCTCTGGTCGAGCGTCGCGGCGCTCACTAGGTGGGCATACCCGCGGTGGCCAGCGAGCTGGTGCTGGCTCGGTGTGCCCCGGGCACGCGGTCGAGGCCCTGGCCCACCACGTCGGCGTGGTGCTCGTGGAGCACGGCGATGCTGTTGCGGTTGCCGCGCACCGACAGCTGCTGCTGCGTCGTCACATTGAGGTTGGTCATGGACCGCGACAGGCTCAGGTTGGGCTGCGAGACGCACGACTGCAGCTTGCCAGACCGCAGGCTGCAAAACACAGATCAGATCAGGTCAGGTCGGGCGTCGTGTCGGTAGGTCATAGGTTCGAGTCCCGCCGCCATTCATTTTCGAAAAAAAAACTTTTATTTCCAGAAAATGTTGCTCAATTTTTTGAAAATTTCTGAAAGTTTTGGACAGTTTTAAATCATTTTCTTACGGTTTATAATTATTTTAAAAAATTGAATTTTTTTAACATTTTAATTTTATTTTAGTAATTTTAATTTTTTTTGTGCTAAAAGTTTAGGACTTTTTTATTTTTGAAAATTGTGGGACTAGTTAGCTCTCCGCCGCCCTCGCATTTTATCACGTTTCAACGGCGGTGTAAGGTGTAGGGTAGGATGCCGCCTGGTGGGTCGCTGGCCCGCCAAGCACAGCTGCCGTGCGGGACTGCCTACCCCCCGCTCCGCAGGCGGTCCACTCACTCACCTGTCCGGGCCGTGGCCGTGGCCGTGGCCGTGGCCGTGGCCGTGGCCGTGGCCGTGGCCGTCGGGGCTCTCGCTCAGCACCGAGGTGGTGGCCTCGTGGTAGCCGCTGCTGTCCGAGCTGTTGCGCGAGTGCGAGATGACGGTGCCGCCCGAGGCGATCACCTCCTTGTTGATGTTGTTGTTCATCTCCTGAGCGCGGGGAGGGAAAAAACACGCGTCAGACAAGGGGGGTTCCAAAACGCACGCGTCGCGTTACAAAACAAAATGAATAAATCACAGTGCGCTCCGTGTTTTTCTTTTTTCAGCCGCGACCACCAGCGACAGAAGTTCGCACGGTGTCGACGACGGTGCTCATCACACCTTGTGGACATGTTTATCAAGCAGCGCATCAACAGCTGCACCCGCAGCTGCAGCAGCTGCAGCACCCGCAGACCCATTGACAGCGCAACAGCGGCGCGCACCGTGGGAAGCCGGCCCTGTCCGTTACCTCAGCGACCGCGGCGGCCACGCCGACGGGGGGCTTGGGGGCGGGGCGGCGCTTGCGGCCCGGCCGGCACGGCGGCTGCATCTGCTGCAGGGGCTGCACGGCCGGCGGCGAGGTGGACCCGGAGGAGCGCTCGCCGTCCGAGGGCGCCGGCGACGCGGACCTGCCGCCGAGGCTGCCGCTGCTCGCACTGCTCACGCTGCCCTCCGCCATCTGAGTCAAGCACAGCACATTTCACATGTAGCAACAAATATGGAAGGGTCGTTCAATTTTTTTTTCAGAGGTTGACATTTTTTTTGTACATGAAAATAAAATTGTCGAATATCCTTGCGGCAGTTGACTTTGCCCCCCCCCCTCCCCCTCCCTCATTCAATACCCTAATATCCCCTGCTCTCATTTTTATCGCGAGTACATCCCTGCGCGCCCAACAGGAATTTCGCCCCAACCGCTTAATCCACAGACAGACAAGGCCGCCCCCCCCCCCCCCCCCACACACTATCACAGCAAAGTGGGGCGGCGCGAGCGATATCAAATAACGCCCGTGAATTAATTCATATGATTCGAGTCCACCACACTTCCAACACTCTAAAAAATATTTCGTCATGAGACTATAGATGGTCCGCGATTTCCTCATGTGACATCAAATATGGAAAATTCCGTGATTTCATTTTCCTGAATAATGTGTGTCGGGACGACAAACCCTTCGCGGCGGCTTACCGAGTGCGAGGTGAGGTAGCCGAACTGCCCCGCCTTGGCAGCCTCCCTGCGCTTGTCCTCCTGCCGGCGGAGCGCCATGATGTCCGGCAGCGGCTGGCTGAGGCCGAGGCCACCGAGGCCGTGGCGGCCGCCGCTGGCCACGAGGGCCACCTCCGTCAGGCCGCACTCGCCGAGCGTCGACTCCGGGTCCAGGCGCTGGTCCAGGTTGGCTGCGGGGGTCGAACACACACACACGCACGCACACAGGTGAGACGAGGTGATCGTAGAGGTGGGGGGAGGGGGAGCTCTGCTCGGGGATCGCTGACCACCACACGGGTACTGCGGTACTGTGGCACTGCAGCCGTCTGCCGCCGCGACGAGCACCAGCAGGTATCGCGAATGTCACAACACGCTGATAACCTAGATAAGATAGCGCGTGGAGTGGCGCAGCGCGCACCTTGCGGCCTTCGCGGGGGGTACGCGCCGGGGAACAACCCCAGCAGATATTCATTTTTTTTTCCTACAACAAGGACGTACCTGGGTGGCGCAGCTCGTACTTGTTGGGGTCCAGGTTCTTCTCGCCGCACGCCAGCTGCCGGATGTCGCCCAGCACCGTGGCCCGGCTGGCGCGCGTCACGAACAGCTGGTTCCGGGGCAGATGCACCTGCGAGAGCGAAGCGCGGGGGTCAGAGGTGCGGGGTTCAAATACCGGCCCCAACTTTTTTTTTTTGAAGGCACGCGATTTCGTTTTATTTTTCTTTTGCTTTACTGACCTGCAGTCGAAACGTCTGCTCGAAGGGCTGGGCGGGCGTCGGCCGCGGCGCGGGTCGCTTCCCGAGTGGCGCCAGCGGCCTCGCCTTGGGCACAATCTTGACGGTGAACACGTCAAGCGCTCCTGAAACACAATCGTCACAATGCCGCTGTTATCAGTGCCAACAGCTGCCGGCCCCCGCAGGACCCCCCGCGGGGCCCCCCGCCGCCTGCCAAGGGCGCGGCCCTGCGCGGATTCCTGGGGAACCCTGCGGAGCCCTGTGGTGCCCACCAGTAGAGAAGCAGAGTAAGAGAGTGAAAGCTGCCGCAGACAGTTTCGGAACCGAGCGCAGTAAAGTCGTATACTAGAGCCGTGCCGGCCTGTGTGAAGAAGAGCGAGGTGGACCTTGGCCGTGGCACGGCGATGCGGAGACGGGCGAACGAGAGCTTTTAAAAGGGCATTGTGCGCGCGAGCCCCCCCGCAGGGGACCCGTGGGAGCCGCGGGGGCCCGGGGGCCCATCCCAACCCATTGAGGAGGGCCCCAGGGGCCGGCCGAGTGTTTCCCAGGGAGTCAAGGAGTGTTAAAGAGCCGCATTACCGGCCCCGCGCGGCATTGCCAGGAAAATGCAGATTAACAGCTACTTGCGGCCGGGTCCGAGTGCGGGAGAGCGAGGAAGAACAAGAGAGAATGAGAGAGAGAGAGAGACAGCGATACCGGCGCCCACACCGGCTCCAAAGAGATGTGCCGGTGCCTCACTAACTGCATCATCACAGTCAACAACGTCGTTGGCGTGATTATCATGACAACGGATTCGGCGGCGGCGGCGGCGGCGGGGGCGGCATCACAGGGCAGCCAGCACAGCTGATGAGTAATGGTAACGCCATCCGGCCCCGCCGGCGGGGGCGCCTGTTCACGTACCACGTAACGCCACCGCGCCACGACATGCGATTCCAACATTACTACGCACAGACGCGTACCACTGACACGCAGGGTGGGAATCGTGCCCAAAAGAAACCGTTTAGGTGCCGAGAGTGAGAGAGAAGGGAGGGGAAAAAAATGCAATTTGTAGAAGGAGGAGAGAGAAAACGCCGAGCTCAGCGTCGGACCAGATTCGGTGGGCTCAACGCGCTCCCGCGATTGGTAGGCCGGGTCCGGGTTCGCGTGCGCCTTCGCCAGCCATTTGCTATCCGATTGCAGTAGGGGGAGAGAGAGGAGAGAGAGAGAGAGAGAGAGAGAGAGAGAGAGAGAGAGAGAGAGAGAGAGAGAGAGAGAGAGAGAGGCAATTAAGAAAAACAGAAGCCAAAGAGATGTGCCGGTGCCTCACTAACTGCATCATCACAGTCAACAACGTCGTTGGCGTGATTATCATGACAACGGATTCGGCGGCGGCGGCGGCGGGGGCGGCATCACAGGGCAGCCAGCACAGCTGATGAGTAATGGTAACGCCATCCGGCCCCGCCGGCGGGGGCGCCTGTTCACGTACCACGTAACGCCACCGCGCCACGACATGCGATTCCAACATTACTACGCACAGACGCGTACCACTGACACGCAGGGTGGGAATCGTGCCCAAAAGAAACCGTTTAGGTGCCGAGAGTGAGAGAGAAGGGAGGGGAAAAAAATGCAATTTGTAGAAGGAGGAGAGAGAAAACGCCGAGCTCAGCGTCGGACCAGATTCGGTGGGCTCAACGCGCTCCCGCGATTGGTAGGCCGGGTCCGGGTTCGCGTGCGCCTTCGCCAGCCATTTGCTATCCGATTGCAGTAGGGGGAGAGAGAGGGAGAGAGAGAGAGAGAGAGAGAGAGAGAGAGAGAGAGAGAGAGAGAGAGGGAGAGAGAGAGAGCAATTAAGAAAAACAGAAGGCGCAGCGGGCGCGGCAGCGAGGAAGGTCAGTGGTCACTCCGCCAGCAGCCCGCGGGGAAGGGAGGGTAGGGGAGGGGGGAGGGGACGGGAGGGGACCCTATAATTGGGCCGCGTTTACAAGTCCTTTCACCGGGTCAAGGGATCAGCAGGGCCGGGTAGTCTCTCTAGGAGAGTCTCTCTAGGAGAGTCTCTCCAGGAGAGTCTCTCTAGGAGAAGGAAATGCCTTACCGATGGGCGTGCTGGGCTGCGAGTGCAGGGGCGTGTTGTTGAGGCCGAACGGCTGCAGCGTGTGCGCGGCCGGCGAGATGCGGTGCACGCGGGCCAGCTCCACCAGCAGGTCCATGATGGGGGTGCTGCAAGCAAGAGGCGCGGCTCAGTGGGGTCGGGTGGCGGAGAGGTCGGGGTGTGTGGCGCCCCCCGACAGCCGTGCATGCACGCAGCAGAACACCGCGGCAGGCACTGCTGTCCCCCCGCGCGCCCGGCTTATTGGACGGAACGTATCAATCAGTGTACTACGACCGGCCGGCCGGCGCACGGCGCACTGACCCCGGCCAAGGCCGCACTCTGTGCACTCCATCGGAGCTGAGCGCCATCCTCCGGTGCAACAACATGAGCAGCTGCAGCGGCGGCAGCCTCTATGGATGCAATTATCAGCCCCTCGCTGCGCCGCCGCCGCCGCCGCCGCCGCGCTGTCGGTCCGGAATCGCCGCCGCGCAGGTCACATGCGGCACGTGAGCACGGCCGTGCACTCCTTTCACCCGCCTATCTCTCCGCCGCGGTGCCTGGCAGGCCTGGCCTCCGCCGGCCGCCGTTGTTGCACACGTAATGAAAAGGAAATTGTCCTAATGGCCGCCGATCATGCACGCGGATCGGCTCGGCTCGGCGGCCTGCGGGGTCCGCCCGGGTCCGCGGCCCGCCCTTGGCAACAGCGGCCGAGGGGGACGCGGTGCGACGCGGGACCCCCCGCGGACGGACGCCGCACCGTAAACGTCTCCATGCGCACCCAGGAGTGCGTACTCACCTCCGGTCCACGTGGCAGCGGGTCACCGAGCCGCAGGGCAGCACGACGCGCAGGTCCATGCCGCCGGCCAGCAGGTCGGGAGGGGTGTCCTCGGACAGAGCCACCGCCACGTTGGCCACCTTGCCCAGCGCCATCCCTGAGGGCAGCAGAAAAAGGAAAAAATAGGATTAATATCACGCCAGTATTCGAACCCGCGCGGTCCACACGTACACGACCCCCCCCCCCCACACACACACAAAGAGTCTCCGCCCCGACCCGAGAGCCGTGCCCACCCACGCGGCGCCCATTACCGCGGGCTAAAGCCAATACTAGAAAATTATTATGACAATCGCTCTCGGCTGACAACTAAATGGAAACTCCCGGCAATGCGGCGGCGGCAGCAGCGGCAGTCACATCAAGAACACCGCGCGGGGCGGCCAACACACCCACGCAGCCGGCGGGCGCTACCGCCGCACCTCCAGAGGAGCGGGCGTGCAGCACCCGTGCAGCAGCGGCGGTGGCGGCAGCGGCGGTGGCGGCAGCGGTGGTGGCGGCAGCGGTGCGACGGCGGGAATTATGGGGACTCGGGGCGATATCAGAGGAGCCACGCCACCACCACTGGAAGCCGCCTCACCGTATCCTGGTTGGTAGATCTGCGAGAGAGAAAGAGAGACAAGGAGAGAGAGAGAGAGAGAGAGAGAGGGAGAGAAAGAGAGAGAAAGAGAGAGACGATTCGTGGAAAGCGCTATGAGGCCGCCACACTATTCGCCATGGCGTGGCGTCGAGGCCAGGAGGCCACCGGCCGCGGCAGGGCCGGCCGAGAGGGGCCGAGGAGGGGCCGCGAGCCGGCGAGCCGAGAAGGGGCCGGTGGGACAAGGACCTAGACAGCGATACCATACACCGCGCGCCGCCAAAATAGAATTAAAGGAAAGGCGCGACGGGGAGCGGACAAAGGGGGAGGGGGAGAGGGGGGGAGAGAGAGAGAGGGGGGGGGGGGGGGGATAGATCTAAAGTGATCCCGACGACGATATTCGCTTCGCCGTGCCGGAGGAGCAGCGGCAGCAGCGCTGTAGGAAAGCATTGTTCCCCCCCCCCCCCCCCCCCCGCCCAGTACTGCCCGGCCTTCGCGCCTTGCTACTCGCACGTTAGCGGGCCGCCGCCTCCGCCGCCTCCATTAAAATGGTATTGGCGCAGGGAGGCCTGCCGCAGTGCCGGCCGCGTCCGCCCCGCGTCCCGTTGCAGCCTCCGCCGCCGCCGCGGCTCTCTGTGACTCAGCGCTCCAGCCTCACTCCAGTCATACCCGCCCCGCTGCCGCGCTCTCCTCGGACCTCCGCGCCAGGGCGGAAGAAATGCGGGCAATCAGTGCCCTTTCTTTCTCCGGATTTTCTTCGAGCTGAAGCATCAAAACGAGCCAATCTCAGCGACGATGCCGGCGCGAACGCACGACCCGCGTCACCGCTCCCGATTCGGACCGCGGCTCAAGATGAGCCGCGATGAGTTGGACTCGGCGTGGAAACTTCCGAAAAGGCTGTGCCATCCCCAGACATTTTCAAACCGACACGGCTGCTCCCCGCGTGATGGCGCCTACTTATCCGGACGGGGCGGGGACCCTGGCGGGAGGGGCGCAGGGAAGCCATGCGCCCCCGGGGACCCCCGGGGACCCCCGCGGGCCGCACCTAAGCCGCACAGTGCTGCGCTGCGCGAGGCCGGAAGCCCCACCAAGCCGACGTCGTCCCCATCCACCGGCCGCCGTGCTGCCCCGCGACGCTGGGCCACTCCCCTCCGCGACTTGGCAGAGAGGCACCCGCGGCACGCGGCGGCACGCGGCGGCACACAGCCACGGGGCCACGCCCCGCACACGCGCCGCCGGGCGCCCGCGGGGTGGGCCCGCCCGCCGCGCGCGGCCGCCACGCGGGACTGCCTACCCCGCGGTCCGCAGGCGCTCCGCCGGGCCGCTGCCGCCGCCACGCGGCGCGGGGCAGTGAACTGCGCCGGGTGGGCGCGGCACGGCAAGGCTATCTATGGCTGAGCTAGGGTTTCTAGTCTCGACATTTTCGAAAAAAATTGAAAAAAAAACAACAGAATTTTTCAGAAAAAAATCTAAATTTTCTCAATTTGTTTTTTGAAATTTTCGTCGGAATTTTCGGGACTAGAAGCGCTAAGCTGAGCGTTTTCCTGCCTCCCTCGCACTCAGTCGGGTCTTATGAGCGGACAGAGACGGAGGATCTCGGTTGCGTGCCCAAAACCCGGACACTGTACTGCACAGACCGCAGACAGCAGCAGCAGCAGCAGCGCAGCACCGAGTCGCGCCCGCCTGCACCGCACCGTTTCGGCCCGCGCCGCGCGTGTCGCGTACGTCGCCGCCGCCGTCCTTGGGACGTCCTTGGTCGACGCCCCGCCGCCGCCGAGCCGCCGTGACATGCGGCGGGGGTCAGAAGCGGGGCGGATCGCAGCACGCCTATTAGCCCACGGCTGCGAAGAGAATAATAGAGCCGCGCGAGATGAATGATAGAAAACCCAGGGCGAGTGTGTGTGTGTGTGTGTGTGCGACAGCGACGGAGCCGTCCTTGTGTGAGGAGGACAGCGACGGCGGGAGTGCAAGGCGGTGCGAGCGAGACACACGAGCAGCGCCTTGCGTCAGCCGCGGGCCGCCGGCGTGTGGACCAGGTTTGCCTACCCGACGGCTTCACGAGGGGTCGCCAGGTAATGGGTCCGCCCAAATATGTACGGCGGCGGCACCGGGGGGGGGGGGGGGGGGACTCCGTCATGACCTACACGGCCACGGAGGGGACCTCGGCGGCGACCTCACGCCGCGGACCTGCGGGCCTCTCGGCGGCCGCCGACCTCTCAAACACCCCTGATCCCTGCACGCGGCGCCCCCAGCTCTCTTTTCCCTGCCTGTCTGTCTTGTCTGTCTCTCCAGTCCGTAGAGAGTGCACAGAGCGCGCACCGCTTCACGCCGAACTTCTCATACCGGCCGCCGCGCACGGTCATGAGCTCGGCTCTCTGTGGCGAAACGCCGCCGCGCGTTCACACGTCGTGCGGCCGCGTGCAGTGCGCCCGACGCTGATATCAAATCTCTCCTCAGCCGCAGCGTCCACCCCAGCGGCAGGGGTCAGTGTCAGCAACACAAAAGCGCACGCCGAGGGAAATGTCCCCATTCTGCAACACGCAGTGCCCCCCGCAACGCCCCCGGCAACGCCCCCCCGCCGCGTCAACCAGCCCAACCAGGCCACCGTAAGCACTCGACTCCCCATAAAAAAAATATTCCGTAAAATTTTAACATCGTCTATTTTTTTCCAAACGGCGACAAGACCAGTTCGATTCGCACGCCCGCATTTTTTTTCGTCTCTTTTTTTTATGCGCTGCCGTCGTTGTCTCCGGGTTATTCTACATGTTGATGGCCGTAATGACGGTGGTGCGAAAATGCCGCGCTCGCCCCGCCCGGATGGCAATTGTTTTCGTGCCGGGCGGATACACACACACACACACACACGCCTAACATATTATCGTCGTTACACTTTTTCCTAAGGAACCCTTGATGCCGCCATCTTCAGCGCGAGAAACCTACGCCGCTCTAAAAACCTGCAGCGATCCATGCGCACACAGCCTGCTCGTTTCGTGTTTTCTTTTGTTTTTTTTTTTCGCGGGTGACGGCGAACCCTCCTTACGAAGACGAGGCCGCCGGTGCCGTCGGCGTCGGCGTCGTGACTCTGCAAGCGGCGCGCATGCAGCTTTGCCGGCCTGCAGCGGGGCGGGGCCGCCGCGGGGGCCGCGCCACGGGCCAAACAAGGCCGGCCCCGCATAGCCGCGTCCGTCTACCAATTTTAATTCTCCTCCGCTGCTCGCCTGGAGGGCTTAACGAGAAGAGACCCTCTATTCTGCATGACGATGATAATTGACGTAGGCAAAGTGCTCGCCTACTACCCCATTACGGGTCGCCATGCTGCTGGCCAAACACACGTACACACACACACACACACGCACGCACACATGTACATTACACTCGCGGCCCCGGGGGCCCTTCCCGCCGCCGCACATGTGCGGGCATCGCGTGTGAGGCAGCGATAGCAAAACGATTTTTTTTTACAGAAAGAAAAAAAACAAGAAACACGCACACCGTTTTCCCATCGTCACTCATGGAATGCGAATCGCAAGGAGCGAGCAATAGCAGAAAAGGACATGTGTCGTGGTAGTAGCAGCAGCAGCGGTGGTGGTGGTTGTGGTGTGGATGGTTTGTTCCCTGCAGATAACTCATTAACGACGCATAAATTGCACGAACGGTGATGACCTCCTTATATTTATATCCCAGGCTCACATGACCCGGCGAGAAGAAAGTGATCAGTCTGCGATGCACTTCTTGGTGCCGAGAAGAAAGATAGTTCAGATGAAACTGTCACCATTCCCTTTCCCTCACACACACACACAGACAGCCACTCACACACTCTCACTGCGGTAGGAACCTATTCAGTTATAACGGTCAATGTGGGATTACGATGCAAAAGAGAGAGGCGGCTATGAGAGGATTGCATTCGTCTACTTGAGCCTTCTTCCTGGCAGAGACGGTAGGAAGGAGAGAGGGAGGGGGGGAGGGAGAAGGATGATAGACAGCGAGGGTAGGGGCGAAAGGAGGAAAGAGTGAGAACGAGAGAAAGGGACAGAGCGAGAGCGGGAGAGAGAGAGACAATAACGTCCCCGCCTAACCGTCCCACCATAAAGCGCTCACACGAATGGCGTCGCCAACAAACACTAACAACGAGAACGTCGCATGGGCAGTATAACTCGTATCCGAGCTGCGGGGGGGGGGGGGGGGGGGGGGGGGGGGGGTTCTAGAGGCCCGCAAGACACACCCTCCCCTGGCGTCGCTTCCCACCGGACATCGGACCCGCCCCAGCCAGCCAGCCAGCCAGCCGGGCGCAGTGATATAAATATGGGC
Organism: Megalurothrips usitatus; assembly: GCA_026979955.1. NCBI lineage: Eukaryota > Metazoa > Arthropoda > Insecta > Thysanoptera > Thripidae > Megalurothrips > Megalurothrips usitatus. The sequence goes on from CM049602.1 coordinate 9,863,347, forward strand.
AAACTCCCAGCCACAGAGAGGGAGGGAGGGAGGGAGGGAGGGAGGGAGGGAGTGTCCTTGCCGAGCCTCCAGGCCCCGCTGCCGCTGCCAATTATCCTTGATCCATCATCCCGCAGACGACCCCGCGCACTGCCTGCCGAATGTGTGTGTGTGTGTGTGTATTTTAATCTTCAACACCTCATCATAGCGCATCCAGCGGCCAGACGAACGACTGCGGTAACGGCACACGTGCGCCGCGCGGCGGGGGAATCTCGAATGCAAACGAAGCGGTCCGCCGGGGCCTCGGCCGCTGCTCGCAGGGCGCGGCGCGGCGCTAAGCGGACAGCACTGACATGAACACCATGACGGCAGGCCGGCCGGCCGGGTGCAACCGGCGCACTCAAAAGACTGTTACACCCCCATAGGAAAATAACCGTTAGAGCAAATTAAGACACGAAGTACGCAACAACCACACACAAAAAAAATAATTTTCAAAATTTCAAAGATCCGAATTTCAATTTACCGGTTAAAGGAAGAAAAGGAAAGGTGAAAGCATCGAGCCACATGATAAAAAAAAAATACGAAAGAATCACAGTAAAAATATTTTTATAAAAATAAAACATTTTAGAATTTTCGGTTTTCCGGTCGGTCGGGATGACATGACCCCCCTTGACCTTCACCGTCCTGCCTGGAGGGGGCGCTGCGCCAGCTGACGCCGGGCCGCCGGGCTGCGCGCCAACCGTGACGCACGCTGCAACGGTTTTGTTTCGGTTTGTTGCGTCACGCCGCCGCCACGGCAGCCGCCCATCGAGACGCCCAGAGCTAGCGACACACGGCGGCGGTGTTGCAGAGCCCGTCTCTGTCGCACGCGCCGCCGAGCCGCCGCGGGGAGGGAGAGGGAGAGAGACAGAGAGCAGCGGCGCGGCGCGTGCGATATGGACTCCAATATGCAACCCATTACAGCGCCGCTCCCTCTCCTCGACTGCCCGCGGGCGCCCACACACACACACGCACGCACACACGCACACGGACACGTTCGTTCACAAAAGGAGAGAAAACTGTATCACCCTCGGACTGTTATTTCATAACAGACACGATACACGATTCGAATAATAACCTGTCCGGCGGGGCCCGCTCCGGGGTCCGGGCGGCCGCTCTAATCGATTCACCAGCTTATCATGCCACTGTCCAGAACCAGATGCAGCGGCGGCGACATGTGCGCGCGGGGCGTGGGGCCCTTCTCCGCGCTCGATTGGGCAATAAGTCGTGTGCTTCCTGCCGAGGCGGCAGAGAGAGAGAGAGAGAGAGAGAGAGAGAGAGAGAGAGAGAGAGAGAGAGAGAGAGAGAGAGAGAGAGAGAGAGAGAGAGAGAGAGAGAGAGAGAGAGAGAGAGAGCCCTTTACGTACTTCCCGCGCGGCAGCAGCAGTCGCCTTAGCCGAGCAGCTCGCAGGGCGTGGCGGCAGCTGCCTGCTGGCCCTTACCGCGGAACAGAAGTCGGGCGCGCTCACCGACGCCCACACACACACACACACACACACACACACACACACACACACTGACTCACACCTACGTGTGCGCACACAACGGGAAACACACACACACACATGTGCAAACGGCGAGCCGCTGGCAGCCAGGAGGGCCCGCAGGGGGGCACAGACCCGTCATGAGGCCCCCCACAGGCGGGCGGGCGGGCGTGTGACGCCATGCCACCGAAAAAACACACTATGCAGCGTGTGGATCTTTATCACAATTTTTATAGTTTATATGATAATTATTTTGCAATTATCTTATAAATATTCATATTTGTTCCGTGAGGAGCACCACACAATCGTCTCTAAAAATTACCAGAATTAAGTATTTTACATACATTTCCTGCAGAGTGCAGGAGATCGGAAGAGTAAAGGGGGTTCATTGGACGCACACTGACACACACACACACACACGCAGACCTTACAGACGCATCAGAGTAAAGCCGGAGCAACGCAGATGTCTACCGGTAAAGCTAACATGGCAGTACGACCGATGTCCATGTCTGGAAGTGTTTCCCCATTCCGCTGCTAGCAGGCCAGGGCCCCGCCCCGCCCCGCCCCGCCCCGCCCCGCCCCGCCCCGCCCCGCCCCGCCCCGGGGGCCGCTGTCGCGCTGCTCCCCTCTGGTCACGCTGTCCAGGTGGGAGGGGGAGGGGGGGGGGGGGCTCGGTAAACAAACAGTAGCAGCCGCGCCGCGGTCAGACATGAGCGAGCAGGGACCGCGGCGCTAACGGTCCGCTAACCCGCACACGCACACACCCACACACACACACCGAGCAGGCCGCGATGGCAGAGGCGACACCAATAAGGTTTCTAGTCCCGCCTGAAATTTTAGGACAATTTGTAAATTTTTTTTGAAAATTTCCTCGAAATTTACGAGACTTGGCGGTACACGAAAAATACTAGAAAAGTAAAATTTAAAAAATCATTTCCGAGGGGGAAGTTATTTTTGATCCCCGTTTTTTTTGAGTTTCCCTCCTTCGACTTGCTGATCATTGGTCACATTTGGTCATGCCCTGCGCGGCTCTGTCCGGCAGCCACACCACCGTCCCTGCAGGCGGGAGAAAGCGGCGGCGGCGAGACGCGGTGTGACGTGTGTCGGCGGCGGCCACGGCAGCAGCGGCCGCTGCCGATGTCCACCCGCATGGAGGTCTCCCGCCCGCCCCCTCAGCTCACACTGCTGCACGCGCCGAGAAAGCAAAGGCCTTCTACTGACCACCACACTCACAAATTCTTTCCGGAAAACTCCCACAAAATTTATAGAACACCTTTCAAAGCGGTGTCTTAATGAAATTGCTTCACTCGAGAAAATAAAACCGTTCCGCCTACAGCCCCCGGGTTTTAATATGCTTGTAAAACGTACAACAACGTGCGTGCGCAAACCCAGACATACTACACTCAGGCACACGGGCGGCGTCTCCGTGGCGGACCGCTCCGTCACCGCCGCTGTCGATACACACATACATACACACATACACACACACACACACCGCCGACAACAACAACAAAGGCGATTCAATACGGGCGCCGCATATCGTGGCGACCGGCACATGACGAAAGGCGTCGGTATGCGATGCGGCGCTGCTGCGGCGAGCCGCGAGTGTCACACGGAAGACTCTCATGCACGATGCACGCGGCACGAGCGCCGAGTCATGCGATCATTGCCCAAATCCCTCTCTGCCGAGCGTCTGTGTGTGTGTGTGTGTGTGTGTGTGTGTGTGAGCGTGTGCCGCCGCGGAGGAGAGGAGCAGAGAGGAGGGCAGTGCGGCCTTGTGGGCGTCATTCAGAGGTCAAGTCATTCATGCCATCAATGAGTTGCGTCACGGCCGGCCGGCGTGCGGTCGGCCCACCTGTATACCCAGCCGACGGACACACACACACGCACACACACACGCACACACACACACATGCACGCATGCATGGTGTCCGTTGCAGTCTAGTCACGTTGCCCCAGGGTTGGGCTGCTGCCGACTGCCCACTCCTATCTAGGCATGGGAGCACCAAAAACATGCCACACACACACACACGACGCGTGCGCCCTCCGTCATATAAATACGAATTCACGATTAGCGAAACAAGTCTCCCAAGGTCAAGGCGGGTACGGAGCAAAAACGTCAGGCGCGGAGACGTTTTCCCCCTGCTCCGCGAGTTGTTCCCACACGGCAGCGGCAGCAGCAGCAGGCGCTTCGCGTGATTGGCGATCTCTCGATTCTTTTCCGCGATGCTTCCCTCAAAACGACGTCGTCCACAAAGCGCTGCTTCGTCCACACAAAACCGATCCGCCACGACGGCGCACAGAGGACAGCCCACAATGAGCCCAAGGACCGCCGCTGCAGTGTGTGTCGCGGGCGTGCGAAACTCCCAGGACGACGCGGAAGCGTCCTGGGAAACAGGATGAGGCTGCCCGGCACTGTACGCGATAAGAATAAACTTTTGGCAGCAGTCTCCCCCCGCAGCTAACCCGCACGTCTCCTAGCAGTACGTCGTTATTATTATATTACAAGACGGAGGGATGCACCCCGTGGGGACATGGACTTACCGTTCGCCGTGTCCGCCGGACTGCGCGCCAGGCCCCGCGTGTTTCACTGCAACAGAGAGCTAAAGAGCTCAACGGCCCGAAAACCACAAAGGCAGACCTAAGGGTTCTAGTCCCTAATTTAAAAAAAAAATACATTTTCGATTTTTTTAAAAATTAAAAACCACCTACGACACCAGCTAAACACCGAGCAATTTTTGTACTTTTAAATCTTTATACTTTTCCCATTCAAGTGCAGCAACAACAACCACGATCTAGCTCCCTGTGCATCGCACCGCACCGCATCGCACCCCTGCGGCCGGTATGTTACGGGCACAGTCACGATTAGCACTACGGACAGTGCAAACACTGCGGTCACGACCACGGCAGGAGGGGGGAGGAGGCGGGAGGGGGGAGGAGGCGGGAGGAGGGCGGGAGGAGGGGGCGGGCGGGGCGGCTGCGGTGTAGGACAGTGTGGGAACCACAGACAACCTCTTACATTTCCGCATATATTTTAAATACGGTGTTGTATACGGAAGTTACATTATCTCCGCACTATGTGGCTCAGAGATGGAACGCGGCTCCCCCGGACAACAAATCCAAAATGGTAAATGACAACGCCACGGGCAGTGCACTCCCCATGGACACGGCCCGTCCGCCACCCCAAATACTGCACGTCGCTCTGCCCACGGCTCTGCGTCAGCCGCGGCAAAAAAATAAATAGAATAGAGAGGGAGGAAGACTGGTCCACGGCAAGGGAGGAAGGTGGAGAGAAGAGAGGCAGCCGGACCGGTGCCTCCCCTCGGATGCAGCCGCACGGCACAGAGGTGGCGGCGGCGGCAGCAGCGGCCCGGCCTTGCTAAGCGCTGCAGGGTCAAGTTCAGGCGGAGCGGCACGCGGCACGACGCGCCCGCCACTTCTCACGCCCCGCCCGGGAGGGAGGGAGGGAGGGAGGGAGGGAGGGAGGGAGGGAGGGAGGGAGGAAGGGGGCACACAGGGCAGCCACTCGCTCCTCCTGGACCGGTTTCCGGCAGGACTCCTTCCTTTCGGACACCACGGCAACCATCGGGACGCCGAGCAGAAGTAGTATGAGAGGAAAATGAAAAAAGAAAAGAAAAAGAAAGGAAAAAAAATGAAGGGGGCCATGAAATGACGCGCGACGGAGTTCACGGTCACCGACGGGGTAGAAAAAAGGCGTCTGATTACACACACACACACACACACACACACACACACAGATGAGACCTGTTGGCTCCGGCCCAACCCTGCCAACGCATAATTAACAGGTCTTCCCAACGAGCGAGATGTTATTGAGGCCGTCTCAATTTGTCTATATAAGACTCCGCTTTGGTAATCATTTGTTTTCCTACTACTATTTTTTCCCCCTCACAGTTCGGTTCGGTGGATATTGGTCCACCTTCGGAAAATACGCGCGCCATCTCACAAAAAAAAAAAACGCGTTCCTGTAGCGCGCGCACACACGACGGAAGATTAGCTCTACTCCCATCACGGGAAGAGACGTTTGCGCGCTTAAGAGGCGCCGCCAGCCACCGCCGTCCCATTGTGGCCCCGCCCCGGCGTCCCCGGCTGATGTGTGAACGAGCAGCGAAACTCATTTCCGGTGCAGCGCGCCTCGCTTTCTCCGATAGAGATGTCCCGTCCCGTCCGCACAAGCCTCGCTACCGCTGCAGCCGCGGAGCTGCCTGCGCGCGGCCCCGCCGGTCAGTTACTTCGTTACGCCCCCAGATAAGCAGCATCCGAGCGCACAGGCGAGGAAGCCGAATACGATCGGAACCTTTCCGGGACTAGACGCCCTGAGGACACAAACCCACGCCGCACCGCACGCTGTATTACAGATCCGACGGTGGCCCGGGGACGCTCGCACAGAGCGACTCTTACGCGGCGCCGGTTGTATAACACACTCCACTGTCCTGTCCGTGTGGGGCCCCGCGACGGTCCCGGGGGAGGGGCGGGCCTAGGGGGGGGGGGGGGGAGGGGGGAAGAACCCACCAAGCTGAGCATTAATTTGCCCAGACAAACCGCGCACTCTTGTATGGCTGGGCACGCCGCCGCGCCCGCCGCAGCCAGGCCGACCCAACTGCGGGCCGGACCCCAGCCAGGTACTGCGAAGCAGAGGGGGGCGGCACACAGCCCATGGCAATACAATCCACGCAGCGCACGCAGCGCACGCCACGCACGCGCGTGTGTCCGTGGTGCGGTCTGTTTCAATACGAAGCACTCTCGGCAGCAGCAGCAGCAGCGATATCTGACGTAAAAATACGGTCGAGTGAGCGGCGGCGGCGCACCCCATATAGAAACTCTCCGCGCCGCCACCGGCCGCCACTGGCCGCCACTCCATGCACGGCGACCTCCAAAAGGGACGGACGGCGTGAGGAAACTATCTCCCCGCTGCGCAACACGGGCTCCATCACGTCCAGCAACACACCGCCGCCGCGAAGAAATTTTAAAAATAATTTTTTTTAAAAAAGATGGGCTTCCTCCGACAGTCCAGTTCACAATTGCGACCAGTTCTGTGATTTTTGTGCCCGCGATGTTAGTTTTCCACACCCCTTCCCATTTTTTTTTTTTTTAAAAAGGTTGCACACGGCGCCTGTTAGGTAGGCAAGACACAGCAAGTGCTACACGCGTGCCCAGCGGGCTGGCCCACCCTGACAGGCGCTCGCACCCGACAGAGAAATGTGTGCGGGGGAGTGAGGGAGAGGGAAAGGGATGGAGCGAGGGGAAGAAGGGGAGAAAGGAGCGTGAAAGAGCGAGAGGCAGGCAACCCCAACTCGCGTCTGCGGCGTGGTTGCCTACCCTCAAACCCGCAGGCGTTTGGGGTGCAGCTGTCCGAGAGACAGGGAGGAGAGAAAGAGAGAGAATAGCCGGCGAGAGGCTGCGGTCATCACCATGCGAGTGAAAGAGAAAGAGCCTTCCGAATACGGCACACGCGGGGCGCGCACGGCCCCCAATAAGCGGCGAGATCGGTTCTCGCGCAGCGGCGGCGGCGGCGCCGGGCGGTGCCCCAGCTCACGTCACACCGAGAGTGCGGGGAAATCACGACCATCCGACCAAGTTATCGGCCGCGGTCAGAGACTTTGAAGGCACTCACAACCCAGTTCTGCTTTCGGCCCCGCGTAGGGGTTCGGGGAAAAAATCGATATACTTTTAAAATACAAAGTTTTGATTTTTTTCCCCCGAAAAATTCTGAATTTTGTTCTTGAAAAATCATGGATTTTTCCCGAAAAAAATATTAGAAATTTTCAGGACCCCGCCTGCGCGCCCTCATCAGTTCCCTAAACGCACGCAAAGCCTTTTCTGGCAGAACCATAAAACCGGCACGATTAATCCAGATGCAGCGGCGCCGCCGGGGAGATTACAATAATAATTGATTTCCGATCCTCAAATCCAATCAAACGCCGCCGCCGCCGCCGCCAGCGTTCCCGCTCTCCTTGGTCCGGATGTCTAATACGTGCGGCGGCTGCAGCGGCGGCCCCGGCCGAACCCTGGGCGGCAGGACTCGCAGGACCCAGCAGGACCCGGCAGGAGCCGCAGGAGCCGCGCTGCACCGTGCTGATGGTTATCTGCACCGCCGCCGCACCCAACCTGGCCGGCACCGGCTGCGGCTCCCAGGGCCCCCGGCCGCCGCGGCGTGGGCGTGGGGCGGTCAGGAGGAGGCCGGCCGTTGCCGTGTCGGGCCGCGCCGTCAGGCCGCCAGGACCAACTGGATCGACTCATTTTTCACCGCAGCGGAGCGGCAGCGCACACAGACAGCCGCGGCGGCGCCGCGCGGTCGTGACTGCGCAGGAAAGCGACGCCGCCGCCGCCGCCGCCACCACTGATTCGGGGCTCACGGCCCGTCCGCGGACATCGTCAGGACATCGTCAGGGCATCGTCAGGAAGACACCCTCGCCGTGACGCCGTCAGGCCTCAGCTCCCCGCCACTGCACCGCGTAACGTTCATCATACCCACCAGCAACGCCTCGCCAACGCAATGCAACCCAGAAGACCACCAGCAGCAGGCAAGGGTGTAATACTGCACCAGGAAAATCTCAAAATCTGCAGAGAAATCAAATCTTTTCGCATGAAAATTTTTTATGTATTAAATAGTGACACATTGCTGTCTTTTAGAACGGAAATAGTAAAGCTTTTTAATTTCTTTTTGTTTTGGACTTTTTTTCCCTCCAGATTTTGAAAACCCCCGGAAATGATAACACGGCGAATACTACGTTGGGCTGGTTTAAATGCCGGCAGCGTTGCATCACACCGCGCCGGGCGCCCGTGCGCGGGGCTCGCAGGGCTCCGCGCCGGCCGCGGGTGGTGGTTGGGGGTGACGGATCGGCCGGTAATGGCCGAGTCATGACCGGGCCCATGCCGATGCCAGGCATAATTCGCTGCCAGTCCTGCCGCAGCTCCTGCCGGGGGCGACGCCCGCAGAGCACAGGCAGTACGAGACTCCGACGGATAATTACCGATCGTGTGACGCAACGCGCCCGCGGCCCGCCCGGCCCCGAACCTATAACCCCCGCGGCGGGGCCAAAAATTACAATTCCAGGCCCGATGATGATAACGACGGTGATGCCGATGATTTCGATGATGATGGCGGCGCGGTAATGACGCGCCCAGCTGCATAGGTCCTAGGGGGTCTTAGGGTTCCCAACACCGAAAATTTCGAGGAATTTTTGAAAAAAAAATATAAATGTATAATTTCGGAACACTTCAGAAATTTTCCGATTTACTCACGAAAAACTTCTTTGAAAATTTCGCGACAAGAAACTCTAATCGGTCCACCACTGCTTCCCCACTACCCACTGCGAGGCCCTCCGGCCCCGCGCGCAAAGATGAGAAATGTATACGCGGCGCGGCGGTTCACGGTTAGAAATCCGATGCAATTACCGGCCGCGAGAGGTCGAAAACAAAAGAGGGGCGGCGGAAGCTGTCCGATCCTCCTGCCGCACCATCGCAGCCCAGCACAGCACAGCGCGGCGCTAACAAACCGCGAATCTCTCGGTCCCCGCCCCGCGCCGCCCCGCAGCGCCGCGGTCCGCTCGCGGCTGCCATATAAATCACAGCAGATTCCCCTAAAAAAAAAAAAAAAAAAAAAAAGGCGGCGGCGGCGGCGTGCGCGCAGAGCCCTGACAGCTATGTGAGTCACGGGGTTCTCCGGGGCGCCCTGCGGAGCCGCCGAGTCCCCTAAAGTCGGCTGCCGGTGCTGCCGCCGCCGCCGCCGCCCCGGGCGCTATTACCGATTTCCCGGTTTGGTGCGCAGCGCGACGCGGCGCGGCAGCAGGGGCCGTCTAATTCAGAGGTATCAGAGAGCGGGGTGTCCCCCAGCACACAAGACGCTCCAAATCGGAGAGCCCTGCGAAACAATGCTACAATAGAGCGGGAGGGAGAGGGAGGGAGAGAGAGAGGAGGGAGGGAGAGAGAGAGAGAGAGAGAGAGAGAGAGAGAGAGAGCGGAGACGGGAAGGGCCGGGTTACGACACCCCCCGGCTGCGCTCGCCTCCTCCGGCCCGTACCGTATCCTACACCTGGCCGGAGAGCTGCCGCCGCTGCTGCCGCTGCTGCCGCGCCGCCGCCACCCGCCGCGTTTCGGGACGCGTCCAGCGTCGCGCCTTGCGGCACCCTTTTACCTTCCGGCGCGCGCCGAACAAAAGCGAATGAGATGAGCGATACGGTCCCGTACGTATGCGCGTTGCGTCAGGGCGGGGCGCATCTCGCACCGCGGGGGGTCCCGCACCGGGGTGGGGGCACTGTGGCACTCGATATCTCTCTCTCTCTCTCTCTCTCTCTCTCTCTCTCTACCTTGTGTTCTTCCCCTCCCTAGATACAGATCGACTCAAGCCTTTCATGACACGTCCGCATAAAACAATGCGAGAAAATTCGTACAAGAATTCTGAATTGCAACTGTACTGTTTTTTTTTCGCGTTTTCCATTTTGCGGACACTGTTGAAACATTACAATCACAATTTTTATATGCCGAGTCCTGTTCGAACAGCAGAGCAAAAACCGATTGCAAAACAAAGGCTCATACTCGGAATATAGGTAACTGCCCGTCCGTATCCTTCGCCGTGTCTTTCCCCCATTGTCTCATCCCGGCCGGGCGCCGGGTACTGTACGCGTGTCAGCGTCGCTTACAGTAATGGCGAGGCGATAGGCGTTGCGTGTCCGCGGCGGAGACGGCGGACGGCGGCCGGTCAAGGGCGAGGCGGCGCACAGCACAGGGGCGACGTCTTCCCACTGCAGTGGGACCGCGAGAATCACTCGCCACCGCGCGCTCATTAGGACATTTTCGGAAAAACATCCATACAATTTTAGGAAATTTCACAAATTTTAAGATTTTTTTTTTGATTATTTTGATTTTTATTTTTGGAAAACTCTTGATTTTGATCGAAAATTCCTTCGAAATCGTCGCGACTAGAAGATCCTAGTGTTGATGAGCTCACACGCGCTGCAAGGCAGGCGCTATGCTTCTCTTTCGCCCGCAGCTCCCATCTCCAAATTATTCACTACGCTCACGTTCGGTGGCGCCGGAGGGCGTGGTGTTCCGTTCCTCCGCCCGGCCCTCGCGGCGGCGGCGGAGGTGGCCTCGACGCGCAGCGGGTCGAAGGTCACCCGGGCGCCGACCCGCAATGATAGAGCGCGGCCGCTTCTAGCGCGCCCGGCTCACATTTTAGAAAATAATTAGAGCCCTTCGCTCACGCCGCAAAAGCTAATCATGGGCTGGCCTCGGCCGCTACGCACCGGCCGCCGGCCGGGAGGTCCGTTGCCTGCATGCAACGCCTTCTCCACGCCCCTCATGCATGCGGTATTTGAGGTGGGCCACACCCACTGCGGCGAAAACCTTAACTCTAAATCGAGGGGTTCGCAAAAACGTGTATACAAGAAATCGAGCGCCCACCTCCTAAATTTATTTCTTGATAAAACCAGACGCGGGGGTTATTGGCCGCGGAATTTGACCAAGTCATACTCGTTTTCTTGCGTGATACAAAAAGAAGACTAGGCCAGCAGGCCGGCTAAGCCAGCCCAACAGCTCCGCCGCCGCTCCGCCGCCGCTCCGCCGCTCACAGGGTGCCCGTAGTGCCTTCGCAGCGCTGTATAATAAGTTTAACAACGGCGTTTTCTGAGCGTGTAGTACTGAGCGGATCGCGCGTAACGGTGCCTGGCGGGGCACTCTGCCCGGCCCTGCTGCGGGGGCTGCGGGGGCCGCGGGGGCCGCGTGCGCCGGCACCGCTCGCATGCACCGTCAGGTGGCGACACTGGCGGAGGCCGCTCCCTCCCCCGTGCCCCTGATAAGCCGCGAGCGGTGGCCGCGGGCGGAGCGCGAAGCCGCGGGCCCGCAGGTCATGCGACGCCCCGCGCGTCCAAGTCTCCCCCGGCTGCCGGCGCGGCGAACGGTGCAGCAGCAGCAGCAGGCGTCCTCCCACACAAAAAGTAGAAGGAAGAGAATCGCGATGGCCTTTCCGCCTAGAAAACGAGAAACGAAAGGTGTCGCGAGCAGCTCAGTCACGAATCAACTTTCAATTGAGACGACGAGCGCACGGTGGCATCGGACCCATCGCCACACTTTTTCCTCCAAAAAGCCTTTTCGCCGCGCCCTTCCCCGCTTCCCGGGCGGCCCGGCCCGCCCCCACTCGCCCCAGATACCCGCGCCGGCCGCCCGCCGCCCGCCCGCCGGACGATCGCCACGGACGACAAGTGATCCGTGCCGATCGCGTCCGCTCCCCGATCGTGTGATGGAAAGCACCAAAAAAAAAAAAAAAAATACAACCAAAAATCCAAAGTGTTCGAGCTGACAGGAGATGCCCAAAATCACGGCGGAATCACCGCAAAAATATTTCCTGGTCAATTTTGGCCCCCAAAAAATAATTCTATGACAACACGCAATATCAACCACAGCGAACCACGACGACATGCACGATGGCGGTCCAGTGAACACAAAATACACATACGTCGGACCGCTCATGTCGGTCACCGACACCACGACGCGACGCGCGACACCAACTTTCCCCGCCCGCCGGCCGCGCCCACCGGCCGCGCCCCGCGCGAGAAAAGTGAGAATAAGAAAATAAGTCCCGTTCGGCGGCGCGGGGCGGGGCGGGGCGGGGCGGGGAGCCGGCGGCACGTGCGACTGAAATTGACGCCCTGGAGCGTTGGCGTGGCCGGGCGTAGCGGGGCGTGGCGGGGCGTGGCCAGCGCAGCTGCAGGTGCGGCGCCGGGGTGGCGGCGGGGCGGCGGGGCGGGCAGCAAGCGGCAGCACCAGGCAGCACCCACCGTCGCCTCCCCCTCCTCCTCAGCGCACGACGTCGACGACGCCCGTTTAATGGAGGTTAAGCGGCGCGTTATTCCGATCTGATCTATTTGCACATTCCGATTCACTCGCCCATTCATTCACTTGCTAGGAGTGTGTGTGTGTGTGTGTGTGTGTGTGTGCGCTGATAGGCGCCAGCAGCGGTACCCGGGAAGGCCAGCGGGAGGGGGGGGGGCACCCACCCAAGGCAGTGCACCAGTCGCCGGCCTCGCAAAGGTTAACGAACGCTACAGAGGTACTGCGGCGGGGGGGGGGGGCACGTGTGTGTGTGTGTGTGTGTGTGTGTGTGTGAGCCCGCACCAGTGAGCGGCCCGCACACACCCTACAACAACGAGCAGCGGCTCCTCACGTCACCAGCAGGTAGGTCTGGTTGGCAAGTTCACCAGGGTGTCGGTGGTGGTGGTGGTGGTGGTCGTCGCGGTGGTGCTCCTACACCGCGGCGAGCCCCTCCCTAGCACACCGCACCGACCGCAGCCAGCGCGGGGGGCAGAGGCCCGCGGCGGCCGAGGCCCTCCCCGTCAACGAGCGCAGCGACAATACGGCCGTACAGCGAGGAACGTGACGCGTCCGTGACGTGGCCGCGGCAGAGGATGGCACGTCCCCGTCAGCCGATGCATATTCATACCGCGGCGACACCTCGCGCCGCCGCCGCCACGAGGCGCACTCGCACAGCGAGAAATAAGAGTCTGTTAACGGGGCAGCGGGGAGAAAGCAACGACTGCATCCCCAACAACGACACGCACGACACATCTCCTCCCTCCCTTGTGCACCGCCCCGGCCTCCCCCTACCGTACCGTTTCTCTCTTTATCCTCTTTTTTTTTTCCACCGCGGAGGGCTTTTCCCGTTCGCCTTTCACGCACGCGCCAAAAAAAAAAAGAGTACCATGATCACGAGGGAGAAGGGTGCAGACGTGGGCCGGGGACCCCCCACTCCAGTCCGCACACCCACAAGCACCGGGAGGCCTGAGGCCGCCAACCCCACGGAGAGCTCGCCCATTTTCTTGTCAGCAGTGTGATTCTCTCCCCCCCCCCCCCCCCCCCCCCCCCTGCTGTTCCAGTCACCACTTACTCTAATTCCAGATCGCGCCTACGGACGGCGTGCCACTGTGCGAGTCTCGCGAGGCTAACAAGTGCAGTGCAGGCGAGGCGCGCAAGCAGTGCCCACACACACTGCACCTGCGCAAATCCTTTTCAATCACACACCGACCCGCGGGCCGTCAGGCGTGGCCGCCCCTCACGGCGGTCCGCGACCTCGCCACGCCGACGCGACATTTGCCATCAAGTCGTACAGCTGCATCACCTGCCCACGGCACTAAGGGATGCTGACCAAAATGTTCCCCGTCGACAACCCTTTCAAAACAGAGTTTCATAAAAAAAAGAGGGGGGTACAAGTAATTTTTTTTGTGAAAATTAAAAAGGCTTAAATTTGAAAATGAAAAATTTCCAAAACTAAAAGTTGAAAGATTTTAATGACAGACCCAAATTCTAGTTAAAGACTAAAAAGCTTTAAAAGATCGAATGAAAAGTTTCGTGGGATCACAGCGCTCATGTTAACTTTTTCATCCCTTTGTGTAGGAACACCTCCGCTGAGAACGCGACCCTCAGCCCCTAGACGGGGTTGCCGTTGCCGCGCCCCCGTTGACTCGCCGACCCGACCCCGGAGCCACGACGGGAGCCGAACGCCGCGCGGCACTGCCGGGGCAGTAGCACACGCTTGGCTAATCCGACACAATGACGCACATAAAAAATATTTAAGTGGTCGTAAAATTGGCACCACGTCACTTTTTCGCGCCGCGGCCGCGCCCAATCGCCGCTGCGCCGAACTGCACGACGGCGAAAAGGGAGCCGCGTATTGGCTACGAGAGAGTGACTCCCGACGGCGTCGGCCAAATTGAAAAGCGACGGCTAGCCAACTTCGCGGGGCGCGCTCACATTATCAACACCTGTCTCGCGGTATGGCTGGCGCAGCATGTTGCCCGGATTTAAAAATAAATAATAAGCAGCCCCTGAAGAAGAGCGTTCCAGACAGCTTCTCACGATCGTCTCTGGCCGGGAAGCCATCGTTCGGGGGGGGTTCGAGTCGAGCACACAACAGAGGACAAAACGTTTTGTAAGACACTAACCGAGTTACGTAAAAGGTGCACCAAAGAAACCGCCGCCATCCTCATTCAGCGTGTCGCTGGCATTTTCATCCGCGCACTCTCGATTCATTTCACTGCGCAGCACGTCTCATTGGCAGAGAGACAAAAAAAAATCTTGGCGCTCAGATAAAAAGTGCTCATAATAGGAAAAAAGAGTCACTTTCCTCTGCAGCGAGAACTAGAAAGTGGCCGATAGCACGTTCCTGCGCGGGCCGGCGACATCTACCATCTGATAGCGGGTATGAACTGGGCCAGGACCGGCAGGACCGCCAGGCGGCCGCGCAGCATCTCTTCCTGAAGACACCTTAAAATAACGCGGGGCAGAGAAGTCTCCAACAGCAAAAGCACCAGCGGTTTTACATTCTATTGCTCTACGTTACATTTTATTTTTTGATGACGAAATTTTGCGGTTTTCTGAACTAGGTACACCGCCTTCCTCAGCTTCCCATGATTCCCATTAAGGTTAATCAGATGCTACAAAGATCAACAATGCTGCACGAAATATTTGCAAATCGTTAGTTCTGCTGCTGGTGCCAAGTGTTCAAGCATTATCGTGTATAAGACTGCGTCCAAGACGGCAGCAAACAGGCGGAGCCATCGAGATACGCCCCGGAGGAGGCCGTAACGTCCTGGCGCAGTCCTGGAGCGCTGCCAGAACCACCTGCAGCCAACATGCGCGCTCCTCCACAGCCAACACATCTTTCTCGACAGTTGCCGTCGTTTTGCCGAGCGTCGATCAAAAACCCGCCAAATGCCGTAGAACCTCGCAGACGACGCGCTTCGCTGCCGCGGGGAGAAACCCCCGGCCGGACACGGGAAAAAAATGTAATCAATTCAGCCGCCCGGGGGAAATCGCGGGGTTGGGAAGAACGTGGAACTGGACTAACGGCAAGTGCTCCGAGCAACGGTATGCCGCGATTGCAGTCCTCTGTGGTACGTTCCCCATCTGCTGGCTGACCTTTCCGAAACCCGGAATGACCGACGCACAAATCGCGCCGCACAACCAGCAGCAGCAGCAGCAGCAAGAGGATTCAAAGGGAGAGGGTCATAAAGCAGAGGGCGCGGGGAGCGAGTGGTTAGCAGGCGACATTGATGCAACCAAGGTCCGCGTGGAAGGACGTCCGGCCCCCACCCGCTCCAATCCGATTCGGTTCGACCCACGCTGTAATCCTGTGGGACACACCGGTCTAATAACGCCGTCGACAAAACGGCCCGCTGCATACACCACGCTCGTCCTTGCCGGCCGACGCCCGCACACGGCGGTGCAGGAAACGGCGCCGGCCGGCCACACTAACTGGCTCCGCCGGGTCCGGTATCGTGGTGACCACACCAACAGTTCCGGATGAGTCAACCCACCGGCCCGAATAATAGGGTGCTCCGGGTCCTTACAACATCCAGGGAAAACCGTGTGCGGGACCCTCGGAACAGCCTCGTGGACACGGCTTATAAGAGTGCTCGCCGGCCCTCCGCAGGCCGCGGAGAAAGTGTCAACACCATCGGGCGGTGTTTGGTGGAGCCCTCCGTACGCACAAGACTCCTCTTCGCAGGACCTTGACGAGTCCACCGCGACATATCGCAGGAAAACGCCCGCCGCCGTCACACACGATGTGAGGCGCGCCCTTCCGGCAGCTTCGGAAGCCATCCGGCCCCCGCCTTCATCCTGGACGCAGCCGATACCAAATTGGATTGCAGCGCGCGGCCGGCCAGCGGCGCCGACCGGTGCGGAATGCGCCGGGGGGGAAGGAGAAGAAGCAGCGAAGCCTTAGGCCTTGCAACAGGCCGGCCGGGGCAACGCTCTAAACAGGCGGAGCACGTCAGCCGGTCCGGCCACGAGACATGATGCCCTAGGAGCGCCTCTCTCACATCAGGTGCCAGCGGCACACCGCCAGCAAAGCGTGCCCAACCCAACGATGACTGTCCTGATTGGCTGCCATGCTGGGCGCGCCCGTCGTATCTCCAGGCCGCTCGGCCATCCGACCCCATGCGACGGACTTGAAGCAACGGCGATTTTCAACGTGTTTTCCCTTTGAATCTTCGTGAATTTCAAAATTTTGGCTTCTCTCGGAAACGAAAATTCCGCTTGAACATCAAAAATTTAGGTCGGATTCCAGTCTTACTTAGGTAACTTAGGTAAAGTTTCAGTCAATTTTTTTAAAAAGTACCCAACTTAGATTCACAGAAGTTATTAGAAATACAGGTGCAGGCATTTTCAGGTACCCACTTCCCCATAGGGCCGCGCCCCGCGGCAACGCTACGAAGATGTGCCGCAGTTCCGCCCCGGAGGTCGGCCGGCCGGCAAGGCGCCCTCCTACTCCCCTTTCTCTGCGCTTCCCCGCCGCCCGGTCTCTGACGACGCCATTGCAGTCGATTCGAGCCGCATTCCGACTTGGGCAGTGCCTCGGCAAGGGCCGGCAGCTCCTCTAAGGGCCGCGACAACAGCGACTCTGCGCAACCCTCCCCGACAGCCCCGCGGCCACGCCCCAGCTTAATTACCCCCCCGTGGAGTATGCGCGCAAATGCAGAGCGCAAACCAAACGGGAGCGGCACCTAACCGTCCACTGATAATGAACAACGGGGGAGTCATGACCATAGGCACGGAGAGAGCCCTCCGCAAGGCATCGAATGCCTCCCGTTACACATTCGAGTCCCGCGAGACCCTGTCGAGTCAGCGGGCGCCACGGCGAGCCGTCGGCGGCCTCTTTCCCTGCGCTGCGACAGTTTCCGAATGAAATGATCCGGCTGGCCACCGCCACAGAGCAGGCCGAGCCTCGCGGAGCACCGCGTCGCACCGGCAGGAACTGGGTATAAAGTTGTCGGCTCGCGCCCCGCGTGACCCGCGCCGTAAAACAAGCGCATGCCGGGGACCGTTTTATAGAGGGGCCGTAAGCGCATTATATTGAAAGTCGGCCGAGAGGGCGGTGTAAACGTCTAGTAAGCATCCACCTGCACCCACCTGCATACCGGCGTATACACGTACCGCAGCGCTACACTCCACGGGGTACCAGATTTATTTTTCGAAACAGGGCGCACCGTCAAGTGTAACAAATCGTGCGCCTTCCCGCGCGAGC
This sequence comes from Megalurothrips usitatus, assembly GCA_026979955.1. Classification (NCBI taxonomy): domain Eukaryota; kingdom Metazoa; phylum Arthropoda; class Insecta; order Thysanoptera; family Thripidae; genus Megalurothrips; species Megalurothrips usitatus. The sequence continues at coordinate 9,880,891 of CM049602.1, forward strand.
CCCAGATATCTCAAAAAATACCCACTCGGCCGAGAGCCAGCAGCGGCGGCGGCAGCAGCAGCTCGGCCAGGGCACACAAGGCGGCGGCGGCGGGCGCGCCGAACCGGTTCAGGAGGAGTGGTACCGGGAGAACCATCGCTACCATCACCACCACCACCATGGAAGACCACTCAACCTGCTGCTCAGGCAAGCCGGCCTCTCTGGTTCTCATCTTGATGCTCTCTCTGTCTCTCTCTCTCTGGCACGCCCCGACTGTGTCCTCTGACATTGGACCAATTGCGACCGGCCGGGTTCACCTGTGTGTGTGTGTGTGTGTGTGTGTGTGTGTGTGTGTGCGCTGCTGCTCTTCATGGAACGATGGAACGTGCCCCCCCCCCCCCCCCCCCAGGAGATAGGAAGGTGAAGGTCATAGCCCGGCGGAGCGCGGCCAAGCTCAGTGCGCGTGTGTGCGTGCGTGCGGAGCCCTCGACCAGAACCGTATCATCCACAACATTGTTCTCGACTGCTCCGCGACACACACACACACACACACACACACACACACACACACACACACACACACAGAGGCAAGAAGAAATCCGAAATCCATAGTTTCCATGCATTTTTGCACAACACATTTTCCGGCACATCATACGTTCCCGTGTCACCCACTCTCATCCTTGCGTGCCGAGCGTGAGTGCGAAAGATAAGGCGGCCCAGCTGCCCGCCCCAAAACGAAACCGCAACACAACCACAACTGGCTATGGCGATGACGGCGTCGAACCCCGGTGCAATTGGTATTCCTGCGAGACGCGACTTTAAAATATTCCGCGACGTTCGCACCAGCACCGCCGCCGTTGCTGCGGACCGCAGACAGACTCTGCTTCACAGTCCTGGACACACACACACACACACACACACACGCACACGCGCGCGCGTGCGCATCCTAAAGGGACAAAAAAAAAATACTCACTCTTCACTCTAGCTGCTCGCTCTCGCGGAATGCTGCCGAGGGCGCGGCGTTGCTGTAAGCCCGACGACGGAGGCCTCGCTAATGCCTCGCGCACAAATGAAACACACCACCGAGGTGGGCGTCGTCCAAATAGGCGGCGGCGGCGGCGGCGCTATCGGCAGCAAGCGAGCCGATAACATCATTCAACGCGAAACCCGCAGCGGAGTAGCGGTGCGAACAGACTTGGCACCGCCGGTGACGAGTGCAGCACGGACGCCACACACGGGAACTTCTCCTGGGCCGGAGCACACGGCGACGCCCCCCCCCCCCCCACCCCCCCACCCCTCTCCAGCACGGCAGCCGGCGGCGTCGGTCAGCGCTCCCGCATTACAATGCAGGAAAGGTTACGGACCGAGGCGCTGCCAGACGGCCCCTTCTGGGGCTTGAGAGTGTACGCAGCCGGCCACTGCCTATCTGCAGTAGCACCACAGATGTTATTCGCACCACAACCACATTTGCCCCCCCCCCCCCCCCCCCATTCTCGTATAACGCACTGCGACAGCTTTCCCTGTCCCCAGCGCCTGCGGATCCCGGGGTAGGCAACCACGTCACAGAAGCGAGTTCGGGTTGCCTACCTCTCGCCCCTGCAGCTCTTTCTTCTTCCTCCTCTCTCTCTCTCTCTCTCTCTCTCTCTCTCTCTCTCTCTCTCCGTCTCTGGGACCTGTGGGGGCGTGACCACGGCGCAGCCCTACGACGCAGCCTTGACCAAAATGACAATGGACTGGTTCGCTTGGTCCCACATTGTCCCGTCCGCGATTACCATGTCAAAACGGCGCCATGCGCCATCGCACGGCCATTCAGGAGCGCCAAAATAAAAAACAAAACAATTCCAGGCTCAAAAAAAAAAATAATCTCGTGTCGCGACGCCCGGCGACGCCCCCGCTGCATATTCCGACGTGTATTATTCGTGCTGAGGCCCTCCTCCGCGCGGCGTCTTCCGTGAGCCGCTTTGCTCTCCTACGTGACGCATCGTGAGGACGTCTCAGCGTAGCTTCTTGCGTGATGAAACACATACATACATACATACACATACACACACACACACACACACACACACTCGTACGCACGCGCACACACATATTACACACACGAAAAATGAATAACGCCGTGCTGATGAGGACGCACAGAGGAGTTGCGTTAGTGGTGGGAGGTACAGTTAGGCCCTAATGCGCCCCACACACGCACACACACACACACTTGTGTCACAAAGCGGACCCATTAGCCAGCTATGCAGGAGCCTCTACGCTGTTCCACCCCGCGCGCCGACGTGTGGGCCCTCTGCTCCTCGCACGACCCCAATGGGGGCAGGTTGTTGGTAAAGACCGTCACCGAGTGCGTGTGTGTGTGTGTGTACTTGTATTGAGAGAGATGTGTACGTGCAGCCCCCACGCGAGGGGGGGCTGCATATGGAGCCCGGCTGGTCAGTCAGGCCTGCCAAGCGCCAGGGCAGTTGGACAGCGAGAGAGAGAGAGAGAGAGAGAGAGAGAGAGAGAGAGAGAGAGAGAGACCGCAGTAGCGCGTCTTGACTCGAGAGTGTGCGTGAGAGAGAGAGAGAGAGAGAGAGCAGACGAGAGGAGAAGCAAAGCAGTTTTGCATCCAGCAGCAACAGCAGCAGCGGCAGCTACAGCTACTCGATGCGGCTGCTCCGCGCTGCTTGGATGGCGGGCGGGTTGATGTGTTGTGCAAGCCCCATCGGCCGCCGCTGCCGCCGCTGCACCACTCCCGCGGGGTCGGAGTCGCACTTGGCGCGGTGGGCCCCGAACGGCCCCGAACCAAACGCGTGAGAGCGCATAACCACCGGCGCAGCCGCGGCGGGGCGTCAAGGCACGCGGTCGGCGGGGGGGCTGAGCGGCCGAGCCAAAATTCGACGACGGCATTCGAAATCTTCATGAACAAGATGGAAGCGCACTGTAAACTTATTTTTCGTCCCCGCACGAAAAATCTGCTCTTCATTTTTGTTCAATATTTAACGTCACATGACAAAATATTTTAACAGTGCACACTCTTTTTTTTTTTTTTTTTTTGCTTTCAATTGCTAACGAGTTTGAGTTGGGCGCCTGATGTTTCCGAAATTGGCGTTTGTAGGGAAATCAACCGGGACCAATCAAACCAAATACGAGAGTAGACGCAAACGGGCAAAGAAATAAAAAAAAAATAAGTTGAAATCATTCCGTCCAAGGAGAGAGGGAGAGAGAGGAAGAGAGATATAGAGATAGAGGGAGAGATAGAGAGATAGAGAGAGAGAGGGAGGGAGGGAGGGAGGGAGGGAGGGAGGGAGGGAGGGAAGGAGGGAGGGAGGGAGGGTTTCCAGTCAATGGAGAAGCACGCCCTACCTGCGCCGCGCAGCCCGCGGCCACCACCGCAGCCAGCCAGTAATGCCCCGCCGCTCTGCAATCTAGTTGGTAACAAGATTACGGGTGGTGATCACACCGCCACGCGCCGCCACGCGCCGCCACGCGCAGCCACGCGCTGCCCAGCGGTCCGCGTCGCACCGCGTCAGCCATTCACCCCGCCGCGCCGGCCGGCACCGCGGACGGCACCGATTGGAATTAAATTAAACAGACGCACTGCACTGCTGCGCCGCTGGTACCGAGCGCCGCGCCGCGAGGCGGGGGCACTGCGGAGGCCGCGGGGGGCCGCGGGGGGCCGCGGGGGGCCGCGGGGGGCCGCGGGGGGCCGCGGGGGGCCGCGGGGGCACCGCTGCCGGCCGCTGCGTTGCGAAAAGTAAAGAGGGACGGAGCCAGTCGAGCGTGCGTGGGGGGTGGACGTGGACGCGTCCTGTACACTCAAAACAGACAATCACCGCATTGTCGACTGCGGTACATTAGGAAAAGTACAAACGCTCGGTCCGTACTTTCCACACACGGGCCTCCGACGTGAAACATTCGTCTCTAATCACATTCGGGGTCCAGCGAGGAAAAATATATGTGCGGGCGGGCGAGGACACTGCCAAGGATGTTAGACGGTATGGGTTTCGCCAGTAAAACAAATCCCGTTTGCTAATTTCCCCCGGTCGCCAATCAGGCCAGGGCACAGTGCCATCCCTCTAGTCCCCGGCCCGGCCCGGCCCGGCGGTCCGCGTGCCGGTTGCGCAAAAGAGGGACGTCACTTTACCACTACTCCCCGGTCACTCCACGACCGCTCTCACCTGCAACTGCAGCAGCAGCGGCGGCGGCGGCGGCGGCGGCAGCAAACACCGACCCACCGCGGTATGAAAACACGGGGGTGAGGCAACGACAGCCGGTCCGCGCACTGCGAGTAGCGCCTGGCACCCGCCGCGGGAAAATCATAAAAATCACATTCTACATCGACGTTATCATCACACAGACAGGTAGGTGCGCCGAAGGTGGTGTGGAGCCCGCACTTACATCTGTTTTTTTTTTCTTTCCCCTACCTGGAATGCGCACGAGAGCGCAAAAGTGAATTTCGACTCTCACGGCCCCCCGCGAAGGGCCGCCGCCCCCCGCCGCCACGCGCGTACAGGTCCCCGGGCGGCACGGCCGCACTATCGGCCCTGCCGAAATGATTTATTCCCTCATTGTCTTGGAGGAGCGCGCGCGGTGGAAGGGGGGGGGGGGGGCGCGGGGAGGAAAAGAGATTGGAAAGTATAGTGGTGGCGATGCGTTCGGGCGGCCCCCAACAGCGAAAGCCCTTCTGCTGCCGCCGCCGCCGCGGGCCCCGAGGGGACACAACGCAGACGCAGTGTGATATTGTGCGTGCGTGCGTGTGTGTGTGTGTGTGTGTGTGTGTGTGTTGGTGTCCCGCCGCAACCAGCAGAATAATATGAGCCACCTCAACTAAATTTCTTATAAAATCTCAAAGCCATTAATTGGAGAGATGAGACAGACAGAGAGAGAGAGAGAGAGAGAGAGAGACAGAGACATAGACAGAGAGGTAGAGAAGATATGAGAGAGATCCAGGCGAGAGAGACAGAGAGAGGGAGAGCGAGAGAGAGAGTGAGAGAGCGAGAGAGATGGTCTGTCCACGCTGCGCTGGACAGTTGCCGCCGCGGTGCGCGATTTGCAACGAAAGTGGAAATGATTAATGAGGCGACGCGTCCCTAATAACGTTCCTGCCAGGGGCTGCCCGCAGATGGCCGCAGGTGCCCGCAGGTGCCGCTGCCGTCGCTACCACCACCTCTACAGCAGCTGCTGCAGCGGCGGCAGCGGCGGCGGCGTTCATTACCGAAAACTAACCAACAAACAATGCCGCACCAACGTTACGCCAATTCGCCCGGCCGGCCGGCCGCTCGGATCAGGCACGACAAGCAGGCGGCATGACAGCCAGGCAGCGCCGCGGATAAGCCGGCTCAACCGAGCGGCCAGCAGCAGACAATGAATGAACCAACCAACGGATGAATGAATGAATGACAAAGGTGATCAGCCGCGCGCGGCTCCGGGGAACGAAGGAGACGGGCCGGTCCTACAGCGGATATAGCAGAAGCGCCAACGAGGTCGTGGGGAGTGGGGAGCGGGGCGGGGGTCAGGAAGGGGGGGGGGGGGGCCTCGCCGCGGGCGGTAGGTCAGCGTCGACACCCCAACGCGCATGACGAATGGCATTGCCGTGGCAGCAGCGTCAGCCCAGTGGTTCGCGTGGCCGGCGCACCCCCCCCCCCCCTCCCCCCCCCCCCCCCCCCCCCCTCACCGCACCATGCGGGTCCGGCCCATCATCACCACAGGCAAGGTCAGAGTGCGACAACGCGCCGCCGCCGCCGCCCGCCGCCAACCCGCAGGGGGCCCCCCCGCGAACAACGCCTTTTAGAAACAATTACACCGCCGCGCGGACCCTGCTGGTGGCGCCACGCGCTCTGCTGGGCCGAGATTAAATCCAGCCGTATACACAACCAGCCTTATTCGGAAACTACATCACGCTGGTCCACATATATATATATATATATATATATATATATATATATATATATATATATATATATTCGACTCGGGAGTAGCTGCTGCAGCAGTTGCAGCAGCGGTGGCGGCGCGAGTTACATCACAATCAGGAAAGAAAACAAGGGGGGAAAAACAAGAAAAATGGCTGGTCGTCATTCACTGCAAATATATCTCGCTCCGTCCATTCCGTTCCGTCCGCCCTCGCCGCCGTGCCGCCGCCGCCCGTCGGACGCCCGCTCGTCCTCAGCGCCGTCGAAAAGTGCCATGGTAATTTTCGAGAGGCGAAGCGGCGAGGCGATATCGCCGCAGTTCTCCCGCGGCCCGGTGGGGGCCGATGGGGGCCGGGCGCCGCATCTCGATTCCACCATCGTCTCCCGGCGGGAGGCGCGGCAGCGGCGGCAGCGCCACTCCGGCAGGCAGCTTTCTCTCACACACTTGTCGATGGGCGCATAGCAGTTGCCGCCTGACATGACACCGCAGTCGCCTCCACAATGCTCATTGGCAGGCATCATATCGTCTATATATATACATATACACATATATGTTCCGGCCGCTCTATGAGGAGCTGGATGACATGCCCGCTCCGCTGCTTTGCTTCCCCCCCCCCCCCCCCCGCAAGTCCAAGGTGACTTATTTCTGCTCCTCGTCAGACACACACGCCGTCACCGTGTCGTGCGGAGCTGTAGCGAAGAGAGAGAGAGAGAGAGGGGGGGGGGGGGGGTACGCCGTGAGCAATATCACCACACCTGTGCTCTATACTCCGCGGCTGCACAGGTGTGAAAGGGAGCCTGATAACAGCACCGCTGTCCCGTGCGAGCGAGCGCGACAGAGGGAGAGAGAGGCAGGCAAACATAGAGAGAGAGGGCGGGCGAGGAAGGAGAACGCCAGTGCGCGCGAATGGGACGTTAATTCAAATCGAATAAGACCGCTCATTGGGGACGGCCTGGGACGGGCCGCGGCCCTCGGGCCTCGCGCCAGGCCAAACTGGGTCGTTGCATCAGATGCACGTCAGCGCCAAGGCGCCAGCCAGGAGGTGATATCGACACGCGGAAAAGGGACGCTGCCTGACACGTAACCGGCAGATGTGATAATGTCTTTTTAACTGCGGCACCGCCAGCGCCCGACAGGTTAGTATCGCATGGGCCCGACCCTCAAAGCCCTTCCCTTCTCCCTTATGTTTGCGTGTGGTACAGGCGACATGGGCGGGCGGCGTCCACCGCCACGTTAGTGGATGTCATTCGCAGCGATCCCTCCTGCATTACTCGCAATGCCATGTGTGAAACGGGGTCGTGATGTTCAACGCGAGGCGCGCGAGTAGAGGAAAAGATATAAGCGCGACGTCGTCTGCGGCGCAGCAAGTACCCGTGTCATCCGCAAATCCTCGGTACAACGTCGCATACAGCACGAGAGATAAGGACACCAAACACCTCTCATTATGAAGGAATGGGACCTCTCTACCGCTCTGCGGCCCGCGCCGTCCTCTTCCGTCCTGCGGCCTGCTGAAGCTGCTGAGGATGAGGACGAGGAGGCGGCGCGGGGGAGGACGACCAGGAGGCTACTGATAAAGTGGGCCGCGAACGAGTCCTTCCTGTACACTACGGCGGCAGCGCCTTGCAACAGTGGATGCAGACGCCCCCCCCCCACACGTTTGTTGGAGTTTAGTAGTGATACACCGACGCGGTTCGCGGTGGCTGTGAGTAAGGGACAAAGGCGTCGCCCTGGAGAGCCAGGAGTCACGACCGGCCTCGAGTCTCTTCCATCCCTCTTGAATTTGTCCAATGCTGCCAAACACGTGGAGCCAGAAACAAGGCGAAAAGCCCTGGAGTGTCATGTCGGGTAGCACGCAGAACCGGTACACGCACACCTACGTACTCACACACACACACACACACACACACACACACACGTGTGCCCAACCACGCGCGGCCCCAAAGGTCGTCCGGTCTGATCCGGTCCGGCGGCAGTTGTGCACCGTTCGTTCGCTCTTCACTTTACACGTGTGCGATGGGGAAGGGAAGAGGGGGGAAGAGGGGGGAAGAGGGGGGAAGAGAGGAGAGAGAGAGAGAGAGAGAGAGAGAGAGAGAGAGAGAGAGAGGGGGGGGGGGAGGCTGCCTGAGAGCCCGCGGGTCACACCGACGGGCTTCAGTTGGTTAATAATTCGAGATCAAGGCCGCGAACGCCATCAGCACGAGAGCTTCCAAAATGTCAACAGTTCGCATGTGCCGTGTGTGTGTGTGTGTGTGTGTGTGTGTGTGTGTGTGTGTGTGTGTGTGTGTGTGTGTGTGTGTTTGCATGCAGCGACATTTGCATCATATACTTGTCTGCATGTCGTGCCGTCCCAGCGCCAGCGGAAGATTCCGCACCGTCTGCACCGAGAGGGCAAACTCCAGCGACACTCGCTCATCGTCGCCCCCCCCCCCCCTCTTTCTCCCTCTCACTCTCTTTCACACACACACACACACACACACACACACACACTCTCTCTCTTGCCTCTCTCGAAAGCTCCATAGTGGCCGAGGCTGGCCCGGAGGCAGCACCGCGACCGCGTCGACCAACAGCGACCGAAGACTGGAAAAATTGAAAACCATGACGGCGCGGGGGGACGGGGGCGTCGTCGCGTTGCCCTGGCGATCGCGGCGACGGCGTCGGCGGCGCGGAGTTTTCGCGGCCACCCAATCAGCACCACGGCGACGACGACGGCGGCGGCGGCGGCGGCGGCTCGGCGCTCGGAGCCCCCGCCCCCCCGCGGCCCCCCGCGGCCCCCGCAGGCCCCCCGCATACCGCCGGCCCGGCGAGAGCCGCGCGACTCCCGTTAGGAAGATGACGGTACAGGGCAAACACTGAGCTGCTGCCTACATCGCCTCCGCCCGCCGAGGCCGCGGAGCCGCGCTGGAGCCACGCTGGAGCCGCGGTCCAGCCGACCCGCGGCCCGTGGAGACTCCAGACCGAGGCCTGCTCACGGACTCCACGCTGAAAGACACTTACCACCCACTAGAGAGGCTACAAGCTACACCAGTCTAGTTTTTTTTTCGGGGTTGTCAATTTCCCAATATACGGGGTTTTTCTGACCCTTGCGCCGGGCACGTCCGCATCATCACGAACAGAGTACCACAGACTCAGACAGCCAGCCTCCGCTGCCTCCAGGGCCGGTCTGCAGCGCCCTCCGCGGCCCTGACGTCCGCGGGGCCGAGCTTTGGCAGCAGCCTCCAGCAGCCTCCAGCAGCCTCCAGCAGCCTCCAGCAGCCTCCAGCAGCCTCCAGCAGCAGGGCCGCCTGCGGTATGTGGGCTGGGTGCGCCGCGGGCCCAGAGAGGCGGCGCGGGGGCCAGCGCGGGCCGGCCTGGCGGGGCCGGTGCGGCGCGGGCTGTCTACGTAGCCGGGGGCCGCGACGGCCGATTGGATGAGACCAATTCAGGGCGGGTCGGGCCGGGCCACACGGACGGACCGCTATACACGGCCGCCGCCGCCGCGCCGCTGCTGCCGCCGCCGCCGCCGCTGCCCGCTGGCCGGCTCTCCAAACACAGAGTACCTGTTCCCGAGGCGCGGTTACTCAGGCCGCATCATGCCCGCATTTCATCCGCGCTCACGAACTTAAAAAAAATGTTTATTTTTTAAAAATTGTACTTTATATTTTATTTGTGACGTCGTTTATTATAATGATTGCGTGTGGGGTCGCACGGGCGCATATTGCGCCTTCCCTCATAAACCACCCACACGAGCGGCGAAAGTCTGCTAGGAGAACTAAAAGAGCGGAGCACTTTTTTTTTCGGCGCACACCCCGCGGCCGAGCCCCGCTTCCCGTTGCTGCGCTGCTCCCACCGACACATTTCTATCTCGCCAGATTTTCGAGACGCCGCCCACCTCTAATCACGGACAAACCCGGCCCGGCGGCGGCAGCGGCGGCGGCGGCCCGTGCAAACTGGGCCGCGATCCCATCTCAAGCCGACCAGGACGAACTCAACATTTTTCGGTCAAAAAAAAAAATGTACGGTGAAATTTCGTGAGGGCACACACACACACACACACGTCTGGTGGACCATACACGGAGTGTGTGGTGGTGGGACGCGCCATCACATACAGTGTAGTAAGGCTCGATGGGTGATGAAGCTCCGACCGCCGTGCGCCGCCGGCTGGACTCTCTATGGCCCATCAAAGTGGGAGGGAGAGAGGCGGGGAGGGGAAAGAGTGAGAGAGGGAGGGAGAAAGAGGCCAGCCTAGTTTGGGTCAGTTCGGTGAGCGACACACTAACGGCGCACAGGGACGACACGCCGCCGCCGCTGCCGCTGCCGCTGCTGCTGACCGGGTTTGTTCAGAGCAGAGCCACGCAGAGCCACGCCTCTGTGCTGCGCTATGGTGCAGGGCCCATCCCCATCCATCCAGCAGCGAAGCGGCGATGACCACCACTCACGCACCTCGTGAAAATACACACACAGGCGCACACACACCAACACACACACACACATAGACACACACAGACACAAACACACACAACACAGACACACACACACACACACAGACACACACACACACGCACTTTCAAAACGCGCCCCAATAAACACTACCTGTCGACGGCTACTTTTTTCCGCCGTTTCACGGGAGACGCGCACACAGAACGTGACCGAGGCGTCCCGATGCGGATAGAAGCGGACGGGCACCTGCCGCCGGCTCTATCCTCACGCTCCCCTCGCCGCCTCGCCGAGGACCCCGGCACGGCGGGCGCGACAGGTACCGCAGCCTTCACCACCACCTCACCCCGTTACAGTCTTTCACTTTCCTTCTCACAGCTGGGCGGCACTCGCATCCGTGGCCACGACGCACGACTGTGAACGCACGAATGAGCGGCGTCAAAGTGACGACATACTCGGGGTGCGGCTGCCTGATGAATCGTCACAGAAACTCTAGTCATAATTTGACGCACAAATTCGACAGCGCCGCGACAAAGTCCGTGTTCCATCAAACGAACGCCGCGAACAGTACATAGGTGCGCGGGCTTTCTCCGCTGTCCCCCTCCCGAGCAAAATCGTGTTGAGAAGAATCGAACAACAACGCCACAAATGAAGAATTTCAAGGGAAATTGAGCCTGCAGCAGCGGCAAACTTGCTCACGTCGGCGTGGCGTACGTACCGCTACGCCATTCATCACGGATCCTACCCCGCCCGGCGCGGCACGGCACGGCACGGCCTTCCTCTGACCTCCCAAAGGGCCTCTCTTTCTCTCGCATCGCATTCCGGAGCGGCAAGTTTGTAATGACCGCGTCGGCCACCCAGCGGCGCGGACCGGCACGGACCGGCGGGGACGAAGTGCGCCGACCCGAGGACGGCAATCATTCAGCGCCTCGCGACCAGACACAAATCTGCTGTACTATATAGAAATTGTCAAAAAAAAAAAACCAAAAAAACCGTATTTTGCAGCCAAATAATTAATAATAATAATAATCTTGCCAAGGATCCAGCACGAGACCCTCTCACGAGACTCGAGCGGGCTCGCCTCTTTCCCCGCCCGCTCACTCAAATGACTCGAGAATCAATTTTGAGAGCGCGCAGCGCTCGCGGCACGACCGCGGCGGCGCCGCGCTGCACTTGACTCGGGGCCCCTCGGCCGGCCCGTCACTCACAGCCCGGAGGAGGAAGGAAGCCGGGCCGGAGAGTCGTGAGCGTGGAATGATGTGTCCACCACACCTTTCTCCGGCTCGGATAGCTCATGACCAGCGACAACCTTGGAACGCGAGCGCGGCGGACCGCATCCGGCGGCCGGGAGCCGGCGCTCGGTGTAACCCTGTAACCCCTCCCGCCACGCCCCGCCACGCCCCGCCGCTACATCTCATCTCGCTGGAATGCGTAAATGGGCGTCTGACGACGGCGCGGCGGCGCGCAAGCTTCGCACGGATCTCTGCTGCCCCGCCTCGCCTTTGCAAAGCGCCACAGGGGTTGTGCCCGTCCCCTATGCTACACTCCCAAAGACAAAATCGTTTCTGACCTGCTTGAGCTCAGGCAAGCTCAACCAAGTCTAAAAATAACTTCACAGCCGAAGAGTACAAAATTTTCCCGAATGAGATGCAAAACTGTCCTCTTTAAAACAAAAGTCTTTGTTTCAAAAATTTCGCAAAAAATTCACTCATGTTTGGAGTCTGCAGCCTACAACATTATCAAAAATGCCCTAAATATATATATTCTGTAAAAAATATTTAAAAAAGGTTGGAGGCCAGCACTCATTTATTTGAAGCTTTCCGCGCGGAGTGGTTCAAAAATCCTGTTCAACCCCCTCGAATTTGAAACTACTCGCACGTGCGCGCCCAAAAGAACGCGCTTATCCGAGCGGGACGCGTCCAGCAGCGAGAGGCAAGAACGCCCGACGGACTCCAACGTTATCGGGCCGCGGCAAAGCCCCTCGGGCGGAAGGCACTTTCGGAAGTGCGACGTCCCTTCACTCCGAGCCGCTAAGAGTTTATTAGCCCTCTTCGCCGGGGCGTTCGAAAAGGCCCGTGCGGAGATGAGGTGGGGCCCTTCTCTTCCCTTCGCTTGAGCGCGGGGCGGAGAGGGCGGAGCAGCGCCTCGAGAGACGCAACGGGGCATCGCCACCGCCGCCGCATAGCCGGCGCTCACAGCGGAAGAAACACGGGCAGAACCAACAAACAAACGAACAGCCGGCGGTGGTAATACAGCAGTGCACTTTTGGCGCGCGGCAGTGCCAATAACCGAGAGCAGCCGTAAAGGCAGAACACCTCTCAGCGGCGCGCGCTTCCCTATGGCGCGGCACAACTTCCGACTGCGCATAGCGGCGGCTGCGCAGCAGCAGCGGCACGGCAGTCCCACGACACAGACGCGCCACGCCGAACACCCCGCGAAACAGGAGATGTATATATAAGTCAATGAGAACGGGCAGGGAAAGGCAGGGACACCTTTCACAAACAACATTAGCAGAGCGGCATTGCGGCAGTGCGCACGCGGCCCGGCAGGACATGCAGTCTGCGGACCTACAGCTGGCGCTCGCATCATCATTAATCCCAGAGTTAACTTGAGCACCACGACGACAGCGAAGCCAACAGCAGCGGCGGCGGCGGCGGCGGCGGCGGCGGCGGCGGGTTCAACTACCTCGTTGCACTTCGCACTCACTCACTACAACGCGCCACGCTCGGAGAGCAGCGCAGTCAGTCGCAGAGCAGTCATGTTCAAACTTCCCGCCGACGACGGCGGCGGCGGATAGACGTTCGGCGACGTCTTTCGCTCCATATTCTTCGACACAATAATGCCGACTTCTCAACGGTCAACACAATTCGTCGTTTCTCGCCAATAAACTCTTGAAAACACGTTCACGTCAGGCATCTGTTTGGCGTTTCTTGGCCAGAACACGGGAGTCCAGCATGAATACATACACACAATCGAGGGCGTGTCACTAGACAAAAGAGCCGCACTGAGATGGAAAGGGGGGCCGCGTACGCGCGGGCAGTGCATGCAGTGCGTGCAGTGCGCGGTGTTCGGACATTCTGAGAGAGCCGGCGGTGATGACACAGGACGGACGGCCCGGGGCGGTGCCGGGGCGGTGGCCGGGGGCGGCGGGGGCACTGGGCGTGGCGGGCCGCCATGTGAGCGACCCAGTTCGGGGCTTCCCTCGGCCCGGCGCCACCGCTGCCGCCACGACGCAACTCGGCTTGTTGTTGACATTCTCCGCGGAAAAAAAAAGACTTGGTGGCCGCGGGACACCGGGAGCACCGCGAGGCGCGCCCGCGAGGACGCGTCGCGGTGCCGAGCCCCGCTGCAGTGCCGCAGGGAGGTCTGCTTACGTAGGGCTTTCGTTGTTAGGCGTGTTGCCTACTTCCCCGGGAATCATTTCTGACGTTCGTTCATTACTTTTTTTTTGTTGTGGAGCAGGCCTTCCCCACCCACTTCCCCTCTCCCTTTTAAAACCGCACCTGCCCTGCGGGGCCCTGCGGAGCCCTGCGGGGCCCTGCGCGCCCTGCGGCCCTGCGGAGCCCTTGCGGGGCCGGCGCGGCGGCGCGGCCACACAGCGAGCACCTCGGGCACCAACCTGCGGCGCGCAGCACGGCGCAGCTTCACGGTCCGCTGTACAAAACGTGTCCCGATTCGACACACGTCGCCGCTCGTGCCCCGGCAGGTCCTCTGCGAGGCGCACGTCCGTCCGTGCAGCGCCTGGCCGACGGAGCCGCCGCCGCCGCCGACGCCGCCGGGGCAAGTGCATAGCGCGCGGCCACGGCAGCGGAAACAACAAATTTGAAAAAAAAAATACAAACTCATTCTTTTGTTTTAATTCCGGAAAGTCTCTGACGGTCGGTCTGGCGATGGTCTTCATGACGAGCACACCGACTTGCCTCTGAAGGGCCCGCGGCGATGTGGTCTAAGCAAGACAAGGTGTCTAAAGCTTTCGCGGTCCCGAAAATGTCGAGTCCCCTAAAAATTTGGGGGACTAGAGACCCTATGATGGTCTCCACCACACATGACAGACTCGTGCGACGGCTGCGATGTGTGGCCGCGGCGGGAAGGGCTGTTCGCGTCGCCACGCCGCTGCCATTCACCCGCGTGCGACGGGGCGTCGGGGGCCGCGTCCGGAGCGCGTGCGGCTCCCGCGGCAGCTGCGCACGGCCGGGCCTGCAGCTGGGCGGCACAGCGACAGGTGCCTCGGACGCGCCCTGGGCAGCTGCCAGTCACGCGGGAAAGTGCTTCGGTCGGCAAACACGCCGGCAACGACGACTGCTCCCCGTTGCCGCGGTCGGTCTCTCAGGCCTCCGGCCGAGCCTCCAGCCGCGCCAGCCCGCACCGGCGGCCTACCCTACGCGTTTCACTCCAAAGCCGCGCCGCGCCGCGCCGGAGAGAGAAAGGTCACACCGAAGCATCCGAGACAAGTGACACCTTCTCCCCCCCCCCCCCCCCCCCCCCTCGGAGGCGCAGCGCACCTGCCGCGGCAGGAAGAAGGGCCGAGATATCTCCTCAACCACCATGCCAGGGCGGCCGAGGCCGAAAGTGAAGATGAGTCTGTTCTGTGAAATATTTCAGTTTTTAAAAGTTTTATTTTCGAATGTGAACTTCTGGTGTACTGTTGTTGTCGCTTCGTTACAGATGATGCCGTTGCATCATTCGGGTGACCGTGAGCGTCCCGTACGTAATTTAATGCCGCCCCCCCCTTCCCTCCTGAGGCACCCTTTTCCTTCTCTGCCGCTCGTGGGGGGACGATGCACCTGTCTGGAGGGAGTCCCCCCCCCCCCCCCCCGCCGTCACCAAATCCTTCCCTTCCCGGGCGCGGAGGCGTCGGCGGCGGCGGCGGCGGCGGCGGCGGCGGCGGCGGCGGCGGCGGCAGCGGTGGCAGCGACGGGAAGTGACTAAACGCTCCGAGTCGCATGGCAATCAGGGGGGAAGAGAGGAGAATCCTTGCATCCGGCCATTCGCAAGGCCGGCCGGCGCGGCGCGCGGGTCGACGACTTGTCAAAAGTACACCGCGACGAAAAAAAAACAAACTTCTCGAACGCGGACGGAACATTATTTTTAGTCGGCCGCAAGCAAAGCAGCGTTTTAATCGCCATTACTCGGCCGTTGCACTTACGTTACGCCCCCCGCAGCGTTCGTGAATAATCATCGCTGGGGCTCCTGATACACTCCGGACGCTCGCAGCTGCGAGGGGATCCTCAATTATATTGAAATCAAACGGCGGCGGCGGCGGAGGGAGACAGTGAGATGAAATGTTTATTTTTTCCAAAAGAAATTACTCTTTTTTTTCTGGACGGTTGATCCTGACGCCGTGGCGCACGATCCTCGCCTGCCGGCGCCGGAGGTCCTGGAAGTCCTGGCGGCTGCGGCGTGCGCCGCGGCTGGGTGTTGGCCGGCGGCCCCGCGCCGGCCCCCCGTCGACTCGTTATTTCGAGTCTAGGCGAGCAAAACACAAGCGACAGCAGAGCCGCGGCCGGCGAGGAAAAGACGAGAAAAACCGCAAAGTAAGCAAAGCATGGCAAAGCAGGGCCGGAGCCTGCAATGAGGCGGTTGTCACGGCTCACGCCCGCCCACCCCGGCCCAGGCGCACCGGCCATGCTATGGCATGATGGACTACTTGGCTGCGGGCAGGTTGTATCGGCTTGGCGCTGACCCAATACCACGACGCCGGCCCCGCATCTCAACACGCATCTCCGGCCCCACCGGGCCCCACCGGGTCCCAACCCGGACCGGAAAAACCCGACGAGGAGGAAGACATTCTCCAACAGGGACACCCATCGTGCCAAAACGGCGAAGGTGACCCGGTTCGGGGCGGCGGCCGGCCGGGACGCGGTGGGCCGCGCTGCCGCCGCCCCTCCGAGGACGACGCCCAGGTGTGACAGAGAGAACCCCCCCCCCCCCTCTAGTCAGAGAGAGACACACACACGGCACTCCCTGGTGGTGACGGTGGTCTACGGCGGACACAATTACCCCGGCGCCACACACACTCAAACTCGGGCGAATTTTGCTCCCTTTGGTTTCCGGACCACCCAATCAAGGCGAGGCGGCAGAAAAGAGGGCCGACCGCACCGCAGAGCGGCCCGAGAGCGGCGACTTGCTGCGGTTCCCGCGCCAGCCTCCCCGGCGCCCCGAAGAGCGAAAGCAGAGAGGGACGTGCGAGGCTCGCCTAGTGCCAATACACACCCAGTGGGACCCCACAAGCAAAGTAAAAAGTCGCAAAAATGGCATATCCGAGTGTTGCCAAATTGTGCAACATCGTTCCAGACTTGTTCCGGTTCTCACGCACAGCCCCGGTTAAAACTTACATCTAAATAAGTGGAAGGTAATGATAATCAGGTGTGCAGTACAGTGGGCAAAATTTGCAGAACCCATTCTGACTTTACACTAGTTACGGTGCCCGGAAATTAATATTCAATTAGTAAGTGCCCAGAATAAATTAAGACAAACTTAAAACAAACCAAATATCAGGGCTAGCTTTACTATTGATCAGTGGACAGAGTCTGTAGAACCCATTCTGATTTTACACTAGTTATGGCACCCCGAAATTAATAATGAAGCATGAGCTGCCCAGAGGAAATTAAGACAAATCTAAATAAAAAAGAACAAATATCAGTGCTAGCTTTACTATTGATCAGTAGGCAGAGTCTGCAGAACCCACTCTTATTTTACACTAGTTATGGCACCCCGAAATTAATAATGAAGCATTAGCTGCCCAGAGGAAATTAAGACAAATTTAAAAAGCAATAACAGTGCTAGCCTTATTATTGATCAGTGGACAGAGTCTGCAAAACCCATTCTTATTTTACACTAGTTATGGCACCCTGAAATTAATAATGAAGCATTAGCTGCCCAGAGGAAATTAAGACAAATCTAAAAAAAAAACAAATATCAGTGCTAGCTTTACTATTGATCAGTAGGTAGAGTCTGCAGAACCCACACTGATTTTACACTAGTTACGGTGCCCTGAAATTAATATCCAAGTAGTAGGTGCCCTAAAGACAAATTTAAAACAAACCAAATATCAGTGCTAGCTTTATTATTTATCAGTGGGCAGAGTCTGCAGAACTCATTCTGATTTTACACTAGTTACGGTGCCCTGAAATTAATATCCAAGTAGTAGGTGCCCAGAAGAAATTAAGACAATTCTAAAACAAACCAAATATTAGTGCTAGCTTTACTATTGATCAGTGGGCAGAGTCTGCAGAACCTATTCTGACTTTACACTAGTTACGGTGCCCTGAAATTAATATCCAATTAGTAAGTGCCCAGAATAAATTAAGACAAATTTAAAACAAACCAAATATCAGGGCTAGCTTTACTATTGATCAGTGGACAGAGTCTGTAGAAACCATTTTGATTTTACACTAGTTATGGCACCCTGAAATTAATAATGAAGCATGAGCTGCCCAGAGGAAATTAAGAAAAATCTAAATAAAAAAGAAAAAAAAATCAGTGCTAGCTTTATTATTGATCAGTGGGCAGAGTCTGCAGAACCCATTCTGATTTTACACTAGTTATGGCACCCCGAAATTAATAATGAAGCATTAGCTGCCCAGAGGAAATTAAGACAAATCTAAAAAAAAAAAAACAAATATCAGTGCTAGCTTTACTATTGATCAGTAGGCAGAGTCTGCAGAACCCACTCTTATTTTACACTAGTTATGGCACCCTGAAATTAATAATAAAGCATTAGCTGCCCAGATGAAATTAAGACAAATCTAAAAAAAAAAAAAAATATCAGTGCTAGCTCTACTATTGATCAGTAGGCAGAGTCTGCAGAACTCATTCTGATTTTACACTAGTTATGGCACCCTGAAATTAATAATGAAGCATTAGCTGCCCAGAGGAAATTAAGACAAATCTAAAAAAAAAAAATTTATCACTGCTAGCTTTACTATTGATCAGTAGGCAGAGTCTGCAGAACCCATTCTTATTTTACACTAGTTATGGCACCCTGAAATTAATAATGAAGCATTAGCTGCCCAGAGGAAATTAAGACAAATCTAAAAAAAAAACAAATATCAGTGCTAGCTTTACTATTGATCAGTAGGTAGAGTCTGCAGAACCCACTGTGATTTTACACTAGTTACGGTGCCCTGAAATTAATATCCAAGTAGTAGGTGCCCTTAAGACAAATTTAAAACAAACCAAATATCAGTGCTAGCTTTATTATTTATCAGTGGGCAGAGTCTGCAGAACTCATTCTGATTTTACACTAGTTACGGTGCCCTGAAATTAATATCCAAGTAGTAGGTGCCCAGAAGAAATTAAGACAATTCTAAAACAAACCAAATATTAGTGCTAGCTTTACTATTGATCAGTAGGCAGAGTCTGCAGAACCCATTCTGACTTTACACTAGTTACGGTGCCTTAAAACAAATTTAAAACAAACCAAAGATCAGTGCTAGCTTTATTATTTATCAGTGGGCAGAGTCTGCAGAACTCATTCTGATTTTACACTAGTTACGGTGCCCTGAAATTAATATCCAAGTAGTAGGTGCCCAGAAGAAATTAAGACAATTCTAAAACAAACCAAATATCAGTGCTAGCTTTACTATTGATCAGTAGGCAGAGTCTGCAGAACCCATTCTGACTTTACACTAGTTATGGCACCCTGAAATTAATGTCCAAGTAGTAGGTGCCCAGAAGAATTAACACAAATTGAAAACAAACCAAATATCAGTGCTAGCTTTACTATTTACTAGTTTGCAAAGTTTGCCGAACCTATACTGACTTTAAAGTAGTTATGGCACGTTAAAATTAATATCCAAGTATTAGCTTCCTAGAAAAAATTATGACAAACCCAGAAGAAAAAAAATATTTACGATAGCTTTATTATTAATCAGTGTGCAAAGCCCTCTTTATTTAAAAAATGCGGTTTTGACCAAGGGTTCGCGTGATAGAACCAGAACTATGGAACAATGCATAAGAAGTACGGGACAATTCGAAGGCGGTGGGCGAGGATCAGGTATTGCGATGCACCCCGCGCGGAAGGCCAGGCGGAACACACACACACAGGCAGCCCCCCCCCCCCCCCCCCACACACACACACACCTTCCACCAACCCCTCGGCGGGCCCGTGGGCGAGCCATGTGGAGCCGTGCGAAGCCAACAACTGATCAAGGTCATTGCTCCTCGGCGCCTGCGGGCAGCGCTGCAGGGGGGGGGGGGGGGCCACGGTGCATTCCATCCGTGTGCGGAACGTCGTCAGCCGACAGTATTCGAACCTCGCGACGGCTCCTGTTCGGAGGCGTGGCAGCAGGGCAGGCCTCAGTCACGTACACATCCGCCCGTCGCCCAAAAGGCTCAAACCCCACACCGCCCAGAGAAAACTGCCGAGGCCCAAATAGCGATACAATACAGCAGTGAGTCGGGATCCGGATCAATTCCGCCTCGAGTCGCTTACGGTACATGTGATACCGAGGAGCTGCCGCTGGGAGCTGCTTTCCCGAGTCCTTTGTAGGCCAGGCGCGTGTGGCTGACCGGTCCGAACTCTCCAGATCCAGACCACGTTCCTCAACCCTAGTTATCGAACCCGGACCGAGGAGCCCCGACGCCCCGCAGACAGAAGCATCGCCTTCCGACGCCCCATCCCCGGATGTCACCGGCTCAGGGCCCGGGCCCGGCCGCGGCGCGCACAAAGCCGGCCGCAGACTCGCCGATTAGCATTCCCAGTAATGGCAGGACAAAGTATTTTCAGTTGTCCTCCTTCTTTTCCTTCCGTCAAGACGACGACTCCGTTTCGTTTCGAGCAAAAGTTTTTTTGTGCCGCTCGCTCCGAACGCCGTTTTCCGGGGGGAGGGGAAGGGGAAGGGGGAAGGGAAGGGGGGAGGGGAGAGGGAAGGGGGAAGGGAAGGGGGAAGGGAAGGGGGGAGGGGAGGGGGAGGGGGAAGGGAAGGGGGGAGGGAAGAGGGAGGGGAAGAGGGAGGGGAAGAGAGAAGGGTAAGGGGGAAAGGGACGTAGAGGAAAAATTAGAAAGGCAGGGCGTGGAGTACTCGAACCCGCGGCCCTCGTCAGGCTGTACAGAGGTAGGTACGGTCGGGAGTGAGGAGAGGAGGCGTGGACGCTCCGCTCGGACGGGGGACTTGATGTGGTCGTGGCACAAGGCGCGCGCGGACGGCGCGCCGCGAGGGCCGCGAGGACCTCGAGGCCGCCGCCGCTCATACGGGGAAGCGAGAGGGTTGGGGGGCGGAAGCCAGCGAACGGACGGGGCGGCGACGGCAGGCGCGCCGCTACCCCCCCCCCCCCCCCCCAACGGTTCTCCTATAAGAGCTTGTTAGGAGGGCCCGACCCTAAGCCACGATCGGCCGTCAACTACTTGTCCTCAGAGGGGACCAGCCACCGCGGAGATCAAAGAGCGAGTTTGTTAACTCAGTTGTTAAGTTACCGCTGGTTCTAGGACCGAACCCCCCTAAAAGGGAGCCCTGACCTACACCACCGGCATCTGTATCACCTCCCCCCCCCCTTCCCTCCCTCCAGCCACACTACCCCTTTTGACCACGTGGACGTGGTGTCACCAACAAAGTTTCGCCTCTAAACATCTTTGTTTGGTCTTTTCTTGAGCGCGGCTTTCGCTGAGCGTCCCGCCCGCCCCTGGCTCTGCTGCACTCACCCAGTGCAGGCGGCGTGTTTGACTGCGGCGGTGAGGTGCATCGACACGTGCGGCACTCACCATTAGACGGAGGAAGCCTGGAGGGCGACAGCAGTCGCGATGTTATATCCACACAGCGGGCGCGCACTCTTGACTATACCGTCACTTGAAAATTTTCGTTTTTGACGAAACACTTTGAACACTTTGAACTAGAACACACTGCTGGTCCACAACGTTGTCGCACAAATACACACATACACGCACAATTTCGATAACACCACTACACGCGCACACACACGCATTCACACACGAGACGACGTGTTGACGGCGAAGTTGACGGCGAAGTTGACGGCGACGGTGACGGCGGCGACGGCGACGGCGACGGCGACGGCGACGGCGACGGCGGCGGCGGCGGCGGCGGCGGCGGCCCGTCCACGTCGAGCGCGCGGCGTCGGAGACGGGACCCGGCGGCGGTCAGGGCCTCACTGAGCAGGGAGGAGAGAGAGCGACGCGAACAGAAGGGAACGAGTCAAACCGCCAGCCGCCGCCAGCGGCGGCGGCAGTGGAGTCGGCCGGGCCGGGCGATGCTGCAGGTGCCGCTGCCACCGCCGCCGCCGCCGCTCCAACGGCCGGCCCCTCCCCCCTTCCCCACCGCCCACTCCCCACCCCAACCCGCCCAGCCGGCCGGTCCGGCACGTCCTGCGGGTTAGGTTAGGTCCTGCCTCACCGGTGGTGTCCCCCCCCCCCATTCCCTCCTCTTCTCACCTGTCGCAGACCCGAGTCCCGTGGGACCTGCCTCTCCCTGCCCCTAGCCGGCCAACGGCAGCAACCCAGCGGGGTGCAGGTATCTCGTGTACTGGAGACTCGGAGACTTTTCAGCGAAAACTGAGTGTTGTATATTAATTTACATTTGTATTGGATTAAAATTTACAATACTGCGGCCGCACCAGTTTACGCCGGTACTGCCCCGACTTGGGCGAACTCAAACATTTCGTTCCCTCAGAACGGTCTTGAAACAAATCATAGAGAGCTGTAGAGGAGTTTCAGAGAAGGAGGTTCGAACCTTTCAAACTTGGCGGTATACATCAGCGCCTCTCTGGTTCTCGTGGCGGGCACGAGAACTAGCACCGGTTCGTAAGGCGCACTCTTGTGGAACATACCCTTTTGTTGTGATGTGAAAAAAAGAAACAAACTATAGGAGGAGCGTTAATGTTGAACCAAATAATGTCTCCCAAAGGAGAGGAGATTCTGCAAGGCTTCAAAGTGTATCCTTTCAGCTCGTGTAGATGAACTGGTTATTTTTTATATATATTTAATCCATGTTGTCTGTGACGCTATCGTGATGAGCGACACCAACGCCAATCATTAGGTTAGTCGTTATTAGCAGACGATACATCGTATAAAATTGTTTCAAAGCAACTTTTAATTTCAAACATTTTCTGATTATCCATTTTTGAGTAAGACTGCCGACTACGTAGGGCGTAGTTTCCTTGCAATGTGCCCTTGGTGTGTTCTGTGCTTACCCATTCAATTTCAGCTTAGGCATTCACCTATTTCATTATTTTCTTAGCTACTCGATCAGAAATTGGTTGAATTTGCGTGATGCTGACTCAGGCCGAATTCTTTGGCAAGGCAATGAGGACTTGTGAGTGTAAAATAACACATCTTCAGTTTTCTTTTTGGTTCCTTTTGTCATGTGTGTTTTATTTCATTTGCTAACTTCACAGGTCAGTGCCGGATTGTGAACATGAAGCTCGAGTGCCAAAGAAAATTTTGCAGTGCCGTGCTGTTTCACGAGAAATAAATTTCTCTTCTGTTGAACCAATGGATAAATTTCGTTTGGAGCAGAAGGTTCTATTCAAGGTATAGTGAAGTAACTAATATTTTTCTTTCCTGTAAATACTGTAAATTTTAAAGTTTCTGCAGAATACTAAAGTATTCTTGTATTGTTGATGAAACATTTCAGGGACGTTGTTTGGAAGAGTGGTTTTTTGATTTTGGCTTTGTTATCCCACACTCAACGAACACATGGCAATCTGTGATTGAAGCTGCTCCAGAAAGTCAAATGATGCCTGCTGCAGTTCTGAGGTTGGTTCATTTTGGAGTCATTTTTAAAGTTAGTTTGAATTTTAATTCTAACATTTTAAATTTCTTTTGTAATTTATAGTGGAAACATTGTCATTGAGACCAAGTTTTACAATGGAGAAGATTTGGTGTCTACATCTAAGGTTCGACTATACTATGTGTAAAGATACCAAGAATTTTTGCATTTTAAGAGCACATGTGGCGCGGGCTTCTGATAAATTAATCAGCTTTGTGATTTTTTCCATTGCATATTTTTTCTTTGCTAATGAGAAGTAAAATTATGATCTCAAAAGATTATTTGGCCTACAGTATGACTGGTTAGTGAATTCAAACAAGATTAATGTTCAGCTTAGTGTGAGCTTTGTGCAATCTTTCTGAATCTGTTATTACATTAAACCCCCATACTATTTTCTGTATAACTGCAGAGGCCTACATTCCATTTTCTATTCAATTTTTCTAACCAGCATTTTAAATTAAGTCTTTATCACATAGAATTGTTTCAATTCATTTAGTGTTTCACTTCTGTTGTGTTAGGCACTAGTTTAGTTTTAAAAAGTTGTGACACATTTAGTACATGTTGTGCCATGACAAGAACAAGAAAATCTGAAGAATCTTTGATTTTTGAGGGTCCAATTCTGCACTGTGTGCTTTTTATACATTTTGATGACCTACTAAATTTCTAGAACCAGAAGGAACATTTAAACGTGGAGTTGTGCCTCAGACAATATAAAAATTTACCCCAATTTTCTAATGTAAAGAAACCAATCATGCAGTGTCTTTTTAAAATTCAAAATTTTCCAAATTCTATTCATTTTGTTGGTTAATTTTGTTTATCTTGTTATGTTATGCATGGTCTTGTGTCATCTCGAGGTTTTATTGACCAGATACTAATGTGAACTTGTGTAGAAGACTGATAACTGCAGAGAAAAGATCTGAGTAAGTTTTAAATGAGAAGAAAACTTCTTTGTGCTATACAAAATTTTATTCAACTACCAAGAAGGGTAGAGTGCTTTTTTCTTAAGGTTGTAACTGCTCTTACTTTTGTAATGAGTAATTGTTATTTTTCAAATTTTGAGAGAATTTTAATGTAAGTGCCTTATATTGTCACACCTATTTACCATGGTAAAATAAGAAACTGATTTGGAATTGAATTTGTCCCTTGTCCCTGCATTCTTTGAGAAATCTGTGGCTATCTCTCAGTTTTGTGCTGTGGCTCCATACTTGTACATGAACCCAGTACATTTTTATTTCTGGCGTTAACTTGATGTGTATTCCATCAATCTTTTTTTGTAGACATGCTTGTAGATATTTTATCTTCAGATGTGTGTCTCACAATTGATAGTACTAGAAATGTGGTGCTTTAAATTTTACTAGTCATTAGTTTTTTTTTCTTCATTCCCTTGGAATATGGATCAGTATTATTCATAATGTCTTAGAGATATCTGTACATCGTTTTGAGCTGTATGCTATCCTATGGCATCATTCCTAGTATTTTTGGAAGACTTCAACAAAGTACTAGCCATAGGTGACTGTTCTTCAGCCTGCATCATTTTGACCTTTGTTATTTACATAATATTTTCATTCTTTCATGCACATGTAGATGTGTGGACTTTTTGGGAAAAAGATATAGGCTTAGAATTTATCAGTCTCATTCTCCACAGTGATTTATTTATAGTTACAACAATTTTGTCATATTTGCATGTTTTTGAAAAATTGATTCACAGACTTTATGTACTTTGAAATGCCAGTCCATGCTGTACCTGACAACAAGCTACCCTTGAATGAAACTATTTTAATTGTCGTAGTGACGGCAAGGCGTCCTTATGGTTTCATTTGAGGGCGGCAATATGATCCCTGCTGCAGTGGCTGCATTTATTTATTGTCTCTTTTGTAACAGAATGAAACTCTAGGTTAACAATTTTTTAAAGCACGTTGTGATGAAATTTTAGATTTATAACATTAGTAAACTTTTTTGTTTGGATATTGATGTTTTACCAATGTCATACAGAGAAACACAATTATGTCCTACATTAGATTCAGTTTAGTCGAGCTCGTTTGTGTGTAACTTGTGTCTATAACTGACAAATAAAATGTAAAACAAGTTTCAAGAAAGAGTTTTAAGTTATTTTCCTACAGACTCCTTATATCTTAATATCACACATACATCAACCTCATCCTCTGTTGGAACGCTTAATTTGAGAAGTTGCTAACTCACAAAATAAATAATGGAAATCCTGTAAATCTGTCAGAACAGGGGAGACAATAAACCGGCAAGAATAAAATTATGAAAACTTTTAAGACCCACAATAATTTACAATAGCAAGTGCGAGTGAGCAGCATGTGGCTAGTGCTCGGCGGTGGGGCTGGGCTGGTCCTCGGGCCTCTTGCTCAGGTAGCACAGCCCCGGGTTCTGGTCGCACCACTGCGGCTCGAGCCGGTCCGCCTGCACCCCCAGCGCCACGAGCCGGTTGCGCTGCTCCAGCATGCGGTGCTCGGCGTTCCTCCAGCTCCAGTCCGGCCGGTTGGTCCAGAGGCGCTCCGCCATGGCGGCGGCCCTCGGCCACAGCCGCCCGTCCACCGACTGCGAGTCGGCCTGCTCGGTCCAGAGCGTCGCCTCGGCGCCCAGCGCGTTGGCCAGCAGCTTGGGGTCCGTGATGCCCAGCTTGCGCAGCAGGCCGCGCGGGTCGTTGTCGTACACCTTCTGCCAGCCGATGTACGGCGAGCACCAGTTGTTGCCCTCGCCCACCCACGCGCCGAAGCCGCAGTCGAAGTAGAGCGCCTCGTAGTTGGAGAAGATGAGGCGGTAGTTCTTCTGGGACAGCTCGCGGACCAGCGGGTCGTCGCCCTTGGTCCAGATCTGGATGATGTACTTCCTGGGGTCCAGGTACCGGTCCACCTGTCGAGAATCGGGGCATCGTCAGCTTAACATGATTTAAAACCAGAGTTGGACTTTTTGAACCGTCCTCCCCGTCCTTACCTTGCCGATGGCGGTGAGGCCGCTGGTCCACAGGACGACGGGCACCTCCTTGCCCTCGTTGGCGTCGACCAGCTTCTGGAGGGCGCGCTCCTGGAAGTGGTTCCACAGCTTGCGGAAGTCGTCGCTCGTCCTCGCGGACGAGTTCCTCGCGTCCAGCCACTGCACGATGGAGTCGGTCGTGTTCCAGCAGTGGAAGTTGACCTGCGCGGGGCACAGAGAGACATGGGGGTTGTTACTGGGAGGGGCTCCCGGCCCTCGCCGAGGTGCGGGCGCGGCGTGTGGGGGGGCCGTACCTCGTCACCGCCCATGTGGAACATGTCGGGCTTGAAGACGTCGAGCATGTCGCGGTAGATGCCGCCCAGCACGTCGTACACCTTGTCCACGGTGGGGTCGAGCTGGCCGCACGGCGGCTCCACGCAGTACTTCTGCCAGGGCTCCTGCCGGAAGCACACGGTCGCGTTCTGCACCCACTGCCAGCCCTCGCCGACGTGGGCCGGCGCGTCGAACTCGGGCAGCACGCGGATGCCGCGCACGCGGGCGTACTCCACCAGCTCCTCGATATCCTCGGGCATGTACACCTCGTGCGGGCTGTAGGCGCCGTAGCGGCTCAGGTTCGGGAACGACTTGGACACGAAGGGGAAGCTGTGCGAGTCGGTGATGTGCCAGTGGAACGTGTTGAGCTTGGAGGCGGCCATGGCGTCCAGGGTGCGCTTGATGGCCTCGATGCTGATGAAGCTGCGCGCCGTGTCCAGCAGGATGCCGCGGTACTTGTAGGAGGGCGCGTCGCGCACGTGGACCTCGGTGGGCATGACCAGCTCGCGGCGCAGGTCGTCCCGGACCAGCAGCTGGTTCAGCGTCTCCAGGCCGTGGCGGGCGCCGAACACGTTGTCGGCCACCACCGTCACGTTGGACTGCAACAGGCACACCGGGGGTCACCGCCGCCGCACCCCAGCCGACCCGACCGCGCGCCGTCATATTATTTTCAGGCTGAGTCGTCATTGTACCCCAATATATCTGGTTTGGGCGATACTGCCTTTTTTCATCATTTGCCTGACTATTCCGTGTCTGCTTTGGGCATTGGCCTCAGGCTGGGGGAACTACCCACCGCCGCACTCGTCCCGTAGGGTGTAAATAATCCTGCCGAGATTAATGACCGATGCAAATTTACGATGTATGATAAATCTGATGTAAGTGAAGACAACAAGTCAAAAGCGCGTGGCAGGGGAAGACACGTTCGGCACCCTAACAGGTACGGACTAACATCCCGAAAACCCATTCTTGCATCAAGCGGACACAACGTAGCGTTTGCCAGCAGGCAGCACCAAGCGTCGTAAAGAGGCCGGAGCCGCAGCGAGGTCGTGCTGGCGCCGGACGGAGCACCCCGCGAGAGCGAACGTCCCGCCGCTGACCCGTGGCGCCATCTCTCGGCGCTCCCCAGCACTACACCCCCACCCCTCCCCACCACTACCCCGCAGCCCCTGGGAGGTAGGCACGGACAGCCCGCCACACCGCGGCGGTGTTCGTGTTGCCTGCCTGCCGGGCGGCGCGGCGTGTGCCGGAGGCTCTCGGGCAGCCGCCGCCGCTCGCGCCGCGCGTTTCCGACGCGCTCTGACCTAGGCCGAGGGGACACTCGAGCCCGTTCGGGTGGCTGCCCACGGGCGCTTCCCAACGCGCCCTGGACTTCGTGCCAATTTGATTTGTACATCTTTTCACCGCTGATCTGAATTTGGAGCCCGGCTGAGGCCTGCGTCGTTTTCATCCCCTCCCTCCCTCTCTCTCCCTCCCGCCCTCTGCCGCTGGCACCGGGGATGTGGGGGTATGTCCGCCTGGCCGGCAGGCAGACACTCGCACGCGCACGCCTGTCGGGCGGCCTACCCCGGCGGGCGCCGCTGCCGCTACCGCTGCGCGCGGATCTCAACGCAGACTGACAGGGCTCCGTGCCCCAAAAGTTCTGGTCGCCTTTCGCTCACGAATCATTTATTTCCTCGGCGAGGCGAGAGTGTGTCCGGGTCGGATGTGTGACAGCGGGCCTGCGAGTCCGCGCGTCGGGGCCGGATCACCGAGCCCGGACTCCGACACGGTCGCGGCACGACACGACACGACACGACACGGCCCCCGCCGACCTCGCCGTGTTCTGGTTGTCGCCGCTAAGACAAACAGCGGGGCTACAAGCTGCAGCGCACACAGCACGGCGGCGCCGGGGCTCTCAGCTCCCGGCCCGGCTCATCCCGGCCGGAGCTACTTATTACAAACTTTATATACTCGCGAGGGAAGTTCCCGGGCACCTCGGGTCGGGGTGCGAAGCGACGCCGTGCGGTGAACGCGGCGCGGGGGCGGCGGGGGCGGCGGCGGGGGCGGCGGGGGCGGCGGCGGGGCTTGCACTCAGCACTCAGCTCAGCCCCCGCTGCCATGTCGGAGCGAGGGGTTACTCACTCCCGATGTCGCCGTACACAGTACACAGTGTTCAGTAGGAGTGAACACTGAGGAAACGGAATTTGCATTCAAATTTGAAAGAAAATCCAGCGCTTTAGCGCGCACTAGAGCCGTCCTTCATAGCCGAACTGCCTCTGGGACCTTCTTTATCTGGGGTTGGACCCCGCGGGGAGCCGGGCACCCGCCAGCCCGTGAACTCACGACGGCGCCGGCCTTGGAGATGATGAGCTCGTAGCTCTCGTCCGTGTCCAGGGTGAGGTGCGCGATGCGGGGGTTCTTGATGACGGCGCGGACCTCGATGGAGCGGTGGCCCTCCCGGACGATGGCGGACCCGTCCGAGTTGACGGTCTTCACCTCCTGCTGCAGGCGGAAGCGGCTCGCCATCTCCTCGAACAGGCTTCCCGCGCTGACCGGGGAGTTTTTTTTTTTTTAAAGTCGCGTTAGAACGGGCAATTGATGGCGCCGACTCGCCGCTCACTGGCGCCGCCTACTTACTCCCTCGCGTTGTCGATCGACTCGCCGCTGGCGTCCGTGAACTCGATGCTCATCGAGTTGAAGTTGACGGCGCGCGCCGTGGGGTCGTCGACGGTGACGTGCTGCGGGTGCGGCCACAGGTTGGCCCCCGGGCCGCACGTCATCTTGCAGGTGCTGATGGCGGTCGGGGTCTCGTTCTCCTCCAGGGCGTGCCGCTGGCACAGGTGCCGGGGCGCGCCGGAGCAGCGCCAGGTCCACGGCGACCTGGACGCAAAAAAAAATTGAATCTTTTTTCGAAAATTTCTTTGGGAATACCCCTGGGAAAGGCCACGGACTCACCTGTCGTAGTGGCGCTCCTGCTGGCGGAGGCTGTTGCTGCTCATGGTGGCCGCCCCCGGGTGCGGGCCGGCCGCCAGCAGCACGAGGGCCACGGCCACGGCCACGGCCGGCGCCGTCATCGCGGACATGCTCCGCCTGCGGGGCCACGAGCAGTCTACATGAGCCACGGCCTCTACTCTCTCTGTCGGTCTCTCTCTCTCTCTCTGCTGCAAAATTGTCGGGGTATGTCGGAGGTGTTATCGACCGTTACCTCCCGTTGGCACCTGTGCTCCATCTCCCTCCCCCTCCACCCCCGCCCCCGCCCCCCCCCTCTCTCTCTCTCTCTCTCTCTCTCTCTCTCTCTGTTTCGGGGGAATCCCACGCGGTGAGGGTGAGTGGAGAACCCGGTCCGTGCAGCAGAAGAGACGGGGTCGGTCAGCGATTATGTTTATCTGCGCGCCGGGCTGTTGAGCGGCCGCTATCAGACACACTCACACACACACTCTCACACACACACACACTCACGCACACACACACACATGCACAACAGCAAAGAAAAAGTAACTCGCGACGAGTGTCGAAACGGTAGAGCTGTGCTGCGTCCGCGGTATGATACTCTCATGCTGAGGCTGGCGGGGTGAGGGGCGGGAGGGGAGCGGAGGACGGAGGAGAGGAGGGGAGTGGAGGGGAGTGGAGGGGAGCGTCAGCGCGAAAGCAGCGACGGCGGCCGTCGCAAAGTGTCGTTTCCTGCGCGCGAAAAACTTCCCGGCGGATGGAAAGCGAATAAAAAGTGCAGCGCGGCGACTAACGATACGGCCGCCAGTTCAGCCCGGGCCGCGTGCCGGCGCGTGTCGGGCGCGGTGTCGGGCGCGTGCCGGGCGGTGCGTAGCGTTACGTGTCCGCGCCGTGCCTCTGCATGCTGGGAGGGCCCCGCCCCGCGGCCCCCGCGGCTCGGCCCTGCTTTCTCGCGGCCCGCTGCGGCGGTGCACTGTAAAAAGTCACCGCACCTGGGAGCGAGACGTGTGATTCTGACGCGTCGTAAGGGCTGCAGGCGCTGCAGGCACCCAGTGCAGCCCGAGGTCTGGCGGGCGCCTGCCGGGTAGGCAATCCCGGCAGGCAGGCGTGTGGTGCGGGCCGGCCTACCCCGGCCTCCGCAGGCGGCACGCCCGTCAGCACGCACTCCGGGAGCCTCACAGGATGGACCCCGCACTGCTCTCACTCTCTCCCACTCGCACTCCCACTCTCCACTCGCACTCGTACTCGCACTCCAGCGGGCCGCGCCGAGCCGCTGCTGGAGTGACTCCGCGGGCTCCGAGGCGGCCTCCGGCCTCTGGAGCCGCGGGAGGAGCCGGCAGGCCCCCGCCGAGGCTCCCGCCCCGCGCAACACAATGGGGCGCATCTTGGCCGTGATTCGGCGTATGAAAGGAAGCGACCAGTCGGCATGGGGCTCCGCCGGCCCCCGCCGGCCCCCGCGGATCAAAAACAGAAGAAGAGCAGCGCACGGCTCTCGGCCGACAAAGGGCCGAACAAAGAGGGCCTTATGACTTGTCGACCTTGCCGCGGAGTAAACGGCCATTCGGGTTCATCGGTTCACGTTTGGGGACGGGCGCGGTGTCGGCGGGGCCGGGCGGTACCTGACGGAGCCTAACGCTCGCTCACGGAGGTACCACTCGCTACCTCCGCGGCTGCTTCAGTCACTGGAAGCATCACTCGCTGGAGCGGCGGCCCGGACGGGCGTACTGGTTTGCTTGCCCCCCCGCAGGGAGCCGGCCCGAGAGCTGCCCCGGCGCACAGGTTTTTGACCCCTCAGCTCAGCCAACCAGCAACGGGTCTGCGATGCGAAGTCGCTCTCGAAGCGGAAAACCAGTCGAAGTCGAGAGACTGGCGAGGATTTTGCTCGTCAGTGCTTATTGTGCTGTGCACGATTAATTGATGAACTGCAAACCCACGTGTGTGCCGAGCGCAGCGCGCTCCACCCGACTCAAGCCTGCTGAAGCATGTGCTGACAGTGAACACACACTTCCTGGAGCATGCGTGTAAAGCATACACCGCCGTGCTTATCGCGCGCCGGGCCCTGCCCCCCCCCCCCACACAAATCTGCAGCATGCGAAGCACCGCGACCTGTCGTATATCTAAGAAACAAAACACGGTCGGAATGAACACTTGTCTGGGCAGGTGGAGAGTGCGATGGGCGATGGGTGTGCGTGTGCGCGACAGGTGCCGGGCAGGTGCTTGGCACGAGCTGTGCCATTATTCCAAAGGTCCCATCAGTTGGCTAATGTATTCGGAGTCATGTCCACAAAACACAAAACACATCGCCCTGGCAACAGCTTCTCTCAGTAGTGTGCACGGCTAGTTACTCACCGAGTGGTGTGCCGCTGTTGCCGCTGTTTGTCGCGCCGGGCTTCGGAGGCGGGCTGCCTGCTTCTGGGGCGGCGGAGTGACAACTAAAGCGAGCCGAGTCTCCCTGTACGCGGCCAGACCACCTCTCTCTCTCTCTCCCTCCCACCGCTCCCCTCGCCGCTCCCTGCTGCGCTCCCACTCCCACACGGGCACGAGCTCTCCGGCCGCGGGCCGCAGCCGCGCCCAGGTCAGCGTGCGCGTGTGTGTGTGTGTGTGTGTGTGTGTGCCGCAGTTTTAATTTCATCAGTGCAAGGCAACAGTGTGATGTCCTGGTCAGGCCATTCTGGGGAGAGTGTATTGAAAAAATAAAAAGCAGGCGTAGAGAAATGTCATATAATTTATTTACGAATGTGCTGGAAAAGGGGAAAGAAAATGGTTCGTTTTATGTTAAAGTTATGTACAGTACGTTACGTTCACACTTAGGCCTACGAGGTTTATTTATGAGGGGGATTGGGTTTCGTGGCAGCGGCCCTCTCCAGTTTGATTCTTAAACAAAACTAAGAGTCCTGCCTTTGGCGAAAAGAGGCCAGCTTCACGAAACCAAATCCACTTCTAGTCTGTTCAAGGCGACGCCCGAACACCGACGTGCACACGGCCAGTAACCCGTCTCGATTAAAATAGAAAACAAAAATGTTAATGAAGGAGTCTTGGCGGAGAGACGTCTGTCAAGAATAAAAGAGAGGAAACTCCGTGGCACAGGAGAATAAAGTGGTCCGAGAAAGAAAGGGAGAGATCTGGCAGATCGTCAGCAATTGCGTTGGAAGCAAAACCACCAACACAGTCGTGAAAACTTTGCCGGAGTTTGGGCCAATAATATGAGCGTCCGGCCCAAACGCCGAGGCCCACCGCGCCACGCCACGTCTTGTTGGGGAAGAGCAATCAGAGCCTACGACTCTAACAAAGACAGGAGGGGCAGGAGGCCCCGGCAAAGGATGAAGCCATCACAAACTTATATTGGAACAAGAAAATGAGGTGGATTCCGGCGGGAATCTCTCGGTCGCGCCAGCCATCTAGTTAGGCCACGCTCGTGAATATATTAGCATATGGGGCGTCAGATGATACATCAAAGCGATCGCTGACCACGCTGGTGGTCATTCTGAAACAAGACTGACATGACTTGGGAGTGGACAGTTCTGTCGGATGGGTAAAATCGGGTCTTCCAGTGCGAATAAAATAGCGCCTGGCCAACCAAAATTATGGATGCGATCGATTTTTTTCCATTGAAAAATCAAAATTCTCCGCAAATTGTATAACCTTAAGGCTAAACATAATGCTACTTTATACACAATGAAAACTCGCGCCATTTTAGGCAGGACGATGGACGCCCTTTTCTTACTAAATAAAATCACAGCTCACCCGTCACCTCGGGGTGAGGTGACGACAAAGTCCTGAATGCAGTCACCCCGTCACAACCATGCTGATAACTGTAAGAGCAAGTACTAAAACTCCCCCCCCCCCTCCCGCCCCTCCTTCTACGGACTCGCTCTTACCGTGTTAACCAAACACTAAACCTATTAAGAGTAAACACATTTAAGGTTTGAAAAAGTCTAGTCATTAGTGAACGCCTTCGTAAAATTAATACAGTCTGTCGAACCCACATTTCCGGGGTTATCTGAGGTGACGAGGAAGACCGGCACTGGCTTGAAGAGTTTTCCGCTCACGTCCCGCAGTCACACTCACACACACACACGGGGTAGCGACGCATGTTGACGTCTGCCGTTGATACCCCAAGCTGCAGAGACCCGGCGATGGGCCACGCAGCCCGGCCCAGGCGCAGGCTAGAGAGACTCAGAGTCTGTGCCTCTCTAGCGCAGGCGGCCGACGGCTCTGCCCGGAGCGCGCAGGACCGCCCACGCCTCTGTTCGGCGTGTGGCGAGGCTTCGTCCCGAAGTGATCAATAATTTACGAAGAGTAACTGAGCAGCCAAGTCTATGTGGGCGGCGCCACAGATGGGCCTGGGCGGGTACAATGTAGTCCCTCTGCTGGGCCGGGTGGCGACCTCCTGGGGTCGCTGGAGCTGGTGCTGCAGGTCGGCGACGAGGCCGCGGGCGTCATCGTGGGCCTACTGAGGCCGCAGGTGCTGCGGCTGGTGCTGCAGGTCGGGGCCGAGGCCGCGGCCGCCGTCGTGGGCCTGCCGAGGCCCTACGAGTACAGGTCGCTGGAGCTGGTGCTGCAGGTCGGCGCCGAGCCCGCGGACGTCGCCGGCAGCCGGGCCTGCCGGGGCCGCCACGAGATCCGCAGCCGGAAGCCGACCTCGTCATCGCTATCTGCCGGCGCCTCGACCACGGCGGGGGAGAGCACCCCGTTGACGTTGCCAAGGGACGATCTGGACCCGCCGTGGTCGCTGCTAAACACGAGCCTCGTCTTCTAGTTCCACCATCTCTGCAACAAGGACAGACGGCGACGCGGCCGCAGGTTAGACAGAGCGCGACGGCAAGCTTTCGAACGGCCCGCTGCACAGTCGGGCCCCGAGCCCTGCCCGGGAGCGCACAATGCACAGCGGAGCAGAGCGGCGGCAGCAGCGTGAGGGGCCGATAGCCTGCTGAAAACACCGACACAATAGGCATTCCCCGCACAGCTGAAAACGGAAGTGGAAAGGTTTATGAATACCTCCAGGGAAGCGGGTAGTATGAGAAATCGCACGCCGAAATGTGCACCACAGCAGGTCAGCGATTTCTCATAGTCCCTCGTGGACAAAATCTCATCATTTTCCCGAAAGAGCAGCAGCAGCAGCCGTCTCCAAACTCTCCCGAGGTGTGCGCGTCCCCCCGCCCGTGGCTGGGTCCCCCTCGCGCCGCTACCGCCGGGGAGGACGAGTAAACGGGTGGAGTGGACTGGGCTGGAAAAGAAGAGCGGCGGAACTCGGCCCCGAGCCCCGGCGGGGCCCCGGCGGGGTCTAATCCGGTTCGCCGTCTGGTGCGGCCGATGTCGTCGCGTCCCCAGCTCCCGCCAGCTCCCGCCAGCTCCCGCCAGCTCCCGCCAGCTCCCGCCAGCTCCCGCCCGCGCCGCCCGCGCCGCCCGCGCCGCCCGACTACCCAGAACCTTTCCCCGCTTCCCTCTCCGGCGACTCCCCGGCAACTCGGTGTGATGAGATTACCAGGCTGCCGCCCGACGGGTGGCGGCGACGCTGCCCCCTTCGGCGCCGCCTGACGGGTCAATGCAAGAGCAACAGTCCGCGGGGACAGGCGGGGGCCGGCGGGGGCCGGCGGGGGCCGTATGGGAGGCTGTCACCACCTCCCCGCCGGGACGGACTGGTGCTCAGCTCATGGCCGGGGGCCCTGCCGCCCTGCCGCCCTGCCGCCCAGCACCGAACTCCCAGCAGCCCCTCTGGTCCCCGGCACCACCGCGGCGGTCCCCGATAACTTCTTTTCTTGAGGGGGGGGGGGCACCCATTGGGAGACGCTAGACGACGTGAAGGACGTGTAGATGAGCGCTCGCGGCGGCGTCCATGCAAAAGTCCGTGCCGAGTCCAGAGAAATGCAATAAAAATATGCGGCGCGGGTCGTTGAACCCGCGCGGGTGCGCGCGCGGTCTCTCGGTCGATGGCGCCCGCCGGGTAGGCAGGCGGTCTCAACGCGTCGCGCGGGACGGCCTACCCTGGCGCTTGCAGGCGCTGCCGGAACGTTTTCCACGGAGTATACACAGCGAAAATCCCCAGCCATTTCCCCCGCCGGAGAGTGCGGCTATCGCGGAGATATCGATCAACAGGTGGTCGCCATTAGGGGCCCCGCCAGCGGCGGCGGCCCGGCCCGGAGCCCCCGTCAGTGCTAATAAAGTGAGCAGCGGACGAAACTTTCCGGCCGCAAGCCAAAAGACCCACCACCCGCAGACATCTCTTGCCGCTCGCGGTGCGCCACCGCGCCACGGTCACGGAGTATCCGGAAGAAATTTTCGAAAAAAAAATCCAAGAAAATATTCGAAATTTTCGGAATCCTTTTTTTTTGGGGGGGTGAAATTTCCCTGGTCACTCCCTCGAAAGAAGCATTCGCAATTGAAATCGAATCAAGTTCGACTGGCAAGCAGAGGTCAGAGCGTTCTGATCGATATATTTCACGGCAAAGCTAGTGTAAGACATTGTACTGTACTACTGCATGAGTATATGGTAGATAATGGCGCACCGCACGCTCGCAGTGCATTGCCTCGTATACCATACCCGGTCTCATATTTGCACGGATATAAAACGAAACAACTACTGTCACATTGCCGCCGCCCCCCTTTCTCAATGCAGTGTGTGTGCAGTATATGTGTGTGTGTGGCGTGTGTGTGTGGTGTGTGAGAGAGAGACACGACGCAAAAGAGAGAAGAAACAGAAAAGCTCAGTGCGGTGGGGCGGAATGGGGGGAGCAGCCGACGTTACCTGCATACCACTACAGGCGTGGAGACAGCGCTGCCCTCGGCTGCCCTCCCCCACCCCCTCCGTAATATTCCGTCCGCGCAAATCCCGGCGCCGCCCTGCGAGAAAACATTTTCCGCTGATATTTATAGGCGCCGAGTTTGCATTTCGAGAGAGAAGAGAGGCAAGCCGAGCAGTCCCGGTCGGTATTGGGGTGTGCCTTGCGGTGTGCCCGAGGTGCGCCTCGGGGGGGGGGGGGGGGGGGGGGGGGGGCACCGCCACCGCCGCCAACCCCGGGAGCCTGTAGGGCTTGTAGGGTCTGAAGGGTGCAGGGAGATATCACGCAAAGTTACTTTACAGTTTCTCCGCGGAATAAATGAGAACTGGAAAAGGACCGTGTTTTGCTTTCGCACCACGTTCACTCTTCGCAAAAAAAATAATTTGAAAACACTTCAGAGAGCGTTGGAAGCGTCTGGGTTTTTACCACGCCGAGGGTAAATAACTGACAAGAAAATAAGTTGTAGGACGACCATTTTTTTGTGTAATTATATCGCACCGAATGGTAGCCTGAATATTGTACCCCCTTTTACCGCGCCCGGCAGCAGAGGGCAAAGAGCGAGAGAAATGGATCTATATCAAGAGAGAGAGAGAGAGAGAGAGAGAGAGAGAGAGAGAGAGAGAGAGAGAGAGAGACTGATAGAGGGGCGGTAGCACGAGAACGTGAGAATGGAGCGCGAGGCATTCTTTTGATTAGCAGGCTCTCTGCTAGCTCCCTACTTTCTCTCTCACTCCTGCGCCCCTTCCGTTTGCATCCGCCGCTCGCCCCACTGATCACCTCCCCCCCCCCCCCCCCGGTCCAATCAGGAAAATAATCATACTGCTATCTGATTGGGAGGAGGAAAAATCGGGAAAACGAAAAGGCCGGAACCCCTTCCTCTTGCCATCGCCATATGATGCTGAAAGCGGCGGACGGACGAACACGCAGACACTCGGCCGCTTCCCCTGCACCTCTTCTTTTTCCTCTTTCCTCCTTCCTCCCGCACTCAGCACGCGTCGTGCTGGTCTTCGCTCTCCCTCTATCCTCCCCCCGCACGGTCGGAGGAAATGGTTGTTTACGGCCGGGCCCGTGTGTATGTGTGCTCACATGTGAGAGAGGGGGCAGCACGTTGTGGACGTTCACTACGCTATGGCCGGGACGTTGGTTCAAGACGAAGAGACCCAGAACAACGGCAGCAGCAACAACAAACAACAACGGGCGGACGCTGCCGGCATTCTCCGGCGCTGAGGGGGGGGGGGGGGGGGGGGGAGGGAAAGGGTCAGTGCCTCCGGTGCCGCCGGCCATCTGGTCAGCGACACGAGCGGCCCTCCCTCTGCGATGCTGTTTAATAAAAGTGTGCACAGAAAAGGTAGCATTGATAACAGGCTTTGGGGCCACGTTGTGCGGTGCAAGAAAGGCATGTCCATACCGAGGCTCGAGAACGGAAGTAGAACACTTCCGGAGCGGAAACGAGCGGTATGAGAAATCGTCTAGTTGGCAACGCCTGCAGCGGCCACTTCATGTCCATGTCCACTTCAGCCCCGCCTGTCGTGGACACACAACAGTGTAGTACGTCGGGCGGGGAATTCGGATCGTTAAATTCCCGATGAAGCGTCGCTCGGGAATAAAGAGGTGTGGCGGCAGCGCGGCTAAACTAAACCCACAAAACTAGTCTCTGTGTGGCGCGGCGCCAATTCCGTGATTCACTCCCCTGGATAAGTCCGTGCCGCCGCTGCCGGCGCACGCGACCCTTTGTGCCGGAATTAATTCCCACACTGCTGCCGCCGCTGCCGCCGCTGCGTTGTGAGGCTTTGCGGGGGCTCGGTCCGGCGCTGCCGCCGCGCCGCGCCGCCGCCGCCGCCGCGCTGCCGCCGCCGGCTGGGCTCGGCCACTATTATTGTCCCTGCGCTGCCGTGGTGCGCGTGGCTGTGACCCGAGGGGTCCACAACACGTCCAAAAAGCGAACGCTTTCACTACTCTTTAGGGAATTTGCAGGACTTCTAGTCCCGAAAATTTAAAATAAAATCTGATTTTTTTTTTAAATTAATGTCACGCGCAGGGGCCGTGCCGTGCAGGGGCCTGGCCACTTTGCCGGTGGCCTCGGTAGCCAGCGACCAGGGGGCTGCGGGGGCTCGGTTCCGCCCCGTCCGCCCCCGGCCCCCGCTCACGGGCACCGCTCCTACTCCCCCTGCTTGGCCGGGGGAGACGTTTGTGGGGGGCAGAGCGGCGGCTCGCGGCCAGGATATAGGACTCGAGGGGGCGGAACCAGAAGGGGCGGGCGGGCCGCTTGCGGGGTGGGACACAAACTGCCCACACAAGCCGGCCGGCACCGCCTCGGGCACCGCCTCAGGCCGGCGGCAGCTGCGAGACGTGAAGGCCGCCCCGCAGACCGGCCTAGGCCTGGACCGGGCCCAGAGCGGCGGCGGCGGCGGCGGCGGCGGCGGCGGCGGCGGCAGCGGCAGCGGCCTGAGAGGGTGGCGGGGGCCGGAAATCACGGCCGGCCGGGCATCAGCACGTGCCACGCCCCCTCAGCGGCCGGCTCGGCACGGACAGGGACTTTCAATGGAGCGCTAACGTCTCCGCGTTCGCCCACAAGCAGAGCGAGTCTATCTTTCCGGCTCATATGTGATTTTCACCCCGCCGATCCCCTTTGGGAATACTCGGCCCGGCCCTGAGATAGCTGCTTGTGTTCGCGGCGTGTGTGGCGTGTGTGGCGTGTGTGCCGTGTGTGGCGTGTGTGCCGTGTGTGGCGTGTGTGCCGCCCCGGACCGTGTTTGACCGATCGCACATGCTCCGATGCCGGGGGCGGCGCGGTCGGCGCCGCCGGGGCCGCCGGGGCCGGTGGTGGCCGGCTCTTTATATTTGATTTCGCGGAACGGGACCGCAGAAAACATAGAGAAAACATGGTGTCGGGAGGCACAAGGAGAGAACCAATGGGAATGAAGAGCCGCGAGGCGCGGCTGCGCAGCATACCATGAAATGAACACCACCTGTCGTCACGGCGGGAGCGCGAGGGAGAGAGAGAGAGACCGAACGCCGCGCCACTCGGGGCGCGTGGGTGAGAGAGACGGACGGCGCTGAGTGTTCTGCCGATACCCCAGATCGGCAGAGCGACCGACCGCCCGCGCGGGCACGGCACGGCCGGAGTAAAAAAAAAAGGAGCCGGTGGAGTCGGACGATGCGAAAAGAATGAACCTCGGGAGCCGCGGGGCGGCGCGTGCAGCGATGGCTGCCATTGGAATGCGCCTCCCGCCTTTTCTATGTCGTCTCCCGGAGACGGAAAGTCCCTGTTTCGCTGCTATTTCCACTCGAGGGGGGCTTTGCGATGCCCCGAGGCCCCGCGGCCCCGCCGGCGCCCGCGGCCCACGCGCATGCAGCGCTCGCTAAGCCTGGCATGTCACACAAGAGCACGGACTCGCGGAAAATGTGTGCAAATTATTTTCCGAGTAATTTAGGGAGGGAGTGAACAGCAGCAGATGATGTATTTTGTGTGGAGGGTGGGGTGGTACCCATTAGCAAAATAACACCCGCGAGCGGAGTTGTGATTGTTTGCGGGTGAGGGGGGTGGGGGGTTGTTTCGAGGCATAAAGGACACAAATTGGAAGCCCGGAACGAGCAGAGCAACGCCCCGAGCCGAGGTCCGCGGACCGCGGCCCCTCTCCACGGGGGGAGCCAATAAAAGGGCCACCATCGTACTGGAGTGGTGCTGGAAGTCGCGGGTCTCCAACGGGACATTTTCGAGTTCGGCTCAATATCAGTAGTGTCAGCGGTGCTGCTTGACGCGGGACAAAGGCAGCCCCTTACTTACACAGCTCTCTTTGTCTCTCTCTCTCTCTCTCTCTCTCTCCTTTGTGTCCTCAGTCCCGCGGGTAGCTGGAGCGCCTGCCGGGTGGGCAACGCCCACAACATGCATGCGCGCGAGTCCCGCGGGCCGCCTACCCCTCCCCTGCCAGACAGCCCACAGCGGGCGCCCCCTGACGGCTAGGTTAGGTTAGGCCGCCGGGAAGCGCCTGCAGAGAGCGGCGCGCTGTCTGTCTGCAGCGGTTGTCTCTCCCGGCAAAGGGAGAGCGAAGGGAGAGTCTGTCGGTCGGTTCGTGGGGGTGGCGGGGGCCGCGGCGCTGTCACTGGCAGCCGGCGGGCAGACGCTCCCGGCCCGCCCGCTGGTTCCTTTAGGTTCGCTTCCGCGCTTCGATCCCCGGCCGCGGCGGCGGCGTCAGCCCGGAGACGAGCCGCCCCCGCCGCTCCCGCCGCCCCCGCCACCCCCGCCTTTGATCGCGTGGATCTGTGCGCGGCGCGGAACGAGGGCAATAGCCCGTGCCATGATCCGGGGCGGTGGCGGTGGTGGCGGCGGCGGCGGCGGCGGCGGCGGCCGGGAGCCCGCGTGGCCCAGAGCGGTGCTGGCGCTGGGGCTATTAATGGGCTGCGAGGGGGCTAATGAGAATGAGAGTGAGCCCTCCGCACGGGGCCCCGAGACGGCCGGGGGCGCCGGGGGCCTCGGGGGGATGTGCGCTGTCGGCTGCCGTCGGCCGCCGTCGGCCGCCGTCGGGAGCAGGCGTGTGCCGCGACCGCTGCCGCAGGATGGAGACTCCGAACGACACGTCCACGTCGGCCGCCCACAGCCGGGTGTCCGTGACAGCGACGGGGCCGCCGCGCCGCCGCCGGGCGCCACGAGGAAAAGGGGGTGTGGCACGAGGCCCCCTCCACCGCTCACCCCCCAGCCCCCCCACTGTTTACAGGGCTTCTGTGGAGGGCGTAATTATTATTCCACGAAGCACATACCGTCAAATTAGTATTAAATCTTTGAATAGTTTAAGCCGTTCATGCGAAGCCGCGGCTCTCCACACCGCTGTTTTTTTTTTTTTTTTTTTTAAATTAAAAGCAAACTATAGCGCTCTTCCAGTGACCCTTGTTTGTGAGCAGTCATCTTGTACTTGTACTACAGGGTTCGTGTTGAGAAATACTTGAAACCGTGCATGTCACCCGCGGCTCACTGGTCGCCATACCCGTGCTCTTCATTAGCTGCAATATCCCTGCCCCGACTGGTGCGGGCGGAGGGCCTCGGCGTGGTGCTGGGGCCCCACTCACACTCATGGGGGCTGTCGATTGTGCCGCCGAAAGCACACCTGCGGTGCACGCGCGTATTATACACCCGCGCGGGCCCTCCGCCCTTCGCGGTGTCGTGCTCAGAGTTCATCGTGTGTCATGTTGGCATGCTCTGGTTTCGGCGCTGCTGTTGCTGTGGCAAAAAGCATCCCCTCTCTCTCCTCCTCGCCCTAACTTCCCCCGCGGCACCACCACCACCACCACCACCACCGCACACCCGCGCCCGCGGCACCAAAAAGGGAGACGCAGGCGGCGAGAAGCGGCGGGCCTTGCGGCCATCACGATAGGAGGGGGAGGGGGAGGGGGGGGGGAGGATTAGCACAAGGTCGAGGTCATTACGTACCCCGGCGCGCTCACATGTGTGTCTGTGAGGGCGAGAGAGAAGGAGAGAGCACACGGGCCGGAGAGAGAGAGAGAGAGAGAGAGTAAGCGGGAGAGTGCGGTGGGGAGTCGTCTGAAAACGGATTCAACCGTGCACACACACACGCGCACACACACACCACCGCACACGCGGCCCCAACCTGCCCACAGGACACACATACACACCGCGAATGAAAGTCGCGGTCCCACTACCCTCGAAACGATGGGGAGTCTTTCATTTATTTTTATTTTCTTTTTGTGAATGAACAACCATAATAAAATAACAACAGAAATGATTCTAAATGCAGAGGAGTAAATAAGCGAGCGGCGTGGAGGGGGGACTTGTTACACCACGCTGGGGGGGCAGCGTGCAGTTATAGAGAGATGGAGAGGGTGAGTGAGAGAGAGGGGGGGGGGGCAATTGGAGGCAACGACCCTCCCTTCTTGACGGCAGTATTGTTATAGGGCCACTCAATTACTTGGCCCAAAATGACGACGCGAAATTTCCTTGCCGGCGGCGGCGGCGGGAGTCGACCGGAGGGGTGGAAGCTGACCGGACCACATTTGTCGTTCCCTCTCCCCTCCCCCACATCTCTCTGACCCCCCCCCCCACCCCCTGCTCTTCGTGGTCACTCTCCTTCTCTCTCTCTCTCTCTCTCTCTCTCTCTCTCTTGCGATCACTCTCGCTATGTCTCGACGACGCAGCCGCAGAGACCAGTGACCCTCCCCTTTCTGAGTGGACCTGCCGACTTCCAATTAGTAAAGTGACTTTTCTCCTTGGGCCCGGCCGGGTCTGCCGCCGTCGTCTGGGCGGGGGTGGGGCGGGCACGACCACAGGCCGCCTGTAACCACATGTAACCCCGGCACCCCGCAGTGCACCCCCCCCCCTCCCCCCCCACATGATAGCATCGCGGCGATGGCAGTGAACCCCGGCCGCCCCCTCCCATGCAGAGCTAACCCGACAGAGTCGTACTTCGGTGCCATTGACTTCGGAGAAGTCTTTCTGATTCCATCTGCCGTTCTGTTTGAGACGCTGATCCGAACCACCAGCACCGCGATGCGGCGGTCCGACCACCGACGGGCGCGTCTCCCGGCTGACCGCCCCCCGGCCAGGCGTTAGTCCTCACCGGGGCAGCGTGGCGGGGCCCCGCCCACACAGGGGGCCGCGGGGGCCGATGTTTGTTAGCACACTGGTCGAAACTTGGCACCAATTTAC
Source organism: Megalurothrips usitatus (assembly GCA_026979955.1). Lineage (NCBI taxonomy): Eukaryota > Metazoa > Arthropoda > Insecta > Thysanoptera > Thripidae > Megalurothrips > Megalurothrips usitatus. The sequence continues at coordinate 9,923,535 of CM049602.1, forward strand.
GCTCCATTTCCCCGAGCTCATGGGGCGGACTAACTGGAAGTGGCCGTGGATCCCCCGCGCCCGCCGCTCGGCGCCCTTGTCCGCCCCCTCCCACCTCCGGGGCACAGTATCGGGGACTTGACCGTGAGATCCGGACCCCGGGCCGGCAGCGCGCGCCCAGTCGGGAGGTGTGGCTCTGTGCTAGTCCAAGTTGACGCGGCCCCAACGCAGCCTTGCCCGGATAACCTCCTACTCTACCTTAAAAAATAGAAACAGAATCGAAATGGCAAACATTTTTTTATTCTTCAATTTTTTTATTTTGGTTGGGAAGACGATTCCGCGGCACAAATAAAAATGGGTGTGGTCAATGAGTGAGGGTCACGCAAAACAATATGGTTTTGTCACCGAGCTTGCCAAAACTTTTGTTCAGATGCTTGTTTAATTAAATTAATTCTTACCCGCGCGGGTGGACGGAAATACTCGGGAGCGGGCGAAGTGGGGCGAAGGCTCGAGGGGAAAGGGGAAACTCCGAAGGCAACTGAACACGTTTCACTTCCAGACGGTCTTCAATGGAAAGGAAACTCCATTTTCCTATCGACTCAGCGTCCGATTTCACTACGGGTTTCCCCCGCATACCATTCCGGATATGAAGATGGAGATGGCAGGATAATTTAGACTCGTTTCGACGCGGTGACGTAACGACGTGTATTTTTCTTGCGTCATCTCCTTCATATTTCCCCCTTTCCGTCCGCTCCCTGTCTGGCCCAGCCCCCGCCGCACATGGCGGGCTCGTTAATCAAGCGGGGATCTCCCCGAAAGAAACAGGGCGACTACAGTTCCACTGCAGAGGCGCCGGCATTTTTCAGACCGTCCGGATAAATGAGCAGTCGCCGCTTCCGCCAGAAGCGAGTGAATTCAAATTCAGTTACGACGAAGTGTACACTCTCCCCAAAATAAATTTTATTTGTAAAAAAAATTATCACCCCTGTAAACGATTTTATTGTTTTGTGCACAATACCAATCCGGAGTCTGTTTCGAAATTTCTCGGCTCTTGTGTGAATCCCCCTCCCTACAGTCATGCCTGCTCACCCCATAAAAGCACAAAACGTTTACCATGCGACTGTTGGGTTCTGGCATGCACATGCAACAAGCACGCCCTGCGGCCCAGCCGCCCAGCCACTCATCTACCGCAGCAGCCACACACGCTCACAAACAAGCCGGGTGTAAAACGGAACAGGCAAACAACAACAACAACATAGCAAACAAAAACATGTCAACAGTGGCACCGGCGCTGGGCTTACTGCGGGGATAAGCACAGCCGGGCTAAAGCCTGCGGGCGAAGCCGGGGCCAAGGCCACGAAGCGAGACAGAGCCTGGACTTACTGGTGCCGTTTCGCCCCGTGACCACCACAAACCCACCTGCAAATGAGAATAACGCACACTTTGAGAACGAGTTCGAGACACGGTACGTTCACAAGGAGGGAAATAAGAAAGGAAGGAGCAGGCCATGTTATACATTTCATTTGACGTGTGCCGGCGTTTTGGGTGCTTTCCTATATACTGCGCGCACTGTGATTCGGACCTTAATCTTGCAGAACAACATCAGTTATTTACAGCCCCCCTTTCGGTCCCGCCGTCGTCGGTACCCACGCCGTTGGCGACCAGGGGGGTAATACGGGGCTGGAAGGTTCTCCGTACGACTGGAGCCGGCTTTTCATGTGCTTCTTGAACACAATCGAGTCGCAGTTTTACGAGTCTCTCTCTCCCTCTTTCTCGCTCTCTCCCATTCCCCACACCGCCCTCCAGGGGGGGACTGCGGCTCCAAACCAATGCAGTGCACACACACGCTTCGTCGCAGAGGCACGGCAGCCGTACATGTTCGTAGCTCCCTAATGGCTCCAGCTGGCCGCTCGGCCCCCATCACTCGCACCCCTTCATCCCCTCTCCCACGGCTCTCTCTCTCTCTCTCTCTCTCTCTCTCTCTCTCTCTCTCTATCTCTATCTCTCTCCCTCTCACTGCGTACTGCCATGCCCAGCCGACGCACCCTGCGTCTAATGGGAGCAAAACGAATCGACGGGGAGTTACCAAGTCGGTTCGGCTGCGCACGCGGGGCCCCAGCAATTATTTCCCAAACTTTCTCCTTCCATCCTCCGACATATATTCGTCGCGCCTGAAATTGATTTCCAAACGGCCCTCTTTTTCTCTTTTAAGGCCTTACGGGGTTGAAGGGAAAGGGCCGCTCTGTTTGCACGCGGCGCTGTATGTCTGCCGACGGAGCGAGCAGCGGCGTCCAACAGGTTGCCCCGCCCTGCGGGAGCGAGGGAGACGGAGAGAGCCCTTGCTGACCGCACATACACGAGGAGATACACTTCACCTCGGCTGTAATAGCGGAGCCGTTCCTATTTACGACACGCCCCGGTACTGCTCGGGGGAAATGCGTATTTCCAGGGCGAAGGCCACGCCGCCGTCGGCCGGGGCCTGAAGAGTGGGAACTAGGCATTCCATTCCGCGCTCCGCACTTCGAAAGCAAGCGGCCCGTACGGCGCCACGGTACATACTCTCAATAAAACTTTGACTTTTTTCAAATCTGGATTTTTCCCCCCAAAAAATTTCATATTTTGCATAGAAAGGAAAGAAACTGTAGGCAAAGAGATTGCTCGTATGCCCTGAGCAGGCCCTCCCGCTGGGGTGCAGAGGAGTGGAGGGGCAGGCGGAGAAAGTGTGGGAGGAAAGAGGAAAGAATGACAAAGCCTCAGGCGTCCTTCTGTGGTCCCTCCGGGGTCCCCCCGGGGTCCCTCAGTGGTCGGGTCCGGCATCTCTGCAACAGTTCTGCACGGGGGGCGGCGGACGATGCTCCTGCGAGTCTGCTCGGCGCCTTGTGCCCTTCGGAAGCTGGCAAAGCCGCCCTCAAACTTTCCGATCCTCTCCGCCCCCCCCCCTCCTACCCCCTCCCCGGTCCTGTATTCACAACCAGCCGAGCATCTTGGGGAGGGGTCTGTTAGCGCTCTGTCTGAGAGTTTGGAACAGAATTAATATAGGTCATAGTAACGGAGGGCAGGGAGGGGGGGGGGGGGGTAGCGGGACGCTGCGGCAGACCACCGTTTTCGTCCGCCCTCGGGTCCCCCTCGGGCGCCCCACGGCTGAGTGCACTGAGTCCACGGGGGATACCCGGGATCGTCATCATGCCAGAGAAGCTTTAAAACAAACGGACAGCGCAGCAGCAGCGCAAGCAGCGCACGGCGATGTATTTAGGAGGGCGCCTGCGGACTCCAGGGTAGGCCAGCCCGGCCGGCACGGCTGCCCGGCGGGCGTGCCTACCCAGCGGGCGCTCGGAGCGCCTGCGGACCGTAGGGTAGGCAGCCCGCCGGGCGCGGCGGCGCGGCGGCCGGGCCCACCTCCCAGGCGCTCCCCGGCGCGGTCCCCGGCGGCCGACAGCGACACCATATCAATCCAGGTCGCCTGTGGGACGACGGCAGAGCAGTGGAGACGGGGACCGCTGCGCGAGACTCCAGGGCCGCTGTGCCGCTAGCTGCTTCTGCTGGCCGCCGAAAAGAGTTTTTGTGTGTTTACTCACGGGAAAAAATAAATTCCCGGGACGACGATTAGGGGGGCGCACAGCGTCGGGGGCGTGTTTGTCGCGAGGAGTTCGTGGACGACAGTCGCGGCGCGCGCGTGCTGTGAAGCAGCGCAGGGCGGAAGGCGGTGAGGGCTGCATAAGTGAGCAGTACACACTCACACGCACAGCCGCGCCGTGCAACAGGGTGGTAGTCACGCGGGCGGCGGGGCGGGGCGGGGCACACACACACGCACACGCACACGCACACGCGCTCTCGGTCATCGCACCCGGCTGGCTGTCACCTGGCTGGCGCGGCGGCTGGCCGGCACGCCCGTGCCCCAAATTTATTATCCACTTCCATTATGCTGGCTGTAAGTGTGCGCGTACGTGTGTGTGTGTGTGTGTGTGCGTGTGTAAGTGGGAAATCTGGTGGCGCCGGCGGCCGTGCACGCCGGGACTGTGTGTTCCCGCGGCGGTGGGGATCGCAGACCGTCGCAGACCGCCGCAGACTCGGCGGCGCGGTCGGACTCCCTGCGGGGGCGGCGGAGACAAGCAGACCCATCGATCACACAACACGAAAGTCGGCACGTCGCGACGGCTTGCGGGGGCCGCGGGGGGCGCGGGGGCGGGGCGTCGCCGCCGGGCCCGCGAGCTGGGAGGCCGTAGCAGACCGTCAGGGCTCGGGGAGGCACGGCAGGCTGCAGGGACTCAGGGTTACGGAGGCAGGGCCGGGAAAACAACCCCAGCGGACAAAACAGGGACCACGAAAAAAAAATCAAAAGAAAGGCAAACCGTGCGTGTACGACTATTTGAACCAATTTTCTCATTTCGTCGGCCGCAGCCCCCGCAGCCCCCGCCACCGCCTTTTCATCTCGGCATGCAGGCCGTGTGAGCGCGCCGCCCCCGTCAGACTGTCCCGCCAGACCGCACAGACAAAATCACTGTGATTAAAACTTGCCGGCTGTCTCGGCCCGCCCCGTCTCATCCCGGCCGCGGCGCGTGGCAGCGCGTGGCGCGTGGCGCGCGTGGCGCCGCGGCGCCGTGTCCTCCGACCTCGCGTGTCCGGGCGTGCCGTTTTCTCGGAAAGTTTCGTGTGTTGGCAGTGAGGCAACGCCCGCGGGTGTGTGTGTGTGTGTGTGTGTGTGTGTGTTCCGTGTAACAGCAAACAACCAGAGATTCGCACCATGTGAAAGCAAAACAAATTACAACGGATCATTTTTGTCATCTACTGACAACCTTGTACTGCCTCGGGCAGTTTTCGTTTCAAACATTTTTGTTCTGCTTCGAGAACTAGTGTCAAAAATCAACTTTCGCGCTGTGAAATTTGTCACCCTATATTTCGTTCTGTCCATATTCGTCTCTGTTTTCCGTTTTTTTATTTGATCTCTATTTTCTTATAGGAGCGGAGGGGCTGGCAGTTCCTTTTTCCAGGAACGAGTTGTGGGCGCTCCGGAGCAAGCCTTTGCTCTTTTCCAACTAAAAGTACACTTTTGGAAAGTTTTCCTGTAACTCACCATAAACACACCGGCATATGTGCACTCAAAGGCCGCCCCCCCCCCCCTACCCCTTCCCTCCCACCCGCACAACACATACAGAAACAATGAAGCTGCTCCGTGCTCCTTTTCCCCTACCCGGCATGGCGTTATATTTCTAATCAGCAAACAAGAACAAGAAATAAAAAGTGGAACCAGCGTTACAAGCACTGAGTGGCCTCGATGATGAGCAACGAGTGCTAATTTTAACAACAAAAACCCTATGAAGTACAGTCTACGTTACACCACTATTAGGAACGTAAGATAATTCTAGTTCTAAAATCTCAAAATTTTGAAATTTTGACCATAGCGACCGACCACATGGTGTCCAGGTCCATCGTCGGTCTAACGTTATCATACACCTACATTTTTTTATTTTTTAAGGGGGGCGGGGGGCACCAGATCAGATGGTGTGTCGACCATCTCGGAAGCGGGCCTAGGCTTACTGTACGCACCGGAGCGGGCCGCCGACCCCCGGCCGGCGTAGACGGTGGAGTCGTTGGGCGACTGGTCCGAGTGCTGCGAGTGCTGCGACAGGTGCGACAGCTGCGGGCCCGAGCGGCTCGCCGGCTGGCCGCCCCCGCAGCACGGGGACGGACACGGGCAGCAGCCACTGCAACAGCGGAGCGGACAGGTTACAGGTTGGTGCGAATAGGCTCGGCATCCCGCCGTACTCCCCCCCCCCCCCCTGCACCCACCCCCCGCAGACACACACGCGCGCGCCATCGTGCGTTGTTGTGGTTAATGCATGAACTCCTCCGCGCCCCCGCCGCCCCTGACCCCGCGTGCGGGGTCGTGAGTGTTGTGTATGTGTGTGTGTGTGAGAGAGAGAGAGAGAGAGAGAGAGAGAGAGGTGGCATGGGAAACATCACAGGGATGGGGTGAGAGGACGAGACAAGCAAACACGGCTCGGACTATCGCGCCTGCCGGCGCCTGCCGGCGCCTACTGGCCCGGGGTGTGCTGATGCCGAACGACCAGCTGAAAGCCGCTTATGCAGGCGGAGCTCCCCCCCCCCCCCCCCCGAGACCCCCCGCGGAGACCCCCCGCGGAGCCGGCGGATCAAGTGATAACTCGTGTGTACAAAACCCCGAAGTGGTCATCGCAGCGCACGTCATGGTTGTTGCACCCCCGAACACAATCGGGCGTCTCAACTTAACATATCGGCTGGGGGAGAGAGGGGGGAGGCGGAGGGGAGAGGACGGGGAGGGGTGAGCCCAGGCGGGTGAGTGTGGGGCGCGAGTGGTGGGTCCCAGAGCGCACACCAGAGCTAACTAATCCCCGAATGCGCAGTCTCTTTTCCTCCATCTCTCGCACACGCGCACACGCACACGCACAATTAAACCGGCGTTATACCCGAGCAAGCGAAAAATAAATCGTGGGCCAACACACCGAGTCGTTGTTGGGCACGTTATTGTGTGTGGCGTCGATTCGGTAGTTAACCCGCGCAACTGTGGGCCGCGCTGCCCACGCCTGCCTGTCTGCCAGGCCGGCCGGCCGCCGCCGCCGCCCCAAGCAGCGAGTGCCGGCAGGCCTTGTCTCTCGGCTCTGCTCTCTCCTCTCTTCTTCTTCTTCACTTCACGCACGCGTGCCAGCGACAACTGAGACGGCCTGCGTCAGAGGAGCCACCGCCGCCGCCTCCGCCGGGTCGGGATCGCGGGATCGGGGATTCGAGGGCAAAGCAATCAAAAGAACCAGAGCGTCGGATCGAGGTCGGGGTGGGTCGGCGGGCCGAGTCGGGGCCAGAGGCCCCGGCCCGGCCGTGGACCCTCCCCCCCTACCCCACGGCCGTCGCGCGTCCTCTGACCGAGACCCGATCGAGCCGAAGGCCGCACCGCGCGCCTCACGCCCTTTCGCTTCTATCGAACTTAGCATGTGGCTTCCAAGTGACGGCTGCGCGGCCCGAGCGCGCTTCCAGCCGCCGCGATAAGCGAAATCGTATCGGTGCTTTTGTTTCACGACACGGTTCGCCCTCGATTACTTTACGTCCCGAAATTTCACGCGCTCTTAAATTTTGTTTTCCCTTAACTCCACGCCCGAACATGAGCGGCGCAAAACGGTGCGCTTTACTGCAGCGGCACGCCGCTGGCACCGCTGCAGAGTCAGCCATGACGTCATGAAAGCCGACGGTGCCGGCCAGGAATACGACCTATAACATGCGGGGCTGTTTTCACTGCGCCGCGCTCCACGTTTGATTTTTTTTTTTGACGGATTCTCTGCCGAACGGCGACGAAGGGTCTTCAGCCGCAGGAGTGGCCGCAGCGGCCTTCAGCTGCACCGTTATCGGGCCACCGCCGTCTCCCATCAACATGGAATTTTACATTCATTTTGTGTGTTTTTTTTTGTTTCGTGCCGAATACGTAATCGTGATGAAATTCCTTGTCAGTATGCAAATCTCCACCAATCTCCCACTCAAGGCAGTTCGCATGTAGAATAGGAGAGAGAGAGAGAGAGAGAGAGAGAGAGAGAGAGAGAGGGAGAGAGGGAGGGAGAGAGAACAAGAGATGATCCTAACCTATGCCGCACCGTGTTCTAAATGGGCACCTGTATGAGCACAGGTAGGCAACTTTGTGTTAATTACTATGCTGGGGGCGCAACCCGACTGTCGCCTCCGCTCCCCTTCTTCACGACAGCTCTCCCCATCTCTCTTCCTCTCTCTCTCTCTCTCTCTCTCTCTGCCTCTCTCGCTCTAGTTCCCTCCTCCCCGCCCCGTCAGCTACCCGGCTGCACCACCTTTAAACCCTCGCCGGTCCCACCCGTCGATTCTCCTGGCATCCCGTCCCAAACACGCGGAACAGAGGCCCGGGGCCCCGGTCCATGGCGGCAGCGTCGCACCCCCACCCGCGCCATGAGCACTCATGACTAATTCAGAGCAATCAGCCGGGCACGACAGGGGGGGTGGGAGGGGGGGGGGGGTTAGGCCCGGCAAACGCTCGTGACACGAGCCCCGCTCCACCGCCCCATGTCCTTATACTCTTTCCCCCGAGGAGGCATGGAAGAAGAAGAAGAGATTGAGAAGAATGTGATTAGCCTGCGCGGCATGAAAGAAGTTAGTCTGGGCAAACTGCGTGGTGGCGGTGGTGGCGGTGGCCGTGGCAGCGGTAGGCCTCTCCCGGGGGGATGTAAAAACGGAATTACCCCGCGAGGCCGCCGCGCCGCGGTGTGTGAACAAGGCATTACAGCCCGCCCCCTCCCCGCTCTGACCACAACACCCCTCTGCAGGGGAAGATTAAAACAGAGGGGCTTAATATGGCGCGGATCGTCCGCCAGGAGTCAGTGACTCTTGGAAGGGGATACGTCTGTGGGGTGCGCTGTACGGCGGGGCCCTCAGCCCTCAGGACCCCCTCTGCTGCCCTCCGCCGAGCTGGGCCGCCTCCACCTGTTGGCCTCCGGCGCCACGGGGGAGGGAGAGGGGTGATCTCTCCCTTACCCTCTCTCTCTCTATCTCCCTGACGACACGTGCGTACTTTTGGTCTCCGTAAATGCAAGGGATTTTGTGGGGGCGGAGGGGGCGGAATAAGGGCGGGGGTGACGCGTTGTTTATCTCCACACAATGCGGATAAAATTAATTCCCAGGGCGGAGGCGGGCCGCGCGGGGCCCCCAGGTGCGTCACTGCCACCGCGGCCCCGCCGTGGCCCCGCCGTGGCCCCGCCGTGGGAGGGCGGCACCCACCCACGGTCAACGCCGTATGCCGCTCCCCTTCCTGTTTCCACGTGACCTCCTCCCATTTACATCATCCTCATTTGACTTAAGTGATGTCGAGGTTAGTTCGCATTATTTTTTTTTTTGCGGGTGATTCCGAGTTGACATTTGTGACGAGTCGATTCCCTATCAGCCTATTTCGGGAGTGGCTACAACGGTTGTGCTCACGGATCCGCCCTCAAGGCCGCTTCTGTGCGGAAGGCCCCACACACAGCCCGCCCGCCCACGAGCCCACTGCGGTGTTGCCCTCCCCTGCGGTCAGCGCTCGCAAAAGGTGAAACATCCTGCCGCGAGTACAGCGCAACACGACACACAAGGGCGGAGGGTCGCAAGGCACAAGCCACCCAGCACAAGGGCTCCGTTCGGAACTCCGCTCTGCTTCTCAGCCACTACAAGGGCAGACGGACCGCAATACTTTCCGGCGGGAACCACGGAGCGCAGCGCAGTCTTCATGCAGAATAAGAGAGCGGCGCGGTACGACGCGGATTTTACAAAGGCGGCGTAGGACGCGTGCTGGGGCCCGGGGCTGCTCTGCGTACCTGTGCCGCGACCTTCCCCCGGAAGAGGCAGCAGGAGGCACTCTTTACCTCTCTCTCTCTCTCTCTCTCTCTCTCTCTCTCTCTCTCCAGGCTCCCCCTCCCCACCCTCTTGTCTCTTGTGTGCGCGAGGTGACGCACGACGGTACATCCGAGCCTCCGCAAAGAAGAGGAGTTTGACAAAAAGACAACACTTGGTCCGCTTTTATTGACCCTCCAAGTCGTGCGCGCCTCCTCTCGTCGTCTGCTCGGCCGGATCGGCAGAGCGAGGAGAAACTCGCCTCACTCGAGGGGGAAGGAGAGCCGCGGGCCACGAATGTCATGGGACTCCTACAACCCATGTCGATGGGAGGGGCCCTCCTCGCGGACTCCCCCGTTGGGTGAGCGTTCAGACCTTCCATGAAACGAGGAAGTTAGTAGCTGTTCTCATTGTGGCCGCCCCACCTGACCGTTTAGCCGCTCCCTATAAGGTTCTTATGTCCGACCCAGAAACCAGAAGTACTCAACATGCGCTCTTATAAACAACAAGGAATACACAAATGGCGGAGTACCTTCGACAGTTGAAGACGCCGAGGAAGGCCTGGCGGAACTTGCGGTTCATGAAGCAGTAGGTGATGGGGTTGCAGCACGAGGACACGTAGGCCATGAGCTGCACCAGCGACACGCCGGTGGAGCCCACCCACGCGTACACCTCGTCCGGGTTGAACAGGTACCACGTGTTGAGCACGTGCAGCGGCGCCCAGCACACGAAGAACTCGGCCACGACCACGAACAGCATGCGGATCACCTGCGGACAGACAGCCAGGGGTATGTTGAGGTGATTTAAGGCTGCTTACGTTGAGGTTTATTGAGGTATGTAGAGGTAAATTAAGGTAGGTTGAGGGAAATTGTGGCACTGGGGAAAAAAGGCAGCTACACAACCAATGCCAAGAAATAGAGTAATCCGTAGGGACGGAGGAGGAAAAGTTCTAGCGAAGAAAACACGCAGAGGCAGTATGACGGATCGCGAGCTCGGAACTCCGCATGTTCGGAAGCAATAACGCGCGATTTCTCTTACTTGCCCTCGCGCTATTCTTCTTCGTGATGACTTGGCCACTTCCGTTTCGGGTTTCGCCGGAGTACCCTATCGCGTCAATTTCGCGGCAGCGGCAAGCGGACACGGTTCGTAAAGGTGGATCGGCGTGGGGATTCCAGAGCGGCGGGGCGGCCATTAAAGCGGCATAACAACGACAGCATGACCCTCCCCGTCGTCCTCCTCCTCCTCCTCCTCCTCCTCCTCCTCCTCCTCCTCCTCCTCCTCCCCTCCGCCTCCCTCCCCATTTCTTTTACGACCTCACGGAGGAGGCGGGGGAGGGCGGGGGTGCGAGCGTCGAACCGGGCGGCGCGGCGCGGCAAGGCAAAGGCCTCGCCGCGCCGCGCCGCGGCAGGGCACGGCACGGCACGGCTCTCCAAAGGGGTGGCGCGCGCGTACGTCCGCTAGGCCAAGGCCGGCCAAGGCCAGCGAGGGCGCCGGGCAGAACAGTCGGCGGCCGACCAGACCAGACAGTGAGGCGGCGGTGCGGCGGCGCCCGCAGCGGTGACAGCACCTCCGGGGAGTGGGGGTGGGCGTGAAATCGCCCCCAGAAACACGATCCGGTGCCGTGAGGCCGCGTGAGACGTGCCGACGTGCCGCCGCGGGTCACGACTCAGCGCCACCCGAGCCGCACACGCTCCACACCACTCGAGCACGTAGCACGCGTGCACTCTGAGTACGTGCGCACCGGCCTGGCCGCGCCCGGCGCCCGGCGGATCGGCTCCAGTTCCCCCCCGTGTTGCGTCCGCGCCCTCGCTGCTTGCGGTGGTGTTTCGGCGTTGTCTGCGGACCCTTACTTCCTCGGCCCTCTCGCCTGCTCTGCCGGGCCGCAATGTAGTCGGGAAGGGTCCCGAGCCCCACCCCCGTGCTACATGCCCCCGGGGACTTCGATATCGAAACCTCACATCATTTCTTCCTGCTCCCCCTTCTTCTCCTCCTCGGGTCTCGGTGCCGCGAGGGATGCCTCGCCTCATGCGTTGTCCTCAGCCGAGTCGACCCCTCCTCCCGTGTCGTGCAGAAGGTCAAACGTCTCCGCGGCGGTCCGCGCCCACCTCCCGCAGCTCCCGGACTAACGATGCCGGCTCCGGTACCTCCAGCCGTTCTGCGGTGCTCAGCGGTGGCAGCGGCGGCGGGCCCCGACGCACTTGAAGCCGATGATGGGTCGCCCACACGTGAGACACCCAGTGTCCCACGCTGCGTCGTTCGACGACGCGGCCAAAAAATTTGGATCGCCGAAACGAACACGGTTCGCCCGCTGCCAGGTGCGCAGTTTTTGAGGTACGCGGCACATGCCAGAGCACGGCTGCCACCACACCGCCCCCGCTGCTACCCGCGCCGGGTCCGGGTCAACGCCGGGTGATGGATGCCTCACGGCCGTATACCCGCTGCTGACAGCGCCCTTCCCCACGGTCATACACCCACCCGCCTCTGTCGCCGGCGCCACCGCGTGTGGGATCAACACGAATAGCTTGGAAAAGGTATAAAAAAATAGGAAAAAGGAAAGAAAACACGATGACCAACGATTTTCTCCACGCTCCAAAGTGCCTGGGCTATATGTCCGTCCGGCCCGCGCGCCGAAAATCAACGGGAAGAGGGATGGACATGTTGTCAGCCAGCGTCGTGTGTGTTTTGCAGACAAGATAGCGGCGCTATAAACATGCAGGGCGGCCGTGTCGTGGGAGGGCGGGCCGCGGGGCCGCGCTCAAACACGACGCGGGCCCCACGGGGATGGGCGCGACAAAACTTTACCCTCCCGCAAACACGTCGCGAATCTTTGTTCCGCAGCCGCTCCCTGTGAGCACAGGGCATGAGACCCGACTTCCGGAGGCGCAAGTGTCTCGTAGGCGCCGGAAGTCAGCACGAAGTTCGTCGGAAGTTCTCGGTCCTCTCAGTCGTCAGCCTGCCAGTCCTCATGTTAGTCGTCAGTCCTCAGCAACCCCCCGTGGAAAGGAATGTAACAACCTGACATTTTTGGTATACTCCCGTAACTAAAATTGCCCGTCTGTTTTATTATTTTCCACGGGGGGCTCAGCGCCCAATCCCTCTCAATCTCACCCAGTCACCAGCCCTCGGCCCTCCTCGGCTCTCAGTCATCAACTGTGTCATCAGCCCTCAGTCATCGGTCCTAGTCATCAATCATCAGCCCTCATCTCAAAGCCTAAAGCCTTGAGAACAGGAAAAGCGTACCACTAATGTCTCCGCACTGCCTATAAAGGGGTGCGGCGCTGTTCGCAGAACCGGGGAGAACAAGGTCCGAGGGCGGCCGTGGGCCGGTCTCAGCTTCCCCCCCCCCCCCCCACAATCATCCCATTTCCTCTCCCTCCCTCCTCCCAACTCAATCACAGGCCGCCGCTCCGCCGCCGCCCGCTGATTTCCTCATCTTCGTCGAACGGCGTGACGGTGAGAGTCGTCCTCGTGGTGCGTCTTTCGAGGCTGCGGTGAGGACGAGACAAAGCGGCGGGCCGCGGGGCCGCGGGGCCGTTTGAGGCGTCGTTAGGAGCGTGCACCTGACCTCATTACGAGCGCTAATTCGGGGACTCCACGGAGGGTGAAGGTCAGCGGCGCCGTCATCAGCCCTTGCCGCCGCTGCGCGCCCGAGCATCCCGCAAAGAGATAATGTAAAATACTTAAATAAAATAAAGGATTCTCAGACAGTGCCATTATTTTCTTTCTTTTACATTTTTTTCAAAGGGGAAATTTTTGGAAAAAAAATCGTAAAAATTTATCCAAATTTTTTTTGAATTTTTTTTTAGGAAAACTTATGTGAAAGTTTCGGAATTGCGGAAACCCTGGCACGTGCCGCGTTGCGTGCCGTCGCGTGCCGTCGCGTGCCGCTTACAACTGCCGCGCCGCCGCGGCTCCCGCTCGATGTATAATGTATCACTTCCGCATCTCCGCGGGGGGTCACACACTCACAGGAACACGCGTGCCGCCCCTCACCGCGACATGGTAATCGCATTGAGAGAACGTTTTCTTCGCCGAGCCTCGCGGCAGAGGTGATGAATTAAGCAGTGCAGGGGAAGAGTGAGGGGGGGGGGGGGGGGGGGGGCCGAAGGGGATGGGAGGGGGTGAGGGCGGTGTTCTTTGAGGATCCCTGAGGGTAGAAGGAGGAGGAGGGACACGAACTGGAAGGACCTTGGGGTAAAGGGTTGCAGTTCGGGGCCGAAAAGCGATAATATAAGGTGGTGCGGTAGAGGCGCTGGGCGCTGGTGGTGGTAGTGGGGGGGGGGGGGGGGGGGGGGAGCTGCGCGGCAGGCAGAGGGGTACGCGCTGCCGGAGGAGAGCCGCCCCTAAGTTATTCCACAGCTTAGCAGGGCTCTGGAGGGGGCTTGGCGCACCAGGATACGCACCGCGTCCGACTCTCCCGCTTTCTCTCTCTCTCTCTCTCTCTCTCTCTCTCTCTCTCTCTCTCTCTCTCTCTCTCTCTCTCTCCCCCTCCCTCTCTCTCCATCTCTCTCCCTCTCTCTCCCTCTCTCTCCCTCACCCGGCAGTATTGACAGTACAATGCATATCATTCCCTGCGCCGGCCACACCCCACCGGCCCTGCGCCCCGCTGCGACCCCCCGGAGGCCCCCGCAGATACAAAAGAGCCAGTGGAGCGGCTGCCCCACTGCCGGAGCTGGCAAGTCCAGCACTGCGGCGCGGGCAGAAAATAGGGGCGAAGAAACAGGAAGGGGGATGGGGGGGGGGCTTAAGAAGGGGGCTCGGTGGGAGAGCAGGTGCCGCCCATCACCCCCGTGGGCACGGGACTATTCTCTCGGCCCTACGCTGCTCGTGACATTCATTTGGACGAAGAAAGTGTGCGCGAAAACGCAACTAAAAAATTGTCCGGGCGACTAAAGAGGACAGACACGTATTTCATCATACTGAGTTAGTGTTCACCTCATGAGATTGTCGCGAGGGTGAGAGCGAACAGTCCGCCGGAGCCGACAGGTCGTGGTGCCGGGCGGCCGCTCCAGCTGGCGGCGCCACGGCCACGCGGCGAGAGCAAACCCGCGGCGTAAACCAAAGCAAACGTGAGGAGATGGAGCGGAAGGAGAGGGAGGGAGGGAGGGAGGGAGGGAGGGAGGGAGGGAGGGAGGGAGGGAGGGAGGGAGGGGTGGGATGGCCCGGTCTGCTGACCGCGACTGTTTGCCTTTTGTCTATGCCGTGCCGGCGTGGGCCCGGATCGCGCTGGGCGGCGCTGGGCGGCGCTTCCCGGCCCCCACGGCCGCCTCTCCCGGCCCTCCGGCCGGCTGCCGGGGGACTCCCTTTACGCCGCCGCCACCATGAGCCCCGCCGTTCCGGACAGAAAAACACTTACGGCGGCCGCGGGGCCGGCGGAGAGGGGCGGGAGCAAAGTGAATTGGTGTGACTGCCGACTGCCGCGCCGGCCGCCGCGGGCGAGGAGACAGAGAGAGACAGAGAAAGAGGAGACAGGAGAGAGCGGAAAGGCTTTCGAGGAGCTGCCGTCGCCGCGCCTGGGCTCCCTCCCTCTCTCCTAACAGTCCAGCGCCCTGCCGAATCACCCAATGTCAAGGAGAAACGCTGCGTTCGTGCGTGTCACCCTCCATTCATACCAGCTCGCCCCAACACACACACACACACTCTCTCGCTCTCCTGTACACACACACACACAGACACCCGGGCCGGCTGTACTACACCCCGCCACCGCCGCACCCCTTTCCGGCGTCCGGCGGACACGGCGGCACATAAAACACGGCAAAAGTGCCATGAAAACTTCCTCGGCGCTTACGACGACACCCGACACCACCCGCTCATCCCGGCCCGGATGCTTGAGAGGGGAGGGAGGGAGGGAAAGAGAGGGAGGGAGGGAAGGACCCTCCGTCCTCCGCCCGCCTGCGTGCCCTGCCCGCCTGCCTCCCTGCCAATCTACCGTCTGTCTCTCATCTCAACAAGCAGCAGACTGAAGGTCTTCACTTCTTTGTCAGAGCCGGGGGGGGGGGGGGCAGCCCAGGCCACGGAACACACAGCCACAGCATATCATATGCGTTTCGGGCAGCGCGCACAACACGGGCCGCAATCTGCGACGCCACTCCGCAGCTCAGTTCTCCTTTTCGGCCCAAATTTGGTCGCAAATGAGGGCGTCCTCCGGTCCGGTTCGCAGTGCAGCCCGGGCGGCGGTGTAGCCGGCAGTCCCCGCGCGGGTCATCACCCCCGCAGGGCCCCGCAGGGCCCCGCAGGGCTGGGCCCCCCGTTATTGCGCGAGGCCCAACGCCGCGGGGCGCCGGATCATTGGAGGTGAGGCAACGACCCCTGCCGCGGCCCGGCGCGGCCCGGCGCCCCGCTGCGGGGCTACGGTCTCATCAAACACCATCTCCCTCGTTGTTTTTCAGAACCGAGACGACTACTATGTATATCGCCCCGCCCCACCACACCGCCCTGCCTTCGTTACGGTGGGATTCTCCTTTTAAATGCGCGGCGCGGCGCTCAAGAAATTCAGAATAATAAAAAAAAGAGGCAAGGTCTCTGGCGACGCGCCCGAACGTTTGACCAAACAAGGCGCGGCGCGGCGCGGCTCGCTGTCCTTGACGCTGTGATCCGCTAACAGCTCACTTCTTCTGAACGCCCTTCTCCCCCGCGGCCGCAGAGTAATGCCAACTGAGGGACGCGCGGCGCGGCGCCGTGGGGGCGGCTCGCCGTCAAAGCACGCCGCTACGCCGCGGCAGACGGACAACAAAAATGATGACCTGTTTTTGCCGGCACCGCGCAGTGTCCCGTGGGCCCCTGCGGGGGTCCTGCAGGACCCTGGGGGGGCCCCGCAGTGGGGCGCTGCGGCAGACTTACTTTCGGCAAGCAGAGCGGGCCGGGGCGTCGCACGAAACAAAGCGATTTGTCCGCAGCCCGTCCCGAGAGCACTTGCGGACTATCCGCCGCCGCCCGCGGCCCCGCGGCCCGACCCCAGCGGCGCCCTCCGGAGAGCGCGGCGGACGGCGTCCTGCACGGCCGCCTCCTCCATGCAGAGCGAAAAGGGATAAAACAAAATCCCCCGCCGGCCGCTAGCCGATGGCCCGGGGCCCCGTCTGGGGCTGTGGTCACAGTAAGTGCCCCCGCCCGGACCAGACCGCCGCCGCGGGGCCGAGCCGCCCTAAATGGAGGGCGCGTGCGGCTGGAGGCCGAGGCCCCCCGGGGCGCGGCGTAAAATGAATTCGGCCGCGCATGCGAGGGGGGGGGGGGGGGGGCATCGCACTGAACAAGTCCAGGGGTGAGCGCCGCACTGAACGGGTAGGGGGCGGCGATGGCCCGAAACAGGATCTCACATATGAGCGCGGGGAGCTGCCTACCTGGCCCGCGCCGCAGCATCCGGCCACGCCGGGCCGCGCCGGGCCGGGACCTCATCGGGGGAGATTGAAAACATTTATCTTGGCGGCCAGCGGCGGCCCGCAGCCTCCCCCCCGCGGGGGGCCCCGCCGGCGCCCTCCGTCATGGCAAACGGCCCTCGGCTTAGCGTCACGTGAAGACGCGGCGAGCGGCGGCGGCGTGACGGCACCTCGCCGGCCCTGACGCAGAACAAACTGCGGCGGGGGAGGCGGGAGGAGCGCGCGATTGAAAGAGTGCCGTGACTGCTGACGACTTGCAGCCATCCATCTGAAGCGGCGGAGCACAGGGAAGTGCGGTTCGCTGACCCGAGTGCGCCCCGCCCCCCCAGGCCTCACCCGCCGCCGCACCAACGGTTCGGCTCAGATGACAAGCGTGTGATAAAGAGGCGGGCGAGTACCGCTGCCGCCGCGGGGCAGGCGCCGAGAGCGGGCGCTCTGCCCGGTTTGTTCTTCCTCGCCGCCCCGCCCACTGCAGCACCGCAACCCAACCAGACTAAAAAAAAAATTTCAAAGCACAAACTGATCATCGTAGAAAAAAAAAGGAATCCATTTGACGATAATTTTTTTTTCTTAGTCTAGTTGACACGACTGACGCCAACTACGTCATACATATATGTCCGATAAAAAAAACAATGATTTTAGTCAAATTGATTTTTTAGAATGAGAGGGACGTTCTCTTTGTGCAGCATAGTTTCTGAACCTCTTCCGAGTTAGGTAAGTACGGCTTGTAGTTTTTGTTGGTGTGGACGTCCGAGCAGCTTGGAGCGAGATGGGGCTGCGGGGGTGCGGGTGGGGAGCGGCGGCCGTACGTCCGGCAGCGCCGCGGCGGTGGCACCTCGCCGGCCCGGGATTTGAATAATTACAACGTTAAGGGGTCGGCCGCAGCCCCGGCGGCGGGCAGAGCCAAAGCCGACCCGGCCCACCCGACCGACCCGTGCGAACGGGAACACATGCACCTTTTTGCCGCCTCGTAGCGGACCGCGGGAGAGGCGAGCGGGGCACCGGGATGAGAGGGTGAGGGATAAGCCAGCGAGCTAGAGGGAGAGAGAGAGAGAGAGAGAGAGAGAGAGAGAGAGAGAGAGAGAGAGAGAGAGAGAGAGAGAGAGAGGGGGGGGGGGAGCCAGAGAGAGAGATAGCCACAGAGATGTGAATTAAAATTTATTCAATTAAAGTTATTTATTAGCTCAATTACGGCGAGTAAGGGTCAGTGGGAGAAGGAATTTTGGCAGAACACCAGTGTTAAACTGGGCCATCTTAGACCTCTGCTGTTTATTTGTGTTTAAATTAACGCCCAATTTTTTTAAAATTTAATTCTCAAAGCGGAACGCGACCCTACGGGTTCGAAAATTCCAACAAAATTTGCGTGCGAAACATCGTCATGTTAAGATTTCAGGCTAAATCAGCGATGATCGAAGGGTAAACATATCAAGCCCTGATACGCGTGTGTGTGCGTGTGAGGCGGGCATTATCTGGCGAGCCCAGTGGCCGAGGCCCCAGCCCCGCAAGCTCTGCTCCCTCGCGCGGGCTTAAGCTCTCCAGACGAACCGTCCACTGTCAAATAAGGAGACGCGGGGGAAGCGGATTGTGGTGAGCAAGGGGAAGAGAGGGCAGCTTTCCCACCCTCGCTCCCCCGCGGCTGATCGAAACAGTGGTTGTGGATGTGCCAGAAGACATGATCAGCGATGATGGTTTGTGTGCGCTGAGGGCCCTGGCTGGGAGAGGGCGATGGGAAGAAAGCGATTGCGGGAGGGCGAAAGGAGGGCCGGCGAGAGAGGCATAGCGAGTGGAGTGCGGGGCTGAGAGGGGGGAGGGGGGGGGGGGGGGGGGCAGGGCGGCTAATTTGAATACGGGTGGCGGTGCTGACAGGCCTCGGGCCCCTCTAGCCTCGTACATCCGGCCTGCTCCGCTGATGGGGAAATCTTTTTCATTCTGACGCACACACTCCGCACGCCCTCAGCCTATCGGGACTTATCAATCGCTCGAGAGAGAGAGAGAGAGAGAGAGAGAGAGAGAGAGAGAGAGAGAGAGAGAGAGAGAGAGAGAGAGAGAGAGAGGGGGGGGATGAAAAAAAAGGGCGAGGAAGGGCAGCGCGGCTTCGGCCGGCAACCGGCTCGGCGCTCCCTCCCTCCCTCCCTCCCTCCCTCCCTCTCCTCCCTCCTCCGGCCACTCGTCCGCGAGAAAGAGGATTGTGCGGCCTGTAATCTGATCGTACACGATCGGCGGTGTAGTCTGGCCAGGCCTAGGCCGGCAGCTGCGGGCTTACGGCTGTCTTTCTCGACTTTGACCGGCTCCGCGCCGGACCGGGCTGCAGAGCCTGAGAGTTTTCGGCGCGCCCCACCGGACCCCGCCGCCTGCGCCACGCGCGGGGTCAGAGTTCACGCGACACGCCGCCGAGGAATATTTCTCGACCCGCGCAATAATGAGAACGACGGCATTTATTCAACGAGGGCCGGTCGCTGGGGACCGCCGCCGCCGCCTGCCGGCCGGCACCGCGGCCGAGCGGAAAATCCGAAGAGGAGATTGTGCGCCGATGATGTGCTGGAGTGGGGCTTCCAGCGAGGCCTCCAGCGAGGCTCCCAGTGAGGCCTCCAGCAGGGCTTCCCGCAGGGCGTCCGGCGAGGACCAAAGACTTTTCGAAAATTTCCAAGCAATTAGCGCTGCAAATTTTCCTATAACATTTCGTGTATTTTTCTGACGACGTGGACATCCCCTCACCCCCCGAAAACTCTCAACACACCAACCCACACACACGCACACACACACACACACACACACACACACTCGGGGTGTTCCAGGCGCCGGCATGCGTGCGGGACACACACGGCGCGCGATGCCAAGAGGGAGGCTTACTGGCCAGGTTAACCCAGCAGATTGTGTCGCATCATAAATTCCTCGCACGCGCAGGCCACGCAGGCCACGCAGGCCACGCAGGACACGCAGGCGGGCCCGCAGGTCGCAGGCGGGCGGTGCGGCCGAGGCGACGGACGAGGCGGGGGCCACTGAACCGAATGCGTGACGTCACATCCATCCCTGCAGCACGGCCAGCCCCTCCTCCCGCTCTATCGAGAGACCGAGAGGTCTCAAAAACGTGCGTCGTGTGACAGAGGTGGAGAGAGAGAGAGAGAGAGAGAGAGAGAGAGAGAGAGAGAGAGAGAGAGAGAGAGAGAGAGAGAGAGAGAGAGAGAGAGAGAGGTTGTGGGTTGTGCGCCGCTCCGCGAGGCCCCCGCACGCAAGAAACAGCGAGCAACACTGCTCCCAGCTCCCCCCTCTGTTTGCGCAGCGGGTTAGAGAGCTCCGGCGGGCGGAGTGCTTGAAGGGCACGTTTCATTCATGCTGCCGCAGCTCCCGAACGGCCTGGCCTGCGCGCGTGGATGGGGCGCCGCCGGGACTCCGCCGGGACGCCGCCGCGGCGCTCAGTGCAGCGGCGTGCTCGCACGTGCGCGTGCCCTGCCGTGCCCTGCCGTGCGCGCCGCGTGCCGGCTGCGTGCCGCTGCGCGGTGGTGGATGCCGTTCTCTCGGATCCGATCTGCGGGTGGTAGTTCTCAACCAAGCAGAGGTTGCTGCATTTAATTTGCCGCGAGGCAGCAGGCGGGCCGTCGTCATCTCCTCCCCGCGGGGCTCGGCAAAGAACTCGTGTTAGGCACCGAGGTGGACTCCCCAGAATATCGCGAGCCCAGCGGTAGAGAGAGCGCGAGGGAGCGAGAGCGAGAGAAACGTCAAAGGGCTTTTAAAAGTTTTCGAACTCGTTCCTAGGAGCGCAGCGCCCTGAAAACGGAGAGCAGCAGCTTCGCCCGCGCCGTCATCCGGATTGAGAGGGGCGTGGAGGTACGGATATATATTTAAAAAAAATAGTATCTGTACATGTATCTGAGATACTTTTGAAGTATCTATGTATTATCTGTATCTAGATACAATATGAAAACTGTATCTAGTATCTGTATCTAGATAAAATTTTCACCAGTATCTAGTATCTATATCTAGATAAGAAAAATGAGTATCTGGCCCAACACTGCCTGTGGGGGCCTCGGGCACCGGCCGGGCTACCGTCACACACACACACACATACACACACGTGACTGGCGTGACCGCGTTATACACTGGCTGCGGGGGCGGCAGCGAGGGGCCAGTCTCAGCGCTGGCCGCAGCAGGGAGAGGCGGGTCGTGAAAAAGCGACGCGGTCGGATTTTACCGCGTCTGGAGTGGACTACAGTGTCGGGCGGGCCTCGCGGTGCCGTACCCGCCTCGCCACTCGACACCCCGCCGCCGCCGGCCACGAACCCGTCCTGCTACACAGTCGGCGCGGTGTTCCACGCTGCTCGTCCGGCGCCGTCACAGAATTTCACACATTTTCCAAAGATTTCTGATTTCCCCCCCCCCCCCAAAAAAAAAAAAATTCGAATTTTCCGAAAATTTTTGAATGTTTCCCGAAAATTTTCTATTTTTTTATATCCGAAAATTTCTTTGAAAATTTGTGGACGCGAAGCCTCAGACCGTACCGCCGCCGCTGACGCTGGTGCTCCCTCCCTGACGGCTGCCGCGGCCCGCCGAGTGTCTGGCCTGGTACTATCCCCCCGCAGACACCGTATCTCTGCGCCAACACGACACCCGGCTGACGACCCCCGCCTCCGGCCCTCCGGCAGTGGCCCCCGGCTGCCAACGCGCTCAGTTTAACACTTGCCCTCGTGTGTCGGCAACAGCAGCAGCAGCAGCAGCAGACCTTGGGAGGCGGCCGCGGCCATGCCACACCACGAGCTGCTTCGCCTAGCAGAAGTGTAACGAAAAAAATATTGTGCAGCCACCTCCCCGAAAAAAGGAACTGCGTTCGCCCGACGTATATCTGAGCGCACTTCCATTACCCAAAAACGTTTCGTTGGTGGGGTGGCCGCTGCGGGCAAGTACATCAAGAGCAGCAGCAAGAGGAGAGAGAGGGAGACAGCTGAATTCGATACGGAGACGAACTGTGACGCTTGAAACACTGAGCGATATGACGACTGTTTCTCTTCGCTTCGCACGGCAGGGGCCCTGAGGGGGCCCGGGGGACCTGAGAGGACCGCCGCCCCGCTGGAGGCCCGCTGGAGGCCCGCTGGAAAGCCGTCCACCCCGGCCGTCCCCCACACGTGCCGCACGGCCGGTGCGGCCTGGACACGACGTCACGGGCCCACCACTCACCCTGCAACGACGCCTCCAGAAAAATAAATCTGGAGAAAAATAAGGCAACCATTCGGGAGCCATGTGACCGCTTCGAGGAGGATGAACATGAGAACAATGTGGAGCAGCGCGCCTGCAGCGGCGGGGGTGGGCAGCCCGCGGCACACGCCTGCACGCCGGGCCTGAGACTGCCTACCGCCCGGGCGCTGTGCCACAGCCTCCCAGCCCAGCCGGCGGGGCCTCGTCCCCCGCACCTCGGACCGAACCTGTTGTAGCGGCTTCTGTTTGCTCTACGCTCCTAAGTAAGGAGGTGAGGAAGGTCGGGAAGGCCCTCTCGGTGACAACAGAGGGCGAGACCTTTTGGACGTCTCAGTCAGCCAGCAGCCTGCGGGGCACTGCCATGGAAGTGACATCAGAGGGAGAGAGCGGGACAAAAGACAGGGGGTGGCTGAGATAGCGAGAGATAGTGCGAGGCGGGGAGTCCTTGGCCCTTGGCTGGTCCTCGGCCCGACCCCTTGCCAGCTGCCGGCGGCGGCCTGGCGGCGTGCTAACACATTAGGGCCCGAGGGAGGCGGGCCGGGCCAGGCCGCTGGGTGCCACTGGGACACTTTGTAATGCGAGCGCGGAGCCGGGCGGGCCGGTGGTGGCGGCGGGGTCGCTGCCCTGCGCCACTCCCCGCCACTGCAGCGGGCCGCTCGAGGCGGGCGAAGGTGACGGTGCCACCCACCCCTGTTCACTTCCGGCCCCAATGGTGGGCATTGTCATCTCAAAAGATTAAAAGTGCTTTATTTATTTTTACTATTTGAGATCCTGTGTGTTTTAGGACACATACCTGCGCCCTCTCCTCTCCGCCCCGCCCCCTTCCTGTCCTGGGGGGGAGGGGGGGGGGACGCTCGGCGGGACTCGGTCGAGCAGAAATGACCTTTATGTACGCGTAATGCAACCAGCGGCGGCGGAGCCGCGGGTCCCCGCAGCCGGTCCGAGGGAGGGCCTGGTAAAGCGACCGCAAAGCCCTTGAGTCCCTGGGGGCGATGACGCGTCGGGGGAGGGAGGGAGGGAGGGAGGGAGGGAGGGAGGGAGGGAGGGAGGGAGGGAGGGAGGGAGGGAGGGAGGGGTTCGGGAACGCAACGGGTGCACACGGGGTTACCAGGGGAGAGGGGGGAGGGGCGTCCTTGGGAGCGATAAACATGCGCTAATGAGGGACCCCGGAGGAGCCGACCGCGTCCCCGGCGGCTCCAGGCACTTGTCGGCCTGATGACGGACCCCGCAAGACTTCTCGGTACCGGAGGAGGCCGCCACGGCGCCAGGCCAGGCCGCAAATAATCCTCCTCCTGCGAACCCGCAAAGCAGACGGTATGTGAATCCGCGGCTGTGCCTGCTGCCTGTCGAGACGTCAGACGGTCTCGACTCCTCGCTTCAAGACAAGTCAACGTCGTCCGGAGTGCGGATCGATCAAGAGAGCGCCTCGTGGCGGTGACACCAGCTGTCTGTCTATCGGCGCTGTCTCTCTCTCTCTCTCTCTCTCTCTGTCTGTCTCTCTTTCTCTCTCTCTCTGTCTCTCGCAGGGATTTGCGCCCCAGTCAGTCCAGCCAATTTCCAGTCGCACACGTCGTGCTGGTACACCGGTTCCCATTCGAACACCGAGGGTTCCAGGCGGAGGCCTGGGACGAGGTAGTGCCCACCCATTTTTGATTTTTTTTTCATAAGCATCCACAGATTTCTAAGCAAAAAAATAATTCGTTTTGAGTTTTGGTCACGGTAGGAATGACTTTTCAACCTATTTTGGGGTGGGTGACGGCACAGAACACATAAATTTTTATTCGAGTCAATGGAAAAGTCCGGTCCAGTCAGCAGTCAGTGTAGACCCGTCATGAGGCGCCCCTCGCCGCCGCGTCTGGCGTCGAGTTCAACCAACACCTCCGGGCGCCGTTACCCGCGCAGCATTCTGACCGCACCGCGGCGGCACCGCGGAGCTGAAGCAGCTGAAGCAGCTGAAGGCGTCCAACAAATTTAATAAACGATGGAAACGGGGCGGGTGCAGAGTGCGCGCTGCTGCCGCCTCACCCACCGCGTGCCGCGAGCAAGGCGCGAGCAAGGCGTGAGCAATTCCGCCGGTAATGACTCTTGCAGGGGCGGAAGCAGGCGGAAGGCGAGGCCGCTGCGGCAGCGGCCAGCGGCGGCTAGCGCCGGGCCCCGAAGGTGTCGTGAATTTCTCACCGCAGCGAGCTGAAGAGAAAAACACGTCCCTCTGGCGCTCGGTTCCCGTCTTTACCGTACGCAAGTATTAATCGTGAATCTGCAGAGTTTTTGTGCTGATTTTCCGTTTTTTATATTTTTTATTGTACTTTTCCCGAATTTTAATTATTTTGACAATTTCTAAAAACACACCTTTTTTTGCAGGCAAGGTAGAGGGGAGGGATAGTTTCAATCAGTTTGATACAGCCTTCAGGAACTGCGGAAGTCCAATTTAGCATCGATGTCCACCGCGTGGCACACACACACACACACACACGCACACAGAGCGCCTCCAGCCTTGACCATAACCCCCCAGGCCGTCACCGCGTCCGCGAAAATCAGCCACCCTCTCCGGAAAGTTCCGGGGTCCTCCAGCGGCCCCAGCACCAGCAGGGCCCGGGCCCCGGGCCCGCCCCCCAGCCGGCTGGCGGGGCTGGCCCTGCTGCCGGGGCGGCCTCTGGTGAGGACGGGCTCAAATTTATCGCGCCGTCTGGAACGACCGCAATCCGGTCCCCTCCCTTCCTCCCCTCCTCTCCCTCCCTCGCCGCTGCCTCCCGGACCGCCACTGCCGGGGGATGAGCTGAGGCGGGGCGGTCGCCTGAGCCGACCACGGCACTAATTGAGGTTAGGTTGAGGAACCCTGACCCGGGCGGCGCGGGTGGCGCACCAGGTGGCCCGGCAGCAACGCAGCGCCGCACGGTGGCCGCCGTCCGGAAGGGCAGGAGGCTGACGAGGTCGCGCGGCTAAAAGCGAGGCGCCGTCGGAAGGCAACGGTCTCCTCGGGTCCCCCGCCCGGCCACCGGTGCTTCTTGCGACAGGCACATAACATAACAGGCTCTCGCTCTTGCCCGCGTACCGCCACTGTCACCCGTGCCGTCGCGCGCGGAGATAACATGCGCCTACAAGAAGCGCGCATCAGACAGTACAGCCGCCGGAGCCGCCGGGAGGTCGTGCTGGCGCCGGACGGAGCACCCCGCGAGAGCGAACGTCCAGCCGCTGACCGGCAGCGCCATCTCTCGGGACTCTGTAATTATTCCCCCCACCCTTCCCCTCCGTTCCCCCGCAGCCCCTGGGAGGTAGGCACGGACAGCCCGCCACACAGCGGCGGTGTTCGGGTTGCCTGCCTGCCGGGCGGCGCGGCGTTTGCCGCAGGCTCTCGGGCAGCCGCCACCGCTCGCGCGGCGCGTTTCCGACGCGCTCTGGCCTAGTCCGAGGGAACCCCGCGCTCTGTGGCGGTGCGTGCGCGCTTTCAGCTGGAAGCACGTTATGACGGCATTCAAGACTGGTTAAACCTGAGGATAGTTGTAAATTGCGTTTTCTATCAAATTACACACGCTGCCCAACACCTGGAGAGCATCGGAGGCTCTCTTCACGCGCCGCGTCGAGAGGCCTTCCCTCACACTGGGCCAGTGGTTATAATAAGCAAAACTACTGTAAAAGCTAGAAAATTTTCTCGCCGCCGGCTGAATTATTGGAGGCGGCGGCACGGCGGCGGCGCGGCGCCCAGGTCTACGGGTCTACGTGCGCATAGAGTTCGCCGCCGTGGTCCCGAGGTTACGGAGTCACACGCTCCATTTGTCCCGGATCGCACGTCGCCTCCCGCCGATCCTGCTTCCGGGGCCGCAGAGATTCCCGCCGTGCTGCGGCCGCGGTTCCACCCCTCTAATCCCCTCCACCCCTCCCCCGCAATCGGAGGTGGCAGCGGTGGCTTGGCGATGCAGGTTCCCGAGGCGAAGGTGGCCCGGCAGGGGGGGAGGGGGGGGGACCCCGCCGTCGCTGCCGCTGCTGCTGCTACTGCCACTGCTCGGATTTTCCCTTCGCTTCTGACCCATATTGTATCGGTTAACCATTAAAGGCTTGGACCAGTGAACCGAAAGTACGTTGTTCGTTGGTGGACGCGGAACCAGGTGTGTGTGTGTGTGTGTGTGTGGTGAGATGGGGAGGGGAGGGGGGCATCAGTGCGAGGTTCCCAGGTATTCGTGTTCATTAGAGGCACCCCGTCAGCAGTGACTCGGCTGGCCGGGCTTCATCACGGCCATCAGCCCCAGCGGCCGCCCGCCAGCCCTCCGCTGCAACCAGTTAGTTCCGTTCATCCAGGCGGCTTACTCCCGGCTTACTCCCCAGCCTCCGGCCCGGCGGCCCTCTCGAGTCCATCACCTCGAGGGCCGTCGTCCTCCTCTCAGCGGGGGGCGCGGGTCATCGTCCCGGGCGCCGCTGTCATTGGGGGGCACGACGCAGAAGTGAGGAGCGGCGGCAGAGCCCGGGGCGGGCAGCGCCGCAGAGCTCTCCAACACTTTTGCTCCTCTTTTCCGAGACGCTTATTGCGGCTCCGGGTTGTTTCGTGAGAAGCGTACAGTCCGGCCACGATCCTGGCTCGAAGGATGTTGGCCACTCCGAGGCACGCGCGCGCCGCCGACTCCCTGGGCAGCGCTGCCGTACATCCTGGACGCATATTGAGCGCAAACAAGTGGGGCCCGTCCGCGTGTCGGCGGCGGCCCTGGCGGCCCAGCGGTCGTGGCGCTGCGGGGGGCCCCCGGGGGGGCACTGGCAGGGCCGCACTACAACGGCGCACACAGCGGCGCACACAGCGGCGCACACAGCGGCGCACACAGCGGCGCCCGGATGCGACACACAATCCGAGCGGCGCGTCCGCGTCCCCCTCCGGCCGGCGTCCTCCCGTCCTCCGTCCCTCCGTCCCTCCGGCGCGCGGAAACGCGTGGAATCCGGGGATATTGCCTTGTCATCCCGGATTGTATGGCAGGCCCGGGCCCGCCGCCGCTGGGGCCGCCGCTGGGGGGCCGCCGCTCCCGGGCCTGTAGATACCCCTGTGCGCACAGCGCACCCCCGCCAAAACAAAGGGTGTGTCCGCTTGCCTGGCGGGCCTGGCGGCCCTGACGGGGCTGCTCCCGGTCGCCGCCGCCGAGGGACCGGGCCCCGAGGCGGACCGGATAGCGGCTCCAGACAGAGTCAATGACTCGGCCGACTGTTAGCGCGAGCAGGACCCCCGAGGTTAGGGGGCGTCTCCGGACGCAGCGTCACTCACCTTCTTCTTGGCCTCGATGCTCTTGTCCATGTAGTTGGAGCGGATGGCGTGCCGCGCCAGCGGGCACACGGGGGTCCCGACGGGGGTGCCGGCCACCTCGCCGTCGCCGGCGTGTCCGGGGTGCAGCAGCGGCGACTCGGGCTCTGCGGACCAAACGGCGTCGGGGAGGTACAGGGCGACGCTTCAGACAGGGCCGTCAGCGGCGGGGGCCGGCGGGATGCCGGGGAGGATGTCGGGGAGGAGGGCGTCCCCGGGGGGGCGGCCGGCGGCACTGCCGTCACCGTTACCTCCCCGGGGCTGCACAGCGCCGCCCAGCACAGCACAGCGGGCCTCCCAGGAACAAAGGGCCTGCCGCTGTTCTACTTAGGTATGAAAAATATTTCAAGGAAAAAAGTTTTTGCTGCCGAGTGCGACGTGTATCAACAGCACAAAGGAAGGAGAGATGAGCCCGCGCCTAGGGTGGGAGAGGAGGGGGGAGGGGAGAGGAGGGGGAGAGGAGGGGGAAGAGGATGGGGGGAGAAAAGCGTTGACAGCCAAAGTTGCGCTCCTTTCTAAAGTTATTCATCAGCTAGCCGGCCCGGCTACCCCTGGCTGGCTGGCCCCCCGCTGGCACCGGCTGGCCCCGCCACGCGCCGCCCGATGTCAGCTAAGCTGATTTTTCAGGAGAGTCACACCCCAGGAGACAGGATGAAAGGAGTTAAGCTCGCGGCGGCCCGCACCGCGACGGCGAGCCCGGAGCGGGGAGCCGAGTGTAAGAGCGATCTGTGTAGGAGAGCTACTTCTCACGAGCGAGCGCAGCGCATTGTCCCACACACGCACGTGTTGTGTGATGTGGTGGTGGTGGTTTTTCGAGGGGGGGGGGGGCTGCAGCTGCACACCGCACGCCGCGGAAAATCGCGCGCATCGTTGTAACACGATTTTCCAGCCGACCGCGTTTTAAATTACTCTCCAGCCATCCGTCACTAATTGCGTTCCGTGTACACATACTCCGAAAACGTCCCGCGGTGGCGCGCTACCCCCTCCCCGGCCAGAACCCCCCCCCCCCCCCCCCCCCCCCCCCCGGGCGCGGCGGCGGGGGCCGAGAGCCGGAGGATCCCCTCATACGCGCCTGTGTGCAAACGAGGACATTTCTCACTGACAATGGCGAGGAAAGTAGTTAGTAGCTGTCTGGCAACGGCCGTCCGTCCGTCATGCTGATCCCCCGCCGGCCCCCCGGCAGGGCTCCGAGGGCTCTGAACAAGGACTCCCGACAAACATTTGCGGATGCTGGGAGATGATCTGGGGGGAAACATGGCCAAGGTGAGTCAGAGCGCACTCTCCCGAGTAGGCAATCTCGCAAGCACGTCACTCTCTGTCTCTCTGTCTCATATGCGTCTGCCCGCAATTCCAAGTCGGAGGGAGACAGAGGACGCGAGGCACGGAGGCCTTAGAGACTATGGCTGTCTGGCTGCACGGCAGTCATCGGGTTGCCCTACCAGACGGAGGTTGGGTGCCCTTGCCCTTGGGTGGAGGCCGGCCTACTGCAGCCCACGCAGGTGCCGCGCCTCCACTAACCACGCCGTCATCCCCCTGACTTACGGCCTCACGCCTCCCCCCTCCGCCCACTCATCTTCATACTTTACACCACCTCTCCCACCTGCTTCTCGATTAGTCCTGCCCCCCCCCCCCCTCCTCCACTCAGCCCCCCACAGGAATGACCGTGACCGCGTAATCTCCCCTCTAACGCCGATTAGCCGACGCTGAAAGCCCGGCGGCAAAGATTAATTTCCGGGAGCGGACGGCGAGGCGCGCGAGACGTTCTGAAAAGGGACCCCTCGACTGTGTCAAACTAATGGCGTATTGGCGGCGGCAGACTGCGGATGGAGACCCGGCGGCGGGGTCCCGGGGCCCCCCGGGGGGCTTGACCCAGATGCCGAGGTGAAAAAGGGGAGGGAAGGAGGAGAGGAGAGCGAGTGGAGGGTTTGATCAAACACACGGGCGCGCAGAGCTGCGCGGAGCGGCGGCACAGACGGGGCCAGGCGGCAGCGGTGAGTGCGTGAGGGACAGACGACAGCCGCTGCCGGGCCGTATTGTCCGGGTAGGGTCCCCCAGACCGGGGCGGCGCTCATCACAGCCGGCTGGTGTGCACTCGGGTAAGTCGCTGCGAGGCTCTCCGACAGACGCGCTCCGCCCCCGAATACCGACGCTCCACGCCAGCGTCGCCCACTTAAACAGACCGCGGTTTGGTTTTGCAGAGTTGTCGTCGGGCCACTCTGCCCTCATTCAGGGCGCCTTCTCATGCGAACGTGCAGTGCGGGTGGGTGCGCGCGCTGCGGCCCCCAGTGCGGTATGCGAGACCCTTCACTTTAATTAGAGCTCGAGGACGCTGGACTGACCGAGGCTGTGCAGGTGCAGGACTTGCTGGTGCTGGTGCAGCTGGTGCAGCTGCCGCTGGAGCTGCTGCGGGTCGGCCATGACCTGGGCCTGGCCGTTGGCGGTGGCCGCGGGCGCCCTGAGCGCGCGCCACGACTCCACCCCCACGCCAGAGGAGCCGCCCGAGCCGCCCGACCGCCTCGCCTGCCGAACAGTCAACAGGTCGCGGGTTCGAATCCCGGAGCGGGGCAACTGCCAGCCAACGCCGCGGTGCTGAGCGTGCCGTGTTAAGGGTTTCTAGTCCCGAAAATTTTTCGAGTAAAATCAGTAATCCAGGAAAATTTTCCGGAAAAAATTCATGATGTTTCCGAAAATTTTCATTATTTTTCTGAAAAATTCTGATTTTTTTCCCCGAAAATTTCGAGATGAGAAACCCTAGCTGTACTCACCCTGCGTAGCCACATCTTGACGGTCTCGGCCTTCCTGCGCGGCGCCGTGCCCAGTGTGTTCCGGGCCGCCCGGGCCGACCTGGCCGGCGGCGCGTTCCAGACGCGCAGCGCGGAGCCCCCGTTGGCGCCGTTGGCCCCGTTGGCGCCGTTGGCGTGCAGCGGCAGCATGTGCTCCGCCATGTCGGTGGAGACCGGCGAGGGGCCGCCGAGGCCAGACACCACTGCAGGACACAGTCACTCACAGTCCGGACCGCTCAAAGGGATAAAAAACAAACTGTAACGGCCACGGCAGCGCGACTGCTGCGGCAACATTTCCTCGCTGCTGAACGAATCGCTTTCAGAGCGTATTTACATGGGATGAAAAGGCGACCGCCGTCACGAGAGGCGGCCAAAGGGCCGACAAGAGGGCTTTAAGCTGATGAGCGGTGTGGCCTACCGGGCTGTTTGCAGGACGACGAGTGGCGGATCTCCCTGCGCAGCCCCCGCCACAGCTTGGAGACGATGAGGAGGTAGGCGAGGCTCATGATCAGGAGCGGCACCAGCAGCAGGATGCCGTCCAGGAACAGGTTGTAGATGCGCTCCGACCCCGGGGAGATCCACTCCTCCCGGCACTTGTGGCGTCCTGTGGGGTGAGAGAGGGAGATGGTGATTAGGAGCGGCTGCGAGGGAGAGAGAGAAAAGAACTCGATGAGCTCACCCGTGTTGTTCATGGCCTTGAGCTTGGACACGGCGAGGATGGGGGCGTTCCAGACGCTGGACGCGAGCCACACGACGGCGATCATCTTGTAGGCGTGGAACTGCGTCTGCCAGCGGCGCGACTTGAGCGGCCGGCAGATGGCGAAGTAGCGCTCCAGAGAGATGGCCACGAGCGTCCACACGCCCACCGACACGGACACGGCTGGAACCACACACAAAAAAAATTGTCCAGTTCATCTTACAAAGTGTTGTTTTTTTTCGTTTTTTTTTTCAAAAGTAAATATTGCAGGAAACTCTCGATAACATTTTAATTTCGTCTGCGTGCAGCGACGCGGGAGACGGCCCGACCCCGACGTGGACCCGCGGCGCGTTCCTACGCACGTTCATTTCTCATCGCACCCACGCCGAGTGAGAAGTACCTGCTGGCGCTCGAGTTATGTGCGCCGCGCGGCCCAACCCCACAGGAGGGGGCGGGGAGGCGATGTGGGGGGAAGTCAAGGCCAAGGGCCGGGCCGCGCATCGCCGCCACCCGGTGTGCCATTCATATGATGGAGTGAGAGGGTGGAAAGTGGCGCGCGCGCGTGTGTGAAGGAGCGAGAGAGAGGGAGCACGGTACGGCGGCGGCGCGGCGACAGGGGGTTGGGGAGCCGGGTTAGGTTTGTGTTTCGGTGGCAATATCTCTCGGAGCCACAGATGGCTACGATTCGCTACATCGGCAGCTGGAGAGGGTAGGGGAGGGGGGCTTCCGGCTTCTGTTACATAACCAGAGCGCCATCCAGCACCCGCTCGCCCACCAACGCCACCGCAAACACAGCGCGCTTGACTCGGCACAGACAGGTGTTCCAAGCAGTGCATTAATTAAGTGCGCACGCTCCCGACCGCGCTCCGTGCAAACGTGAGGTGATCTCTGAAAAGTGCGGACCCGCAAAGATGGGGGAAAAAAAGGTTTACAGTGTCCTGCGGA
Source organism: Megalurothrips usitatus (assembly GCA_026979955.1). NCBI lineage: Eukaryota > Metazoa > Arthropoda > Insecta > Thysanoptera > Thripidae > Megalurothrips > Megalurothrips usitatus. Next base: position 9,955,119 of record CM049602.1, read on the forward strand.
ATCTGACTGCGAAATAAAGAAAGAGAGAGAGAGAGAAAGAGAGAGAGAGACGGAATCCAAAAGAGAGAGAGAGACAGAGAGAAGGAATGAACGTCGAGGGTGGAATAATTGCTCTCATTTGCGCGGCGGCGCCGGTACATCAGACAAGAGTCTGCCGGGCGTTATTCAAATACGTCTTGGGCCGACGAGGCGCGGCAGTCCCCGCCGGCAGAAAGGCGAGATTCCGCAAGAGCGATGAGACAGTCAAAATTACTCGCGCACCCCGCGCGCCCCGCCCCCCGCCGCCCGCCGCCCCCGCGCCGCGCCCAACACTGCGTGGCTTCCACCCTTTTGTTCCCCATCCTCCATGCGGAACAGCCAGAACCTGGCCACGCCGACTTTTGACCCGACCCGGCCTCGAAACCAGGCCCGCATTCTGCACGCGCTTCTCGCTTTCTTGTCTTCCTCCCGTAGAATGAGAGAGAGAGAGAGAGAGAAAGATGGTATCAAGAGCCAGGAGGAGTGAGAGAGGATGGCGTAGAGCGTGTGGTGGGCCGCACAACCCGGCGTCCCGTGCGACGGTGAAAAACACATTGTTTGCGTGTGTGTGTGTGTGCGTGTGTGTGTGGCCTGAAATTCTTCGTTGCCCTCTTATATGTGGAGGATGTACCGCAGCCCCGCCGACTCTGCATTCCAACCCACCCCCCCCCCTAACCCCTCCCAACCCTCGCCACACATGCTTGTTGTGTTGGCCAGGTTCATTCGAAATGAAAGTCTCATGTACATTTTTCTTCTGATAAAAAAAGAAAAAAAAAAGTGTCATGAAACAAATATGTTCAGATTAAATAAAAATATTTGATCGCACGGTTGGCTTAATCGATGACCTGATGGCGCTGGCGAGCCGAGGTGTGCTGACGGCGTGGGAGGGGCTCCAGCGCTGGCGGCCAACTCATGACTAATGACTGGCATAGCTGCCCGGCGGATCCGTTGTCCGGCCTTAAGTTAGCCCGCCGGCATCGCTGTCCGTGTGCAGGACTGAGAGGGGGCGTTGGGAACGAGAGGGACAGAGAGAAGGGGAGGGAGAGAGAGAGAGAGAGAGAGAGAGAGAGAAAAGCTAGGAGGGCTCTCCCCTTCTCATCCCCTAACTAAAGCCAGGCGTCGTGACGAACATGGCGCAGGGCACACGGCCACTCTTGCCGCTCCTGCGGTGGTGCGCACAAACATGAGAACTCGTGTGTGGTTTGGGGGGGGGGGATCAATCCGTGACTGGAAAGACACGCTGCGTGTTTCTCCTGCTCTCCTCCCTCCAACCCTCCCGTACACACACACACACACACGCACACACACGCACACACACACACACACGCACGGGAGCAGTGAGACTGGGTCTGCGCGTCACGCCGCTTGAGTGCGACTCTCCCACGGCCTTGTCACGCGCGTCATTGCCCGCGGGCGCGTGGCGGGCGCGTGGCGGGCGCGTGTGCACGTGGCATCGGCCTCTCTCTCTCTCTCTCTCTCTCTCTCTCTCTCTGTTGTCTGCCGCTGGCCGCCGCCCTATCCGCACGGCAGACGGCCTGCACGGCGCCGTCAGTGCGGAAGCGCTGACACCTCGCGTTTTGCTTACGAGAGGGACAGAGAGAGGAGAGAACGGAAGAGAAGGAGAAAGAATACGGCTTAGAGAGAGAGAGAGAGAGAGAGAGAGAGAGAGGGGGGGGGAATGAAGAGACGGAAGAGTTTTCGGACCGCACGATGAAGCAAGAGCGAAAGAGAGAGAGAAAGGGAAAGTCAGACGACGGAGATAGAGAGGGGGTCTGGAATCCTTCCAGAGGGCGAGTCAGCCCTTCACAAAGCCATCTGCCTGGCGTATCACCACCCGGGCACACCTGACGCCGCTCCCTGTCACACACACACACACACACACACACACACACACACACACACACACACACACACACACACGCCTCCATATTTTTCCTACGGCAGCGGGGAGGCTGGGTCTCACTTACCTGCTCACACCGCGGCTTCGCAACACCGCTGCTCGCGGCTGCTCACGCGCGGGGGACGGATAGGATAACCAAACCACCTCGTTAATAAAGTTTGTTTCCCCGCCCGTGACACCTGCCACCCGGCTAATCCGGGACGCGTAAGGGAGGGGGTATCGCGTTTCGCACGCGCGCCTGCAGAAGGCCCCCCCTTTTTTTTGTTGTATTTCAAGCGTCCTTCATTGAGTTATTCGCGAGTGTCGGAAAACTCTTCTTCCCTTATATTCTAGCGTATCGCGTGGAGAGGCCGTACGGAAACCCGCAGGGACTGTTTATGAATTTTTTTTTGTTTCAGCGATTGCGTAGCCATATGGCGGACCTAAATGACCGAGAGAGGGATCCTATTTTCGTCGCATGCGGAAAATATGCGCGCGGGGTGTTGGAGTGACCCGGGGAGTGTACAGGAAAGTGAGTGACCCGGGGAGTGTACAGGAAAGGGAAGTGGGAAGGTGGGGGGATCGTCGAACGCACAATCCCAAGAGGAGATCCGGATCCGAAGGTCCTAGTTGGGAGAGATCCGAGAGTGCTCAGAAAGTTGTGGATTCCCTACGGGGGCCTGCGGGGGCCTGCGGGGGCCTGCGGGGGCCTGCGGGGGCCTGCAGGACGGGTGCCGGGGTGCCGCGGTCCGACGGCCCGCCGCCACATCGCCCACCCGCACGCGCCGCCCGCCCCTGTACGATGAAAAAATAAAATAAATTGGAGGATTCCGATGGACGCTCCCGCATGGCCCCACTTAAAACGACCTTCGGAAAATACAACAAAACATGACTAGGAAAAAAAATACTCAAATTATTTTCCGATTTTTCTCGGCTAAGTCCTTGTGAACGTTGGGAAGGGAGCTGGGTCTAGCAGTGGGTAAGCGTTGGTATAAGCCCCGTGGAGCCCCCCTCGGTATAGCAGGGCACGCCGGTTAGTTTTGTGAGGCTTCATAAATAAATCACCAGGGTGAGGGTGGTCCCCCCCCCCCCCCGCCCGCTGCTGTCGGGTTCCCGTTCCGTTGGTTCCCGTCAGACCCCCACAATCGGATCGGATCCACGGAAGCGCTGTACTTATTCTCCACATTTTCCCGTCCACCGGCGGCGGCCGCCCGCGCTGCCCGCGCTAACGGTCCGTATTTGCCCCTCCAGAATCGCCCAGATTCCCCCGCCCCTCCGTCGGCCCAGCCGTCATGCCTTGTCCCGCTTCTTCTTTTCTTTTTTTTTTTTTGTTCCGTGGTCCTCATTTGTCCGTCCCTATTTTCGGTCTCATTCCGCGTTTCCGACTCCTCGAGAGCGCGGCATCGAGGACCGCGGCTCGCCCAAACGGCGGAAGCGAGGGGGTACAACATGGCACTTTGTACTTTAAGAGCCGCCCCCGGCCCCCAGGCTGCCGCGGGCTCACTGGCTCGCAGGCTCGCAGGCTCGTGTCAGTGCGCCCCCGGCAGTGGGCCGGCCTAACAGAAAGAGACGCTGGCAGTAAAAAAGATTGTGGGATCGCGTCTGTCAACGTCCCGTCCCCCCAGCTGCCCCCCCCCCCCCCCCCCCCCGCTGCTGCGACGTGCGCGCCATCTGGGATGATGTGAATCACCCACTCCCAGCCTCCCGGAACGTACGAGCGAAGTGGAATTCAAACTACCGAAAAATTAATGCATGACCCACGTGATTTCTTAAATTCTTTCTCACTTCCGTTCCAGCTTCTTCCGGAATACCCTACTGAGCATCGGCGTGGACTGTACTTCTCATTAAATGGGCTGCAGCGACGGGCTCCTCGCGGGCTCGAAACGAGCCGCAACATTTTCACGGTCGACCAACACGCTTTAAATCGTACTTGCTACGCTTGTTGTACGACGGAGCTAAACTTAAAGGCCAGATTTCAGAAGGTTGAGCATCGTAAACAACCGTTGCACAAAGTGTGATGCGGCTGCTTTATCACTGTCGTTCAAGCAGTTGTTCGTATTGTCAGGGGCCGTTGGCCGCCCACCCCAAGATGCCCCCCGAGGTTCCCGCGGAGGTGCGTGCAGGAGGCCGAGGCCGGCTCAGTCCAGCCGCCCGCTCCGCCCGCTCCCGGCCACGCACCGCTCCATCAACGACTCTGCCGGAACAATTGCCGCTGAGCGTCGTGCCTGCAAACTACAAGTCTGCTCTAAGCTACTCGCGTAAGCGGAAGTTAGAAGTTTGCACTCCGCAGCGCCAGCGGGCCCGGGCCACTCCGCCGCCGGCGACGCCTGGCAACGCCGAGCCGAGAAATGAAAGCAAAAGTGGCCCCGCGCAGTTAAAGACGCGCAGACCGGCGGCCCGGCAAAGTGCAAGTTTCCGGCATAATAGCCGTGGACCCCCACTCCGTCCCTCCGCCCGGCCAAAGGATTAACTTTACACTTAACGGGGGAGGAGAGGAGACGCGAAAACACAAAAGTACATTCCCCGCCTTCCCTGTGGGATAACAAAAAGTTTGGGCAAATGAACACGGGACGATATGACGGCGGTGAATCCCGCGACGGCGCGGCGTACCGGCCAAAGTACCGATCCAGGACGGCAACGTTTCTTTAATACTGTCGCTCTCTCCCTCTCTACTAAAAAGGTTAAGTCTGGTATGATGTTTGTCGGCGTGCCTGCGCGACCCTGTGAGAGGCGAGAAGTGATGCGCAGGTCTCGTCAGTCTGACCGTATCAGAAGCGGGTGGTGCCGCGGCGTCCGACATCCATATGGATTATTGAGCCCGGAGGGGCTGTGGGCTGTGGGCTGTGGGGGTAGGGGGGGGGGGGGGGATGCTTTGGGGTGTGGCCGCGGCCGCGGGGCCCTCAGTCACTTTGATGCGATGCCCGGCAGTCTGGCTGGGCGGGGCGCGCCATGCTGATGGCTCCCTATCACTCTGAGGATGGCCTATCAAATAAGCGGACAAACAAAATAAAATGTGCGGATTTTTAAACTCATGGGATATCATCCTTCTTTAGCCCCCCCCCCCCTCCCCTTACTGCATGGAGGGACGAGAGAATATTTATCAGATAACAGGTCAGCCGACGCTCTCGCGCCCCAGGCTGCTGCCTCCGGAGTTCCAGATGAAATTAGCCACTATTAACATTTTCACGCTATTTTGTGTCCGAGAAAAAACTTTAATTTCGTGGAAGTGTTTCCAACGAAAAAAATGCGAAATGCGGCGATAATTCGTAGAAAACAAACTAGAGTAGGTGCAGCACAATTTCTTTCTCACAACCGGAATGACCGGCTCGTTCAAAAATTATCTTAAGTGGCGCCCACTTACTGGCCTTAATTTTTCCCTTACATCGTTATTGTGTGGGGGGTGGGGGCAGAGATGCGGGGCCACATGGGCGTCTATGCGGGCCTGAAGGCAGTCTATACTGGCGCCGAGCCGGCTGTTGCCGGGGCCGCAGGAGGCACTGCGGCCAGGCCAGGGGCTGACCATGGCGGCAGTGCGCAAGAGTTATCGCCTCGGCAGCCCTGATATTGACATTGACCACGGCCGCCGCCGTGCCCGGCCGGCCCGGCTGCTGCGGTATTTGGGTCACGGGGGCCCCGACAGGTCCGCCCGCCACTCTGCCGCTGACGATTAACGGCGGTGACGCGTGAGGGGCGCCGAGTGGGAGCCGCGCGCGTCAAGAAGAATGCCCCTGACGGACACCGCTCTCATGAGTCATGAACAGCCCGTACGGGGGGTGTCTGGAACAACTTGGGGCGCCGCGCTGGAGGAGGCAGCGGGGGGAGCTCAACTGTCGAGCCCGGGGTGACGCTGACGCCAACAAGTCAGCCCTTTCCCGCCGAGGGGTCAATCGCTTGGGAAGTCCTGCGCGCACATTTTGTGAGATCCCATCGCAATGCGTCCGACGGTGACATCGGCACGAAGAGTTTTACTCACCTTGGAAGTAAGGTATGAGCTTGCACATGGCGGCGCCAAAAACGAAATTCTTGAGCAGCTGTCCGAGAAGGGTGAAGGGCATGCAGAACACGCCAAGCAGCAGGTCGGACACGGCCTGTAACAGAGAGAATAGGGGCGCGCCTGCGTTAGTCATGTTCTGAGAAAATCTTTAGTGAAAAACGTCCAGAAAATTAATCCCGAAATTTTCGGGACATTTTTATGGACAAGTAATATGGATTTTTACTCCCCGAAAATTTCAGGATTAGAAACGAAGATGAGGGAGAGAGAGAGAGAGAGAGAGAGAGAGAGAGAGAGAGAGAGAGAGAGAGAGGGGGTGGGGGATGGCGGCAGCACTTGCTTGCGTGCGCTGCGAGCGGCACAGTGCGTCCGAGGCCGGCCGGCCGCCACCGCAATGCATCGGCCTCCTCCCAGCCCCGGACCACGGACCCCCGGCGGCACCAAATCCCATTCCAGGCCGCCGACGCCACGCGCCACTAGCTTCTCTCCTTCTTCCTTCCTCTCTCCTCTCCGTCTATCTTTGTCACCCTCCTTACCCCCCCCCCGTTCCTCTCTGATGATACTACCGCTTCAGCTACAATGCTACAGCGGCTGCTGGTTTGCGGCCGCTAGATCCAGCAAGGGCAGCAAGGGCAGTCGTCCCAGATAGGCGTTACTCGTCTCTCCCCCGACTCCCCTCTCTCTCTCTCTCTCTCTCTCTCTCTCTCATCTCTCCTCGGGGACCTTCCTGGTCTATACTGGTGCTGGTGTCGCCTGCATCAGCCAGGACGCACTCACGCACACACACACACGCACACACACACGCACACACATACACGCACACACACACGCACACACACACACGAACTGCGGCATCGATCAGACCTTTTGTGGGCGTGTGAGTGTGCCGCTGAGGAGAGTGGTCAGGACCGGGTCGGGGCCAGACGAGCCCCCGCAGCCCCGCAGCCCCGCCACCCTGACCCGCTGTGTGGTGGTCTGGTGCCATACTTGTTGGCGTGCGGTGCCTCATAGCTGTACCCGGAAGACAGGCCACACACACACACACGGGCCAGCTGCTGTCGTCCGAAATTGCGGCTGTGGGTGCCACCACAGCCCCACCCACTCGTCTCTCTCTCTGTCACACACATTGCACACTGCCCCCCCCCCTCTCTCTCTGTCTCTCTCTCTCTTTCCCCCTGTGTCTCCCTGTGCTATTCGGGCGTACCCACCCGATACAGAAATGCTTTTGCTAATGACCTGTGATATGGCGGTCTGAGTGTGCTGCGTCTGTGTCTAGCAATGCTAAGCAGCGCGCGGCGCCCGGGTCCCTCCCCAGCGACGAGTGTCGGGCAGAGAGGCGTCAACGGGGCGGATGGCAATGGGGCCATCGGGGAGACGGGGCGGGGCCGAGGCGGAAGGTCCCGGTGGCCCCGTAAAGAGGCACACACAGCGGCAGCAGAGAGTTGCGCCCCGCTTTTACTCATCTTCTTTTGTTTGTGTGTGTCATCGCGAGGTCCGCCCGGTGCCGGTGCGACATCACCGCCTCTGCTATGCGGAGAAGAGCTCCCGCAGAAACGCTTCCTCTTGTTGTCTTGTCGAGGCGGTTTCACCGGATTTCAGTCAAAACAAAGTACTTTTGTCCGACAATGCGACTAATTCTTGGTCAAGCCAACTATACTTCAATTGCGCGAAGCCTTCTCTCAGTGCAATTTTTTTTTAAAGCCGATGACTGTGTTATTTTTGCGGTCATTCGATTGTTTTCCCGTGCGCTGATTGTATAGGTACGGACCCCTCGGGCGCATCCCCACTGCACCATCAGCAGCGCAGCGGCAGTCATTCGCGGACGGCACCACAAATCCTGTTGCGGTCGTTTTCCGGCCGCCCCCGCTGCCGCCCCCGCTGCCGCTCCCGCTGCCGCCCCCGCTGCCGCCGCCGCCGCCGCCGCCGCACAGGCAGAGCTCTGCTAGCAGGGGCGGCCGCACTGCGTCATCCTCCGCGACCACCGTGTGGCGCGGCAAAGGCGGAAAGGCCAGGACAGCGCACCGCGAACCGCGTTTTCTCGCTCGTCTTTATTCCAGTTTTGCGATTGTCACTGACAGCCCCGCGAGCGCCCTGCTCGCCCTGCCCTCCTGCTCCTGCTCTCTCTCTCTCTCTCTCTCTCTCTCTCTCTCTCTCTCTCTCTCTCCTTTATCGCTATTTTTATTTATTCCGCCCGAGCGAGCGAATACTGGCAGCACGGCGGAACGCAGGGTGAAGAGTGAAGCTCACACGGGTGGCCGGGGCGTCCCCCCGACGGCCGCCGCTGCTGCTGCCGCTGCTGCTACCGCTGCTTGCTACCGCTGCTGCTGCAATCCCGTGACCTTGTTGCGGAGTCCGCGGCCCTCGCGACCCGGCGCTCAGCAGGCGCACAACATATTCTGCTTCCTGACATGTTAATTTTTCTCTTCAATTCAGATGAAAGCCGTACGAAACATTTTTCAATAAAATTTACATTTTTTTTTCATATCACAGCTCGGCTAAGGTTACGCGCCTAGATAATCCGCTCACGGCCCGGCAGAGCGGCACGGACCGGAAGTAGCGGGGCGGGCGTGTAATGTCCCGCGCGTAAGACACTGCTTGCAGACGGTCATTACCGGATGTGAGCACGTGTGCCGCTCCCCCTGTGTACACGGCCCCGAGCGTTATGCTCTTGTTGTTGTTTTTCAGGAGGGGGATTAACTGGACACGTGCCTATGTGTGCGTTTACGAGGGAGAGAGAGAGAGAGAGAGGGAGAGAGAGATAGAGGAAGAGAGAGGAAGAGAGAGAGAGGGAGGGAGAGAGAGAGAGAGGGAGAGAGAGAGGGAGAGAGAGAGAGAGAGAGAGAGACGCAGACCTCCGGCAGCGCGGCGGTGAGACGTCGTGGTGTACCTTACACTTGGCCCTGGCCGGCGCCCTCAGCCCCCAGCAAGGCCAGATGCTGCCCGACGCTGCCGCGCTGCCCCTCCCCTCCCCTCCCCTCCCCTCCCCTCCTCTCCTCTCCTCCGAGACGTAAAACGGATGGCAGACCTTGGCGAGCCCAGACCCGGCGGACTGGGGCAGCCGAGGCGAGAGAAGGTTAGCCCGGGACCAGGCAGGGCGGCAGCGCGGCAGGGCAGTAGGGCCCGGCGGTGGCCTTGGCAGTGGTGGCAGCGGCTGCCCCTCGGCTGGTGCCGGTGTGGTGCTGCATCCGAAAACACAACAACCACGTTGTTCCCGCTGAGCTCGGCGGCGCACACCGAAGGACCGTAGGGGACGAGGGATGGCCCCCCCCCCCTCCCCGGCCCGCCCCCGGCCCGCCCCCGGCCCGCCCCCGGCCCGCCCCCGGCCCGCTCCCAGACGGCCGCGGCCCGTGCCGCTCCGGACTGAATACGAAACAAGAGCGTGGGTCGTCTCAGTTAACCCTCCGAGCCCCACTCGATGCGCCCAGAAACAAAGGGCACTACTCAAGTGTGTTTTGATTTTTCTTTTGTTCCAGGCCTGTTGTTGCGACAAATCGGTTTACGAAAAAAAAAGGAACACAATTGAAATAATGCGAGACTTCCTCTTGCCTTGTCCGGAGCAACACGAGCTCCTCGCTCGGGGTGCCATTCCGGAGGCAACCGGAGGCAGCCGGGGGCGAGAGCCTCCAGGCGGCTCCGGCGCCAGTCGTTTCTCGCTTCCGAGTCTCGGCTGCGCGGCGGAGCCGGCCGGAGCGCGCGGCGCGAAAACTCCATTTGAATTTCGCGCTTCGGATGGCGTGGCGCGGAACAAGCGGCAGACTACCGCCAGATCCCCGGCCAGCTGAGCTACCATAGGCCTAAGGCGGGGAATTATGCAGGCTGCGGGCCTGCAAGTAGTACCAAACCTTCCGACAGAGAAAGGGACGGGCGTTGAGAAGAGAGAGAGAGCGAGAGAGAGAGAGAGAGAGAGAGGGAGAGAGGGGGGGGTCATAATGTGACAAGAGAAGCCCCAGCAGGAGCGGGGGCCGACAAGCCCGAAGCAAAGCGGGTGGCTTCCGTAATCTGACTGAATTTGTCGCGGCGGCGAAGGCAGGAACTGCGAGAGCGAGAGTGAGAAAGAGAGAGAGAGAGAGAGAGAGAGAGAGAGAGAGAGAGAGAGAGAGAGAGAGCGAAGAGAGGGTGGGGGAATGGAGGCAGGGGCTAAGAAACAAGAAGTGTGTTTACAAAGTAACTCAATTTGTTCTCCACTGTCATATGCTGTCGGGCCTTCATTACGCATATTCAATACACGGCACGCGTCATGTGCTGGGCGGCGACAGCAAAGCACACACAATGTAGCGGCACAACGCACGCGCGCGCGCCCCCGGTACGGTGTATCGATATCGTGTCTGTGTTTGCCAGCCACGCGACGCCGGCCTACGCGCACGCGCGGAGTACGGTCTGTCGTCAAACTACGAGTGCCAACGCTCTGCGAAGACAAACTATGAGCTGCAACAAGTCGCAGAGGGCCGCCGCACAGCGGAGCAAATAACTGAGGGCAGCTGCTGCGAGCGCCTGCGGACCGGGGGATAGGCAGGCCCGCAGGACGTCCGCGTCGGCCGGTGGCCTACGCTGGGACCTGCAGGCGCTCCTCGCAGCGCAGGTTTCGGCGGGCGAGGTTAGGTTGTTCTAGGCCAGGTTGTGCCAGGCCAGGCTGTGCTACGTTAGGCCGCAACGGTCCGTGGCATGCAAGCGGCCCTGGCCGGGCCGAGTCTCCGCAGCATTTCACGCACTATAAATCATGGTGGAGAGCGCGGGGGCAGGACCAGGCGGTGAGGTGTGCCAAGGGCTTGCGAGAGGGTTCGGGGTCAGTACAGACGGCGAGTGATGGAGAGCCCCTGGACCCGCGGGACGCGCCCGCCGCCTGTCGGCAGGCCGCCGGAGCCGGCCGCGTCCGGGAACGCCGGCAGTTGGCCAAGGTCAAGTGAATCCGCCCGCGCGGCCGCGGACCCCAGCGCGGGCGTAGGCCACGCGCCCTGCGTGAACGATCTGGCGTGTCGGGCCGCTCAGTCCTCTCCTCACACCTGATTGCTATCCAAGGCCCTAGCTAAGGCCCTAACCAAGGCCCTAGCTAAGGCCCTAGCTAAGGCCCTAGCTAAGGCCCTAGCCAAGGCCCTAACCAAGGCCTTAGCCAAGGCCCTAGCCAAGGCCCTAGCCAACAGGAGACATCGAGTGGGATGCACACGGTCCCGACTTTCCATCTCTCTCCAGTGACAGTGCCCCACTGCTGAGACCCATTCAGCTCCCAGGATGCCCCCCGTATACCTGGAATGGCGAAGACAAATAAGAAGAGAAAAGTAAAAGGAAGGAAGGGGAGAGAGTGAGTGGGGTACTAAAGCCACGGGAGGAGAATGGGTTCCTCCTGCCGTGACCGCCACATTTCCATTCACGTTCTCTACCTCGGCGTTGCCGCCGCCCCCGACGCTGCTGGCTCTGCTGACGGGGCCGATCGGACAAATGTGACAGTGAGAGTAAAGACTTCCCTCACTGGCGAGAAGAGGGGGGGGGGGGACTAATACTGTCATAGTGCTGCTGCACCATTCCTAAGAGGCGACTCTCCGTTCATTAAAGTGAATAATATGAAAGATGTGAAGTATGGAAATGTCCCAGTGGGAAGCAGCGTGATGTGTGACGGCAGAGAGAGAGGGAGTGAGAGAGAGCGAAAGAGAGAGGGCCTCGACCACGAGACAACGAGGGGGATCGAGGTGTCATACCCGCATGAAAGGCCGCCATGAGAGGCTTGGGGACCATTACGCCCCCCCCCTCTCTCTCTCTCTCTCTCTCTCTCTCTCTCTCTCTCTCTCCTCCCTCCCTATGCTGCCTTTTTCCTGTTATTTCATTGCGTCGTCTGCTCCTTCTGTCTCTGCTTTTTTTTTTTGCACCCTCCGCCCTCACCCCTCTTCCGTTTCCACCGTTGGGAAGCATCCCGCGCGCCAGATATGGTGAGGGTACAGAGGGGCAGGGCACAGGAAGGGGAGGGGGGGGGGGGGGTTGTTTGTCTGAATAAAAACAGAGCGAGCGGGGCCGACGCTATCGAGTGCGCTTAGCGGCTTTTTTACTCCCACTATTCGCGGCATTCCCGCCCATCATCCACGCTCAGCCGAACTGCATCACTTAGCAAGGAAAAACCCCACTCCCCCCCTTCACACACACACACACACACAACCGCAGCGAAATGTGCTGCCGCTGATGTGCAGCGGTTTGCGTTAAGCGGTCTGTTTGGCTCCGATAGCATCGCACTGCACGGAGGGGTACCACCCCTCAGTGGCCGTGTGGCTTTGGCAGGGCCCCAGCCACCGAGCCCTACCGCCCCAACCCGACTCTTTTACTACCTGCAGGTCGTAGGGTTACGCCCCGACCAACTTCCGGCTCCCTATACCTCTCTCTCTCTCTCTCTCTCTCAATCTCTCTCTCTCTCTCTCTCTCTCTCTCTCTCTCTCTCTCTCGCGCCCTCTCTCTCTCTCTCCCGTCCCTCTTCCCATTCTCGTTGGCACGCGCAAAATGAGCTGCTTTTAAGGCAAACCACCAACTCCCGGAAAGTTGGCGTCGGCCGGGAGACCCCTAGCATGGCCGGCGGGGGGGGGGGGGGGGGTCCCCGGGATTGGTGCGGACTCAGCGGCCTCACGAGGGTCACGGCCATCAGCAGGAGCGTCACCGCCAGGCACCGCCACCGTCCACGCGTACCCCGCGACGCCCAGCGTTCACAACGGATTGACGACCGCAGTCCTGGACAGTGGAGGGAGGGGGGGGGGGGAGTGACCCCGTGAGCAGCCGTGCAGCAAATTTGTCCTCTTGCAGTATTACTGCTACCGTCGGTCTGGGATGCTGGTCTGAGAGAAAGCGAGAGAGAGAGAGAGAGAGAGAGAGGGGGGGGGGGGGGGGGGGGGAGGGAGAGAGAGAGAGAGAGAGAGAGAGAGAGACACGAAATCGGGGCCGCTGATCGCGTTTAGAGCCATCTGCCTCGTGATGGGACACACACGCACGTGGTCTCCGTCACTCACACGCGTTCTCACTCCCCCACCAACACCGCACACACACACACACACACACACACACGCAGATTGTTTAGTCGCCCCCCTATCTTCAAGCAGGGAAGCGACGATAATATCACTTTGGCAAACTTTTGCGAAGAATACGAAACAACGAGTCGTGCGACCATCCCGGAGCGGCGGCGCTACAGGCGGGTGCCGTACTACCACCCCAGGGCTCTGCCGCCACTGTTCGAAGCGCACCCGCGCTTGTTCAGCGAAGTATCAAACGGTCACATCATCAGTTTCCTTTTCCCCTTGACGTCCGAAGCACGCGTGTCGGAATACATGCCGATAACGTGGAGCAATGCTCCGGGGGCCCAATAAAAAGATTGGGACCGCCTCGTTGGCGAGTGGCGGCTGCTGAAGTACCAGCAGATGCCGAGGCGGCGGGACGGGGCGCGCACACGCACGCCAGCGCACGCCAGCGCACGCCGGCGCCACGACGCGCGGGGAATACTGATGCAGCGGCCGTGTTTGCGGCGCGACGCCGGGGCCCCTCTTCTTTGCAGCGGGGGCAGGGGGATCCCGCAAACTATTGCAAAGTACCCGAGAGTACCCGGCCCCCCCGGCCCGGCCGCCCCGGCCCGGCCGCCAGGCACGGCCGCCCAGAACCTATCGATTGCACCTGCGCTGAGGACTTGCCATGCGCGCCGCACCTTCCGAACGCAGAAGCTGTTTGCTCGTTTCTCACGTGCCAAACACGCCCACCCCGTTTCCCATCTTTCTCTCGCGGCTTCTCATTTCGTCTCTCTCTCTCTCTCTCTCTCTCTCCCCTCTCTCTCTCACTTCTCGGAAAATAGCAGCCCCGCGAAGCGATCTTTCACTCGGCGTGCGCGGGCGCAGCAAAGGAAGCAGCAAACGGTATAATGTCGCCCCCGCAGTATGAGTATCCACGTGCGGTGGCGTGGCGGTGGGAGAAGGGCAGCGACGGGGGAGGGGGGGGGAGCTGCTGAGTGGCGGTCGGTGGTACGGTGGCTGCGGCCGAGCGTCTCAATTGTTTTCCGACAGGGAGGCCTTGGTGTTGCCTTTCCTCCTCCGGCCTCGACACACAACACAACCAAAACCCTGATTTCGCCCCTGCTCGGGTCCGGGTGCGTAGTGCTGGTGGCCGCAGCGCTGCGCGTGGTAGACCCAGCTTCTGCGCCCAACACTCACCTTCACCACAACATTGTTTTGCTTTAATAAAAATAATACTTTCGCCCGCCGTCTCTTTGTTTTTCGCGTTCCTTACCTCCCTCTCGCCACCATGAGACTCGCATGCTCCCAACGGCATTTTTTTTCTTTCTATTTGGCCTTTTTAGCAAACTCGCCGCCGGTGTGTGCACCAGGCTGGTGGTCACTCGGTGGTGCAGTGGTGCATGCTGGGAAGCCCGGAGAAGCCTGAAGTTCATGGCGTGAATTAAAAGCGCCGCTCCGCAAAAAAAAATCGCCTGCCCGTAGAGAAATTTTTAGGAAAAATCCATGTACTTGCAAAAACTTCCCAAATTTTCCCACTAAAAAAAAATTCTAGATTTTTTTCTTACTAGTCCAGCGACTTTGTGTTTCAGTGATGTGACAACGTTCGCTCGTTTGGCAGAGGCAACGGCCGTTGCAGCAGCAAAAACCCGTGGAGCGAACGCAGAGCTGTCTGGGCCGCAACGAATTTTTATCTGCTCCGTGGCGGACCAGATTTGTGTCGTCCTCGGCCACCGCGGCGGCTCCCGGAGACGAGGGCGGGGACGAGGACCGGGACCGCTCCCTGTGGGGCAGCAGAAGCGTCCCGGACGGCACCTGCTCCCCGCGTGTGAGTGTGAGTGTGTGTGTGTGTGTGTGTAAGAATAACGCCAAGGGGACGCAGAAAGTGAAAGCACAATAAATGGTGGGAAGTGAGGTAACCACACGCGGCGGCGGAGCCCACACACGACCGACCGGGCCGGGCCGAGGGCCCGCGGCCGAGGGCGGGCGGCTGCGGGGAGGCCTTGGTCGAGGCCACAGGGCCGCAGGGCCTCAGGGCCTCAGGGCCGCAGGGCCTCAGGGCCGCAGGGCCACCGGCAGGAGCGGGGCCGCCGCAAGGGCCTCCAAGGCCCTCCCGAGAGCCACTCGCCAAGAGCTCTAGCCGGCCGCTCTTTCTGTGTGTGTGAGACCGTGTGTGTCCGCGCGTGCCTTGCGAGTCCATTACGCCTCACACCCTCATGCCCCATTAGCGGCTCCACAAGAGCTGGCCGACGATCACCGCCGACTGCTCTGCGTGCGAATGCGAGGCTCCCTGCCGAAGGCTGCCTCCTCTCTCTCTCTCTCTCTCTCTCTCTCTCTCTCTCTCTCTCTCTCTCTCTCTCTCCCTCTCCCACAAACACCCCCAGCCCCCGCGGCTAACCGCTAGCACACACAGCACGGGGCGCGAGGAGATAATAATAGCGCACACACAACTACGAGCGCCGCGACACAGCGGGGCCGCAGAGCGCTGCAGAGCTGTGCCGAGCGCAGCTCCGTACTCGAGTAAGTACTCTATTTATTGAGCCCGCGGGGGGCCGCGAGGGGTCCGCGGGGCGGGACCGCGGCGGGGGGTTCGTGCGCGCGCACTCTGCCGACGCGTGGACGGGGCCTTTATGTAGCCTTTATATTTCGAAATTCGACACAGTAAATGAAAAGAAAAATATTTTTAGAGAACGTAATCGAGAGAATATTTCTGCGGGCGCCGCGTCGCGAGCATCGGTCGGTGGGACGGTGCGCGCCCCGCCCGCCGAACTTGTCGCCGACGGCGTCGGCAGGCGTCGCCGCCGCGGCGCGACGGAACGGAATACTGAGTGGGACCATCAACGTCAGCTAACGATCCGCCGCCATTATTTATGGAAATGGGTCCCCGCGGCGGCGGTTTTCTATTTTAGTTTTCTGTGATTTTCTCTACAAAAAAATTCATTTCGGCGCTTGTGAGGGGGGGGGGGGGGCAGCGCCGCGACAGATCCGGTGGTGGAGTCCGCTGAGCCGTCCCCTTCCGTGTTCGCTGCTGCGGCCGGCTGTATTAGTGGGGGAAGAAATATGACGCGCGCCCAACGCACGACACGCGCACACATGTGAGCACCCATGTGAGCACACATGTGTGGGGCCGCTGCGCCGCGTCCCGTCACCACATGGTTATGCACCGCCGTCCGCCTGGGCTTTTGAAAACTTTTTTTCTTCCCCCCCGCAGTGACAAGACCAGCGCGTGTCGCGTTCGGCATCCAGTCTGGAGGCCACAGGTGCTCGTACCTCTTGGCTCTCCCAATGGCGGTATCTGATTGGCGCCGCCAACAGCCCGCGCAGCGGCGCGGCTGCTGGACAACTGCTGCCGTGCTCTGTCACACTCGTGGGGCGTGCCGCAGCGCTGTGAGAGAGACAGAGCACAACAGCGGCGGTCAGCCTGCAGGCAGCGGGCGGGGCTAACAAACACACGCCGCCCTTGTCCCCGCTGTGGAAGCGATTATACTCCACAAAGCGGACGACAACGCGCAACGCGCCCAAACTGGGAACAGGATACGTCAGCGAACCCCAGCAAATACGCTCGTTTTAAAAACGTCCCAGATACTTGGGGTGATTTTCGAAAATTGCGGTCTGTCCAGACACATTCAAAGATATGAGTTTCCGAACCAAGATTACTTTGAAGGATATATGCGTCAAGTTATATTGGATCCGAGGAAATTTTAGTGAATTTTGGTAGAACTTCAGATGAGTTTTGCTGGTCGAGACTCACGAACTTTTGAGTTTATCGTTGTAGGTTATGTGTTATTTCTCCCACGGGGCCGCCCGCCCCCGCCGCCCGTCGCGTTCCATTGTCCGGTGGCGTGGCGCTCGGCCGTATATATGTTGCGTGCGCTGCCGCGGTGTGATCGTCAACGTCAACGGCGACGCGACGAGCGACGCTCCTCTCTTCCATCTCTCTCCCTCACACGTGCGACGAGCGGCGCTCCCCCCTCTTTCATCTCTCTCGCTCTCACACACACGTGCGACTCCCGCATTACGCTAGATGGGCCTTGCGGCGCCAATCTGCCACAACGCGGAGCAGTCCATGTTGATGTTGAGAAGCGTGCCGCGGCGTGCCCTCTAACAGAGTTACCCTCCCAGGTGCGGCCGCAACGGCCAATAGCCCCTGCCTGCCCCTCCCCCCCTCACTCCGGCAGTGTTCGTGCTGTGTGCCGTCTCTTTACCTACCGGTCGGTACCCTCCGCCCCGATTCTACACTGGCGACCAAAATTAGCGGTCCACTAACGGCGGGCGCTGTAATTTCTAAGTTTTTGAAGGTAGAACCTCGAAATTTGCTACAGGCCTGCCTCGAACCTTTGACTCGAGCCTCTGAAAGCGGCAACACCAGGTGCCACCCCCTCTGGTAACAGCCACCCCTAACGCGCGGCGGGGTGGAAAAACGCCGAAAGAGGGCGTCAGAAAACACCGATAAGGAGGTCCAGGGGGGGTAAAACTTCGTTTACCAGTTCAATAGACCCCGGGTGACAAGGTGACATCACAATTTGAACGGTCGCAAACCCACCCCCCACCCCAGTTACCCCCACCCCCTACGTGTGCAAAAATGAATTGCACGTCATGCAGGAGCCTTCGGGGCACATGCCCGTCTGTTTTTTTCCCCGATAGGACGAACCCTTTGACCGCACCCCTAAAAAACCAAAAGACTTTTTGAAAATTGAGGTTTTTTTGTCCTTAAATGCACGCTAGGGTGTGCGGGCCTGTGCCAATACGGCCTAATCGAAAATTTCCATCCGAAAAAAAATTCACCCCCTCGATGGGGTGGCTACCCTTAACCCCTGCCCTCCGCCCCCAAAGTGCTGAATTTTGGACCCAGCTGCGCCTTGTCCAGGGCCATCAGCACACAAAACGAAGTCGCTCGTCCGATCCGTTCTCGCGCTACAGCCAAAAAACCTCGAAAATCAAGAAAACCCACCCCTAAAAGTCACCCCCGATACCGCCGAACTGAGTAGGGGTAGCAAATCGTTTCGAGCGGCGCAGGGTGTCCCAAACCTTTGTCTTGAAGGGCCCGGACGGCCAAACCGCTGCGGCCACCGGAAGGTCCTGAAAAAGCCCGTCACCCGGGACTCTGTACCGGGGGCCACTGCACCGGGCGGCCGCCGCCGCGCCCGGAGCGCCGGGAGGGCAGGCCACCGGTGAGGCACCAAGGAAACGTCTACTCGCCGGCAGGGACTCCCCGCGCCGCGCCGCTCGGCCGGCTCCTGATTTTGCTTGGTGCCTCACCGGTGGCCTGCCCTCCCGGCGCTCCGGGCGCGGCGGCGGCCGCCCGGTGCAGTGGTCTACAGAGTCCCGGGTGACGGGCTTTTTCAGGACCTTCCGGTGGCTTTGGCTCCGGGCCCTTCAAGCCAAAGGTTGGGACACCCTGCGCCGCTCGAAACGATTTGCTACCCCTCTCCGGCGGTATCGGGGGTGACTTTTAGGGGTGGGTTTTCTTGATTTTCGAGGTTTTTTGGCTGTAGCGCGAGAACGGATCGGACGAGCGACTTCAAATTTTGTGTGCTGATGGCCCTGGACAAGGCGCATCTGGCGCTGGGTCCAAAATTCACCTCCGCACTTTGGGGGCGGCCAGGGGTTAAGGGTAGCCACCCCATACGAGGGGTGAATTTTTTTTCGGATGGAAATTTTCGATTGGGCCGTATTGGCACAGGCCCTGCACACCTTTTCTAGCGTCTTTTTCGATTCTGAAATGCATTTAAGGACGAATTTTCAGGGGTTGCGGTCAAAGGGTTCGTCCTAGCCCCCGAAGGCTCCTGCATGACGTGCAATTCATTTTTGGTGACAAAAAAATTCACCCCCCGTAGGGGGTGGGGGTAACTTCAAATTGTGATGTCACCTTGTCACCCGGGGTCTATTGAACTGGTAAACGAAGTTTGGACCTCCTTATCGGTGTTTTCTGACGCCCTCTTTCGGCGTTTTTCCACCCCGCCGCGCGTTAGGGGTGGCTGTTACCAGAGGGGGTGGCACCTGGTGTTGCCGCCAGAGGCTCGAGTCAAAGGTTCGAGGCAGGCCAGTAGCAAATTTCGAGGTTCTACCTTCAAAAACTTAGAAATTACAGCGCCCGCCGTTAGTGGACCGCTAATTTTGGTCGCCAGTGTATTAGCTTCCTCTGAGTACTTGCTACCCTCACTGCATGCGCCGCTCTTTCAGTCTCTCCCCCCCCCCCCCTCTATTTCTCTTTCTCAAGTTCTCAAGTCTCTCTCTCTCTCTCTCTCTCTCCTCTCTCTCTCTCTCTCTCTCCCCTATCTCCCCCTCTCACCACCTCCCCTCGGAAGCACTTACGAACAGACAGCCTCGTCGTCGGTGCTGGAAAAATTCCAAAACGGTCTGATTGGCCACACTGACGGTCACAAATTACGCATTTCCCTTCCACCCATGAATAACTCATAAAAGTCCGCACGGAATTAAACATTTTCCGTGTCGGGTGCGTGCCCTGAATACAACTGAGGCGGCCACACACAGTCTGTGCTGTCTTCTTCTTTGCTTCTTCAGTCTTCCGGCGGCGAACCTGTTACCGGGTACTGTTTGCGAGCGGCAGAGTGACAGCGCGGGACTCTGCTTCGGTCACCGCGAAGAACAAATTACATTCGCAGTGTAGTCTTCATCTCGCGTGGCCCTGCGTCTCTTCCCTCTCCCCCCCCCCCTCTCTCTCTCTCTCTTTCACATTCAAAACCTCCCAACAAAAGCGGCCGCGGCGACGATGAGGGGCGGAAGGAGCGCGGCGCGCAGAACAAATGACGTCGTCGAGGCGATGACGAGCGGGACCGTAGCCTTTAGCCCCTCCTTGTTGACGCACTCCCTGCCGATGCCGAGCGCCCCCTCCGGACCATGAGGGGGTGGGGCTATAACTCACCCGCCCCGTCACCCGACAGACAGTCTACGCCGCTCCCGGGCGTCCGCGTTGACGCCCGCGGAGACGGACACGCCGCGTGTAACCAAGGCGCCGCTGCGCGCCGGGAAGCGAATTAATCAAAGGAGCTGCTGCCTGGCTGTGAGGACGGCGCTCCTTTTCTTCAAGTTCTCTCCAAGCCCTCTCCCCCGGCCGGCTCGGCCCGTCCCGGCGCCGGCGCGCGCGTGGACAGCAATCATTGCCCGAGTGACCTTGCCGAAAACTTGTTCGCCCCCGATTCATTGTGAACCATCGGCGCGCCCCGCGGCACCGCGCCGCGCCGTCTCTGCCTCAAGTAGTGCCTCTGGAGGGTCAGGGAGGGCCGCGGGGCCGCAGGGCCCCACCCGCCCGCCTGTAGGCCGACCGCACCCCCTCCCCTCTCCAGCCCCGTATTATTCGCATTTTGCAGAGAGAGGGGAGTGGATTGGTCGCTCTGAAAGAGTTGCGCGGCCCCGGGGCGGCCCAAAGAAGATAATCTCCATGAACATGCGTAAGGGCTGCCGCTGGCCGCCGCGGGCCAGGTTAGGTTAGGTCAGCTCGTCCGCCGGGGACGTCGGGGTAAATTATTGGCCCCATCTCCTCCGCTGGGTGTCCTCGCCGCTACCCTCCTCGCCTCGCCGCTTCGGCGGGACCTAGGAATTATTTCCTCCGAATTCCCTCCGCCTGTCTTCATTCATTATTTTTTTTCGTCCCTCTTTTTTTGGTGGTGATTTTAGGGAGGAAAGTAGTCAGCAGTGATTTAATGTTTCTTTGAGACCCGCGGTCCTGCTATTGCTGGCGCACGGAGAAGGCAGAGCGCCTGCGAATGTCAGGGTAGGCCGGCCCGCACTGCACGCGTGCGCGCAGGAGACGAGCGCTGCCTACCCCGCAGGCGCCACGAGTGCTGCCAAGTCAGCGTACCGTCTCCAAAGCCAGTGCAAATTATCCGAAAGTTTATGAAGCTCCCAACAGAAAGGAGGTCCTTGTTAGCGAATTAGTTGGCGCCTTGGAGTAGCCCGATATGAGAAGGGGCGCCCCCCGCACCAACAGGTGCGGTCAGGGGAGCGCCGTAGGCGCCGGCGGAGTCAGTGCAACGCCCCGACTCATTTATGATCCTGGCCAGGCTGCCTGGCTGGCTGCCCGGGCGCGGGCCTCCGCCCTCCGCCTCAAGCTGCGCGGAATGGAGGAGCAACAAGACGGAATGGAGCCAAGCGCGTGGAACTCATCGCCGAGTCAAGTGCCGGTGGGGGTCAGCGCCCTCCCGCCTCCCTTGTAGCTGCCGCCGCTGCACTGTTAGTGTTAGCGCCGCAGACACCAAGCGCCCCGCCCCCCGCGAGGCCAGGAGGGAGGCCCGTGTTTGCCTATTCATGTCGGCCGGCGGCAACGCCGGTGTACGTGATGAGTTTGACGGATCGGCGCGCGTTGGAGCGGGGCACCGCCTCGGGCACCGCGTGACTGCGGCTTCAGCGGCACCAGCAGCAGCACCCGATCGGGAATCCAGTGCGAACGCCAGGGACGCACTTCCAAGTGAATTCACGGTCCCAGTGGATTCCGCTCGGAGTTTTCATTACGGTCACGGCGGACCCACAGCGCCGAGCGGAGACAATGGTAATATTCCGAGGGCGGTGAACAGAGGGGCGGGCCAGTCCTCATCGCGAATACCAACCGCTTCCCTTCCGGGGAAGGCTTTGGGCAGCGAGCGGGAGGCATTTATGGTACCCGTGCCCTCTGGAAGCCCCCTCTGGTCCCAGTTTACCGACTAGTTGTTTGCGAAGTGTGCCCCGAATGGTTCGCCGCCGACCGGCGCAGCCCTCTGCGGCATCCGCCACGAGGTGGGCGCTGACATCTCCAGCGGTCTATATCGGTCCGTATTTCCCTAAAGTAGTCGAAAGCAGCTCCATATTTATTTTTTTTGGGCGACAACGCTTTCAGGAGCCGCCGAAACCGCGAGGAAAATATTACTGCCCTTGGCGATCGTCCATTCGAAAATACATTAGCCTGGATGGCATATAATTCTTTATCCATTAAGCGATCACTGTCAAGGCCAGTCGCAGAGGGGGATGGGGGGGGGGGGCAGTAGAGAGTGAGAGAGAGAGAGAGAGAGAGAGAGAGAGAGAGAGAGAGAGCAGGGAGAGTTACTGCCCGCCGGGGCACCGCTCCAGTACACTCGGTGAATGACCTCAGCGCCGCACAGCCTGGCTGGTTGATCTGCCCGTGGTGTCTGCCCGATCCCTCCGCAGCGGCCCGGCCCCCCTTTGCGGGTGTCGCCTCCAGGAACACCTACGACGCACGACTGACGGAAGCACCCCGGGGAAGAGTGTTTGGGGGCGCGGCGGGACATTAACAGCAGGTGAATGACAGGGCAGCGTGGTGCTCGCTTCCCGGGTAATGCGTTTCGAGCCGCCCCTGCGCACCCGGGTACCTCCCGGGGGAGCCGCGGCAGCAGCGAGGCTCCGCAGTGAGGCTACAGGCCGCGCCGCGCACCTCGCTCATCAGGCCAGAGACAGAACGAACGTTTTACTTACGCGCGCGCGGGTATTTGTCGTTGAGCGCTGCAGAGCTCCATGATAATAGCTGCTTCACGTCGACCCCCGCGGGCCTCGGGCCACGGCACGCGCGTAAACGTGAGAGAACAATGTCGACTACGTCCCGCCCCATTTCTACGAAAGCGACACCCATAGCGTCGCAATGCCATCGCAATAACGCGCAGCAATTAATTTACTTCAATAATAATTTTGGCTCTGGAACACCATGTGTGAGTGTGAGTTTCCAGTTCCAAAAGCTTCAAAAAAAAAATCCAAAAATTCTCCGTGGCCCGGTCAGCAGCGGGACAGCTACGTAGGCAGACAGTATAACAAACACAAAGTGCACAAAGTGCACAAAGTCAGCACTTGTTTGTCGCACCATTGCCCCCCGCGCTGCAGCGCACCCAGAGCTCGCTGCGGGGCCCCGACTGCACAGGCGGATGCGAGCCCCCGGGTCGGACATGGGGGCCGCGGGGGCTGCCGAGAGGGTCGGGCCGGACCAGAGACCGGACCGGACCAGACTCCGCAAGACGAATTGCGAATGTCCCCACAGCGGTGATAACTCTGCCAGCTGTATGTGTGTGTGTGATAGAGAGAGAAAGAGTGGGAGAGAGAGAGAGAGAGAGAGAGAGAGAGAGAGAGAGAGAGCCGGAGGGAGGGAGCAGCACAGAACGTTAGGAAATGGGAAGGGAGGGCGGCGCTGGCAGCGGTGGGCATAATATTCGCATGCATGCCGCATGGGGCGCGCGCTCCGTGACGGACAGGCGGGCCTGCATCCCGCCTCTGTGCACGGCGGTGGCTACCGGGAGTGGCGGAGAGGGAGGGGGGGGGGGGGGGGAGCGTTCCCGGATCTAACCGAGCGCGTCGTCATCTACACATGGTCCACACACAATAACAGCCATGTGTTTCCGTTGTGTTCGACATCCCTCCACACACACACACACACATCACACACACATACACGCCTCAGATCCAGCACAGCTCCATTCGGCAGCCCGTTTTTTTTTCCTCTTACGTGTCGCGTGGAAGAACTCACGCGACGGGGTCACGCGCGAGGACGGGAAGAATGGGCGCAATTTGAGTGGCGGCCGCGGCCCGTCGGCCGGTAGGCCTCCTCGGTTCTGGCGGGTGCAGATTATATAAAGTCAGACTGCCTTGTGCGGCCGGCCCACTCTCTGGCGATGGTGACCCATATCTGTGCCGAGGGGGTACAGCGGCGGCAGCTGGAGGCCTTGCCTCTGTTGCCCTCTCCCTCCCTCTTACCGCTCGCTCCGGCAGCACGACGCCTCTCTCGCTCGCTCTCACCTCGCCCCATGAGCTCCGTCGGTTCCTCTCTCCAGATCCACACTTTCGCAGACACAGCGAGGGGTGATCCTGTGCAGAGGGGGGCCGCTGGGACGGAAGGACCCCCGCGCGCGGAATCCTGGCAGTTCATTTTAGTGTGTAGCGGCGGCCCCGGGGGGGGGGGGGGGGGGACCCCGCGGGAGCCAGTGTTCCCCCTCCAAGCGGGGACCCGCTCCCCCCTCGCCTCGCTCCCATAAATCCTATTCAGGCCGCACTTAAACAAGACTCTGGATCTCGCCTACATTTTTTTTCCTCCCCTCACTTCCCCCTCGCGTTCGCGACAACAAACGCAACTTGACGTCGCCCTGCCAGCTGAGCGGTGTGAGCAAACAATTTTTTCCATTAGCTAGAAGTAATGGGGTCTGATAATCCGTAGCATACGCTTTCCGCTCTCCTATCGACAAGTCTGCCGTCGCGAGCATGGAAGGGGTGTTTGGCGGCGTCAAATCTTCCAGCGAGGCCGCGCGGGTTTGCGCTTTTCCTCACCTTTTTCGGCAATCACTCAATCAGCCCGTCGAGGAAAGGGTCGTGGGTACGGTCTGAGAGAGACAGATATGCGCTGTGTATGGAGAGAGGGAGTGAGTTAAAACATGCCCGATGAGAGCGGCAGGGCGAATTCGAAGGATGGCAGGCGAGTGGAGAGAGAGGTCAATTTGCGTCGTGTTTTTCTTTGCTTAACCAACAGTACACATACACACACACATGCACACTCCCACACACGCGCGCGAGAGCACTCAGAGCTCCCCGAGGAGTTTAGGGGTGACACGGCGGGTGTACACGGCTCAGCCACACTCTGCAACAATTTTTCTTATTTTTTTGTTTTGTTTTATTTCTTACCCTCTCGTCATCGTATTTATGCGGTGCGACAAACTATAAGCGAAAAAAAAAACATGTGATGTGAATGAAAGAATGAGAACACACGTTCGAATTGAGAGTACGCGGAGTGTACCAAAGTACGGGAACAGGTGCGAGAGAGCGGGGAGGGAATCGGATCCACCAGAGAGAGAGAGAGAGAGAGAGAGAGAGAGAGAGAGAGAGAGGGACGATAACAAAAATAAACTCTGGGGAGAACTTGTTCCCTGCTGGGATTACTGACCGCGATAATAACGCCCGCGAGAAGAAAGGGAGGCAAAAACCGCGGACAGAACAACGAAAAATAAAGTTTTTTGTTGAGCGCGCCGTGACGGAGGGGCGTCCACGTCAGAGAGATGTCCAGAGGATGAGTCGGAAGAGTGTTGGGGGCCGGGGCTGGTGATGCACGCAGTGTGGGGTGGGGCGCGGCTGCCGAACCGCCGCCAAAGCAAACACCCGCGCCGTGCGCCGGGGATATTATGGGAGCGGGGCCGGCCCAGTGCGTGCGCGTGCGTGCGTGCGCCGCCGCAAGGGCCGTTGTTTTTAGGCGTCCGTGCGCCGCCACGCACCAGCCACACGCCAGCCACGCGCCAGCCACGTGCCACCCGTCCGCCGTGTGACGTCAGTGGGTTCACTCTGCTCCGCATACACCACCGGAGCCTCGCTGACACCCCCTCCCCACCCCAATGCGGGGGGAAGTACACTGTACATCACTACCGCACGCCGCAACGCATTCTCTCTTTTTTTTTTCGTCAATTATTTTCCGAGACTGCCTCGCCTCAATCCTGTGTTGAACTGAAACCAGAATATTTTTTTTTCGAGAGAGAGAAAGTGGCATGTATGCATGTGAAGTGGTTTTTGAGTGTGAGATAGCTACAGAGGGGGTGATAGAGGGATAGAGAGTGAGAGATAGAGACAGAGGAAAACGGAGAGAGAGAGAGAGGGGGGGGGGGGGGGGAGAGAGAAAGGGGGGAGAGGTTGAGAGAATTCGTGTGTACATGTGTGTGCGTCAGGAATGCGGTAGGGCACTGTTATTACATCCGGGCCCAGGCCTGGCGTGACCATGACCATGTGTGAGTCAGATAGGCAGGCAAGAGGGCGTGGGAGTTGTGTGGCGCTGGGCCTGGTGCAGTCGGCCTCGTGGCGCTGTGGGCTGCGGGCCGCGAGCCGCCACCACCGCGGCTGGAATGGGGGATGGGTTCCAGCCGCGTGGCGCGCGCGCTCTTCGGCCTAAATCTCGCGTGAAACGAGGCGGACGCGGGCGGCGCAACATCCAGTGCAGCGCGGCGCGGTCCAGGGAGAGAGAGAGAGACGGAGTGGCTGAGCGGCGGCTGAGCGGCGGCTGAGCGGCGGCTGAGCGGGCGGCGCGTGCGCGGCGGCGCCGAGGCACGGGCTGTAAATCACCGAGGCTAAAGGTGGCTACAAACGAACGCTGGAGCGCGCACTGCACGCACGCGCCGACCTTGTTTTCGGAATGAGAAATTAAGAGAGACAAACAGGCTGTGCGGGCGGCACTGCGCGCTGCTCCGTAACACGTGAGCCGTCACGAATGACCTCTCTCTCTCTCTCTCTCTCTCTCTCTCTCTCTCTCTCTCTCTCTCTCTCTCTCTCTGTCCCCTGGACAGAACGGGACACTTTATTTTCCGGCCCGGATTCGGGACTGGCCGCCCACTGCCGCTGCTGGAAGCGCAAACAGTCCCGCCGCCGCCGTGGGAGGTGGCGCTAACAAGCATCATTTAATCTGCCTTGAGGGAGCAGCGCTGAGCGGCTCGCCATCAGAAACCGTTAATTATTCGCCGCAGCTCGCGCTTGTTTTTCTCCCGCTTCCGTGTCTGCGCTCCGCTCAACGCCAGACGTGGGGATCGGGGTGGGGGGGGGGGGGGGGGGAACAAAGCAGCAGCCCGGAAAATTGTGTCGCGACCTTATCCGACCAGGGTTTCCTTTTTCTTCTTCTTCTTTTTCATGTTTCCCAGTTGTCCAGCTTAATTTTGTGTGCTTTTTTTTAAATTTTTGATTTAAAAAAATTAAATTTATTTTTCATTTTTGCACATGTGGCGTATTGCCGCCTTAACAAGGGTTTCACACTAGATGTAAAGCTGAGACAAACATGTCCGGGAGGTTATATGACCGCACGGCCACGGCAGCAGCGACCTCCAGCGTCGGCCGGCAGGCGAGGACAATCGGGGCCGCGCGCTAGCGGATCCTGTCCATATTTTATGAGGCGTCCTTCTCGCACGACGCGACGCGGCGGCTGTGCTGCTCCTCTTCGGGAAAATTTGACGTGCGAATGTTATCACACTCGCCTCAGGCGGCACAAATTCGTCGTAAATCCCTCACTTCCTCCCCCCCCCTTCTCTCTCTCTCTCTCTCTCTCTCTCTCTCTCTCTCTCTCTCTCTCTCATGAGGGTAGGGTGGGGGGGGGATTGCACACAGCGTTCTGGCTGCTCCGCCCGGCCGCGTGGGCCCCGGAAGACAGGGGGCCGGGAGTGTATTTGTTTAGCCGTCGTGTCACTCCCGCAGTCGCTTAGCGCCGGAGGAGGGGGAGGGAGGGAGGGAGGGAGGGTGGGAGGGGTCGAGGGGACAGGCCGAGGGGATTAATCGCTCTATCCGTGTGCTTGGCTGCGGCCGTCGAGGGTCATTCTCTCTGTCTCACTCCGTTGCTCCGCCCGCCCGCCCCGCCGCTGTGCCCCCCGTTCCTCCGTCCCTCTCTTACTATCTGTGTCTCACCCGCTCTCTCGCACTACTGTATACGTGTCTCGCTCGCCCTCAGCGTCGCCCTCTCCGCACGGGATGCGGGGGATTCGGTGGCGATTGAGGGTGTCCACGGTGTGCGGCCGTCCCCCGCAGGGCAGCGCAGCAATACACGCCCCCGCGGCCCCCGCGGCCCCCGCCGCCCCCCGCCCGCCCCCCGCCGCCCCCCGCGCCGGCCCCCGCCACAGCTCCTGGCCACCTGTCGTCGATCTGTCCGGCCCTCGTTCACCGCAGCCATCGCAAAGTGCTTTGCTGTTTAATCGGAACGCCAGAACAACGGCGACCGCTTAGCGTTGTTCTTTGGCCGGGGGACTGCTTCCCGTCTGACCACCCGGACACCGTGCGATGCGCGGACGCGATAAAATATAAGAACAACCACGAAGCGACGTGTGTGTAGAAAGAAGAGGGAGATTCGTCCGCGGATACACTCACTCGCTCACTCACTCATTCATTGTGTGAGGCAGCGCCCCGCCCTCAACAGGGGAGGTTGTGAGGGAGGGGGGAGGGAGGGCACCGCTGGGCCGCCGAGGGGGGTCCCGGTGCGAGCGGGGGCGTAGTTTGGAGGGGCACTTTGCGTGTAGTGGGGGCGGCGGGCGGCGGGCGGCGGCGGCGGTGCGGCGCATACTGTGCTCGCCGTTATCCCGAGAGCACGGGGGCGTCTGGGGCGGTGTCGGCGGTGCTGTCCCGTGGCGGCCGTGCCGCGCCGCGCCAAGGGTGTTGCTGCTGTTGGCAGCGAAGCGATAGCACAAAGGCCGAGGAGTGGCGCGGCGCATGGCCGCCTCGGGTCGGCGCCGCCGTCCGCCCCCGCGCGCGCGCACGCACACATTCTCACTCGCAAGTCTCTTATTCTGCTTGTTGTTTCTGCGCGCCGCGCCACGCCGGTCCGCCCGGCCCCGCGGGGAGCGCGGTAGCGGTACTGACTGGCTGGCACTCGCTGGGCTGCGGCAGCTGCGGCAGCTGCGGCAGCTGCAAAGTGTCCGCCGGAGTCGGGCTACCGCTGCTGAGGCGGGTCGGACCGCATGTCCGCAGTCGTTGTGCCGCAGCCTGACGCTCACGCCGCCCATCGATGACGCGCCACAATAAACCACACAGCCATTGAGAGGAAGGCTGCAGATAACGAAACAATGTTGTTCCTACCAGAAAAAAAAGGATAAGAAACCCAGAAAATTTGAGTTTAAAAAAATATAATGAAAGAAAAAAGGAAGAAAAAACAGATTATCAAATTTTTGTTTAAACCGCTGTTTGCTTGCATTCCAGAGTGCGAGGGTCCCCTCGGAAGCAACCCGCAATGTTCATTTCCCTGCGTCCTCGTTCGTGCCAGTTTACACCGAGATTCACAAACCGGCGACTCGGTCCGACCGCCGCTGCGACCACCGCTGCCTCTTTGAGCATTTTTTCTCTTTAAAGTTGCTGTCCGCCCACTCCCCGAGCCGTGCTCGGCCCCGGCCGGCCCCGGCCCCCGACTCCGCCTCGGCCGCCGAGCTGGGTTATCAAGAGCTGTGCGGAAGAACAAATTGTATTTACTCTCCTAGGGGACCGCAGCCCGCCGCCGCCACCGCCGCCTCCTGGCCTCTTTCCCTTTCATGCTCACGCACTGCAACTGGTGCGTAAAATGACTCCACCGCCCCGCGGCCCCCTGCCTCTGCCCGGCCGGCTCTTTCGCTTCTCCCCGGTGACATGTGACTTGGCGTGCCACCGTGCCGCCCTCCCCTGTGCGCACTACAGATACGAACCGGCCTTTGACGTGGCGTAGCACGGCGTAGCACGGCGTAGCAAGGCGTAGCAAGGCGTGCCACGAAGCGTAGCGTGGCGTAGCATATCGTATATATGGCGTACACACTGCGGGCCCCTACCTTCAAGGGCGGCGGGGTTTATAGGATAGGATATCCGGCGGGCACGGCTCGTGCGAGCGTACTGCCATGCGCTGTGATTCGAGGTACGAAACAGAGAAAGGGCGAGAGAGAGAGAGAGAGAGAGAGAGAGAGAGAGAGAGAGAGGGGGGGGGGGAGGGAGAGAGAGAGAGCACAGGACCAAAGGGCGGAAACGGCAGTACGGCGTGAGAGAGGCGCGAGTGCGAGAGGGAGACGAACAGGCGCTGCCCCCCGCTGCTGCCGCGCCTCCGCCTCATCCCAGCAGGCAATATTATATGTGCGGCGGCGGAGAAGGCCTCTTATATTCCTTCCGCCGCCGGCCTCTCAGGTGGGCTCCCCCTCCCCTCCCATTCTCTGTTCCGGCCTCTCTGGTGGACCGGACCACTGGCCCAGCTCCAAAGCCGAAAGTCTCACCCTCTCTCTCTCTCTCTCTCTCTCTCTCTCTCTCTCTCTCTCTCCTCGCCAGAAAGAAAAATATTCATCAACAACCGCAAAGATCAGAGTGTACTCCTGCACTTGCTTTCAACGTGCTCAGCCAACTATATCATTTTTATACTAAGCAACCCGGAACTGTCCGGAACACAATAATTTTTCCGGCTAAAAACGGGTGCATGACAAATGAGCTAATACGTATGGAAAGGCACGAATACGTAAATTGTAATAAGCGAATTCTGACGTAAAAAATAATCTCGATGTAAATGAACGCATTAATTCGTACATATATGAGTGTATAAAACGGCGTATTTGCATTCAGCTTGTACCTGTGGCGGGAAGGGGCCACCGGGTGCGGTTCGCCAGCGACACACGAGAAGAAACGACCCTTTATTTTTACGAGCAAAAAAAAAAATATGGCGAGGGTGGCGCACAGCAGGTGAGCTGTGGGAGCCAGCTGACGCGTCAGTCCGCGGGCAGGTGTCGGCGTTATCGCTGAGAGTGAGGAGCACGCGCGGCACGCGCCGGGCACACGCCGGGCACGCGCCCCCTACGTCTGCGCGGGGAGAGCGCCTGCGAGCGGCCGGATAGGCCAGCCCGCCCGACGCGCAGGTCGGGCGCATTGCCTACCCCGCGATTCGCAGGCGCTCCGCCGCCCGGCCGGCCGTAAACTTTGCAAAGCTGCTCCCGCAGACCATTCTTCCCCGCAGCGCGCCGCTCAAGACGAAGCCCCTGCTGTGAGACCTGTGGCAATATTTGATTTTCGCCTTACGATATGAACGTTCTGGAGGCGTTTTAGGATGCAGCAAGTACTTTTGTTTTGACAACTTTCATATGTTCTTTATTTATTTTTTATTATTTTTATTTGCTCTGTGCTCACCTTGTTTTTTTAATATTTTTCTCCCGTTCCCATCATGGCAAAACGGTGTCTAGATGCGCCGGTTCCACACGGCCGCGGCCGCAGCCGGGCCCCGCCCGCGCGGAGCCCCGCCGCGGAATGCGTTTCGCCTCGCGGTCGCGGTCATATTTTTCGCGGGCAGAGAATAGCTAGGCGTTACAGGCGGGCGTGCGCGGCCCGGCGGCCCAGGCAGGCGGCCCTCGAATCCCCGCCATCCCTCACGGCGACTCTCTTACAGGGGCGGCCGGGGGCTTTTAAAGCCGTAAACACTGAGCGGACGCTTGCCGTGCGTGGGCGCTGTGGACGCTCGGGGTCACGGGGTCACGAGGGCACCACGCGTGAGCAGCGCACCGCATCAACCACATTGAAGAGGGACTCGGAACAGCGAAGCGCGTGGCAGCGGCGGCAGCAAACAGGAAAAAGTGGCCTGCGGGGGCGATGGCCAACACGCCGCCGCACACCGCCACCAGCGGAGCGGGCGGAGCAAGCGCGGCTGAAGGTCACACCCTGGAATACTTGTTTGACATTTCCATAACGCCGGGGAGGGCCTGGTTGTCACACACAGAAAGAGGACAACGGCAGAGTGGGACGCTTCTGCGCGTGTGTGGGCCCGGCGGCGGGCGCCCTGCCGGCCTGGGATTTACGCGCGGCGCGACGTGTCACATTTGCAGGCTGGGCGCGGATCAAGCGGTGCTGGTGGCGGGGCTGCCGGGGTGCGAGGCTGCGGGCCGGAGCGTGATTCAGATAGGCTGCCGAGATAGCCGGGGCAGCCGCCAGGACCCGGCCGAGGGTCGTCCCGGTGGCTTTGGGCGGCGGCGGCGGCGGCGGCGGCGGCGGCGGCGGCGGCGGAGGCCGTCCCACGCGGCTCCCGCACTGCGTTGTTATTATGTGGCAGTTGTTGGTGTTTGGTCGCGGAATTTGGTCATCTTTCTTCGGTGTCCGCGCAGTTTGCTTCGGATGGGCCCGCAGATACCTCAGCAGGGCCGCTGCCGCGGGTGGCATTCTTTCCAGAAAAGCAGCAAAACTCACTCAAAAAAAAAATCACCGGTACTAAACTTGTGCTGGAAAATTACTTCAACCGTTTCTGGGCGTGTAAAACACGCATAGCTCTGGCCCGGCCGGTGTGGGCCTGGACAGGGGGAGGGTCATGGACAAGGGCCGTGAGCGGGGCCATGAGCGGGGCCCGCAGTGCCCCTATCGCTGACCCCGATGTCACCGCCGCGCACGACAACGGCCGTGTCGTAGTGCTTACGTCCGTCCCGGGGCCCCGCCGCTGGTGGAGGGGGGCGGGGGGCGCCGGTGGCCATAGACCCCGCCGGGGTCCAGCTCTGGGCCGACCACACCATCATGACGACAGGGCCGGCCCCATGAGTACCGCCCTTGTCCCCCAGCGGGCTGCGTTACGTCACGTTCCAGAGTTATTTCCATGGACTTTTATTATGGATTTCAAGGGGCCAAGAAAGATTGTTGTGTTTTCTGTTGGGCGTGACGGTACTTGCGGACAGGCCTCAAAGGGCGGCGCGGCCACCCTACACCAGGGCCGTCTGCAGAGACCCTTCGCGGCCGGCTCCCGCCGGCTCCCCGCCCGCCCCCTGCGCCGCCGGCCGCCCCCACTGACAAGTCGCCGCCGTCGGCCACCGACCGCAGGGGACTTCTTACGGGGCGCTCAGCCCGCCGACGCTGACCTCCACGCGTCCCGGACTCCAGGCCCGGCTCCAGGCCGGGCTCCAGGCCGGGCTCCGGCACAGGCTCCAGGACAGGGTCCAGTCCGTGCTAAAGCCCGCAGCCCCCCCCCCCCCCCTCCGCTGCGGGGAGGGGCGGGGGCAGCTCCCGCACACATATGCGATATGACATGCATGTAAACATGGCGTAGCTACGGCTGGCTGGACTCGACTTTGTTGACTCTGGCGCAACGGGCCTCGGGAGACCCCGCACCGACCCGATCCGGGCGGGGACCTGGGGACCTGGTGCCCTGCGAGGTGGGGCTGGCGGCCACGAAGGAGGCCGCGGGTGTCTGCCGCTGTGACGCACGGTCCCCACCTCCGACCGCTGGGCGCCCCCCCCCCCCCCCCCCCCCCCCCGCCCGCCGCCGCCCGCCGCCGCCCGCTGCAGCACGCACTGTGAGTGCCTTCGTCTGTACTCTCGTGCGGTACTCTGCTGCCGGCTACAGCGCGGCCAGCGGGGCTCGGGTACCATAATTATTGTCACCGCGGCCACGCAGTGCACGGGGGGCGTACGCGCAGCAAGGCAGTGCTCGCAGTGCCGTCGCGCGCGTTATTTTCGCACGGCCTCGCTCTGTCGCAATATAAGACGGACGCTGTATATTTATGGCCGCGGCTTCGCTCCGCGTTGTGTGCCGAGACAAGCCGGCCCTGCCGCTGCCCCGCGGCGCGTGCAGCGGCAGTGTGGCACAGTGAGGCGAAATGAAGTGCGCGGAGCCTTGCGCGGGCAAACACGAGCGCGTCCCGCGCGCCTTCCGCGTGTACGCTGCCAGGGCGCTGCCAGGGCGCTGCCAGGGCGCTGCCAGGGCGCTGCCAGCGGCGCTGCCAGGGCCGCCGCTGCCAGAAGCTCCCCCCCGACCGCGCCGGAGGAGAGGAGGGCCCTCGGACAACGCCGTGCCACGCCTGCTGCCTGCTCCTCTCCTTTCACTGCACGTTGTCAGGACCCTGGAAGTCTTTTGTAGCCCCGTGCGAGCCCGGAGTAATTTATTGCGGTCCACTCGCTCTCTCTCTCTCTCTCACACACACACACCCACTCATACTACCTCTTTGCCCGTCCTCCTACCTTGTTCTCTCTCTCTCCCCTCTTCTCTCTTGCCTCCCTCCTATAATCGTAGTCATTGAAACATTCGGAGGAAAAAAATCCTTACCGCAGGGATCAAAAATTTAAAAACTAATGAATACTCCGGTCCCCAGCTTGCCCGCAGCTTCCTCGGTTACCTCCACGACCGGACGCCCGGACTGTTCTGTTCTCCCTGTGCCGCCCCGACCCCCTTTTTTTAGTGCACGCCCCAGCGTATATGTAGAGGGCGTGTACCGGCTGATTGGTCCGGCCGGCTGTCCTGCGGCCTGCGGCCCGCGGCCCCGCCCGCTGCCCGGTGACCCTGCTGCGGGGGCCGAGGAAGGAGGAGGTGGAGGAGGCGAGGCAGGGGCAGCGCCCGGGGCGGACGCGTCGCACTTCGGCGGCGTCCAAGATGGACCGTGACTAACGACGGTCGTCCAGCAACAGCCGCAGCAGGAGGGGCGAATCTACCGAGCGATGATGGCGATGGCTATCCGCCGTAGCCGCGGCCGTGCTGCGTGTCCAAGTGGCCACCTCTCCCGTTTACTGTCGCCCTGCGGGGGAGAAACTTTCTCACACACACACACACGAGGCCGAGCGCTCTTTGGATATGGGGGGGATTTGTTGATCCATGAAGACGTAGTGGCCCCATGCTCTCAAGTGGGATCCGGCCGCGTGGCGATCGCCTTCGCGACGACGGCAGCCTCTCCTGCTTTCGCTGCGACGCCCCCTCCCGGGCCCCTCCCTTTATCCCGCCGCCCGCTGTACGGCCTTGGGCTGGGAGTGGCTAGTGGCTACGAGAGGGGGGGGGGGGGTGTATCGGTTCCGCTAAGAAGCAGTGAGGAAGCAGAGAATAACTGCTGATGCAGTCATTGCCCTATTTGACCAGCTCCCGTATCGGCCCATTTGTCGGCGGCCCCGCCTTGCGGCCTGCAGCCCGCGGGCGGCGGTGGTGGTGGCCGCGTCGTGTCCGGCAGGGAATGAGGAGGAAAGGGGGGGGGGGGGAGAAAGTGAAAGGGGGCGGGGCGAGAGGGGGGAACTCTGCGGCGGAGGCTGGCTGGGGACCTCCGTGGCGGGGGAGGGCGGAGGGAGGGGCGGTAAAATCTCGTTTCCAAAGGGGACTGCTGACAATGCAGGGCATAGGGAGGAGAGAGGGAGTGGCGGCGGGCCTCGGGAACAAGGCGGATGGCGAAAGCAGGGAGCCTTACACACACTGACACACACACACACTGACACACACACATGCACGCGGATCGCCCCGGCCGCCTGCGTGCGCGCGCCTACAGGGTGTTGGGCTGCAAAAAAGATTTATCACCGGCAGCAGGGCCAGGAATCCGCACGCCACTTCATACCGCCCACCTCCTATTGGTCTCTGTCCGCGCCGGGCCGCCCCTTCGCTGTGCAGTCGCGATATACCATCGTATCGCTGGCACTCTGGGATATGGCAGGCGCATTTTGATGGAAACAAAGATACGCAAACAAAGGAATCGGGGTGACTTTCAAATACTAAAAAAAACCTATTCCGTTGCAATGCAATGCTTAGGGTTTCTAGTCCCGAAATTTGCAAAGAAATTTTCGGATAAAATCCAAAAACTTTTGAAAATTTTGAAATTTTTAGAAATTATGTGGATTCTTTTCGGCAAATTTACTCGAGTTTTCAGGACTGGCGGCCCTGTACGTGACTGTCACGATGCGCCGACTCGGTCAGCGCCGCGCCCCTGCAGCACTACGTCCCCAAACTCTCGCCTCCAGCTGTCTAATTTCCTGGCGGCCGGGGGGGCCGGGCGGCGGCACTGGGATGTGCCCCGACACCCCTTCCCGTTCCTGCCCGCTCTCCCCTCCGCGCACAAAAGGGGGTCGGACCTTGGCCTGACCTTGTCGGACATTCGCGTGCAACCGGTGTAATCGCTTCGCCCTGCGCGGCTGCATGGGAGTTTTCTGTGGGAGCAGAGCGCGCGCGGCCCGCGGGCGGGCGGGGGGCGCGGGGGGCGCGGGGGGCGCGGGGGGCGCCGTGCCGTGCGACGTCTGGTGACGTCTGGCAACGACGTCATGCCGGTTGACAGAGGAGCTCAAGCAAAACGAAGAAAATTGCTAAGGTTTGGGCGCGTCGTGTCGTTCCGTTTGAACCGAGGGGGCGAGCAGAACACGATGTCGTCTTATCGAGATTGCGCTGCCGCCGCTGCCGCCTCCGGGCGCCGCGCCGGGGCCCTGCGCCGGGACCCGCCCCTCGCAGGTATGCTCGCATGTCGCCTCCGCTCGCTCGAGGAAGTAAGAAAAGAGGCACGGAGGGAGACGTAGGAGGGCCGGAGGACCGCGCGTGTTTACTTTCCCGCGATAACGCGGCTGGTGACGGAGTCGGGGGGCGTTGGCCGCGGGGTTCGCACCTCCTCGCTGCAGAGGCGCCCCCGCAAAGCTGGCAGGATTACCCGAACTGCACAGCAGAGGGGGGGGGGAGGGGGAGGCTGGAATCCTGGATAGGGCTGCACCACACGGCTGAGAGCCGCTGTAAGAGCACCCCCCACCGTTAGCCCTGCCTGAGGGCATCCACCCTGCGCGCTCTCTCACACTAGCACACTGTTGCCGCCCTCTCTCTCTCTCCTTCGACCCGTGGTGCGGAAGGAACTACAATGCGGGACAATGATGACGTCATTTGTTGCAAAACTACGCAAACTTGCGTGGACCCGCAGAGAGGGAGAAAGTGCGTGTGAGAGAGAGGGGGGTAGAGATAGAGAGAGGGGAGTGAAGAGGGGGAGGGGGAGTGAGTGAGAGAGAGAGAGAGAGAGAGAGAGAGAGAAAACGCGCGACTCAGCGATGCGACCGACAGCTTGAAGCAAACTTCCCCAATAAGGGGACTTGGCTAGCTTGATTGTGAAGGGAAGAACGGGCAGGGTGGAAGGGGCGGTGGGCAGAGGTACTCAGAATGCGAGGCACTTTAAGCTCTAGCCAGGCGGCGACGGGACACGGGAACGCAAGATTATACGTCGGGAAACTTCTCTTTTCTTTTTTTTTCTGTTACCTGGACACCAAGAATATTTAACAAACTCAACTGACTGTTGTCAAAGTTCAGACGGACGGAGAGTGGAGGCCTTAACCTTGTCAGAGTGAGGGGGATGGAGCGTGACTTATTAACGTGGTTTTAACTTGAGTGTGGTTTCGTCGTGGTTACACGGGCGCTGGTGCGTTCCCCGGGGCGCCCAGCGGGGTGTAACCAGCCGAGCCCCACCCGAGGGGCTCCCGCCCTGCCCCCCCCCCCCCCCCTCACCCGGGCTCCACCTCCCCCCGCCCGCTCTCACACACCGCGTTATGACAATCCGCCATAATACTCAGCTATAAGCCAACGTCTGTCTTTCCCCATAACAATAATAAATATTAAAAATATTTTAGTGAAATTGCGAGTATAATCAAAACCATGGCATTGCAGTGTAACCATTGTAATCACCTGACGACGGTTTATATTTTTTCATTAAATTCGAGGTTATTATGGCTCCTGAAAATGTCCACGGCGGGAGAGCTGCGGAAAAAGATACCCGTTGATTTTGTCGTCAGCGAAGAGAAGCGGCCTGACCCCTGACCCCCCCGCGGTGAGGGTCTTGGAGCCAATGCCCGCCGCCGCCGCCGCCATCTCTGTCCGGGCCGGGTAGGGGACATTGATCTCCAGTCGGGGTGCCGTCGCCGTTTTCTCACTTGAACGTAATTTTGTTCTCGGGATGCGAGGCTTTTATAGTGCTTTTAGTGCCCTCGGCCCCGCGGGGCGTGGAGCCGGGCGCGGCGGCGCACGCCCCCGCATCGCGGAGCCCCTGCTCCGGCCCACGCGGCCCCTCGGTCATCCGGCCATCCCTCCGAACGCTGCGCTGCTCAGAGTACACGGCTCGCGAAACTCCGGGGACTACAGTGTAGACACGAAAATTTTTTATACATTTTTCCCGAAATGAGTGGTAATTTGTACACGCCAACTGCAGTTTTTTTTGTACCAAGTCTACGGTTCCTTTGTGTAGTTTGGAGACCTCTCCCCACGGGGACGCGGCACGCGACACACACGCACCGGCCGCGATGGCGTGACTCGCGCCGCTTGGCTCCGAGAATGGCACACGATGGCAAGGAGTAAATGCGCGCCGGTCGCACAGAGTAAGCCGGGGGCGGCGGGCGGCGGCGGGCCGGGCTACGTGTTGCAGCGGTAACTCGCCACCGTCACGCTCGCCCTACACTGCGGCGCGCCGCCCGCCGGCGTGGCCCGGCGTGGCCCGCAGACCACTCAGTAATAAAACTACTGGCCGCTGATTGCGAACTACATCACATCGAACCTGTTAGCGTTTTTGCCATCAGCCGCCGCGCCGCAAGCTGTTTTATGGTCTCGAACCAAAAGCAAAGGAAATAAAAATCGAAATGCGTCGGTTTGGATACTTTGCTTGGACCCCCCGCGTCTTATTTCTCTTGCCGATCCCCAGCAGCGGCGGCAGAGTTGTGGCCGCCGTCCGGAGGTCCGGAGGGCCGATGATGTCACATGCAACCGCGCTCCAAAGACGGACGACGGCGCGCCACTCCGAGGAAAAGAGTTGTTGGCTATTTACGGTGCCGAGACTTCCCCAATATTTTATCGTCAGCAGGGGAAGGGGCCGGCCGGAGGCAGGGCGGGGGTTGGGCCGGCATAGCTGCGGCTGGACCCGCGGCTCGGACCCGGCGCGCGTGTGCGGCCACATAAAGCTGCCCGGGCCGGAACCCCGGAACCCCCTCTGAGCCTGCTGTGCCGCGCTGAGCCCGGCCCTCGCTAGGCCCTCGGCCCGGCCGGCCTGCAAACGCCGCCGTTAAAATGCAAGAGAGTCCCCCCGGGGCCCGTCCGTGATTTGCGGTCGCCCGGCCTACATCTGGCGACACGTCAGGGCCCCGGGCCCCGGGCCCCGGGCCCCGGACCGGGTCAGGCCGCAGCGGGCGTCAGGCCGGCGCCGCTCACATCAGCAGGCCCGCAGGACGTGGCCACCACGGCGTGACCCGGTATCCCTGAGAGTAGTGTTCTCATTCGAGTACGCAAAAAAAAATAACCAAACTCGAAATATTAATTTAGAAAAAATCCCAGAAGGCCGTTGGATTTGAATTGATTTTTTGCAGGTGAGTTGCCACGTACTCCTGATGATCATGGCAGTTTCTGCAGTTGCGGACACCCCCTCCGCCTCCGACTAACTACCTCCTTTATTCCGCCTTGAAGCGCGCAGCGGGCGCCCTTCGTCTCGTGCAGCGCATTCAGTTGGCCGCGGCCGGTGAGCCGGCTAAGCTAACGGCCCCCGCGCGCCACTTTGCTGCCGCCGTGCCCGGCTCGCACCTGTCGCACGGCGCACGCGTTCCCCCGCCGCGGCCGGCCGCTAGCTAACCCTTTACCCGCGCTACCTTAAAGCCGCCGAGAATGGCGGTCCCAGCCTCATCCGGGCGGCCCCCCGCAGAGGCCTGGCAGGCGGTCTACCCGCCCGGCTATCGGTTGCACCAAACTTTGGGCGCGGACCGCGCGGGCCGGGCCGGGCCACTTGGCCGGGTCGCTCACAAGGGAAAATGAACATGGAAAAAGTTTGGGCGTGGTGTGCGCGGGCGGCGGCGGAGGGCCTGGGAGGCGGTGGCGGCGGCGGCGGCAGCGGCGGCGGCGTCGGGCCCGGCGGTGCCTCTTCATGCCCGGGGTGTATTAATTTGGAGTGCAAACAAAATTACTTTGCGAGCGCGGCGGCGGCGGCGGCGGCGCGGCGGCGCGGAGAGAAGGCGGCCGGAAATTCTTTTAAAGCGGCTAGGAGACCTTCCCGAGCGCCTAAGTTTATCACTATGGTAATCTTGTGGGCGCCGAGAGGTGGCTCCACCGCACCGCTGCGCCTGACGTGGCTTTGGAGACGGTTTGGGCGTACCGGCAATGATCGTGGATCATCGGAACGGAACGGGAGGCTGCTTGGGAAATAACGTGGCAGCCCGGTCAAGAGTAACGGCGCCACGGAGGGAACAGTAGAAGGTGGTGCTCCCGTAAGCAAAAGAAAAGAAAGAAAAATAGATAATGAAGGCGAGGGGGCGCGGTCTTGTTATCTCGAATTTGAATCCGCAGCCTCGGTATGGGCCGTGATGTTGTACTATCAGTTTCATCTTATTCAAACGAGGCGTTGGCTGATTTCGCCGCCACTCCTTCTGCTCCGGCGGGAGCAGCCGGGCGCAGCCGGGCGCAGCCGGGAGCCTGGGAGCAGCCGGTCTGAGGGGGGCACCCGATAACACAAGCCATCAGCCGCGCGCCGCGACCCCTCCGACAGTTAAAGTTTTCGCCCGTACCCTCTCCTCTCTCTCCCCCGCCCCCCCCCCCTCTCTCTCTCTCTCTCTCTCTCTCTCTCTCTCTCTCTCTCTCGCTCCCTCTCGCTCCCTCTTTCTTGCTCTCGCTCCCCCGCTCCACCTCTCTCTCTCTCCGAAAGGTTTTCCGTTTTTCGCTACGAGAGTAAAACATCTCGCCGCGCTGCTGCGCTGCTCGCTCTATTTAAATTCGCGTCATAACCCAAAGTACGACGTCGTGGCGAGGTGGAACAGGGAAGTCCGCGCTTTGCTCTGCGAGGCCCGTGGCTGCTGCCGCTGCGGTGGCGATTAGATTGGAGCCGTCCGCACGCAGCCGGCCCCGAGGTTCGCCGCCACCACAGGGCTAGGCCGGCAGGGATGCGGGCACGCGGCCGGCCCAACCCTCCCGGCGCACAGCGGGGACTCGGGACTCCCGCGCGACCAAACTTTCTTGCGCTGTCTTTTCCCCGATCTCACGGCCCCCCGCGTAACGCGCCGCGCGGCCGCCCGCTGCGCTCCGCTTCTTGCGCTGACGTGCGCTCCTCCTCGCCCCCCTCACTGCTGTCATGATCACGCTAGGTGGCCCGCTTAGGCTCTTGGGTCTGCTGCCTGGGGTGTCGGCGTCGGCGGCGGCGGCGTCAGCGGCGAGGGGGAAGCAGAGGGGAGGGGAGCAGCGGGAAGGAGAGAGCGTAGAGAAGAGGGGAGGGAGAGGGGGGTGGGGGCGAGGGAGATTTTTGCAGCGCGGAGGAAGCGGCGGCCGGCGGCCGGCTCGGCAGCGGGCGTTCGCAAACTAACGAGCCCCCGCAGGGAGGGGCTGAGAGAGGGGTTGGTTTGCGCGCGGTCTGCCCGGCCCAGCCGGTCCGAGGAGCGCGAACACGTCCGCGTGTCGCTTCATACTAGCGAGCCAGCCCCCGCCAGCGGTCATTTAATTAAATGTGGACCGCCGGGCCCGGCTCGGCTCGGCTCGGCTCGGCTCGGCTCTCGGCTCGGCTCGGCTCAGCTCGTCCCCGTGGGTCTCGGGACCGTCGTCATCACGTCTCGGCAGGCGCATCCTGCCAAACGATGATGATTGCAAAAGTTTTCTGACGTTTTAAAAACAAGACTTCCTCTTGTGATTATTGCCGTTTCTTGCTTTTTTTCTTGAGCGCGCGCGCATATTGCGTTTTTGCACTGTCGTTTTCTGAACGGCAGAAAATCTTTATACTCTCACTCTCAGAAATGTCAACCAAGATTTTCCGCGGCGCGATAGCTCGATTCTCTTGGTGTGTTGTATTTATTTCTATTGCCAGTGTGTCTTTTCGCGTCGTTTCCGCTCCTCCGGCAGAGCGTTTGGTGTTTGCGTGCCCCCGCCAGACTGCAGCGGCGACGCCTAACGGCAGCTTATCCCCCTGGCGGACGCCCCCCCCCCCTCCCCTTCCTTTTGCATAAGACGCCGCGCGGCGCCGGCCGAGGCGTCCCCCGCGGCACCCCCCGCGGACTTACAGCGCGGGCACCCCTCGCCATGTAAATGAGATTGCAATTTTATAACTCGTTAGCGGGCGCTGCAGTTTGTCCTGATGAGTCCGCCCGCCCGCGGCTGCCGTAGCTGCCGGTGAGCCGGCGGAGCCGAGGCGGAGCCCCCCCGCAGAGACCGCTGCACCCCCCGCGAGGGCCGGCCGGGAGGAAGCCAACAGCCGCGCTATTTCTCGCGCGCAAAAAAAAATTGCCTCTCTTTATAATCTGGCCGCGCGAAAATTGCCAACTGCCTGAAAAAAAAAGACGAGGAAATTTCGTAATTCCCTGTTAGGAAAAGAGCCGCGGCGCGGGAGGCGGGGCAGGCC
This sequence comes from Megalurothrips usitatus, assembly GCA_026979955.1. Taxonomy (NCBI): domain Eukaryota; kingdom Metazoa; phylum Arthropoda; class Insecta; order Thysanoptera; family Thripidae; genus Megalurothrips; species Megalurothrips usitatus. The sequence goes on from CM049602.1 coordinate 9,996,426, forward strand.
GAGGGCAGCAGAGGCGCGGCCCGGGGATGGCCTTCTTCGATGGTATTTGTGTGTGTTTTCCATCGAACAGGAAATTATGATATTATTTTCTGCCCCCCGCCCCCTCCCCTCCGCATGAATACGATGCGCGTGTTGAGTTATGCAATCGAGAAAGCAATTTCAGCGCCGCGCACGACCGAAAGGTACACGCACACCGCCGCACATCGACAAAAAGAAGTCGGCTGCGGTTCGATGTTGCTCGTTAAATACTTGGCTCGCGGCCATTATATGGTCCGCTATGCGTTCCAGATAGGCGGGCGCGGTTTTCACATTATTATTATTTTTTCTTCTTTTGTTGTTGTCTGATACGTTATTGATACAGCCGATGGAAAATGATACTTCGAGTACGAGTAATTCCATTCCTTCCCCACCAAACTTTTATTCGTTGTATGAGAAAGAGAGATAGATACAGAGAAGAGAGAGACAGAGAGGGAGAGATTGAGCTTGTCCCCCCCCCTCAGAGCCGAAGCATCGCGTCTCGTAAAGCCTCCCAGTGTTAAGCCCACCTCGCGCTGTCTCGGTTCCGTGCCGCCGCCGGGCCCCCCGTCGGGTTGTACGTACCTCCAATATTGTCGTCGCCATCTAATTTACGGGATGCGCGCCCCCCTGCCAATACCCCCCCCCCCCTCTCTCCTCCCCTTCCCCTAACCGCGGCGGCGGCCCGCGGCGGCGGCCGTGCCGTGCCGTGTCGTGCTGTGCTGTCCCGCCCGCCCGTGTGTCCTTGTCCGTCTAACCTCCCCGCAACAACTCGGGCCGCGGGGCGTGCGGGAGGGGAGGGAAAAGAAAAACGGAAAACAAAAGAGAAATCGAAACGCGCGTGGGATGGGCGGAACTCCTTCCGAGTGGCCGCGCTTCCTGGGGCGGGTGATCAGCTGCTGGGAAGGCCGGGGGGGGGGGGGGAGGGCCGGGGAGGGCCAGAGGGAGGCGGAGCTCACGGGAGGGAATAAGGAGTGGCGGGCCGGCGCCCGCAGTAACATCCCATGTCTTTGTGTGTGCGCTTCGCTTTGACGGGCTCACGGTTATAAGCTTGTGCGCCGCGCTCACCCCTTCGAGCCGCGCGGCGCGGGTAGCTGCTCTGCCGCGCTGCCTCGCGAGAACCCCCTAAGGGCGCCGAGGGCGCCGAGGGCGCCGCGTCCCTGACTGAGACGCCGGCTGCTGAGAGTGAAAAGATGAGGTCACGGCCGCCGCCTCAGCGGGGTGGGGGGGTGGGGGGGGGGGGGCTCCCACCGGACCGGAACTGTAGCGGACCATAGAGGACCCCGGTGGCCGGCGGCTGCCTCCTCCGGGCTGCTCCGGGCTCCTCCTCCCGGGTGACTGTGTGATGAATATTCAGAGTCGTCGTCGCGCTGCTCTTCGTGCTGTCGGCCAGCGCGCCTCGAGTGTATAGCTTGTTGACGGACTAACGCACGCGGGGCGAAGCTCTGCGGGGGGCCCCGCGGGGGGTCCTGGTGGACCCCTGCGGGACCGCAAGGGCCGAGCAGGGCAGACTGTGACGACGGGTCCGCCGCCGCGCGGACTTGCGGGGACCTCTAACGAGTCGGTCGTTCGGAATTAATAAACAGCCGGCAGGGCCGCAGAGCAGAGCCGGGGCAGAGCCACACCGGCGGCATCCCTCCACCACCGCGCTCATCTACATAGTGCCAGTCTGTGTCTGTGTGTGTGTGTGCGTGTGTGTGTGTGCGCGGGCGGGCGTGCGGCACCGGACCCACGCACCGGGCGCAACTACTATATCGCAACACAAACAGCAGCGACAAACTGTCACAGAGACACGCCCCGGACCAGCCTATCTCCGCCGCCCTCCCCCCCCCCCCCCAAACACACTCACACACACGCACACACACGTACAAACACACTGAACAGCCTCCCGCACAGCCTGATAGTCCGCAGGTTTCGTTCGGACGCGGCACCGGCAACTGAAATAACGTTTCCGTTCTGATCAACAGCCGTGTGACAATATAAAAGAGGGGCGGAGTGTTTGCCACAGACGGGTGTGCCGCGGCGACAGGCTAGGCGGGCCCACCCTGCCTCATCCCCAGCGCTTCCGGTAGCGGGAAGTTACGGGAGAGAGAGTCTTGTAAAAGCCCCCGAATTACCCCTTTTCGCGGTTCCTTTTTCCGTGAATAGAACACTTTACAAAGCCCTCCCTGCTCACCCCTCCCTCGGAATGAGAAGCGGCGCGCGCTTTTTTTGGCTGCAAATGCTCTTGCTTGTGTAGCTTTCATTTATTTCCTTTACTTTCCTATCAACCCCTCTCTCTCTCGATTTAAATAAAGCGGGAAATATGGCTGAAGAAATTTCAGTCAGTCGATCAATAGCACTCTTACATATCACTCTGGACTCCGATTTCAACTTGAGTTATCGAAATCGTAAAGCCTACAACGGTTGCCCATCATCAAGACAATCGTTTATAATTCCGATCACGCGATTGCGCTCGCAGCGGATTGTTTCGCAGGGTGCGCGGCGTTTGCCGGCCAGATTCGTCACGCCCCCCCCCCCCCCCCCTGCCGCCGCTGCACTCCGGGATCGGAAGTAATAAAGTTATATCTCGACTCTCTGGGCGCGCGCCTCGCGCGGGCCTCGCCCTGCCAACGGCCCGGCGGCGGCGGCGGCATGGCCTGCTCGCACAGCTCCCCCGCCTATGGCGGCGCGCGGTTCCTCGTCGATACGCGCCTCGCGCAGACCACCCCGTTTGATCCGCCACGCCACGCCCCGCCACGCCTCGCCCTGCCAACGGCCCGGCGGCGGCGGCGGCATGGCCTGCTCGCACAGCTCCCCCGCCTACTTCCCCATGGCGGCGCGCGGTTCCTCGTCAAACAGGCAGCCAGGCAACGTGCGCCCGGCAACTTGCAGGGGAGCGGGGAGGGAAAGGGCCCCTTGAACCAAAACATGACGAGCGGGTGTTGACAATACGGCTCTGCAAACAACGCCCTCTCCAGTTAATTAACGGCCAAGTTCAAGTTTTTCATCGCCCATTCCGGGGGAGATCGCGCAAGTGGCGCACGGCACGGGGCGCAGGCGCAAGGGCCCTCGGGGAGGCAACAGACGCGCCGAGCCGGGCCCCGCTGCTACCCACACGTCCCGCGGGCGGAGGCCGGGGCCGGGCCGGGGCAGGGGGATTTCGATGCGGGTGGATCACGCACGGCCTTGGATTTAATTCGCCTCGATCTTCCTCCCTCTATTTTATTTCATTTCGTTCGTGTCCCTGGCCACAATAGAGAGGCGCGCCCTCCCCCTCTGGTATTGAACTTGAGCACCGTAGCCGCCGCAGCCGCCCGGCCCGGGCCGCCGGGCCCCGCTCGCTCGCCTGCCGTTGGGCAGTTTCGTTATTCCTCGTTCGAAAAGGCTTCCTACCGTTTTTCACCTCGCCCCCCAACAATTTTCCCCCGTACTGCGAATGACGCAGACTTGCGGTGCGCGCGTGAGGTGCGCGTGCCGGGCGCGTGCCGGGCGCGTGCCGGGCGCGTGCCGGGCGTGCGCCGCCGCGCCGCAACGAGGTGGAGGTGGAGGTGTCCCGCTGGCCTGGATTCCTCAGCCAGCCGCGCGGGGCAGCGCGGGCGGCGGCCGTGACCCACCCACATCAGCGCGGCCCCCGCGGGGCTCTCCGGCCGCAGGCCCGCCCCCGGCCCGCCCCCGCCCGCCCCCGCGCCCGCCCCCGCGCCGCCCCCGCGCCGCCCCCGCGCCGCCCCCGCGCCGCCCCGACATTAACTTGCATAGCGCCCTGAGCGTGGCGGCGCAGGCACACAGTGACCGACCCAGCAGGTACCCGGCACCTCCGGGACCGTCTGCAGCGGGGCCCGCGGGGGCGGCGCGGGGGCGGCGCGGGGGCGGCGCCGAGATGGACGGGGGCCGACGGACCAACCTCGTGCAGAGCGGCGCGCGCACACACACACACACACACATGCGCAGAGACACGGCTTTCCCTGTCCGCCCGCCGCCGCCTGCCACGCAAGGCCCCGTAGGGACTGTGGAATTATATTTACTGAGAAAGGTCCGCAAAGGTGCGCGCGGGACAGACAGAGGGTGGCGGTAGCGGCAGGAGGGGAGGGAGGGGGGCGGAGGGAGCGGAGGGGGCGTAGCAAGGAGAAGCAGGGCTGCGCATACACGCGTATACGACAAACACTTATCAAATCCCGTGACGCGCGCGCGGACCGCACGCTCAGGGTAAGCTCGCGTACCCACTTCTCTCTCTCTCTCTCTCTCTCTCTCTCTCTCTCTGTCTCCCTCTCTGTGCCTCTCTTTCCATCTCTGTCTCACTCCCCCCCCCCTCTCTCCCCGGTCCACGGCGGCCGACCACTGCCACGCCACGCACGGCCTTGATAAGAACCCCGATGGCCGTCCCGCAGCCCCCATCCACCCCCTCCGCCCCCTAGAGCCCACCAATAGATCACGTTCCCTTTAATGGCCTTTTGTAGCGCTGCCTCCTCTTCCAACACTTTGACGCCAGCTTCTCACCTGCTCAAAGGCCGACTTTCCGCGCGACAACCAAGGGGACAAAAAAAAAGGGTTTCGTGACTTCAGTCGTGTTTTTTTTTATTTCTAAAAAAATTGTTTTACACTCATTCGTATTTTTTAATTTTTCCCTCTCTTTGCTGCTACTCCCTTTTTGTTTGCAGTGATGTTTATTTTTTTGCGTGGCGCTCACAACGTTAGACACGTTCCAGCCACTCGTGACCTATCCTGGCCGTGTGGCCACGACCCCCGCAGCGTCACAGCCGGGAGAACCAATCGCCGACCAATCAGGCATCCCTCCCCACCAGCAGCCGGCGGCCGGCGGCGGCAGCGACCTAGCCCAAGTGCAGCCCGGCCCCCGGCCGAGCACCCCTGCTATATATATATATATAAAGGTCGCGGCGCGGGGGGAACGTGTCCTCTGGCGGCACGCTCAATGCCCAATACCCCAGAAGGGCAGTGCGCGGTTTCCTCTCTTTCTTTTTTTTTTCTTTTTTGCCCGACGGATCGGGTACTTTTCCTGCGCGGGTGCTTTACGGGACCGTTTACAGCGGTTTTGCTTGACGGGTTTGGCCGCGGGCCGCACCTGATCGGCATCTCGCCGCTCGCCGCCTGACGGCCCCCGTTAGCGCCGCCGAGGGCTGAGAGATTGCCTGCCCGGGCCGGGAGAAGGCCCGCGGGGCGGAGGTGGAGGTGTCGGGGCAGGATGTACAGAAGCGCCCCACCGCCCTGCCGGGCCGTCAGCGCCCCCCGCGAAGGTCAGAGCGGAGCTGAGCTGCGTCAGCTGCGCGCGCCGCGCCGCACGCAAGTGCGGGGGGTCGAGATTACGGCCTGTAAAGCGGGCGGCACGGGGCCACGGCACGGGGCCACGGGGCCACAACGGCCGGCCTGCCTCCTGCAAAGGGTGTTTCTAGTCCCCAAAATTTGGAGGAGATTTTCTAGGGTTGCTGGTCCCGAAATTTTCAAAGAAATTTTCGTATTTTTTGAAATTATCATGCCTTTTTGGAAAATTTCAATGGTATTTTTGGGACTAGAAACAATAAGATATTTGGGAATAATCCATATCATTTCAAAAAATTTTAAAAGTTTCCAAAAACTTCGGAGATTTTTTTTTTTTGAAAATTTTTCTTGCAATGAGCAGCGCAGGTGGAGTCCGACTCGGAGACGGTTTCTGCGCCGTCATCACCACTGCCGTTAGGAGTTTGCCACCGAGGCCGCCCCAGAGCCGGGGCGCGTGACCGATATGCCGAGTTCGCTACATTGGGGTGCGATTCGAAGAGTCGACAGGAATGAATAGGCTCTGCTGCTGCTGCCAGGCGGCCGCAGGCGGGCCTCGGAAGCAGCGGCTTAGGCCCGACTCGAGCCCCCGCCCCCCTCCCCCTCCCTCTGCGTAAGGTGCCTCGCGCCTGTTTTCAGCATTTCGTCGGTTTCCATCTCGAAGTTTTCTTTCGCCTCGCACTCGACGACGGCTCCTAAGCAAACCCTTGCTATTTTCGGAAGCGGCGGAGAGCCGCGACGCTGAGATGTTGATAATCATTATTGCAGAGGTTCCACTACCACCTGCACAGAGTCGCCCTCGTTAACCGAGAAATACACCTCAATGTGAAGTTGATGTTATTAAATTTGATGAGTACGAATAAAGATGGATTTCGAACGTTGGTATGGTAAGCACCTTCAACAGCGAAACCGATAGTGCGCCAAGGTGGCGAGAGTAGAAAATACGGTGGCACGAGCACTGGCTGGCCGTTCCTATCGGAATTCAACTCCTAATTTTGTGGAGCCAGCAGGTAGAGCCAGCCTCGAGCTGAGAGGTACTGGACGTTTCCAATGGCAACAGGGCCTCTGTGGCGGCGAACGACGGAGTTAAAAGTAGCGGAATAGTCGAAGCGAAAGAGCTCGACAAAAAAAAAATAACGAATAAAAAAAACACAGTGAAGAACACCTCGCTCCGCTCACAACGACTGCAATTGTGCTTCTGCTGTTGGTCGCTGGCGCGGCGCACGGCGCTGACGGCGCGGGCTAATGGAGACGGATTATGGAGAGCAGCTGGGCCGTGCCGCCGAGCCGCCCTGCCCTGCGGCTGCTGAGGGGCCTCCCTGACATTTACCCCCCCCCCCCCCCCCCCCCCCGACTCGATTTCTTGGCGCGCACGTAGGTCGGCACGGACAATGCCTCTGCCACTAGCGTGTCGTGGCGCAGCGCCTGTGAATGCGAGGGTAGGCCGGGCCGCACGGCACGCGTGCGTGGAGCGGCCGCCGCTGCCTACCCGCCAGGGGCCCCCGGGAGCCGCAGACTCACCAGGTTGAGCAGGTAGACGTTGGTGACGGTGCGCATCCGCTTGCGCTGCGCCAGGGTGACCAGGACGAGCGAGTTGCCCACGACGGAGAGGATGAAGATGACGACGTACAGGGGCACGATGAGGCCCGTCTCGAGCACGTTGGTGGTGCCGGGGCTGGCGGCGGCCGGGCCCCCGGCCGCCTTGGCCGGCGCGCCCGCCTCCACCAGGTCGCCGTCGAGGAGCGGCGGCCAGGACGTGGTGCCCGGCGGCTGCAGCGACCACGGCGCGCTGCTGCCGTTGGACCACAGCGGCCACGGGGCCTCGCTCGCGTTCGCCGCGAACTGGTCCTCCATCGTCACCTCCATAGTCACAGGCGCGGTGCGGGGAGAAGCGGTGGCGTCACGGTCACGCGTCACGGGCACGCGTCACGGACACGCGTCACGGGCACGCGTCACGTCACGCACGGGCACGAGTCACGGGCACGCGTCACGGACGGCGTCGGAGAGCAGGCCGTGTGGCGCCGCGTCATGTTGGATCTGCAACACACACACGGAGCACTCAGTCAGACAACCCGATACTGATAGCGCCACGTCGGAGGGACGACAAGGGAGTCAGATCGGGTCTCGGATTCAATGAATCTCCCTCCCGACTGGCCGCAGGAGTTGTGTGTGTGTGTGTGTGTCTGAGAGAGAGAGAGAGAGAGAGAGAGAGAGAGAGAGAGAGAGAGAGAGAGAGAGAGCGGGCGGGGCACGCAGTCAGGACCAGGGGAGCGTGGGCGGGCTAGATCCGGGTCCCGAGTTCCGCGTAAAGTTTCACCAGAGGTACCCCCCGCGCAGCCTCCCCCCCCCCCCCCCCCCCCGCCCGGCAGTGTGAGGGGCGCGAGCCTGCGGGCGGCGGCGGCGGCACGGGGCCGGACGACCCTGGCCGAGCTGCGGCTGCGGGTGCCGCGCGCACTTCCCGGCTCCGGCATGCCACGTATATATATATATATAGGTATACACCCGCCAACTCCATTTCCTCTGCCGCGGACTTCGCGGTGTGGTCGCGCTGAGATCGACCGCCCGGATAAAAGGCGACGTCGCCCGGACGACACGACACATGGGTCCAGTCGGTACCGCCGCCGGTGTGGTGTGAGCGAGAGAGGGCTGTCGCGGACGTGTGTGTCTCTCTCTCGCACTTGGGCCGGTCCGCCGCTGCAGCAGCAGCCTTAGGGCGGCGTGAAAACACACCCGGGTTCCGGCGTCGGATCGTCCGCCCGCAGCGAGAGGATGCACAGGGCAGGGAGGGAAACGGCGAGCGCTGTGACGTCCACGAAGAAGATCGAAAACGGATAGCGAGCGGAGCGGAGGGCGGCAGCGCGTGCCTGGTAGCAGGGCGGGCGGGCCCGGACGCCGTGCCGCAGGACTCCGATCACCAAACGGGGCACTTCTGTCCCTTTTAGTATCTCTGTCACTCTCTCCCACCTACTAGGGTTTCTGGTCCAGAAAACTTTTAGGGAATTTCCGGGGGGGGGGGGGAATGCGTCGTATAGTTTCGGAAAATGTCTACGTTTTGGAAAATTTTCTCTGAAAAAAAATCTGAATTTTTTTACGGAAAGTTTCAGGACTTTGAAACTCGTTTACAACCCTACCACGCTCTGTCTCTTCCCCTCTCTCTCTCTCTCCCTCTCCCCCTCTCTCTCTCTCTCTCTCTCTCTCTCTCTCTCTCTCTCTCTCTCTCTCTCTCTCTCTCTCTGGGAGGTACACGAGTGCGCTGGCTGCGGGACTGAAAAGGTCCGCACCAAGGTGTCGCTCCGCGCCGCTCCACGCCGCTCCACCCGGCTCTGCCGCTTGGCCGCCCGCGCCGGCCGTCGTCCTGCCCGTAACGTCGCTAATGCATATTAGCAGCGCAGGCTTTCGCAGAGAAGGGATTGCGAACATGACAGATCATTTAATGCCAATTAATCGCCTCCTCCGCTGTCGTCCTGCTCTGTCCGGCTAATTTTTTTTTTTCAAAAAAAAAAAAACCACCACCCATCCGAAAAAAAAATCTGGTGCGGAATTGTCTTTTTATTTTATTTCTTTTACTTAGCGCCGAAATGGTCGACCTTCTCCTGTGTCGAGTGGCCGAGCGCGCCACTGGCACTGAAAGCACTTCCGATTGGTCCAATACTGCGGGGAACGAGCTCCAGACTACTCGACCGCTCTCCGGGGCCGGCCGGGTGGGGGGGGGGGGGGGTGCAGGCCGACGTTAACAAGTCTCACTGCGAGGACCATCGTCGGCCCGTCACCGCCCGCCGGAGTGAAGCAGGAGAGAGAGGACCGGCATTCAATAAGTTCGATAAGGACGCGACGCGAGAGGACACGTCACACAACCCCTCCGACCCCGACCCCCCTCACCCGCACCCTAATTGGATTCATGAATTCACGGCAATCAACCCCCACTCCTCTCAGAAAGGCCCTGCAGGCCCTCATGCAGCGCCGCCAAAGGGCTCGTTAAGCCTTCGCAGACAAACAGGACACCCTTCAGCCCTTCTTCAGCCCTCCGCGTCGCGGCATTGCGGGACTCACTCGGTCTACATTATTCTTTTTCATTGTGAGCCGTGACGATTCAGCCGCGGTACCAGCGTGGACAGCTCTCTCTCTCTCTCTCTCTCTCTCTCTCTCTCTCTCTCTCTCTCTCTCTCTCTCTCTCTCTCTCTCTCTCTCTCTCGCACGCTCGACGGTCACGGCTCTTTTCCTCCGCGAGCAGTAAGCTGCGTGCGTCTTCTGTCTCTCTTTCTCAGCCGCGACGCTGAAACTTCGCCATCCGCTACAGTGGCGGCGGAGACACAACTGACTGCCCCTCCCCCGTCGAGCGCCGGACGCGCGCGCGCCCACTTGAAAGTGGGGCGCAAACTTTTAAAGTTTCGCGCCCTTTTGATTTCCGTTTGGCGGCCGCCGCGCGGCGGGGTGGCGGGCGGTGACGGGCGACGGTCCCTCGCAGTGAGACTTGTTAACGTCGGCCTGCACCCCCCACCCCCCACCCGGCCGGCCCCGGAGAGCGGTCGAGTAGTCTGGAGCTCGTTCCCCGCAGTATTGGACCAATCGGAAGTGCTTTCAGTGCCAGTGGCGCGCTCGGCCACTCGACACAGGAGAAGGTCCGACCATTTCGGCGCTAAGTAAAAAGAAATAAAATAAAAAGACAATTCCGCACCAGATTTTTTTTTCGGATGGGTGGGTGGGTTTTTTTTTTGAAAAAAAAAAAATTAGCCGGACAGAGCAGGACGACAGCGGAGGAGGCGATTAATTGGCATTTACAATGATCTGTCATGTTCGCAATCCCTTTCTGCGAAAGCCTGCGCTGCTAATATGCATTAGCGACGTTACGGGCAGGACGACGGCCGCAGCGGGCGGCCAAGCGGCAGAGCCGGGTGGAGCCGGCGTGGAGCGGCGCGGAGCGACACCTTGGGTGCGGACCTTTTCAGTCCCGCAGCCAGCGCACTCGTGTACCTCCCAGAGAGAGGAGAGAGAGAGAGAGAGAGAGAGAGGGGGGGAGGGGGAGAGAGGGGGGGAAGAGACAGAGCGTGGTAGGGTTGTAAACGAGTTTCAAAGTCCTGAAACTTTCCGTTAAAAAAATTCAGATTTTTTTTCAGAGAAAATTTTCCAAAACGTAGACATTTTCCGAAACTATACGACGCATTCCCCCCCCCCCCCCGGAAATTCCCTAAAAGTTTTCTGGACCAGAAACCCTAGTAGGTGGGAGAGAGTGACAGAGATACTAAAAGGGACAGAAGTGCCCCGTTTGGTGATCGGGGAGTCCTGCGGCACGGGCGTCCGGGCCCGCCCGCCCTGCTACCAGGCACGCGCTGCCGCCCTCCGCTCCGCTCGCTATCCGTTTTCGATCTTCTTCGTGGACGTCACAGCGCTCGCCGTTTCCCTCCCTGCCCTGCCCTGTGCATCCTCTCGCTGCGGGCGGACGATCCGACGCCGGAACCCGGGTGTGTTTTCACGCCGCCCTAAGGCTGCTGCTGCAGCGGACCGGCCCAAGTGCGAGAGAGAGAGAGACACACACGTCCCGCGACAGCCCTCTCTTCGCTCACACCACACGGCGAGCGGCGGTACCGACTGGACCCATGTGTCGTGTCGTCCGGGACGTCGCCTTTTATCCGGGCGGTCGATCTCAGCGCGACCACACCGCGAAGTCCGCGGCAGAGGAAATGGAGTTGGCGGGTGTATACCTAATATAATATATATATATACGTGGCATGCCGGAGCCGGGAAGTGCGCGCGGCACCCGCAGCCGCAGCTCTGGCCAGGGTCGTCCGGCCCCGTGCCGCCGCCGCCGCCCCGCAGGCTCGCGCCCCTCACACTGCCGGGCGCGGGGGGGGAGGAGGCTGCGCGGGGGGTACCTCTGGTGAAACTTTACGCGGAACTCGGGACCCGGATCTAGCCCGCCCACGCTCCCCTGGTCCTGACTGCGTGGCCCCCGCCTCTCTCTCTCTCTCTCTCTCTCTCTCTCTCTCTCTCTCTCTCTCAGACACACACACACGTACAACTCCTGCGGCCAGTCGGGAGGGAGATTCATTGAATCCGAGACCCGATCTGACTCCCTTGTCGTCCCTCCGACGTGGCGCTATCAGTATCGGGTTGTCTGACTGAGTGCTCCGTGTGTGTGTTGCAGATCCAACATGACGCGGCGCCACACGGCCTGCTCTCCGACGCCGTCCGTGACGCGTGCCCGTGACGCGTGTCCGTGACGCGTGCCCGTGACTCGTGCCCGTGACGCGTGCCCGTGACGCGTGCCCGTGACGCGTGTCCGTGACGCGTGCCCGTGACGCGTGACCGTGACGCCACCGCTTCTCCCCGCACCGCGCCCGTGACTATGGAGGTGACGATGGAGGACCAGTTCGCGGCGAACGCGAGCGAGGCCCCGTGGCCGCTGTGGTCCAACGGCAGCAGCGCGCCGTGGTCGCTGCAGCCGCCGGGCACCACGTCCTGGCCGCCGCTCCTCGACGGCGACCTGGTGGAGGCGGGCGCGCCGGCCAAGGCGGCCGGGGGCCCGGCCGCCGCCAGCCCCGGCACCACCAACGTGCTCGAGACGGGCCTCATCGTGCCCCTGTACGTCGTCATCTTCATCCTCTCCGTCGTGGGCAACTCGCTCGTCCTGGTCACCCTGGCGCAGCGCAAGCGGATGCGCACCGTCACCAACGTCTACCTGCTCAACCTGGTGAGTCTGCGGCTCCCGGGGGCCCCTGGCGGGTAGGCAGCGGCGGCCGCTCCACGCACGCGTGCCGTGCGGCCCGGCCTACCCTCGCATTCACAGGCGCTGCGCCACGACACGCTAGTGGCAGAGGCATTGTCCGTGCCGACCTACGTGCGCGCCAAGAAATCGAGTCGGGGGGGGGGGGGGGGGGGGGGTAAATGTCAGGGAGGCCCCTCAGCAGCCGCAGGGCAGGGCGGCTCGGCGGCACGGCCCAGCTGCTCTCCATAATCCGTCTCCATTAGCCCGCGCCGTCAGCGCCGTGCGCCGCGCCAGCGACCAACAGCAGAAGCACAATTGCAGTCGTTGTGAGCGGAGCGAGGTGTTCTTCACTGTGTTTTTTTTATTCGTTATTTTTTTTTGTCGAGCTCTTTCGCTTCGACTATTCCGCTACTTTTTAACTCCGTCGTTCGCCGCCACAGAGGCCCTGTTGCCATTGGAAACGTCCAGTACCTCTCAGCTCGAGGCTGGCTCTACCTGCTGGCTCCACAAAATTAGGAGTTGAATTCCGATAGGAACGGCCAGCCAGTGCTCGTGCCACCGTATTTTCTACTCTCGCCACCTTGGCGCGCACTATCGGTTTCGCTGTTGAAGGTGCTTACCATACCAACGTTCGAAATCCATCTTTATTCGTACTCATCAAATTTAATAACATCAACTTCACATTGAGGTGTATTTCTCGGTTAACGAGGGCGACTCTGTGCAGGTGGTAGTGGAACCTCTGCAATAATGATTATCAACATCTCAGCGTCGCGGCTCTCCGCCGCTTCCGAAAATAGCAAGGGTTTGCTTAGGAGCCGTCGTCGAGTGCGAGGCGAAAGAAAACTTCGAGATGGAAACCGACGAAATGCTGAAAAACAGGCGCGAGGCACCTTACGCAGAGGGAGGGAGGAGGGGGGCGGGGGCTCGAGTCGGGCCTAAGCCGCTGCTTCCGAGGCCCGCCTGCGGCCGCCTGGCAGCAGCAGCAGCAGAGCCTATTCATTCCTGTCGACTCTTCGAATCGCACCCCAATGTAGCGAACTCGGCATATCGGTCACGCGCCCCGGCTCTGGGGCGGCCTCGGTGGCAAACTCCTAACGGCAGTGGTGATGACGGCGCAGAAACCGTCTCCGAGTCGGACTCCACCTGCGCTGCTCATTGCAAGAAAAATTTTCAAAAAAAAAAATCTCCCGAAAGTTTTTGGAAACTTTTTAAATTTTTTGAAATGATATGGATTATTCCCAAATATCTTATTGTTTCTAGTCCCAAAAATACCATTGAAATTTTCCAAAAAGGCATGATAATTTCAAAAAATACGAAAATTTCTTTGAAAATTTCGGGACCAGCAACCCTAGAAAATCTCCTCCAAATTTTGGGGACTAGAAACACCCTTTGCAGGAGGCAGGCCGGCCGTTGTGGCCCCGTAGCCCCGTGCCGTGGCCCCGTGCCGCCCGCTTTACAGGCCGTAATCTCGACCCCCCGCACTTGCGTGCGGCGCGGCGCGCGCAGCTGACGCAGCTCAGCTCCGCTCTGACCTTCGCGGGGGGCGCTGACGGCCCGGCAGGGCGGTGGGGCGCTTCTGTACATCCTGCCCCGACACCTCCACCTCCGCCCCGCGGGCCTTCTCCCGGCCCGGGCAGGCAATCTCTCAGCCCTCGGCGGCGCTAACGGGGGCCGTCAGGCGGCGAGCCGCGAGATGCCGATCAGGTGCGGCCCGCGGCCAAACCCGTCAAGCAAAACCGCTGTAAACGGTCCCCCGTAAAGCACCCGCGCAGGAAAATGTACCCGATCCGTCGGGCAAAAAAGAAAAAAAAGAAAGAAGAGGGAAACCGCGCACTGCCCTTCTGGGGTATTGGGCATTGAGCGTGCCGCCAGAGGACACGTTCCCCCCGCGCCGCGACCTATATATATATATATAGCTGGGGGTGCTCGGCCGGGGGCCGGGCTGCACTTGGGCTAGGTCGCTGCCGCCGCCGGCCGCCGGCTGCTGGTGGGGAGGGATGCCTGATTGGTCGGCGATTGGTTCTCCCCGGCTGTGACGCTGCGGGGGTCGTGGCCACACGGCCAGGATAGGTCACGAGTGGCTGGAACGTGTCTAACGTTGTGAGCGCCACGCAAAAAAATAAACATCACTGCAAACAAAAAGGGAGTAGCAGCAAAGAGAGGGAAAAATTAAAAAATACGAATGAGTGTAAAACAATTTTTTTAGAAATAAAAAAAAACACGACTGAAGTCACGAAACCCCTTTTTTTTTGTCCCCTTGGTTGTCGCGCGGAAAGTCGGCCTTTGAGCAGGTGAGAAGCTGGCGTCAAAGTGTTGGAAGAGGAGGCAGCGCTACAAAAGGCCATTAAAGGGAACGTGATCTATTGGTGGGCTCTAGGGGGCGGAGGGGGTGGATGGGGGCTGCGGGACGGCCATCGGGGTTCTTATCAAGGCCGTGCGTGGCGTGGCAGTGGTCGGCCGCCGTGGACCGGGGAGAGAGGGGGGGGGGAGGAGGAGTGAGACAGAGATGGAAAGAGAGGCACAGAGAGGGAGACAGAGAGAGAGAGAGAGAGAGAGAGAGAGAGAGTAGTGGGTACGCGAGCTTACCCTGAGCGTGCGGTCCGCGCCGCGCGTCACGGGATTTGATAAGTGTTTGTCGTATACGCGTGTATGCGCAAGCCCTGCTTCTCCTTGCTACGCCCCCTCCGCTCCCTCCGCCCCCCTCCCTCCCCTCCTGCCGCTACCGCCACCCTCTGTCTGTCCCGCCGCGCACCTTTGCGGACCTTTCTCAGTAAATATAATTCCGCAGTCCCTACGGGGCCTTGCGTGGCAGGCGGCGGCGGGCGGACAGGGAAAGCCGTCGTGTCTCTGCGCATGTGTGTGTGTGTGTGTGGGTGCGCGCGCCGCTCTGCACGAGGTTGGTCCGTCGGCCCCCGTCCATCTCGGCGCCGCCCCCCGCGCCGCCCCCGCGGGCCCCGCTGCAGACGGTCCCGGAGGTGCCGGGTACCTGCTGGGTCGGTCACTGTGTGCCTGCGCCGCCACGCTCAGGGCGCTATGCAAGTTAATGTCGGGGCGGCGCGGGGGCGGCGCGGGGGCGGCGCGGGGGCGGGCCGGGGGCGGGCCTGCGGCCGGAGAGCCCCGCGGGGGCCGCGCTGATGTGGGTGGGTCACGGCCGCCGCCCGCGCTGCCCCGCGCGGCTGGCTGAGGAATCCAGGCCAGCGGGACACCTCCACCTCCACCTCGTTGCGGCGCGGCGGCGCACGCCCGGCACGCGCCCGGCACGCGCCCGGCACGCGCCCGGCACGCGCACCTCACGCGCGCACCGCAAGTCTGCGTCATTCGCAGTACGGGGGAAAATTGTTGGGGGGCGAGGTGAAAAACGGTAGGAAGCCTTTTCGAACGAGGAATAACGAAACTGCCCAACGGCAGGCGAGCGAGCGGGGCCCGGCGGCCCGGGCCGGGCGGCTGCGGCGGCTACGGTGCTCAAGTTCAATACCAGAGGGGGAGGGCGCGCCTCTCTATTGTGGCCAGGGACACGAACGAAATGAAATAAAATAGAGGGAGGAAGATCGAGGCGAATTAAATCCAAGGCCGTGCGTGATCCACCCGCATCGAAATCCCCCTGCCCCGGCCCGGCCCCGGCCTCCGCCCGCGGGACGTGTGGGTAGCAGCGCGGCCCGGCTCGGCGCGTCTGTTGCCTCCCCGAGGGCCCTTGCGCCTGCGCCCCGTGCCGTGCGCCACTTGCGCGATCTCCCCCGGAATGGGCGATGAAAAACTTGAACTTGGCCGTTAATTAACTGGAGAGGGCGTTGTTTGCAGAGCCGTATTGTCAACACCCGCTCGTCATGTTTTGGTTCAAGGGGCCCTTTCCCTCCCCGCTCCCCTGCAAGTTGCCGGGCGCACGTTGCCTGGCTGCCTGTTTGACGAGGAACCGCGCGCCGCCATGGGGAAGTAGGCGGGGGAGCTGTGCGAGCAGGCCATGCCGCCGCCGCCGCCGGGCCGTTGGCAGGGCGAGGCGTGGCGGGGCGTGGCGTGGCGGATCAAACGGGGTGGTCTGCCCGCGCGAGGCGCCGCGCCCAGAGAGTCGAGATATAACTTTATTACTTCCGATCCCGGAGTGCAGCGGGGGCAGGGAGGGGGGGGGGGCGTGACGAATCTGGCCGGCAAACGCCGCGCACCCTGCGAAACAATCCGCTGCGAGCGCAATCGCGTGATCGGAATTATAAACGATTGTCTTGATGATGGGCAACCGTTGTAGGCTTTACGATTTCGATAACTCAAGTTGAAATCGGAGTCCAGAGTGATATGTAAGAGTGCTATTGATCGACTGACTGAAATTTCTTCAGCCATATTTCCCGCTTTATTTAAATCGAGAGAGAGAGAGGGGTTGATAGGAAAGTAAAGGAAATAAATGAAAGCTACACAAGCAAGAGCATTTGCAGCCAAAAAAAGCGCGCGCCGCTTCTCATTCCGAGGGAGGGGTGAGCAGGGAGGGCTTTGTAAAGTGTTCTATTCACGGAAAAAGGAACCGCGAAAAGGGGTAATTCGGGGGCTTTTACAAGACTCTCTCTCCCGTAACTTCCCGCTACCGGAAGCGCTGGGGATGAGGCAGGGTGGGCCCGCCTAGCCTGTCGCCGCGGCACACCCGTCTGTGGCAAACACTCCGCCCCTCTTTTATATTGTCACACGGCTGTTGATCAGAACGGAAACGTTATTTCAGTTGCCGGTGCCGCGTCCGAACGAAACCTGCGGACTATCAGGCTGTGCGGGAGGCTGTTCAGTGTGTTTGTAATGTGTGTGTGCGTGTGTGTGAGTGTGTTTGGGGGGGGGGGGGAGGGCGGCGGAGATAGGCTGGTCCGGGGCGTGTCTCTGTGACAGTTTGTCGCTGCTGTTTGTGTTGCGATATAGTAGTTGCGCCCGGTGCGTGGGTCCGGTGCCGCACGCCCGCCCGCGCACACACACACACGCACACACACACACAGACACAGACTGGCACTATGTAGATGAGCGCGGTGGTGGAGGGATGCCGCCGGTGTGGCTCTGCCCCGGCTCTGCTCTGCGGCCCTGCCGGCTGTTTATTAATTCCGAACGACCGACTCGTTAGAGGTCCCCGCAAGTCCGCGCGGCGGCGGACCCGTCGTCACAGTCTGCCCTGCTCGGCCCTTGCGGTCCCGCAGGGGTCCACCAGGACCCCCCGCGGGGGCCCCCCGCAGAGCTTCGCCCCGCGTGCGTTAGTCCGTCAACAAGCTATACACTCGAGGCGCGCTGGCCGACAGCACGAAGAGCAGCGCGACGACCACTCTGAATATTCATCACACAGTCACCCGGGAGGAGGAGCCCGGAGCAGCCCGGAGGAGGCAGCCGCCGGCCCCCGGGGTCCTCTATGGTCCGCTACAGTTCCGGTCCGGTGGGAGCCCCCCCCACCCCCCCCCCCACCCCGCTGAGGCGGCGGCCGTGACCTCATCTTTTCACTCTCAGCAGCCGGCGTCTCAGTCAGGGACGCGGCGCCCTCGGCGCCCTCGGCGCCCTTAGGGGGTTCTCGCGAGGCAGCGCGGCAGAGCAGCTACCCGCGCCGCGCGGCTCGAAGGGGGTGAGCGCGGCGCACAAGCTTATAACCGTGAGCCCGTCAAAGCGAAGCGCACACACAAAGACGTGGGATGTTACTGCGGGCGCCGGCCCGCCACTCCTTATTCCCTCCCGTGAGCTCCGCCTCCCTCTGGTCCCCCCCCCCCCCGGCCTTCCCAGCAGCTGATCACCCGCCCCAGGAAGCGCGGCCACTCGGAAGGAGTTCCGCCCATCCCACGCGCGTTTCGATTTCTCTTTTGTTTTCCGTTTTTCTTTTCCCTCCCCTCCCGCACGCCCCGCGGCCCGAGTTGTTGCGGGGAGGTTAGACGGACAAGGACACACGGGCGGGCGGGACAGCACAGCACGACACGGCACGGCACGGCCGCCGCCGCGGGCCGCCGCCGCGGTTAGGGGAAGGGGAGGAGAGGAGGGGGGGGGGTATTGGCAGGGGGGCGCGCATCCCGTAAATTAGATGGCGACGACAATATTGGAGGTACGTACAACCCGACGGGGGGCCCGGCGGCGGCACGGAACCGAGACAGCGCGAGGTGGGCTTAACACTGGGAGGCTTTACGAGACGCGATGCTTCGGCTCTGAGGGGGGGGGGACAAGCTCAATCTCTCCCTCTCTGTCTCTCTCTTCTCTGTATCTATCTCTCTTTCTCATACAACGAATAAAAGTTTGGTGGGGAAGGAATGGAATTACTCGTACTCGAAGTATCATTTTCCATCGGCTGTATCAATAACGTATCAGACAACAACAAAAGAAAGAAATAAATAATAATAATGTGAAAACCGCGCCCGCCTATCTGGAACGCATAGCGGACCATATAATGGCCGCGAGCCAAGTATTTAACGAGCGAACATCGAACCGCAGCCGACTTCTTTTTGTCGATGTGCGGCGGTGTGCGTGTACCTTTCGGTCGTGCGCGGCGCTGAAATTGCTTTCTCGATTGCATAACTCAACACGCGCATCGTATTCATGCGGAGGGGAGGGGGGCGGGGGGCAGAAAATAATATCATAATTTCCTGTTCGATGGAAAACACACACAAATACCATCGAAGAAGGCCATCCCCGGGCCGCGCCTCTGCTGCCCTCGGCCTGCCCCGCCTCCCGCGCCGCGGCTCTTTTCCTAACAGGGAATTACGAAATTTCCTCGTCTTTTTTTTTCAGGCAGTTGGCAATTTTTCGCGCGGCCAGATTATAAAGAGAGGCAATTTTTTTTTTGCGCGCGAGAAATAGCGCGGCTGTTGGCTTCCTCCCGGCCGGCCCTCGCGGGGGGTGCAGCGGTCTCTGCGGGGGGGCTCCGCCTCGGCTCCGCCGGCTCACCGGCAGCTACGGCAGCCGCGGGCGGGCGGACTCATCAGGACAAACTGCAGCGCCCGCTAACGAGTTATAAAATTGCAATCTCATTTACATGGCGAGGGGTGCCCGCGCTGTAAGTCCGCGGGGGGTGCCGCGGGGGACGCCTCGGCCGGCGCCGCGCGGCGTCTTATGCAAAAGAAAGGGAGGGGGTGCGTCCGCCAGGGGGATAAGCTGCCGTTAGGCGTCGCCGCTGCAGTCTGGCGGGGGCACGCAAACACCAAACGCTCTGCCGGAGGAGCGGAAACGACGCGAAAAGACACACTGGCAATAGAAATAAATACAACACACCAAGAGAATTCGAGCTATCGCGCCGCGGAAAATCTTGGTTGACATTTCTGAGAGTGAGAGTATAAAGATTTTCTGCCGTTCAGAAAACGACAGTGCAAAAACGCAATATGCGCGCGCGCGCTCAAGAAAAAAAAGCAAGAAACGGCAATAATCACAAGAGGAAGTCTTGTTTTTAAAACGTCAGAAAAACTTTTGCAATCATCATCGTTTGGCAGGATGCGCCTGCCGAGACGTGATGACGACGGTCCCGAGACCCACGGGGACGAGCTGAGAGCCGAGCCGAGTCCAGCGAGCCGAGCCGAGCGAGCGAGCCGGGCCCGGCGGTCCACATTTAATTAAATGACCGCTGGCGGGGGGTGGCTCGCTAGTATGAAGCGACACGCGGACGTGTTCGCGCTCCTCGGACCGGCTGGGCCGGGCAGACCGCGCGCAAACCAACCCCTCTCTCAGCCCCTCCCTGCGGGGGCTCGTTAGTTTGCGAACGCCCGCTGCCGAGCCGGCCGCCGGCCGCCGCTTCCTCCGCGCTGCAAAAATCTCCCTCGCCCCCACCCCCCCTCTCCCTCCCCTCTTCTCTACGCTCTCTCCTTTCCCGCTGCTCCCCCTCCCCTCTGCTTCCCCCTCGCCGCTGACGCCGCCGCCGCCGCGACGCCGGGACACCCCAGGCAGCAGACCCAAGAGCCTAAGCGGGCCACCTAGCGTGATCATGACAGCAGTGAGGGGGGCGAGGAGAGCGCACGTCAGCGCAAGAAGCGGAGCGCAGCGGGCGGCCGCGCGGCGCGTTACGCGGGGGGCCGTGAGATCGGGGAAAAGACAGCGCAAGAAAGTTTGGTCGCGCGGGAGTCCCGAGTCCCCGCTGTGCGCCGGGAGGGTTGGGCCGGCCGCGTGCCCGCATCCCTGCCGGGCCTAGCCCTGTGGTGGCGGCGAACCTCGGGGCCGGCTGCGTGCGGACGGCTCCAATCTAATCGCCACCGCAGCGGCAGCAGCCACGGGCCTCGCAGAGCAAAGCGCGGACTTCCCTGTTCCACCTCGCCACGACGTCGTACTTTGGGTTATGACGCGAATTTAAAAATAGAGCGAGCAGCGCAGCAGCGCGGCGAGATGTTTTACTCTCGTAGCGAAAAACGGAAAACCTTTCGAGGAGAGAGAGAGAGGTGGAGCGGGGGAGCGAAGAGCAAGAAGAGAGCGGGAGCGAGAGGAGAGAGAGAGAGAGAGAGAGAGAGAGAGAGGGAGGGGGGGCGGGGGAGAGAGAGGAGGGAGGGTACGGGCGAAAACTTTAACTGTCGGAGGGGTCGCGGCGCGCGGCTGATGGCTTGTGTTATCGGGTGCCCCCCTCAGACCGGCTGCTCCCAGGCTCCCGGCTGCGCCCGGCTGCGCCCGGCTGCTCCCGCCGGAGCAGAAGGAGTGGCGGCGAAATCAGCCAACGCCTCGTTTGAATAAGATGAAACTGATAGTACAACATCACGGCCCATACCGAGGCTGCGGATTCAAATTCGAGATAACAAGACCGCGCCCCCTCGCCTTCATTATCTATTTTTCTTTCTTTTCTTTTGCTTACGGGAGCACCACCTTCTACTGTTCCCTCCGTGGCGCCGTTACTCTTGACCGGGCTGCCACGTTATTTCCCAAGCAGCCTCCCGTTCCGTTCCGATGATCCACGATCATTGCCGGTACGCCCAAACCGTCTCCAAAGCCACGTCAGGCGCAGCGGTGCGGTGGAGCCACCTCTCGGCGCCCACAAGATTACCATAGTGATAAACTTAGGCGCTCGGGAAGGTCTCCTAGCCGCTTTAAAAGAATTTCCGGCCGCCTTCTCTCCGCGCCGCCGCCGCCGCCGCCGCCGCCGCCGCCGCGCTCGCAAAGTAATTTTGTTTGCACTCCAAATTAATACACCCCGGGCATGAAGAGGCACCGCCGGGCCCGACGCCGCCGCCGCTGCCGCCGCCGCCGCCACCGCCTCCCAGGCCCTCCGCCGCCGCCCGCGCACACCACGCCCAAACTTTTTCCATGTTCATTTTCCCTTGTGAGCGACCCGGCCAAGTGGCCCGGCCCGGCCCGCGCGGTCCGCGCCCAAAGTTTGGTGCAACCGATAGCCGGGCGGGTAGACCGCCTGCCAGGCCTCTGCGGGGGGCCGCCCGGATGAGGCTGGGACCGCCATTCTCGGCGGCTTTAAGGTAGCGCGGGTAAAGGGTTAGCTAGCGGCCGGCCGCGGCGGGGGGAACGCGTGCGCCGTGCGACAGGTGCGAGCCGGGCACGGCGGCAGCAAAGTGGCGCGCGGGGGCCGTTAGCTTAGCCGGCTCACCGGCCGCGGCCAACTGAATGCGCTGCACGAGACGAAGGGCGCCCGCTGCGCGCTTCAAGGCGGAATAAAGGAGGTAGTAGTCGGAGGCGGAGGGGGTGTCCGCAACTGCAGAAACTGCCATGATCATCAGGAGTACGTGGCAACTCACCTGCAAAAAATCAATTCAAATCCAACGGCCTTCTGGGATTTTTTCTAAATTAATATTTCGAGTTTGGTTATTTTTTTTTTGCGTACTCGAATGAGAACACTACTCTCAGGGATACCGGGTCACGCCGTGGTGGCCACGTCCTGCGGGCCTGCTGATGTGAGCGGCGCCGGCCTGACGCCCGCTGCGGCCTGACCCGGTCCGGGGCCCGGGGCCCGGGGCCCTGACGTGTCGCCAGATGTAGGCCGGGCGACCGCAAATCACGGACGGGCCCCGGGGGGACTCTCTTGCATTTTAACGGCGGCGTTTGCAGGCCGGCCGGGCCGAGGGCCCTCAGCGCGGCACAGCAGGCTCAGAGGGGGTTCCGGGGTTCCGGCCCGGGCAGCTTTATGTGGCCGCACACGCGCGCCGGGTCCGAGCCGCGGGTCCAGCCGCAGCTATGCCGGCCCAACCCCCGCCCTGCCTCCGGCCGGCCCCCTCCCCTGCTGACGATAAAATATTGGGGAAGTCTCGGCACCGTAAATAGCCAACAACTCTTTTCCTCGGAGTGGCGCGCCGTCGTCCGTCTTTGGAGCGCGGTTGCATGTGACATCATCGGCCCTCCGGACCTCCGGACGGCGGCCACAACTCTGCCGCCGCTGCTGGGGATCGGCAAGAGAAATAAGACGCGGGGGGTCCAAGCAAAGTATCCAAACCGACGCATTTCGATTTTTATTTCCTTTGCTTTTGGTTCGAGACCATAAAACAGCTTGCGGCGCGGCGGCTGATGGCAAAAACGCTAACAGGTTCGATGTGATGTAGTTCGCAATCAGCGGCCAGTAGTTTTATTACTGAGTGGTCTGCGGGCCACGCCGGGCCACGGGCGGGCGCGCGCCGCAGTGTAGGGCGAGCGTGACGGTGGCGAGTTACCGCTGCAACACGTAGCCCGGCCCGCCGCCGCCCGCCGCGCCCGCCGCCCCGGCTTACTCTGTGCGACCGGCGCGCATTTACTCCTTGCCATCGTGTGCCATTCTCGGAGCCAAGCGGCGCGAGTCACGCCATCGCGGCCGGTGCGTGTGTGTCGCGTGCCGCGTCCCCGTGGGGAGAGGTCTCCAAAACTACACAAAGGAACCGTAGACTTGGTACAAAAAAAACTGCAGTTGGCGTGTACAAATTACCACTCATTTCGGGAAAAATGTATAAAAAATTTTCGTGTCTACACTGTAGTCCCCGGAGTTTCGCGAGCCGTGTACTCTGAGCAGCGCAGCGTTCGGAGGGATGGCCGGATGACCGAGGGGCCGCGTGGGCCGGAGCAGGGGCTCCGCGATGCGGGGGCGTGCGCCGCCGCGCCCGGCTCCACGCCCCGCGGGGCCGAGGGCACTAAAAGCACTATAAAAGCCTCGCATCCCGAGAACAAAATTACGTTCAAGTGAGAAAACGGCGACGGCACCCCGACTGGAGATCAATGTCCCCTACCCGGCCCGGACAGAGATGGCGGCGGCGGCGGCGGGCATTGGCTCCAAGACCCTCACCGCGGGGGGGTCAGGGGTCAGGCCGCTTCTCTTCGCTGACGACAAAATCAACGGGTATCTTTTTTCCGCAGCTCTCCCGCCGTGGACATTTTCAGGAGCCATAATAACCTCGAATTTAATGAAAAAATATAAACCGTCGTCAGGTGATTACAATGGTTACACTGCAATGCCATGGTTTTGATTAAACTCGCAATTTCACTAAAATATTTTTAATATTTATTATTGTTATGGGGAAAGACAGACGTTGGCTTATAGCTGAGTATTATGGCGGATTGTCATAACGCGGTGTGTGAGAGCGGGCGGGGGGGAGGTGGAGCCCGGGTGGGGGGGGGGGGGGGGGGCAGGGCGGGAGCCCCTCGGGTGGGGCTCGGCTGGTTACACCCCGCTGGGCGCCCCGGGGAACGCACCAGCGCCCGTGTAACCACGACGAAACCACACTCAAGTTAAAACCACGTTAATAAGTCACGCTCCATCCCCCTCACTCTGACAAGGTTAAGGCCTCCACTCTCCGTCCGTCTGAACTTTGACAACAGTCAGTTGAGTTTGTTAAATATTCTTGGTGTCCAGGTAACAGAAAAAAAAGAAAAGAGAAGTTTCCCGACGTATAATCTTGCGTTCCCGTGTCCCGTCGCCGCCTGGCTAGAGCTTAAAGTGCCTCGCATTCTGAGTACCTCTGCCCACCGCCCCTTCCACCCTGCCCGTTCTTCCCTTCACAATCAAGCTAGCCAAGTCCCCTTATTGGGGAAGTTTGCTTCAAGCTGTCGGTCGCATCGCTGAGTCGCGCGTTTTCTCTCTCTCTCTCTCTCTCTCTCTCTCTCTCTCTCTCACTCCCCCTCCCCCTCTTCACTCCCCTCTCTCTATCTCTACCCCCCTCTCTCTCACACGCACTTTCTCCCTCTCTGCGGGTCCACGCAAGTTTGCGTAGTTTTGCAACAAATGACGTCATCATTGTCCCGCATTGTAGTTCCTTCCGCACCACGGGTCGAAGGAGAGAGAGAGAGAGGGCGGCAACAGTGTGCTAGTGTGAGAGAGAGCGCGCAGGGTGGATGCCCTCAGGCAGGGCTAACGGTGGGGGGTGCTCTTACAGCGGCTCTCAGCCGTGTGGTGCAGCCCTATCCAGGATTCCAGCCTCCCCCTCCCCCCCCCCCTCTGCTGTGCAGTTCGGGTAATCCTGCCAGCTTTGCGGGGGCGCCTCTGCAGCGAGGAGGTGCGAACCCCGCGGCCAACGCCCCCCGACTCCGTCACCAGCCGCGTTATCGCGGGAAAGTAAACACGCGCGGGTCCTCCGGCCCTCCTACGTCTCCCTCCGTGCCTCTTTTCTTACTTCCTCGAGCGAACGGAGGCGACATGCGAGCATACCTGCGAGGGGCGGGTCCCGGCGCAGGGCCCCCGGCGCGGCGGCGGCGCCCGGAGGCGGCAGCGGCGGCGGCGGCAGCGCAATCTCGATAAGACGACATCGTGTTCTGCTCGCCCCCTCGGTTCAAACGGAACGACACGACGCGCCCAAACCTTAGCAATTTTCTTCGTTTTGCTTGAGCTCCTCTGTCAACCGGCATGACGTCGTTGCCAGACGTCACCAGACGTCGCACGGCACGGCCCGCCCCCCGCGCCCCCCGCGCCCCCCGCGCCGCCCGCGGGCCGCGCGCGCGCTCTGCTCCCACAGAAAACTCCCATGCAGCCGCGCAGGGCGAAGCGATTACACCGGTTGCACGCGAATGTCCGACAAGGTCAGGCCAAGGTCCGACCCCCTTTTGTGCGCGGAGGGGGAGAGCGGGCAGGAACGGGAAGGGGTGTCGGGGCACATCCCAGTGCCGCCGCCCGGCCCCCCCCCGCCAGCCAAATTAGACAGCTGGAGGCGAGAGTTTGGGGACGTAGTGCTGCAGGGGCGCGGCGCTGACCGAGTCGGCGCATCGTGACAGTCACGTACAGGGCCGCCAGTCCTGAAAACTCGAGTAAATTTGCCGAAAAGAATCCACATAATTTCTAAAAATTTCAAAATTTTCAAAAGTTTTTGGATTTTATCCGAAAATTTCTTTGCAAATTTCGGGACTAGAAACCCTAAGCATTGCATTGCAACGGAATAGGTTTTTTTTTAGTATTTGAAAGTCACCCCGATTCCTTTGTTTGCGTATCTTTGTTTCCATCAAAATGCGCCTGCCATATCCCAGAGTGCCAGCGATACGATGGTATATCGCGACTGCACAGCGAAGGGGCGGCCCGGCGCGGACAGAGACCAATAGGAGGTGGGCGGTATGAAGTGGCGTGCGGATTCCTGGCCCTGCTGCCGGTGATAAATCTTTTTTGCAGCCCAACACCCTGTAGGCGCGCGCACGCAGGCGGCCGGGGCGATCCGCGTGCATGTGTGTGTCAGTGTGTGTGTGTGTGTGTGTGTGTCAGTGTGTGTAAGGCTCCCTGCTTTCGCCATCCGCCTTGTTCCCGAGGCCCGCCGCCACTCCCCTCTCCTCCCTATGCCCCGCAAATTTTCAGCAGTCCCCTTTGGGGGAAAGGTTTTACCGCCCCTCCCCCCCCCTCCCCCCCCCCCGGAGG